>OV179161.1:5000000-6250000 GCA_921972225.1 Euplexia lucipara | reverse complement strand
ATAAATTTAGAATTAATTCAAGGTTGGTTTTGGAAACGTTATACTATTTAAATCAGAGACCACTCAGTTTATTAATCAAAATTCGATCAACCGATCCATTAATACAACAACACATACAACTGTTGTAATTCCTACAAATGCCGTTTCAACCTCATATAGTTTTAGTCATACTTAAAACTTACAAGTTGGTATTGTTGGGAAAAAATAGTAGGCGCCACGTGACTTACTTATATTCCAACGACGTTAACAATCCAATCTGACTTAAAATAGGTATACTACCAATGAGAAGAGACTCATAGACTTTATAAATAAATACGGACCATTACTCCGACGGTTGTTCGATAACATTCATCAATAGTGCGGCAGTGTAAAGCCTACCCTTTCAATAGATGTCATCAGAGCTATCAATTGTTCAGCTGTCCCAATAGAATTCACAAGCAGCGCCATTGTAAAATGAGCTTTATTGGTACCACGAAAAGCACACATTTCAATGTGACGAGCTACAATATTGGCTACTCGCAGTCTGTTCAAAGATCTTATCCGCCACAATGACGTCTTCGTCTTAAGTAGGTATTTGACGCAACATTAGGCACCTTTTCACTTTCTGATGACAGAGCCAATTCTTAAGTAGATTCCTCATTAATATTTTACTTCTGTAAAACACAAAATTTTCATTCTGTTGAGGAAATCAAGCAGTTTTCTTAAAAGCTACAACACAAGATGAAAAAAAACTTTGCTTGTAACAACTAGTTGACAATGCGCCGACTCACGACCTCTCATTTGTGCACACAGTGCAACAAGCTTCTGAGTGTTTGAAACGAGACACTATGATGAAGTGCTCCGACTGACTTACGTTGTTTGAACACTCAATTGTAATGTAATTACCACATTACAAGCCTTACTTAACCCAATCTTAGTGGAACACTAATTGGTTGGTTTCGCAAATATTTTAAAATGTTAATATGCCCATTTAATATTATTTTAGCGAAGCAAGACTATGCATTTTATTATGACTATGATGTGTATGACTAATAAAACTGATGTAATTTCTTGATACTCATATTAAATGCATGTACCACAAATATTTGCACGACTGATAAGTCGAATATAGTGAGACTAAAATTGTGTTACCATGTTACTATGTAAGTACCTATATTCTGGCAAATAAATAAATTTCATTTCATTTCATTTCAAAGACGGGGTAGAATACATACTGTAATCAACCATGAAGCAATCATCATTCTTATGTAACCCTATGAGATGTTTCGTTTAAAAGTAAATAAGTCCCTTCTTTAATTAAGAATCTCATTGGTGTGAGCAGGAATCACGACTTTATACAATAGATAACATTTCAAACTTAAAAACTTTCGGTTGTTTTTTTTTGTTAAAAGTTTTTATTTTGTACTTTTTAGTTTCTTTGTATGCAAAAAGAAAGTCTTTCAGAACCTGAAAGAATCATTGAAAATGGATAACAATTGCTAAAGAAGTTCTATCTAAACATTAATCTGTACATATCTGCCGGGCCCCTTTTAAATTAGAATGGCGTAATGTTATGTTGTGGAAATACAAAAGCTCAGCATAGAAATCTGACCATAGCAATCGCGAATAATTTGCTGTTATGCGTTGAAGAGTTCCGTTGCCTGTCTTCTTCATCAGTTTTTCTTCACCAAATGATACTTTCTAAATGAAAATGATTGATTTGTTACTAAAGATGTTAAAATCGGTGCGTGTGTGCCTATATTTTTTGAGGATTTCCCTCAATTCCTCGAAGATCCCTCATCAGATATGAGTTTTGATACAAATGGGACCAATCTGTTAGTATACCCTATCAAATAAAAAAAAAATTTGAAAATCGGTCTATAAATGGCGGAGTAATCACGTAACAAACACACAAAAAAAAAAAAATCCGTCGAATTGAGAACCTTCTCCTTTTTTTGAAGTCGGTTAAAAATTAGGGAAAGATGACATTAAAATCAATCGTAAATTAACATTCAGGAACTGGTGATATAAATGAAAATGAGTTTATCCCATTCTGTTTTACCTTTATATGACTGACGATGTAACAGAGCGATGACCCGTATAACGTATTCCGGAATCCCATGTTTCCTTACATATAAAGTGGTTTGATGTATGTATACAATTGTTTCCACGCGCACATTAGTTATTAATCGATGAACAAAACTAGTTGTAGAATTAAACAAAATTTCATATTTTCTTTCAAAGATTTCTTTTTCATAAAAAATGTAGATTTCAATTAAATGGCATGTCCTGAAAGTTTTAACTATAAAGAAACGTATATGATAGGGAAACGCGGGTACGTATGATAATTTTATTCGTAACTTGCAATCAAAGGAACTGAACTTAATGGCCATTTCCATTCGAATAACTAAAACAAGATACGCCATCTAATAGAGTTAAATAAAGTTAGGAAAGTGATCGCGGTATGATCTCAATGAAGGGCCGACTGGTTAAAAACTGGGATTTTTATTTATTTATTTATTGATAGGAGAACCAACAGCTGTATCAGATGGTTAACTATTAAATAAGCAACACAAAGCCAATTACAGGTTCTCACGAGTAAAAAACATGATAGGTTACAGAAATCTTAGGATCACTAACAAGCACGATAAATAACAGAAATAATAGAAATAAGGACACAACATGCACTAAATACACTTACGGCTAAGGCATTTATAACATGAGTAAAGGGTAATACAAAAAATGTTAGATTAACAAAGCACTACGCACTTCTAAAGAAATCGGCATTCAGTCGAGTGCGAGCAGAGTTGGTCTTGGTTTTGGTGACAAATGGCATTAATAACATTAACCTTTTTATGAAGTGTTACAAAATTTCAAAACTTTATTTCTCTCTTACTATAGCCGGTGTAAATAAACTAATATGCTCTCTTGAGAGCAAAGTCGTTTTTTGCTGTGAGTACTGAGTTTGAATCCTGAGTGTGGCGAGGGATTTAAAGGCACGAGGTCCAAAAAACTTTGCTCTCGTGTCACACACATGACTTTTCACTTCAGCAGCGAGAACTCTTTTTGAAACTAGAAATAAATATTTACAGGTTAAATACCTATCAGTTTTATTTGCTTAAACCTATCTTAGTATAGTACTTTTTATTCTAGGTGCATCGTCCTCACATATAATCTACACGTTGACTGCCAACTACCAGACACAATAGAAATTTAATTGTTCGCGGTGAACGTGTGACCGACGTGGCGTTCAAAGACTTAATGTATACAAAGTTTTGTAAAATCTTTTTAAAAGAGTAAGTATGGAGTTTCTTGCCCATTCTTCTCCATACAAATCTACTTTTTGGAAGGGGCAACTAGAATCATTTTTTAAAGTTAATTTTATTCGACGTTCAAAAGTGCCTTATAGGGGCCTAATTGAAATAAATGGTTGGACTTTGACTTTGACTTTGCAACAACAAATACAACAATAAGCTTATAATTCGATAAATTACTTTAAAAGACATACTTATCTTTTGCAAAATTTCTTTAGTTAGTACGGCATTCCGAACGTGTTTGTCTTTGAGGTCGATTTCAAAATCGGAACTTCGAAAGGGCTGTCTTGGTCTCTCTCTCTTTCTAATGGCGTGAAAGAGATAGACCTGTGAATGTTTCGAATTGTATGATTAACCCAAGGCTGAATAAGATACTTATTCGCGGCTTCCTGAAAACAAAAATTAAAAAGTTACTTTGTCTCACTCAGTGAGCAAAACCGCATTATGGTTACTGATTTTAGGCAGTAAAACCGACTTGTTTGAGCTACTGAAGTGAAAATATGTTGTGTTTGGCAGTACCTACTAAATAGTTTGCTCTACAGACTGTAGAGCCAACAAACTAACAAACTACACTTGATATTTTAATTGAAGGTGCAAACTGTGATTGTAAAATGGTAAAAAGAAAACCACATGTTGCGACTCCATATGTTTGTCTGTATGTTTGTCACAGTAAAAGTGCTAGTGATACATAACAAGTAAGCAGTGACCCACGAATAAACAAACAGTCAAAGCGACTGGAAATCATGTTTAAGATACTGTTGATGCTGCCTACACCCTACACACCAAGAAAAAGCATCTTACACACACCATACTGGTTACAACTTATTCAATAACCAACTCAAGAAAGTGCTAACGCGTAGTATAAGCAAATATAGGTGAAATGAGAGTTGTATGAAGTATTTCTCAAAGTTATTTTATCTGTCTGTTTGCCAAAGGCTTATATGAGAATACTTTATCTATTTATTTCCAAGCAATAAGCATTTGTAGACAGTTCTTAGTATCGTAGGATTGTTAGGGTTACGTGTTCTAGATGTCTTTCCGATCAGCATCTAATGATAAATGATAAATGATATTTACGTTTGTAAATAGGTTTTTACAAACACTTTTACACGTCGCCTTTTTTAGTAAATGAGATCGGTATTTCACTATTTGACTACTCTGAGAAGAAACACCGAAAGAAACTCAGAGGTCATAGTCTCTTTTAAAGTCCAGACATTATCTTGGTCAAATCATGTAAGATCTATGCAGATTAGTGTCTGAGATGGTCTTTTGAGGAAAGAACCACACAGAATGAGGGGACCAGATCAGTCAGTGCAAGCATTTGTCAGTAATCGTGAGCTCAACTCGGAACTTGAGGAGCTCCACGTGCATCTGTCTTATGACTATGAATACCGGCTATTAGCGAGAAACTTTATAAAAGTAAGTATAGCTTTTATTGAATCCGTAAGTTTTATTCATCTTCAAAATTAATTTACGGAATAGGTATGTAAGTACTTTAAACAAAAATATTGTTTTGCTGCTCGCTAGAAAACATAAAGCTTAGCAAATCGTTCGTTTTTATATTTTATCGATCAAGTTCTTTTATCTGAAAGCAAACTGCTGGGGTAAACAAAACACGTCGTTATATTTCATCATAAATTGCGTTAAGAGATAAAATTGTAGCTACGTTCAATTAAACCTAACACGCAATATTTCCACCTCTGGAATTTGATTTAAATCAACAATTTGCAGCTTCCTGTTCCAATTACCACTCACCTGCTGTTTGTTCTGCTTATTCCATTAGCCTTTTAACAAATACGTCGTGAGGCGTGCAAATGAGTCATATCTTTTTTATATTCCACCTCGACGTCTGCTGTCGTTAGTTCGACTGTAATATTTTATTTCATTTTTCTCATATTTTTTTGCTTTTATTATACTTGTTAAAATGGTGCCTGCAATCGAGTAAGAATATTGAATATTGTACTTACTCATAGTTTACTCATAGTATGTATGGCCAATCGTAAACTTACTAATACTTACTTATTATTGTGTTCTAAAGGCTATGTGCTATACGAGTATGTTTTTATACCGTTACGTATGATGTACTCGTAACTCAAATATTAGGAATTATACAGTTTATACTTTGATAAAGTTTATATTATTATTATTGTCTTAGGGCCGAGACAAATTCACATTTAGACGATAGCAAAGTTCAGTAAATCCGAATTGTACGGATTTGGCATAAGCTTTCGAAATGCTAATACAATTTGAATTTATCAAATTCCGTTCTTTGCCCGTTATTTTCCCTGGTCAGAAACAAGAAAAGCATTAACAAGGTACTTCATTTTAATACATTATCGTCTATGACGGTCAGGGCTCCTTATGGTGAATAAATGATGGTGAGTTTGTGCAATTTTCCGGCTCGTTATCTTCCCATTTTCCTTAACATGCCTCGACTTGTAGCGAACATGTTACATAGCAGACATATTACACCACAAGATGCAGATTCCTATAAATAGGTATCATTTGCGATGCTTTTAACAAATAAATCAAATGAAATGAAATGGTAAATGGAATTGCAACTTCAAGGTACTATAGCAGTGGTGACCCGTAGGATCAAATTAAGACGAGTGCTTTTCTTTGTATTAATTATTTTTTAACAACTGTTCTCAAAACAGTGAAGGAAAACTTCGTGAGGACACCGACGTTCCTAGAACCAAAAATTTAAAGACGTGGTAGATTACTACCCATTCTCACAGAATCGAGGACATTGTCACAGCAATGAAAACATTATAGACTGATTAATGGTAATTAAAAATCCTTCAAGCGAGTGAACCTTTAAAAATATGAATACCGATAAAAAACACGTTTCAATTGCCATGGAGTCTTATCTAAGAACGATCAATGAATATTAATCTCAGTCAAACATTGGAAAACAGGCTCTCATTTAGAAATCACAAAGCGTAATGTTAACTTAACCTACATGCATGAATTACGGGTTGAAAAAGAAACATGTTTCCACAGCTGGAGCTCGTAGGTTAAACTTTTTCATATCCGTTCTCGTTACAACCGCTTTCTTTCTCTCTGGGGATTACAGACGCAGAATTTTAAACGAAAAACCTTAAAATACAATGTTGACTTGCCTCGTTGATCCAGTAGGCGCAGCGCTACTGATAAGCATGGTCGTGAGTTCTATTCTCAGGTTTGCCAAAGTGTTATTGAGTTTTCCCACCAGAATTTTCTCTGTATCAGGCCGGAAACTGGACTAGTGCCCGGTCGATGGCAATAGACTCAATTCCAATAACATGAGTCTTAAACAAAAATGATGTATACGAATCTAATTAAATTGTTATCTATTTGTCAATTATGTTAGATGTTGTTGAATAAATTATTTAGTATTTTAGACTTAGCTTATTTTTATAAGTTTTTCTAAATGCAATTGGTTTCCGACATAATTTTTTATGTATTCAGAATGATGTGTGTTAAGTTATAAAACCTAATTGATACCTACTATTTGAAAGTTTCTGACTATTATACGTTTTTATAAAGCATTTAATTTTTGCGTAACATTCTGATTTCAAAAAAGGTAAAGAAATATAAAAAATATTATCAGAACTCAGCTTTTGAAATCTTTATGACTAGCTGGGTCTCGGCTGTGGGTACTATAGTTCCCTACAGCGCGAGCTAAGATAAATGAAATAAACTTCAAGTGGCGCCCCACAACATACTAACTCAGCAACAGTTACACTCGACTTTATCCAAACAAATTTCTAAAAACAGTTTTACCCATTTTTATTCAATTTGACCAAATGATTCGGTTATGTTAGTATGTAAATGGTTGACAGTATTTTTTAACGACTACGGCTTTTTGTCTTTACGCAATCTAATGCCGGACTTATGCTTACATAAACAGTGCGAATGCGAAAATTATCTTTTTAATAATACTCTTATAAACCAACGTCAGGCATTGTAATTTGGCTTCTCAAGGACTCTCCATAATGTGCCCTCATAAAAACATAACAATTTGTCTAACTTTACATAAAACAAACATAAAAAGCCATCTTTTTGTCACATCTTTAACACTTCGCTATGAATTATTCTGTTCCTTTCAGGTACAGTGGGGCTCCGTAAAAACTGTTCTCTGTTCCGGCAAATCATCGTTGAGGGTATACTAACTTGCATATAGCATCCGAATTCAGAGCTGCCGCTCACACACACGTTGCGTAGTTCAAAGCATTTCGGTAGCAAACTGATTTACCGTAAGTGGGGCCGACTGTACCTACATTCATTATTTCTATAATTAATAGGTAATTTACTAACTACTACTATTCATGATACTACCTCACGGACAACGAAACATTTCACTCTCTCTCTCACACAAAGTGACTTTGTTTTTAAGTTAAATTTAATCGTTTTGAAACATTTCTTATAAATATTGAACCTCACATTAAAGCGAAATGTCAATGAAATGAAATGAAATGATGATGAAATGATATTTATTTCTGTAAGTAGATCTTCTCAGATACTTTTACATGTAATTTTTCTAAAACTAAATGGCATTTCCAAATTGACTGATCCCTGAGAAGAAATGCCGAAAGAAACTCAGGGGTCATGGTCTCTTTTAAAGTCCAGACATAAGATTATACTCATTTATTAATATTATAATACAAATTTAAGCTACTGCCTATTAATCGACTGGCTCTCAGTTTTATTAATTTCCTTCACGTTTCATGTGTTTATGTATAAATTATATTTTATTATGAAAATAAAAGTTTTAAAAGCATCATTTACGTTTTATGGATGTTGAAACAAAAGTAATTTTTCACTTTTTATGTTCTAAATTTGTATACGTGCCTATCGTGTACAAGTTACATTCGTTCTATGAAATTGTTCATTGCTAACAATATAATAAATTGTTAAACTCCCATTTGTGCCCCTATTGTGTTGAGATATCATCAATTTTATACATTTTATTATCAAACTGATGAGGACCAGATCTAACTGTTGATCAGCTCCTTTCCACAAGCTGAAATAAAAGAAATACCTCTAAAACATTGTTTTTCAACTGAGAAAGTAATACAACACAAATAAAGGTGATGTTACCGGTAACATAATATGAGCCACATATGGCCACATATACTTTGCGGACAGTGAAAGTGTTAAGAAGGCTTCTTAAGTCCTCAATTAAAAGTTCTGTAGATCCCAATGGATTGATGGATTTTAAAAACGAAGTTAAAAAGAAAAGGCTTTCAACTCCTCTTTCAGTAGAGTGATTTCCTAATTAATTTAAAACAGACGTAATGCAATGTGTTTAATAATAATTCTTACTGTTCATGACCTGACACTTCACAATTTACATGATGACAGGCTATAATGAAACAGGTAACCTCCATACCTATAAGAAAAAATTGAAACGAACAATTTGTTTATATTTAATTTCTTGCCTAGCATTGAATGAAAATAACAGTAATAAGGAATAAAGAGATTGACACGATAAAATAAATATGTTGCGCAATGCATGACTTGAGACTTTATCCGGATCTCGAAACGAACACTGCTTTGGGAATTATCGAACGACATTCGACTGGACGATGACTAAAAATGTTCGCTTTGTACACATGTTTTATATAAGAAGCAAGTTTAATATGAGAAATAAGATAAATACCTTATATTATATAAGCTAGCATATAGTTTAAGCTACGATAGACGTAGTACCTACACCGTGTAGGCTCAATACGCGACATGATACAATGAGTCACTCCGTGAAAACTTGAGCGAAGTGAACTGTCAATGCCTTAGTGTGAAATGAAAAAAGAAGAAAGAAAGAAAATATTTTATTTGGACGCACAGAACATAAAACAAAAGATCAGCAATACAGATAAAAAAAAGAAAAGATTATAAAACTAAAGACAAAAATAAAAAAATAATAATGAAAAGACCTATGCGAGACCAAAAAGGCGCCTATCTCAGCATTAGCTGCGACATTTAAAAATATAAATATCGCAGTGCTGTTATTCTGATAGGGCCCGAAATGCAATGTGTGTGTGTGTGTGTGTGTGTGTGTTTGTGTGTGTGTGTGTGTGTCGGTGAGCCAAATAGAATAATAAAAAATAATAAATGACAGCTCAACTTGGCCTACATTTCAACGTAGTAATTTTTGCAGAATAGTACTGCTAAGCTTAAAATGTATGTACTCGTTCCAACTATATAATTAAGAACTTAAAAATAAGCATTAAGGTAGAACAAGCTATTACCTCGACAGTAATTAGTCCTATCGGTATGATTAGGACAATACACACACACCTAATTCTCAATTAATAGGCATGTACCTTTTAATAGAGATACCTAGAAAAGTGTGTAGTTATGTGTGTGTGTGTGTATTGACAAAAGGATTTTTCCGTTATACCATGTTTTAGAGATAGACGAGAAAGAAAAGAAACACCCAATTGTAACAAAGCGTATAATGCAACTGTCTTTGCAGTTGCAGCTGCATTTTACTAATACACAATATTATGCACCCTACAGTTTCGATAGTTGGCCATTTAAAAAACTATTTAGGTAATTTATCCTTCTACTTTTTTAATTACGAATTCACGCTTTCAATTCTTAAGCAGAGGAAGTATGTAGTTCTAAAAGCTGTCCATGTGTGAGTGTCGTTTCTTTGATCTCCGATGGCCTCGAGCGACCCAAAGCTGCTTAGACTAGCTTCAAAAAACTATTACCAGATGGGGCATACGGAGGTGTATAAACATCAGTTGAAAGAAATAAGTAAAAATTAAATTAAAAATTTAAAAAACCCCCATCGCAAAAAAGTAAAACATTTAAAAAGTTAAAAATAACACTTTAGCCATGAAATTTTACTTCACGTCGGGGTACCGCTTAAGTAAGAAATGTTCCTAGTACTTGTAGGTATGTAGGTAGGTACTTATTTTAACGGTACCCCGACGTTACGTAAAATTTCATGGCTAAAGTGTTATTTTTAACTTTTTAAATGTTTTACTTTTTTGCGATGGGGGTTTTTTAAATTTTTAATTTAATTTTTATTTTATATTTTTTAAACGCATTAATTTTGTTTTATAGAGTTTACAGTTATGAGAATTTTTCAGTGTATTGTATGTAGAGTCAAATTCTGGTTAAAACGAATCCAAACACGACATATCTGCTATTATTTTGTCAAGGGTCTACCTACTGGTGTGCTGGATAGCCTGGCTTCAGCATCAGCTCATCCTGTTGCCATCCGTGCATTGTGTTTATAATCAAATGCTGGTTGCAATGAATCCAAACACGACATATCTGCTATTATTTGGTCAAGAGTCTACCTACTGGTGTGTTGGATAGCCTGGCTGCAGCATCAGCTCATCCTGTTGCCATCAAGGCATTGTGTGCAGAATCAAATGCTGGTTGAAATGAATCCAAACACGACATATCTGCTATTATTTTGCCAAGAGACTACCTACTGGTGTGCTGGATAGCCTGGCTGCAGCATCAGCTCATCCAGTTGCTATCAGTGCATTGTGTGCAAAATCAAATGCAGGTTAAAATGAATCCAAACACGACATATCTGCTGTTATTTTTCCAAGAGTGTATTAGTCTGCTAGATATCCTGGCTGCATCAGACCAAATACACCACAATGTTGCTTATTAATATTACACACATGGGTGTTTGAAATTTTAAGACACACATATGTTTGTAAGTAAAGTTAATACCCATAGACGTCTAAAATAGCTACGGTAGCTAACACAAAAGAGCTGATAACCTTGAAATGGCTGAACCGATTTGGATGAAATATGTCTAAGAACCATCGCAAGAAACCCTGCTTTCAAATAAAAAAAACCGCATCTAAATCGGTTCATTCGTTTGGGCGCTACGGTGCCACAGACAGACAGACAGACAGACAGACAGACAGACAGACAGACAGACACACACACATAGCGGTGAAACTTATAACACCCCTCTTTTTGCGTCGGGGGTTAAAAACAAGAAAATCTTCTATGAACATTTAAGTCAGTCTACAAGCCTTTTAGGAAACATTTTATACCTGGAATTTCTACAAATAACATAATATTTACCTGCGTCTCGTTTCGCCTTAATTAAGTTCTGCCATTTTTGACGCAGGTATCTTGAATGGAATCAACTTCTAATCAGGGTCAAGATCATCTAACTGTCCATTTAGGCCGTCATGCAATAAAAAAAATCGTGATTAGTAACCAAACATTTGTTAACATTTTTCTACTACACTCTAGGTAAATGCTACAAAGCATTGCCAAAGATTAATCCTTTTAGCCCAGCTACTTTCCTCGGAACTCCTTCCGTCTGCATCAAACGGACACAACTTATCCATTTAATTAACTTTCATGGTCGAAATAAGATAGAAAATATACCAAGGAAATCTATATACATATAATAAATCTGTAGAAGTAAAATTTCTGTACATTGAAAATATCAAAAAAATAAATAGCAAGGGGTGTTACTAGACTGACACCGAACCCAAAAATATGATTAAAAAAATTTTTGTCTGTCTGTCTGTCTGTCTGTCTGTCTGTCTGTATGTTCAGGTATCACGCAAAAACTACCCGTTCGATTACGATGAAACTTGGTGTACTTATTCTTTGATATCCTGGGCACCACACTGGGTACTTTTTATCCCGGAAAAGTATATACAATAAAAAACAAACTTAATTTTGCGGTTCGATCCCTAGACCCGACTACTGTACCAACCGCAAATAATAAGTTTGTCGTAGGTTACGTCACCCGCAGTGGAGTTCACCAAAGTGCGCTGCATACGGCTAAGATATTATAATATTTAATCTTAAGATACAATATAGCTCGCCATACAATTCAATGGACTATCACACACTACGAAGATAATTATGCACATTGAATATCTATTCAAAATTAATATTGGAGGATGATTGGTGATCGATACTGATGCCAAAAATGCAATTAGTGAATGTTTTGTCTTTCTGTCTGTATGTGCACGCATAGTTCAAAAACTATTATAGGGATTTTAACCAAACTTGGTACGGTTGTAGGTAATCAATACGCCTGGGCAGGTTGATCTTAGTATCAGTTGTTTTACACATGGTCAGTTGTACGGCGCTCTCTTCCGGGTCAGTAGTTCCAGAAATCTTTATGCATACATATCGTAAGGATCAACTTTGAAAGTAGTCTATCCGGAAGTATTATGCTAAAATTATTACGTTTATATATCAACGCACAGCCCCAACCGCTGGTATTAGAGACATGAAACTTGAAGGGGTGTTCTTAGTGAAGAGTAAGTCTTCCATAAAAAACGATTTTTGAAAATTCAACCCTTAAAGGGAAAACATAGGGGACGGAAGTTCGACATCCACGCGGGCGAAGCCGCGGGCAAAAGCTAGTGTATAATAAAAATGTAAAGTAACAGTTTCCTGATAGCAAAACAAGTCTTTTTCTGTCATTATATTTTCTTTACTAGCTGCCCCGGCAAACTTCGTTGTGCCTTAGAGTCAATTTATTGCTCTTATCATTTTTTTTGTATTAGATATACATACGTTTAATAAGACGACAACAAATAGATCCAAACCAATAATAACTACTACTACTTTTTAAGTAGCAAGTCTCTACTGTGATCTTATTTCAACATTTGGTGTTCGATAGAATTAAAATTACAACATGTATATATAACCTAACCTAACTGACCATACCTATCCTATAGCTAACCTAACTACCTAACCTAACTACCTTACTAAAATGCATTGAGTTGAAAAATACTAAATTCATCATTTTAATCTGAACTATTGCCTCTATGATACATACAATTTATACCTATAGTTTTCCCGGTCTACTTTAATTAAAGTCCTAACAGTAAAGTAAGTTCTATTTGCAAAGAATTATTAAAGTTCGTCTCTGTCGTCATTGTTAATTACGTAAATTGATTTTTGAAATACTTATAAGACTTTTTTATGCTACATAAAACCTCTTAGTTTAGTAACAAAATAAATTTCAGAACGTAGGTGCGTATTTTAATTTGTCAACTTTACCTTCTTGGGTTTAGCTTATGACTTGTCAATTTCAAATTGTCACCTGATAATGAACTAGGAAGTTTGACTCCTGTCATGTCATCCAAGATGGCGCTGCGTTTGGAAAATGTTTGAGACAACCGATATTCTTGATATTTATTTTTTCGAGGACTTTTTATGTTTTTTATTAATTATTATGCTATATGCTATTCCGGACAAAGACAAATCCAAAAAGACCAAAATCATTCACATTGATCCAGCCGTTCTTGAGTTATAAATGGTGTAACTAACACGACTTTCTTTTATATATATATGTCGGCGTCAGCGATGGCTGAGCGATGAGCTGACACCGATGGGGGTTTTGTGGTACAGAGTTCATAACGTAGAATAGCAATCTTCATTGCAGTAATAACCTCACTTAACAATCTTAATCACAAAACAACTCAAGTCTAGGTAACTGACAGTTTCGTGCTGGATGTGTGTCTTGGTCGGTGTCTCAAATCAAAACTGAGCTCTGCCCAGCTCCCACGCACCAGCACGACTCTGTCCACGTGACATTACCGAAAACACATTCGCGCCATTTTCAAATGACAAGTAACGTCACGCTGGTCACCATAGACACTGTACTAAGTTAATCAACTTCACAACTTATTATTCAAGAATATCGTTTTCCACGACACGGCCATCATGACCATCACACGTCCTCGTGTCTACTAAAAATAAACACACACACACACACAGAACACGTATACGCACGCACGCTCGTATTGGTCACATACTTCAAAACACACGCACGCACGCATTTTTCACATACTTCAAAACTCGGTCATTCTGACCACAACTAAATTTCCAAGGGTGTATGTCAAACCTTGGCGCCTCTAATCGAAACAAATCCAGGCAGAATGAATCGTCACTAAGACCGATAACATTACTAGAACTGAAAGTGTACTAAGATAGTGCTATGCAAATGCACGACATAGTAGGAATTACATAGACTTTCACATACCACACAGGCTAAAGCTAACAGGTACCACACAGGCTCACGAGTGCCACACATAGGTACTCACAGGTGCCACGCAGGCTTACTGGTGCCACGCAGGCTCACGGGTGCTACACAGGCTCACAAGTGCCACACAGGCTCACGGGTGCCACACAGGCTCACAGTTGCCACACAGGCTCGTCGTTGCCACACAGGCTCGTCGTTGCCACACAGGCTTGTCACTGCCACACAGGCTCGTCACTGCCACACAGGCTCGTCACTGCCTCACAGGCTCGTCACTGCCACACAGGCTCGTCACTGCCACACAGGCTAGTCGTTGCCACACAGGCAAGTCATTGCCACACAGGCTAGTCATTGCCACACAGGCTAGTCATCGCCACACAGGCCATCGGCTTGTGATCCAACCCCAGAAGCTAACCATCTCAGCCGCGTAAGTGCTACCCCTCGGAAAGGATATCCTGCGCATAAAAAGCAGACCACGCGCACCTCTTACATGCTCCGGCGCAACTGGATCGGTCACCGAACCCTCACACTTAATCCATAGAGTATACGTTAAGTAAGATGAAATGTATTCCAAAACTTTACAGATAATCATTACCTAGTAATGACTACTCAGTACTCACAATAACTAAACGAACTTTAACTAAGCCATTTTTAGAACTTAAACACGGAAAGTTCATAATTATCAAATTTCAAAAATAAACACACTACTCATGGCCCTGCCACAGCTATTGACAATTCGGTACTGCCACCCATATCGTTATCACCTCAGAGTCCGCGACCCTCAAGTCATTACATGACCGCACAAAATAGTCTCTTTCAAGGCCCAGGTCCCCGCTAGACCACAAGCCGCTCATCACGCCCTGAACGACAACGTATGCAGTTGCGATTGCATATTATGGATGCGGATTTAACGGAAAGCCAACAAGCGTATCATAGGTCTGTTGAGGTTCTTTTGCCCTCAGAAACATTGTTTTCTTCTTCTAACTCGTTTGAATTTCACAGGTTGGCATCTTACGACTTGACTTTACAACATACTGGTCGCCCGCAAGCGTTTAAAAGAACCTTCACTTCGGGTCAAGCTTAGTTAAGCTAGGCTTTTCATTTTTAATGTAAACCAAGTTACTAACACTTAAGTTTCATTTTAGTAGGTACTATCAAAACGGAACTTAGAGAAACGTTTTTCATTACCATTGACCTAAGAAGTTTGATCTCTTTACACGGTAGTGGGAATTTACCCAACGTACCTACTATCTAAATTTGACTGTCAATCATCTACGGACAGACACACGAAACCATCACGCTTTTCGAGAAGAAGAAACAGGTTAGAAAAGCGGGAACTACGCTGTCGGATAGTCGTACGATACTATCTCTACTTCGCGAAGATCGAGTTGGTAAGGACAGCGATAAACAACACGAGTACGAGTTGGAACTTTTGTAAGTTACCAGAGTGAATGGTAAACCACCCATTAATCGCGATTGTATTTCAGTTAATAGACGCTCACGACTATCTTGGACAGTCGTCTAGTCGGTGAAACATCAGTTTAAGTTTATTCAAATGAATTTGTGTCATTAATAAACAACATAATAACCTATTGGTACTTCACATGTCTAAGCACAGTATTGAACCCTGCTAGTAACTACACTACCTTGTTTATCCTAGGTTCACAGCGCACTGCGCACTTGTAATTAGTAAAGGTCCGACCAATAAGTTACAACACAGTAACTCTAACAGTTCTGTTACTCTTTATCATCATTTATAAGCAATGCATACTCAACTCATGAAACTCATTAAAATCTGTGCACCAACACGAAGAGAATCGCACCAACGACTCTCAAAAATCTAACGCAATATGTGCTACAACACATGAAGCGCTTTGTGCACCAACACAGACAGAAATCGCACCAACGATTCCTTATAGACCCATCGCCACATGTTACTCATGAGGTGCGGTCCGAAGGTTCGAGTACGAGTATACAAGCTATTAACCTAATGTGGTTTCACTACCACTGTGTCATTCAATTCTCAAGGAACTTGGTGATCGGGGCATTCATACGTGAATCTAATTTAGTTTGACTTCTGTCCTCATTTTTAATTAAAACACAATCATTAAGCTAATTTAAAAACCTGGTCCTAATATTGTGGTCAAACCGATTTTAAGCTTTGCTCAAATTAAATTTAGGCCAACAACCAGCTTTCTGATACCGTGGTGATATCAACAAGGTTTCCATACGATTTACAAAATAAAGGGAATAGCGCCGCACTTGCATCAGTTTGAATTTCAATCTCATTTAAATTAAGAGTTCATAATAAGAAAATAATCAACCAGGTATAGTCGGTAAAATTGAAATGATTTGTTATCTTATCTGTCAGTGTCCCAATTTCCAATTATATGGACCAAATTGTTTACTAGTCATCAATAAAAACAGTGAGGGTAAATTAAAAAAACGAAAACCTATACGAAAAACCTATGAACCGCCTAACATGGTGAATGTTATCAAGAAAGGCAGTTTAACTAAGCTTCAGCTCACCTTTGCTATGATATCATAGCCTAGAAACTTTACATAACGCTTCACAAATGAACACTTCGAAATGTTCAAGGAAAATCCGGCTTTAGTCGGCGTTTATTATACACCCAGCAGCCTTTCAACCCTTGCTAAAGTAGCAGGTTTTAGAAACAGGGCTTAACTAGGGCAAATAACAGTACCTCACAATAGTTTTTTTGAACTGAGTACCTATCACACTACTTTCCTTTCGTCCGACTTAGTCTGTAAGGTTGACGTCAGAGGTTAAGGTTCAGGTTTTGAAGCCTTTTTCTCGGTTCGGTTCGGTCTATTTACTTACTGAGTTTTAAATGTCACAACTTCGATCGCTGTTGTAAAACAACGTAACAAAATATGGCTACGTAAACAGACCCCAGGCAAAACGCTAAACAATATCTCGATCGCATTATTGTCAATTTAACGCATTAAAATAGCCCTTTGCTAATTTAACTTCAAGTAGCCTATCTATTAGATGCTTTGTTAAAAGAATAGCTTTCATAATAGGGGACTGACACGGACGCATGCCGTAAGCATCCAATAGTTCCTGGACCTTTGACCTTTGACACTACTTATTGCCTTTTGTCTAGGCTGAGTTTTTAAGCTTGCCTATAGACGATAAGGTTTGAGTTTGAAGTCTAATTCTCAATTCACAAGGGGTACTCAACCCCTGCACGATAAACCATTACCTAATTAAAATTATGGCAATATTCATAACGTAAAGTAATCATATAGGATCTCTGTACATACCCGCGGTATCGATACTTTTAAAACAAAGAACTGATTGGGTAAACACCCATAATCCACCACACATTTTTGTTTCGAATTAACCAATAAACATTTTGTTGATTGCGATACCCTCCTTAAAACATTTCTCGAACGATCATTACCATCAAACACCTATTTGAAATGATTAATTACCTTTTTTACGCGCTACCCGCATATAAAATAAACTATTGCCACTATTTAAAACTTCGTAAATAATTCGTTCGGTATTAGGTCTATGTTTGTAGGTACTACTAGATACTACCTAGGTATGCCCTTTACACAAACGTTCGCATTGACCTCTTAAATTGCGACTATAGTACAACTTAGCAAGACAACATCCGGTACCTACCGAAATCAAAACAAAAATTACACGACTCACCGGATTGTTGTTACTACCAGAAAATACCAGTTATTTCGTGCACAACTGCGCATCTGTAGTTGCGCCACGCTGCACCGCCGCGCTGCCGCCCGCGCGCCGCCGCGCTGCCAATCCGCGCTGCAGGAGCCTCGCATCTTGCACCTCGCATACTCTCTTGATGGAGCCCGATTTAGCAAGCAGACTTCGATCACTGCATCTTGTTCTTCTGGTGCATCACGACGAAGATCTCATCACATCTCGGTGAAGCTCGCCAGTAAAGTTGGAAGCAGGTTCTTTATGCCACTTCTGATGTCGGCGTCAGCGATGGCTGAGCGATGAGCTGACACCGATGGGGGTTTTGTGGTACAGAGTTCATAACGTAGAATAGCAATCTTCATTGCAGTAATAACCTCACTTAACAATCTTAATCACAAAACAACTCAAGTCTAGGTAACTGACAGTTTCGTGCTGGATGTGTGTCTTGGTCGGTGTCTCAAATCAAAACTGAGCTCTGCCCAGCTCCCACGCACCAGCACGACTCTGTCCACGTGACATTACCGAAAACACATTCGCGCCATTTTCAAATGACAAGTAACGTCACGCTGGTCACCATAGACACTGTACTAAGTTAATCAACTTCACAAATTATTATTCAAGAATATCGTTTTCCACGACATATAGATTATGAGTTTTGTACGACATAAGCAGGACTCGAAGAATTCGAACTGATTTATACTAATATAGTTTCAAATAACATAATTAAATCGTTTAATTAGACATATGACTAACTGACTGACTGTATATGACTAGTAAAAATCCCTTACCAATAAACTACTATGACTATGTTTAATAGTCGTACTTACACTGTCTTAGACAGTGAAATTGCACCAGTTCTGTTGATGGACAATTTGATATTATTTATTTAGTTAGTTTTTTTTTTAAATAGCAATATTAAAATACTTTGAGTCTTATTATCATAAACAACAATCATAGTCTTATTGAATTATTTTGTGATACTTGATACGAAAGTGGCTCAACTTTTCATTACTTACCTTCTAAATCTGCGGTCTGTAAATGTTGTCAAAATATATGCCCTGTTAGCAGGATCGGGTCGGTATTTGTAATTTAATACCCATCGAGCGTTCTCCACGATACCTACTCGAAGCTTCGGTAATAAACAGATGGCGAGTAAATGGAAATTCCCTTCACAGGCGTCCACTGAAATAATTCAATAAGATTTGGTTTGCCCTTCTTAATTAAATAGGTACATACTCTAAAACACTAACCCGTTTAATTTTTTTCTGAACAATTTAACCTTTCATTCGTGTTAATTAGACTCAATAGAAAGACTATGACAGCGTGGACGCCTGCGTCCGCTTGGGGTTTAATGAATTAAAAGAGAATGGATGTTTTATTTTGTTACAGGAATATAAATAGTTAAAAGCACTTTTTGCAGTAAAACCTTTTCTGTTTCTATTCCGAATATCTAATGGAAAATTACAAGCAGTAATAGTCTAGTGGTATTAGCGGCGGAACGCCAAGTTTTAGGTCTCGATTATCTCATACGAAAGGCACTCACCTCTAACTTTTCGGATTCATAATGATTTATCATTTAACGTATTGTACTTGCTTCAAAAACGGTAGAGGAAAACTGGTAGTCCGTCGTTCGCAGCAAAATGCTGCTGCACTAATACAATAATAATAAGGGATAGGGATAGGCAATAAAAAAGATCTTGATCGTACTTTCGGGATTGTCCTGATAGCCATGGAATGCCGCTCCACTCCTTTAGCACCTCAGGACATGTTGCCTTCTTGTCCCTACGTCACTTTGTGCTAGCGGCCGTTTTATAGGGCCCATTATTGAGTGTGCAAGTCACCCCCTGCCATTTAATCCGTGTAAACATATAACATTAGTGAGGCAGGGGCCATAGTCTTTCATAGATCTAGGTATCTAGTCCATTTTAGCCACCCTAGCCTATAGTCCAGTATTTTGTTGCCAGTCTGCAATTTATAGTCTTACCTACACCAGCCGTAGGTTTTTCTTGGGTGCACTTGTGTAGTGCATGCAGGGGAAATCTACGATTGGTGCCCCATTTCATTAAGATGACAAAGGGCCTCTGCGAGTTGGCTTCGGCCCCTCGTACGCCTTCCAAAGGTCCGGAACCCAAGAGTTCCAAGAAATGAAAACATCATAATAATAATAATATTCCACAACTTTTCACACATCGCCATTTAGTCCCAAGCTAAGCTTGAGAGCTTATGTTATGGGTACTAAACAGCTGATAAACGTGCTTTTATATTTCTAAATACATACATATTAAAGATAAATCACACCCAGACACAACAAATTATCATGAACAACACACAAACATTTGTCCTGGGTGGGAATCGAACCCACCGACCTCCGGCATAGCATTCAGGGTCACTAACTACTAGACCAACAGGCCTGTCTATGAAAAACTACAGACCATAGTTAAAACTGGTGTACTCACATATGTAACTAAAGCTCGCCGAATCGTCTAGAATTCAATAGAATACCGTACTACGACGATAACCAATTTCTTTGCTTGAGCCCAGTTGTCAATACTGCAGCTAGATCGTAGGATACAAAACAGACTAAATAATCTAAAGAATATTAATGTCACCCACCGGTATTTGGTTGTTTCGCCTTTCAAGACAATATTGCTGAGTCTTTTATGAGATTAAAATCCCACGCAATAGAGCGCCGCACCGCGTTCATTACAGGTAGTGTGTACCTACTGCTCCCGGGAGCAAGCATTTAAGGTAAAAAGATAAAACCTAAGAACTCTAGTATAAATAAAACAGTACCCTTATAACCTTTCCTAGGTTTATCTTATAATTCTTCCAAAGCTAGCTAATAAAATAAGGTAAGATAAGAATAGTTGCTGTCGTACTGCGTACCTACATAAACTCGGCCAGGTATAAAGCAACGGTATTTAGTACAAGCCAAAGTTACTCAGAACTGTTATATAAATAAGCTTTATAAATGTGACCTTTCTTTTATGTTGACTTTTTGAGCTGAATTCGTGTGTGTATAAGGAAACACAGCTAAAAATTAGGCAATTTTATTAATAGTACGATATTTTTATTATTTGAATATTGGCTTTGTCACTTTGTCGTTCCAGAACCTCCAAAAGAATACAAAAACATGAAACTGTAAATTTAAATGTATGTATCTATACATAAACATTTTATTTTACATTTAAAAAAATGGCCTCTAGGCCAGCATATCAATATACCCCAATGTGACAAATTTCTTTGATCGTTTTTCAACTTTATATCAAACAAAATAAGGTTCACGTTCAATTAAGAAAATTCGACAGTTTGGGGTAGCTTGATGTGCTGGCACCTGTACTAACTTGTACACCCGTTTTTTTAGCTTAACTTTAGCTAACAGAAAAGTGAGGATTTCGTGTTTAAAATGCCAATATGAAACTAATAGACCTCTGACGCGGCGGCGCGGCGTGGCGGCGCACGCCTCGCCCGCTGGAGGTGCCCCGTGCCAATCTGCTGGGGCGCGCACCACTGACTCGCGCTCTAGGCTCTCTTAACAAGATGGCGGATACCATTGACCTATTCACCTGTACATTGCATGAGTTCACAAGGACCACGTACTGTGTAGCAGGTACCTAAAGTTAAATAAGTTTATTTTAAGTTACTTTGTCGCATTAGTTCTAATCTGTTCACACATGGATGAATCTTATAGTGTCTGAACGTGATTCACGACAGTTATTTAATTTCATCTCAACACCTTTTAGGTACCGGTATTACTAAAATAACTACAGAGTTTAAGTTTGCATTTCAATGTGTGTGTTTGGCATTACTTGATAGAAGACTTATAAAAACTCTTTGCTTGAAAAACAAAACTGGCTGGATAGAGTGCATCAATGGTAGGTTTACGGCGCGTGTTCCATATTTAAATTTAAATTATCATTCTTTTACTTTTGATCACTAAGAAGCTTGATTTAATTTTGTTAGTTAGTTGTAATCAAATTAATGTTTCTATTTAATTGATTGCTATTTATCCTAGGTTCAGTGATAACATAGTGTTAAATGACAAAAAACAAAATTAAAAATGAATTATGAAAAACTAACTCAAATTAAGTTTCGAACAAAGGTGACGTCTGACGATCAGGTATACGTATATGTTTTAAACATTTAGTACTAATTTGATTAATGATTTTATTGGGTATGAATTTGCAACGATTATTATTTGGATGAATGAAAGGCGACTAACGGAAGGTATTTACAAGGCAGATGTAAGTGAGAACGCCGGGAGGGGACGCCTTAGAAGGACATACATAGACCTTATTGGTGAAGTTCTTCAGAAAGGTCAGGTGCGTAGTATTTGTAACCGGCGTGTGTGAACGAAGCAAAAGAAGTATGTAAGAATCGTAGTATATGGCGCTCTAGTTTCTGTCGACCTCCATGGGAAAAAGGCGTGAGTTTATGTATGTGTATTGTGTATGTATGTATTATTTATAAAAATCTGTGAGTCGCGTTTGTTTATTCACGGTATTGTTTTGTTTAATGTGGCTAATAAAGATTGCCAAAAATATAGCGTTGTGTCTCGTTTTAATTGTGTTTGTGCGTGTTGTTGTGTCAGTATTTTTACCTGGCGGTTGAGTTTATTTTCAATAAGCACAATAGTTTATGTTAAGTTTATCGGTCAGGTGTCCCCTACTAATCGTCTGAACTCTCCGAGCGTGTTTTACGTACGGAATAAGCACATCAGTTGAGGTTATACTTTAAGTCTCTTGATAGAACTACGTGAAGAAAGAAATGTTTGATGCCTTTGGCTACGAATTTTCTCACTCATTCTTTGTTTAGCTTAGTAAGTCGAAGATTTGACATTTTATAGTTTTCCTATACATTTGCCACTTCAAACTTTAGAGCTGTAGTGATATTATTGGAAAATTAAGTACACTTTACCTGACAGTTTACCTTACTCAAGTTTTTATCAGGTAACTTTTTCTGAACCGACCGGCAGATCACAGTTACGTGACTCTAGTGTTTCGGTAACCAAATTTCTGCAAAAACACCAATTCAATACTTAGAATCCGTTTATAAGAAATGATTTTGTTTAAGTATCGTATTTGCAGTGTTATACCTAAGCAATACTCAAATAGTACAGACGCCAGCAAGTCAAGCTACCCCAGTGTGTCAAATTTCTTTGATCGTTTTTCAACTTTATGATAAACAGAAAAAGGTTCATAATTGAATCGGGAAAATTTGACACGTTGGGGTAACTTGATGTCCTGACGTCTGTACCTTCGTTATTTTTCGTTCATACTTGAAAGTTTGAAACTGTAGGTACGCCGTCGTTATGTTCATAAGTAGTACCTATGTAGGTACCGAGGCCAGTTAAACATCAAGCTACCCCAAACTGTTAAATTTTCCCCATTGAATATGAACCTTTTTCTATTTGAAATAAAGTTGAAAAACTATTTAGGGAATTTGACTTACCCCTGTACTTGTAACATTATGTTTTAATTAATTTTCTAGATAGAAGTTACTCACTACACTTTCTAAAAGTGCACATTTCTCTTTAACTTTTACAACCACTTTAATTCTAAAATTAGTTTTAAACCTCCGACGTGAAAAGACGGGAGTTATAAATTTGACTGCTATGTGTGTGTGTGTGTGCGTGTGTGTATGTGTGTCTGTCTTTCTGTCTGTCTGTGGCACCATTGCTCTTAAACGGGTAAACCGATTTAGATGCGTTTTTTTTTATTTGAAAGCAGGGTTTCTGGCAATGGTTCTTAGACTTGATTCAGGCAATGATATTATAAGTAAAAAGGTGTAGATCTATAGGTATCCTAAACAACATTCGATCTTCAAAAACGGCACACTAACGCACGCAAGCGTCCGTTGACGGTACGACTCGACACTGAGGTCCATTGTGGCTAGTTAGCCTAATTTTAACGTATCGCTTGCTGAGCGCTTATAACCTTTTTACTCACAATATCATTGCCCATAGGTATTAGTTGAAGTTTTTATTTCTATATCACTCAATAGGTTTTTAATTTCCCAATTCCCAGAGAGTCTAGTAGTTTATTCATTTTGCTGTCGGTTTCATCACATTATTTCGCTGATAATATCATCGAGCTCCCAATTTGTGTAAGGCAAAAAAAAACTTCTGGCGATTTGCCAAATCCTTCGTCGTGTCTAGTTCGTATAAATTGCCGTTCTTTCTGTAGACTTCAGCGAGGGGTGGCTGACTAATATCTTCAAAAATAAATCGAGAAGGCGTTTCTTTGACGTATGTCTCCTTTGTTGTTGTATTGAGCCTGAGTTTGAAAAAATGCGCAGGAAATTTAGTCGGAAACAAATTATGGGACACGTCTTTTTGACGGCTGGCTGCCGGGACGGACAAAACTGAACAATACATCTAACCAAAGACATCCAATTCTTACTTCTTAAATCTCTTTGCATTTAACGCACTTGGAGTTAAAAAAATAACTAAAAATAAACACGAGACAATTTGGTATATAGTAATGGTACCTACTTGAATAAACAAATAATTATGTCGGGGCGAAAATACAATAAGCAATCATTTTGTTATTACTAGTGATCCCCCAGTGGTCAAAATCCGACCTTATATAATAGAAAATAACTTTGCTTTGAGTTTCCGTGTATGACGTCGACTCACTGTCTCACATACCTATTGGCTATTCTTATGTTTCTTTGTTCCCAAAAGGTTGATGTTAACGTATAAACTTGATGTTGGCAAAATTGCTGAACTTCTAAAATTTACGTAAACAATGAATGTTTAATTTATTTTAATTTTGTACATTTATAACATAAATCTATCAACAAATTAGGTTTCTACACTTCTCCTCCAGATGGACTGATATTATACCAAATCTCACACTCCTCCAAAGATTTCGCTTAGCGTAAAAAAATTAGATTTTTCTACCATGAAAGAAATATTAAATATTAAACACTAGCAGAAGTCACGCAGTTTCACTCGCGTAGTTTCCGTTCCCGTGGGAATACGGGGATAAAAAGTAGCCTATGTCCACCGGCAATAGTGTAGCTTTCCACCAGTACAATCATTTTTAAAATTGGATCATCCGTTCCGAAGATTACCCCCTACATACAAACTTACAAACTTTACCTCTTTATAACATTAGTATAGAAGTATAGATGAATGGAATATTAAATATTTCATTTCTTTTTCCAGGTCCAGAGACTAAAGGGCTCACAGGGCCGGGATCTGGGTTTTCTTGCGATTAGGGGTTCAACCTCACAAAGAATGAGCAGTGCAGTCACCGGGCTCACCTCATGCAGCGCCACCAAATGCATAATTAAGAGTAAGTAATAAAACGTTACTAAATTAATGATTAGAACAAGAATTCTTTGTCGCCTTCCTTGTATCAAATTAAATCAAATCTTTTATTTATTTGCAACGAATGTAGGTTAAATTAATTAAGTAGGTAAAGGTGGAGTCAATAGGAGCGAGCCATGTATAATATTAAAATAGGCACACAATAATTTATGATAGGTATGTATATTCGCAAAAAAATACCAGATGCCAAATCTTTTTACTAAAAATGCAGCTTGTTTGCACAATAAATTCCACATCGCAATCGGCCTTAATGTAAAAATAATAACACTCTTTTTCAACACCCTTAGCTGGTGTTTAAGTAAATAGCTACATCACAGGAGATTAATAGTTTCATATGCGCGTAATAAAACTCTAACGAAGATTGTTGAGTGATTACTTATCATTTTTTACCCTATCGAATTACGTTTGCATGATATTGGATTATCTTTGTTGTCTGGTAAAAATGGCTGGGGTCTTGATTTATGCATCTCATTGTATAATAATCTTGCGTGTTAAAAACGTGATAAAGGGCAAAATTGAAAGACGCTTGGAGAATTATGATGTGCCACTGGTTTCTTTGGCATATTGAATGACGAACACAAATAATCGAATGTGAAGAGTGTAGTAGATACAAAGCTTTGATAGGGACTTTTTGGAAGACAGATATTTGTATTAGTTATCATGAAATCTATACTTAAAGCCAAAACTTTTACTTCTTAATTTCGCATTGTAAAGTTAAACCTTGGTATGAGATAAAGCAGAGCCGTTTACTTAACGGAACATGTCAGGGTTTTTGCCAAAAAATCTTCTGGGATCTAGAAATTAGTTAAGAAAAAATGTATATTATTATGTGTGCAGCAGTAAAAATACACCTTTGTCGCGAGTTACCAATCCTTAAGACCTTATTCATTTTGATATAAAACTTGGTAGGTTATTCGATTACTGTACTATTCCGATGTGCTGTCATTCACTGCGGTAACCTTTAACCCGCGTCAACTCGGCACCTGATAGGTAAACACATTATCATCAACCTGGAGAAGTGACACTCAAGTGTCCTTTCGAAAGTGTCTCTGTGTGTGATCGCCGTGTGTATGTGTGGCGCGTGTAAAGTGTGTGTACGTTATAAGTTATAGGTCTCAGGAGAGTAGGTAATAATGTTGGACATTGGTTCACGTGCGCGTCCCCAAAGGGCAGACGTGAGCGGTTTACGTGACAACACTCGTTTTCAGCCTGTTACACCGATACGGCGGTAAGTGATTAAGTGTTACTGTGTTGTATTACAGAGATATTCTTCGGAAGGTGAGCTATTCATGGGAATCAATATATTTCTAATCGGATATGAATACAGACATTTATCTAGTGTTGTGCATCGGGAATGGCTTTTTCATTGAATTATAAAAGATATGGAAACAGCATTACATTCAAAAAGTAGCACCACGAAAAGTAACCTCGAATTGGCTTTGCTTTAAAAGTAGGTAACTTGTTTTCGCGTACTTACCTATTAGTCTACCGCTCGCTTAGTGACGAAAGGTCGCATGATTTGTCGTGTTTGACATTTCATTATTTGGTTGGTGGAATTATAAAAAAATATATGAATTGTGTAGTAAAGTGGTGCAGGTAATGCAAGGACAGCCGGAAAAGTGATACTGGAATAACTTTTCACTGGTGAGTAAAAATAAATCTTTTTATTTACTGTTTTACCAGTTCTAACACCATACACGTTCGGCTCGCCCGCGCCACAGCCGCATGCGGTGGCGTCGCTCGTCGAATTGTTAACATCCACCGCCCCGTAACCTTGATGCACCTAATCACGCTCTTGCTTCGTCTATGAGAGCGTTTGAGTGTCTCGTTCCTATTTAAGTAAAGTTTGCGTAAATGGGACCGAAATTGAATCGTTAGTTGTACCTATGAGAATTGCGTTTTCATATCTTTTCTAATTCAATGGGCTTTCTGATAAAAATACGCTTATGTCCAGATGATAAAGCTACATGAATCGGTTTAATAGTGGTCTGTCAACCATAATAAATTCATAATCCTACGCTTAAAGCAGGGCTTGGAAGTTATTATGGATAAAAGGTGAACCTGTACTATATATATAGATGAAGTGTTTTTTTCTTAGCTGTCATTAATGATGTTGTTTAGGTGACTTCACATCCATGGTGAATTAACATTGATAACGCTTTTTTAGTTTAAATCAATAATACCGAACTGTATCCGATGGAAAGTCTTCATAAAAAATCAATTCAATGAACTGAAACGAAAAGGCGAAATCGTACTTACTTTTTACCTGTAAATATTTTCAGACACGTCTGTGTAGGTATGGTCAATATTATACAACTTGATGGCGCTGAAACTTCCCCGCTGTTGAAAATTAAATGGAGTGCAGCGTTTTATGGTAAAACCTAGAAAAGCCTTTTGAAGGAAGATTAATATTGTAGTTTTCAGTCATCGTGTAGCTGAATCAAATGTTAACTCTCTATGGATCCGGCAACAATGTTTACACGTTGTATACTCTGTAGCCCATATCATTGTTTTGCATATAGCAAACATAGGCTTTGAACAGTTGTAATAGCTATATGAAGCAGGAAACTAATGTGTTGGCCTACATTCACTAAATGAATTTTTAACTTTGATAATAATCTTTTCCGTTCTTTTTCGTCCGAGTGATTAACCTGGTGTCGAGAGTCTTTATGCCGCCTACTGATTAGGGCCTTTGATTTGGCTTCACATGCCATCGAGAAATATTTCTCACATTTGTGTTTACTCACGAAGTATTGCTTCACCGTTTTTTAAGCAAGTGGTAATTGAACCAAACGTAATGCTTATAGTGGCGAAAACGTGTTGCATGTTAACAAAACAAAGACAATATTATATATTACAGATTACTTCATCTGTACCTACCTAGTAGTAATACTTATTTGTCAGTCCGTAATTACGCGGGATTATCTCGGCTCGCCATCTCGCCGCAAACGTGATGTGAAATTTAATTATTAACTCATCCTAGAAAAGTTCAATCTTAAATTTATGTTTAGATCACTAAATAAGTAATAAAAAAAACTATGACGACAGTAAATTATTTATTAATTTATCTTTAAATGTATGTTTTTAGCAATATATCAGTATGTTTATCAGCTGTTTAGTACCCATAACACATGCTTTCAAGCTTAAATTGGGACTTAATGGCGTTGTGTGAAAAGTTGTGGAATATTTATTTATTTATTATACATAATTATTAAGTTGCGGAAAAAAACTTTACAAATTAGTCATGAAATCGAACCAATTAAAATCAATCGCAACCTAAAAGAATAGGCAAATAGTAAGTCATGTTAACTGACAGTGTGTATCTAGCTTTTCGTGTGATTTGACATTATTGAGCAGTTAGTGTGAAAAGGCCTTTTCCTATCTAGGCCGTAACAAGTTTCTGTTTGCTCAGTAAGCAGTTTGTTAGGTTTTCATTTTCGTTCAATAATTTTGACAAACATTGAGGCAACGAGATGTTACGATAAAATTCAATTTAAATAATAATATTGTTTTTAAGATGAAAAGCAAGCGTTTCTAATGTCAGCTTTACGCCTGTAAATGTTGACCTTAGCTTCAAAATTTCTTCTTAATATAAATGTTGATGCGAAGTGGCGCCTTATGTTAAAAGAACAATGATTGCTTCAAGTGTCAGCGCGTTAAGTTGCGAGAGCTAAGTGTCGGTACGCACGGGGGTGGGAAAACTCTCCCTGATTTCCACTTTACAGCATCAAAGCTTCAGTGCCCCGGCATCTGCCGTAGTGAGTGGATGTGTGTTCTGTGTAAGTTTTTCTCGTAACCGCGATGATTGAATACGATGTCGAGTGTTGTGCGTAAATAATAGTGCATTTAGTGAGTGACACACTGGAATATTCTGTTTTCATCAGGAGTTACAAGCGATAAAGATGTAAGTATGATTTAATTTAGCAAGTATAAGTCATAGTTATAAATTAATGCAGTTTCTAACTGACCTAAATTCGTTGTAGTTTTATCCAAATCTATCGGGCTGCATATCGTTTTACATCGCAGAGAATTCCTAACTAAAAAATTCATTTTGAAATAATTGCGATAATATCTATAGAAATGTATATCAGGCAGTGTTCACGTGCCTATCTTATTTCTATGGTGTACAATAAAAAGTATTCTATTCAATTCTATTCTATTCTACTAAATATTACAGATACAGGAAACTCTATATACTAGTAGCCCCGGCAAACTTCGATCTGCCTTAGAATCTATGTATTAGTCTTATTTAGTTTGAATTCGTTAACAGCCTATTCTCAGATCTACTGAATATACACACACATTTTCATAAGATTCTGTCAAGCCGTTTGGGAGGAGTTTTGTTACATACACTGCGACACGAGAATTTTAAATATTAGATAGAGGATATGTTCCGACTGAAAATTCTTAAAAAAAAACCCAACCAACATTTACTGACCTTATTGAAAATGTAGGTTCTTTAGAAAGTCAGGTGTAGTACACGCGATTGACTTGAATCTTTGATAAAGCATAAGAAATACCTTCATTTACATGTAGCAATCTCAGCAGGTAACGCGGTCTTTGGTTTCACCTTACTCCCATTGTTTATCCTATTAATTATAAATGCGAAATCCTACTACCCTACTAATATTATAAATGCGAAAGTTTGTGTAGATGTTTGTCGCTCATTCACGCAAAAAACTACTGAATGGATTTTAATGAAACTTTACAATTACATAGCTTACACATAGAATATAGGTAGGCTATTAATGTATAAAGATATTTAATGAACTGTTCAATATATAACGATAAGTGTAAAGTAAGTGGTAAAACATTCTGCCAGCTACAAGCTACCGATTCTGGCGTGCTAATCTTGCCCAGAGTCCCTAGACGAAGTCGCGGGCACCAGTTAGTCTACACTAATATTATAAAGAGGAAAAAAATTTGTTTGTGTATGTTTGTAATGAATACACTCAAAAACTACTGGGCCTAATTCAGAAATTCTTTCACCGTTGGAAAGCTACATTCACCCTAAGTAACATAGGCTACTTTTTAACCGACTTCAAAAAAGGAGGAGGTTCTATGTTCGTGTGTATGTATTTTTCGTAGAACAAAATGTTGTTGTTTATGATGTTAGTAATCTACTCCTGCGAGGTTGTTGGTGTTTTACAAATAACCCTGGATTCACACAACAAATATGAAGTAAGTCCGTGAGTGTTGAGCATATCAATATACGCTTGTTTGATTTGAATTAAGAAACATTATTATAATGTATTTATTTATTCTGCTTCAATCAATACGTTTGTTTAACTTGTGTAAAGTAGGACAAAATATACAGATAGTACAAACCGTTGTTTTTGTTTATTTATGAGACTACATTACGTTGTATTGCGCAGAATATGAAATGATGCGCAGTGCACACTAAATGTATTATAATACTAGCAGACGCCACGTTTCCGTGGGAATTGAGGGATAAAAAGAAAAGCTATGTCATCCGGGGATAGTATAACCTCCCAACAGTAAAATAATTTTTCAAATCGGTCCAGTAGTTTCGAAGCCTATTCAATGAGAACAAACAATCAAATCTCCCCTCTATAAAATATCGGTATAGATTATTTATTTTACTAGAAAACGAAAATGCTACCAGGAAAGATGAAATCGTTAGTTTTCCTGATTGGAGTCCTTAATACAAAACGATCAATCTACAATGAACTTTGTAGACAATCATAGTCTTCAAACCTTGACAATGTATTAACAGCTCTGAAAACAATAGATTGCCCGAGTTGGCACGCGTACAATGCTTGTTTTGTTACCCAGTTTATGTTTCAATTTTTAACAAAGCATTCGTATGATTAAGACAATGACTGGTTACCGATCAAACGATTTTAATGTTAACTGCTGATCGATCAGCCTTGTTAAACGATACCTATTGTATTTCTATTATTGGTGAATGGCCTTTTCGTACACTAGGTAAGTTGATTGTTCACAATGTTCACATAAATCAATTGAGTTTTCGTCTAATGATAATTTCGAGTCATCTTTGCCATTACCTATTTTTGTAATATATGCAATAATTCTCATGTCGCTGTGTTTGTAACAAAACTCCTCCGAAACGGCCTCACGGACTCTTATGAAATTTTGTGTGCATTTGCAGTAGGTACTTAACATACATAAACTCACGCCTTTTTCCCATGGGGGTAGGCAGAAACTACAGAGCGCCATATGCTACGATTCTTACATACTTCTTTTGCTTCGTTTACATTCATACATGTTGTCATACACACACGCCGGTCTGAAAACTAAAAAAAAACTAATAAATTATATTTTAGCTGAAACGAAGTCCACCGGAACAGCCAGTATGAATATAAAACCTAATATACTTTAATGCCATTTATAATTGTAACGGCATCTATCTCGTCGTCACATACGTATCTACTAATAGATATCTAATAATATAGAAAATAATATATACATATATAAAATCCCGACAGCAACCATTAAATTACATACATACACACACACACACGCACACACGCACACACACACACACACACACACACACACACACACATACATACCTACATTATTTACATTATTTAATTACATTATTAGTAGGGCACAAATTTTGTTCTGGCTTCCTTGGCGGAGGTTAATGTAATTTAATTTATTTTTTTGGTTATTGTTTATTGATGATTCATTCAGGCTTAATGGAAACAGCTTGTAGAATGAATTAACAAATTTGTTTAAAATCGCTTCAGAAAGATTACAATAATTTTACAAAAGAGCCGAAACGCTCTGCTATATTATAATTCTAAATGCAATTTTGATATGCCTATAATAGATTTTTCTTCAGCATAATATCCATTGAGGCTTCTGAAAACTTAAAGAAAACGAAAATCGGCATTTATTTAAGAATGAAAAAAGATTTGAGCTCGTGAAATAACACGCTTCTCAAGATAACGCTATCGACGTTGAAAATCTTTTTAGAAAGGCGTGAAGTAAGCTTGGGCATTAATTTGTAAATCCAATTTAATATTGTGCCTGAAGAAGGTTGTCGTAGTACCTACTGAATGGAGTTTTTTAGTACATTCTGAAAACAGCAAACTGTCTTTATTTTTAGAAAATATCATTATTTAACATTTGCGATAAAGTAATGTGTTGGTACAGATTGGTAGCCATGCTTCCTTAAATAGTTTAGACTAAAATGCTAATGACTGCCTCGTCGGTCTATAGTGGTCGCAAGTGCTACTACTGCTGAGCTTGATGTCTCAGGTTCAATCCCTGAGTCTAACAACGTGTTATTGAGTTTTTCCATCTGGAATTTCTTAGTAGCAGCTCGGAGCCTGGATTTGTGCCCGATTGATGGCAATAGGCTCGTTCCCTATTACATTGGACTTGCACATATCTGGCAAAATGTGGGTGTACCTACTACCAGATACCTCTGGCTAGCCCTTGGCATGATGTTTTGTTAAAATCTTAAGATAATTAATTGCATTCTAATTTATTAAGGTTATAGTGGAATCTAGTTTTATCTTGTAGGTACCCAGGTAGGTCAAGTAGGTAGGTAGGTGGTCTTGTGGTACGTACGACTCTCTTGTTTGTGAGTTTCCGTACTGATACCGCATTAAAATTTGTTAAGCAGGTCCTGCAAAGTAAAATATTTACAGTGAGCCATAAAACCCCTTGTCGGACCATAAAGGGCAAGCCGTCAAAAACTTTTTATATTTGCGCCATATTTTTATTTGGGAATTTAATTATTTACTTTGCGAGCGCGATAGGCACTCCCCCTATGACATGGGACTTAAACATAACTGGCGAAATAGGGGTACACCGCCTAACCCTTCGAGGATAACGAGGCGCAATGTTATGTTACTTTAATATTTTGTACATTGTATCGCAGAACAACTTTCTATGTTATAATATTACGTGTTAGAATTTCGTATTTGGCTTAATGTTATCTTTATTCATATAACAGTTCCAAGACCGGAACAGTTATTATTTTTGTTTCCAGTTGAATTAATTATGGCTTCAAAAGTTGTTTCCCTGGCAAGTAAATTAGTTGGTAGAGGTAAGTATAACGGCATTTATCGGTTAAATACTATCATCGTGATTGTAATTCATGACTGCTGTACAATATGCAATTAGAAGTAGGTTTACGAAGGATGTGGTACCTTACCACGTCACACAGCCGCTTAGGTATACAATGTTATAGTAGATGGTCAGACAAAGGTCCTATTACACATTTTTATTATAATTACAGCGTTTTACAAATGTCAAGAGTAATTTGGTTAACGTTTGTCTGTGATTACACTACCTATTTAGATTCATCTATAATAATTACTACCACGTGTAATTTGTGTTTGTGTTATAGACCATCAAGCGATTATTTGTGCACGCCAATAATAAACATGAATTATGAATAAAATATTTTTTCTCAAGGATCCTCGCATTTTGTTACAAGGAAAAATGTGCCCCTGCCTCGAAGTTGCCCACTCGTTTATTCCTTTTTTTTAAAGTGACTTTTATTTTCTATTATTAAAATTACGGAAGTATTTTGATGAAATTTCACTCAATGTAACCCTATTTTGTGTTTGGTGAAAAATTTAATTAGGCGACAGTTTTGTTTTGTTCGCTGAGTACCTAAAGTCTCTAATAATAATAGTTCTAAATTATTCTGACCGCTTTATTGAAATTCTAACTATACAGGGTGTCTCATTCAAATGGGTCAGTATGGGAAAGTCTGAAACTATAAGACATACGAAGATCTGTTCTGAGGAACCATGTCATCGATTTTAATAAAAAGAAAAACTGCATTCATACATTTTAAAAAACATCTGTACTCCGTTCGGGAATCGAACCCGGTTATTTTGAAAAAAAAACCTAGGTATACTATTTCTATTTAGATATCGATTGTGTAGGTCTTAAGCAGCAAATGTCTGTATGAAACATGATGTCTAAAATGAATAAAATGCATTGTTACCACATAATTCAATTTATTTTAGTAGGTGCTCGAAGTGACCACCGCCTTTTTCAATACAATATTCAACACGTTTAGGTAACGATCTTACAATAGCATTTTGTATCTTCATGTGGTGAATTTGCGTTAAAATTGTCTGTATGGCTACTTTTAGGTCTACAACGGTGTCATAGCTTGTTTTGTACACTTCATCCTCAAATCCCACAAGAAATACTCCAGAGGCGGTATTGAAAAAGGCGGTGGTCACTTCGTGCACCTACTAAAATAAATTAAAGTATGTGGAAACAATGCATTTTATTCATTTTAGACATCATGCTTCATACAGACATTTGCTGCTTAAGACCTACACAATCGATGTCTAAATAGAAATAGAATAGTTTTTTTTTTTTCAAAATATTGTTCGATTCCCGAACGGAGTACAGATGTTTTTTAAAATGTATCAATGCAGTTTTTCTTTTTATTAAAATTGATGGCATGGTTCCTCAGAACAGATCTTCGTATGTCTCATAGTCTCAGACTTTCCCATACTGACCCATTTGAATGAGACACCCTGTATACTTTAAGATATTACAACAACTCAACAGTCTTTTACCAATATACTTATACACTTTATTACATTTTATTGATATGGCTGGCAATATCAATAAAATGAAACATCGTCCTATCTTTGTCTGCACTTACCACCGACCGAGAAAACTCTAGCTATTGCTATTGTTAATGATATTAAATTACTTATTGTATGACCATGTGATGCGACTGGCAAAAACTCGCTTTAACTTGGTTTGGCTTTATATATTTTAGTTCAATTTGTAGGCAAAGAGAAATAAACCATGTCATAAAAGTCTGTGTTTCTATACAAATTTATTAAGGTTTAAAATGTGATTTGAAGGAATGGAAAACCTAATATAATGACAAAGTAAAACTAAATCAAAGATGAATGCTGTGCATATCTTTTATTTTCCCTTTACCTGCATAAAATGTGTAAAGACACCATTTGTCTCAGGTATATATAAAGCTTATAAATATAAAACAAAAGAAGTGAGAAGGAAAAACTTTGGGTGAATGTCTTTCCAATATGTGTTTGTTTTACGATTGTCCTTCAGTAATGAGACAACTTCGGTAGTTACTCGAGATACAAGTTCTTTAATGTTACTTGTCTTTGTAGAGAGAATATCACCAAGAGCTTTCAGCAACAATCTCAATCTCATTAGACTCAACTAATTTACAAACATACACCGTCTGATTGGTCTTATCTAGATGAAATGATTACCAACAGTGTCACTAGTCTAATTAAACTCTCACGATTTGAGTCGCCTCAGCGTCGGCGCGAGTGAACACGGAAAGCCACATGATGCAAAATAGATTTGAGGATTTATGTATACATATTATGGGAAATGTCATTGTGTGTGCGTTCCACGTAGAAATTAATCAAAGAAGTGCTGTGATTTGTAGCACGGTGCGACCTAACTATGTAAAAGCAACAGGGTTCTTAGTTGTTGTCTAACAAGCTCCTTCGCAGTCAGATAGACAGAGATGAATTTATTCATCTAAAGTTCTAAACTCTAAGTAGAAAGGTTTAGCGTACTCTTATTGTAACTGCCTCTGCGTTTGACATACACAATGTAATGCTGTTTTATTGGACTCTAATTATTTTCCCGTTTTTAGGATCATATAAATTTAAGATAGCAGGAGACGTTTTTGTTAAGATTGGACACAGATTCGAAAAATTTTAAACCTTAAATTGTTATTGTAAATAGCGTGTTCTTAGGTTTTAAATTACATAGACATCAAATTTTAATTACAATAATAATGAAGTCCATTGTTGTTTTGCCAATTGATTATCTGGCGTGGTTTTACATGCAGCTGGTTTCGGTCAGCCATCAAAAAAGTTTTTCTTTTGGAAGCCTGTTCTGTCCCACTCCTCCCGGGCGAAAGCCTCCCATCCACTTCTTCCAATTTTCGCGATTTCGCGCTTCATCTTTCGAGTTTTTTAGAAACTTGTCTAGTTCGTCTCGCCATCTCCTTCGTGGTCTTCCTGTCTCAGGGCACCAGCTCTGTGCTACTTGAGCCAACAGTTTGTTCGGCATGCGGCAGACATGTCCTGCCCAGTCCCAATTCAGTCCCTCAGCCTTTTCACCCACGTCAGCCATCCCAGTTTTGGAGCGCAGAAATTGAACTAGCAAATACTAGCGAAAGTACAAGAGTCCGATTCTAAGCTGTCGAGTTTAGATTCTGCATAAAACTACGAATACTGTGTTTGCAAGAGAACGGATAAAACTCTTGTTAATTGGTGCAAGACTAAAACAAATAGCGTAGGTTCCTAACGGGTGCACGGATCAAGATTTATTTTCGATGCCTTTTGAAAACCCTACAGAACTAGAAAATATTTAAGTATTTGGAAAATAGGTAGAAATTTATCTAAGCACAAACTTTAAACGGAAGACTAGGTACTAAATTTTGCATGTTACACACTGATGCTGTTTACTATATATAACTCCTGAGTTTCAGACAAATTTCATGTTTGAATTTCATACAGTGTTTGGATTACTGCGGATTATAACAAAGTGGAACACGTTGATAGCTTGAGATGGCCCTCGAGAGAAGCTTGTCTACATAAAGTTGATTTGGTTACGTAATGCTATCTAAGTTAATCAACTACGCTTCAATTTCTTAGACACAACTATAATTTTGAGTTGGATTCTGCTACTGCAGCTTGTCTGTGATTACATTATTTCACCCGACGTATAAAAAAGGAGGAGGTTCTCAATTAAACTGTTTTTTTTTGTGCTATGGAACTACGTCGTTTATGAACCGATTTTTCTTTCGTTTGACAGGGTAGTAGTTCACTAGGTTTGTTGACATTAAATAATATACAAATCATTTAGGTAAATAAACAAAAAAAAATAAAAAATGTAAAGACAAATAATTTTAGTTTTGGAAGTCTGTGGCTTTGGTGGTTTTGTTTTATTCATTATTGGCCACCAACTACAGAAACTAGAGTTATTTTACTAAAGGTGTAAGTTTTTTTTATGAAATCGATTGATTTATTTTTTGTAGAAAGCTTTTCTACTCTCAGTGTCTATTATTAATAGAGGATTATTGTTTATCTGATGCCATATGATCTTGAAATAGGTATATAAAAGACTAGCAGACATCCCGCGGTTTCACCCGCGTTGTTCCCGTTCCTGTGGGAATACAGGGATTAAAAATAGCCTATGTCACCCGGGGATAGTGTAGCTTCCCAACAGTGAAAGAATTTTCCAAATTGATCCAGTAGTTTCGGAGCCTATTCAATGCAAAAAAACAATCAAGCGTTTCCTCTTTATACAGGCTGTCTCATTCAAATGGGTCAGTATGGGAAAGTCTGAAACTATAAGACATACGAAGATCTGTTCTAAGGAACCATGTCATCGATTTTAATAAAAAGAGAAACTGCATTCATACATTTTAAAAAAAATCTGTACTCTGTTCGGGAATCGAACCCGGTTATTTTGAAAAAAAAAACCTACACTATATTTTCTATTTAGATATCGATTGTGTAGGTCTTAAGCAGTAAATGTCTGTATGAAACATGATGTCTGAAATGAATAAAATGCATTGTTTCCACATATTTTAATTTACGTCAGTAGGTGCTCGAAGTGACCACCGCCTTTTTCAATACAATATTCAACACGTTTAGGTAACGATCTTACAATTGCATTTTGTATCTTCATGTGGTGAATTTGCGTTAACATTGTCTCTATGGCTACTTTTAGGTCTACAACGGTGTCCATAGCTTGTTTTGTACACTTCATCCTTATCGTAACCCCACAAGAAATAGTCCAGAGGCGGTATTGAAAAAGGCGGTGGTCACTTCGAGCACCTACTAAAATAAATTAAAGTATGTGGAAACAATGCATTTTATTCATTTTAGGCATCATGTTTCATACAGACATTTACTGCTTAAGACCTACACAGTCGATATCTAAATAGAAATAATGTAGGTTTTTTTTTCAAAATAACCGGGTTCGATTCCCGATCGGAGTACAGATGTTTTTTTAAAATGTATGAATGCAGTTTTTCTTGTTAATAAAATCGATGACATGGTTCCTCAGAACAGATCTTCGTATGTCTTATAGTTTCAGACTTTCCCATACTGACCGATTTGAATGAGACACCCTGTATATTAGTATAGATGTAAGGACGCCCCTATTGTCTCGAACCACTGCGAACTAATTTACTTTCGACATTTTCTCGCGACAACACAAAGGTTATCTACGGTCTAGACAGACTTACGTGGGGCATTAAGGTCAGTTTTCACGATTTTTGCTCTAATAAAATGAGTGGTTATGTATTTAATTAGGGTGTTCCACGGTTCGATCGAAGGAGAAGATATGCTTGCTGGGTGGTTGACCATTTATAACATATCAAGACCTTTCCATGCTTCGGACAGCACAATAAACTATTGATCATTTGTAGATCTTTCACAGAAGTTACGGGTAGTCAAACCCGAAAGTCTAAAAACCAGTTTAACCAAGGCATATCGTGTTACCCAATTATTGGGTAAATGAACCACTGAGGTTGCACCAAACTTTTTCTAGTTTGTAAGTGTATGTTTAAAAATCATTTATTTACTTTTCAAGTCTGTATTTGGCTCACCGCTTTACACACGTGTACCAAATTTCAATTTAATCGGTTTAGTAGCTGGGAAGCAAATTGTCTGTGACAGTCGGATGAACAGACGGACTGCACGCAAGTGTTTCTATAAGGGTTTTATTTTTAACTTTTGTGGTAAACAAGAACCCGTAAAATATGAAAAGATATCCTCATAGTCGGTAAACATACTAAACGTACAACACACGAGCTTTTATTTACATAAACAAACCGGTATTATATCGCTACGTTGTGTATTGTCCCAATGTAACAATGCAATGCTTACAAACTCGAAATTGTTCCAATATAACAATTCAATGCTTATAAACTCAAATTTAGATAATTGGCTACGCATTTAACGTAATTTCATCAAACCGATCTGGAAGAACACATGTCTACGAACGTAAGTAATTCATTCCGTAGATGTGGTTCTGTGACTAAAAAGATAAGTTTTTATAAATCCAATAATGTTAACTACTAATACTACTATGTTACACTTTAGCAGCAATTGGTTGATCTTAAAAAACTACATAGAGTCAATTTTAAGAACACTTTCCCTCTGGAATAATTAGCAATATTCGCAATTCCTGTTATTTTAGACTGTACCTTTTTCGGTTCACTGCATGTAGTCATCAGCAACCATTACTTATTTAAAATTAAAACACACAAAACGCTTCAAAATTTAAGAGTCACCTTCAACACCTGCTGAGCTGAATTAAACAAATCAACTAAATGTTTGACAGCTACTTGCGATGTTGCCAACTTTTAGAGTGCACAGCCTAAATATATCGCAAATTTGCGACGCACCGGCCTGCTCAGACCCTTAATTTTTACCGTCGTTAGCTGGTTATTGTGTTTTAATGTGAAAAGTTGTGTCGACTGCCTCCATGGTCTAGTGGTTGCAAGCTGTACTGCTGAGAATTAGGCAAAGTCTTAATGAGGTTTTCAATCTGGAACTTACTGAAACCTGGATTTGTACCCAGGTGATAGCAATAGGCTCGCCCCCTATTACATGGAACTAAAACATAACTGGTAAAACGTTGGTTAACTACAAATACACCTTTACCCTCTACCCATGTCGGGTTTCTGTTGTGTCGTTAATCAGGCGCATTATCCAAACTGGTGAGCTAAATAAAGAGATGCAGGCAATAAATTAGTATCTATTATGAAAGAGATGCAGGCAATAAGAGTCGTAAATTAGTATCTATTATGAATTTTCGTTTAGCGTGCGGGCGAAACATTCTGTAAATGAATATTACCTGTATCTATTTGATTAACATCTACATTAGTTCACGCATACGTTAAGAAACGATACAACTTCTTGGCCACAAATAGTTATGTAATTTAAATAGAGAATACAAGACGAGATTGGTGCGGTGGAGCTCGGACCAAAGCCTTCAGGCAACTGTATAAATTATGCATTGAGTGTTAAGTGGCGCTCCTCTCGAACAACTCGTAAACGTTATTTAGGTCACCACTGGTTACAAAGTACAGTGCAATAATTTGTTAACAGTGCCCAATTTTTTCGAAAATACCTTATCTTCTACTTCCGATCGTGTGGTTAATGACTTACCTGGTGTAAGAGTTTTAATGCCGCACATGGCTCTGTGACTCGGCATCAAAGGCCTTAGAGAAATGTCTCTTAGGCATGCCGGTGTGGGGGTATGAGGAACAGGGTGTAAAGTTCCTCATCCACAATTGAAAAGGGAAGATCCTCCGACCAGACGGGTGTTGTGTTTGGTGGGCTAACTACTGCCCGACGGTTGTTGTCGGGAACTTGTAAATCTTCAAAGTGCGCCGATAATTCTGGTACCGCGATGTAGGATATGAGTCATTTGTTCGCATGTGGCGAGACAGATGTCGCTACACTAGTTTCCTCACGAAGTTTTCCTTCACTGTTTTCGAATCAAGTGATAATTATACAATATGCACATGAATCGGAAAAAAACCTAATAAAAAAGTAAGAATCAGTCAATTCTTTTGGAACCTGTTACTATTAGGTACCTAAAAAGTCGTCGAATACACGATAACTAGGTATAGTTATCGTGTATGCGACAACTTTTTATGTATCAATGATGAATGAAATGAATGAATACGTAAGAGTTCATGAAAAAAATATCCCTATAATCTGTTTGTTTGCCGTTCTGTGATGTTATTTCAATCGCTCAGCTTAACTAGATCCTTTACAAAATAACTCGTTTTATTCGACAAGGTTTGTTTATTTTCTTTCAAGTTTAAGTAAACAACTTGTACTTCATTTAAATGCGTAAATCTATACTGAAATAAGATATTTTTTATTCAAAAATTTTCTTCGCAGGCTAATATTTCAAGAAGGTACTTATTTTCTGTTAGTTTATCAGGGTTGTTTATTCAATACGGCACCTGTCATTGCTAATCCTTCCTTGTAAAAAATAATCCCAACAATTGGCAACGGAATATATTTCCTTATGTGGTAACTTACTGATGTCAAGACGAAGGAGAGAGATAGTGTAGTAACATATAATTAATAATTCTTTTGTTTCATTCGTTTCTGTCATTTTTTTTTACTTCTGTTATATAAATTATCATTTTGACGTTGTAAAAATATTGGCGTTATTATTTTATCATGTTTCCCGTAATTGGAGACCCTAAACCATACTATGAAAGACAAATCAAGCTCAGATATCGATGTCAGTGCCGTGTCGATGCAGTCTAGATTACTACCATACTAGTGAGACAACCAAGGCTATGGTTTGCCCATTTCGAAACTATGATGGAAACTCTTAAGACCAATGAAGATCAAAAATATCGTCACGTTCTAAATCAACTACATCTACAAGACCTGCAGCAAATCAGCGACACCCTTATAAATCAATAGTTTCAAACGATCAGTAATTACTCGATACATCGACATGGAAAACGTAAATACTGTTACCAAGGACTTATTATTATCCTATATTTTAATCCTTAGGAATCGTACTTGACACGTCATGGATGACGTTTACACAGATCCTCATACTTCACGTGACCCGTGGTTTATGACGACGGTTGACGGCTCAAGCACCCTGCTGCCCTCAAACCGGGTAATGCTTTATGTATCCACGTTAACCCGAAAAGATTAACCTGTGTTCCTTAGTAAGCCCAATTAGGGTAGGATGAATTTTCCGACTTTGACATGTAGAAGGTACGTACGTTAGTGGAACATCTTTAAAAAGCAGGAATATTATAGAATTGTAAAGGTCATAGAACTAAAATATTTCGTGTACTTACATTAAAAGGTTTTTTTTGCTGCCATTTTGATAAAATTTATCTGTTCCAGTCAAAGAGATTTAAAATACTATAGAGCGGGCATGTCAAGGAAATGTCATAGAAAAACTTTCATCCCATGTCTCAGTAACGCCATCTAGAACAATATATGAATATTGGAGCGGCAGTGGAGCGTACTACAAAAAACTCATAGACTTGTATCCAGCAGGAGACACTTTTTCGAACGAAATTTTTGTTCGTGATGTCCGGTCTATGGGTATTGAATGTCTTTGGTTCCAGTAGATCAATGTGCATCTTCTCTCAAGATATTTTTTATTTTTTTAGAGGGCAATAACCATACACGGGTAAATATTCGAGCATTTCAAACGCCGTCATTACCATCTTCAAAGGTTAATGAAAGAGACCAGAATCTGGAAATGTCTGACATATTCCATTAAATACATTATCTTCCCTTGACTTTTAGGGGATGGTAATGACGGCGGTTGAAACGCTCGAATATTTACCCACCCCAGTTATTTATAGATATTACTGCATCGTTGGTGTGGTTGCAAGCGTTACTGCTGAGCATATTTAAGGTCGTGGGTTCGATACCCCCCGGGTCGGGCAAAGTTTTATGTGTAATTTCTCAGTAGGAGCCCGGAGCCTGGATTAGTGCCAGATTGATAGCAATAGACTCCTCGACCCCTTTTCCATGGGACTTAAACATAACTGGCGAAATGTGGGTGTACTACCAGGTACACCTCTGCCTAACCCTTCGGGGATTATAAATAACCCGGTATTCAGTAGATGTCTGATTTTGCTACATCATGCCACAAATGACGACAAAGACATGCGCAGAATGACGCCCAGACAATTTAATAAATATAGTTTCTCAAGAAAGTTGTAATAGTGTCAGCGAACAGTTAAACGCTTTTGTTCAGCGAAACACCTTAATGTCTCCTCAGCGTTTTCTTAATGAACTATAAACTTCAACAGCAGCTGCATTGTGCTCGTTCACTTCAACTCTTACAAAGGGCTCGTTTCTCTATGACTTGCCGTGAGAACAACACTACTAAATGATGTTACTGGAGCGTGTTTGTACACTTACTTTAAAAGGCAACGCGGTGCTGTTGTATGAAGTACATATTCTTAACTTTTTTATCTTAGTTTTATAGAACTTTTTGATTTTTTTGTGGTTTCAGCCATCCACCACAATGACAAAGTTTCTGTTCAGTAAAACTGATAGTTTTGAATACTTAAATTTGAAAACAAATAATAAATATTCCACAACATTCGCACAACATCATCTAGTCTCAAACAAAGCAGAGCTTGTGGCATGAGTACTAGATTACTGATAAACATTCTTATTTATTTCTAAATACATGCATACTATAGAAACATTTAGAAAACATTTAGACACATAACAAATGACCGTGCTCATTACACAACCATTTGTCTTGGGTGGGAATCAAACCCACGATCTCTGACATACCAGTCAGGGCCACTAATACTAGACTAAAAGGTCAGTCGATTTGGGCTATTGACAGAAAAAGGTTTGTGTGCAATCCATATAGGCTTTCTAAACACGTAAAATAGCGGGATCGTTTGAAATAAAAGTACCTAAACTTTTTTATAATAAGTAGTCATGATACGTTTCAGTAGAAATACTCTCATTGTCGAACCATTTTTCTGTACAGTCATTTATTATCATACTGGTTGTCATCATAGCGGTGTGTCTCACCGTGAATGACACAACCGCTGTGACGTAACTTTGCAGATTGGAAGGACGCCAAACGCACAATATTTATAGCGATACTACACAGACACGTGGTTGTGTTCGCATTTCATTTATTATTGTAAACAAAGCAGATTTGATAACACTTGATTACTAAATTTTCTCTTCAGTTGTAACATTTTAATTTTATATGCCTGATACTAAATAATTTTATTAATTACTGATTAATAAGTATTATTCTACAATTTTGTGTAATATACACATTACTAAATTAGAGCCGCTTTAGCGACATTTAATAAGCGGTCTGTGAAAAATCCTTACAGTTTCTCACAACAAGGATGATTACAATACGAACGACATATCATAACCCATTATTTGGTGCAGTGGTATGAATAAAATTCAAATGTGCAGGATTCGTAATGTTATGCAAATTGTAGCTCGTTCACGTAACCATTCCGCCGGTCACCAACTGCAACATCAGCAGAATTTGCGCCTTTTAGAATATGTTACTCGTACTGGCACGATACTCATAAACAGGACACATTCAGTGTCAATTTTTTTTTCTCGTCCACGTGTAAGCTTTACGATACTTGTTTTGTGCTTTAACTTGAAAAGCTCATTCAGGTTGCAATCTGGGTGTCACTTTGCTCCACAAGCGGTTAAATAGCTAGCGGTTAGCTGAAACAGATAATTAAACCAAAAAAAAAAACACATAAGTGTCCAATTACCATGAAACAATAGGTATGGTTTAAAGTACAGACGCCAGCACATCAAGTTACCCCAATGTGTCAAATTTCTTTGATCATTTTTCAACTATATTTCAAACAGAATAAGGTTCATATTCAATTGGGAAAATTTGACACATTGGGGTAACTTGATGTGCTGGCGTCTGTACATACAGTTGTAAATCCTGTCAAACCATCTTAAGATGTAACAATAATGTTGTTCGTTTAAAAGATATAAAAAGCTGTGTTATGGAAAGCTTCAAACAGAGATCATTTCTTTTAAAAGGCATAGTTTTATAAATAAAAGACTAGTGAGTAGGTAATCTGAGTCTAGACAGTGCCTGGAATCAAATGTCACAGTCGACAGCTAAGGAGCTGTACTGAACTTTAACCTCTACACTCAAAGTCAACGTTAATGTCGTAGAAGATATTAGAAAATCGTAAATTTATTTATTATTGTTTGTAAAATCAAAACTAAAGTGAGTTCACAAACTGACTAAGAAGTTAATCGACCTTTTAATACATTAAAAAAAACGTTATTTGAGCATACGCTAATAATAATAGTCAATTTTATTTGTTGAAAATGCTAATTTACACGTAAGTAGTAAAACGAAGTACATATCTAAACTAAGTGGGTACCTGAAAGTTAATGACCTGTTTTAACGAACATTTTGCTTACTTAGGTGCTTACACTTATTTTTAATAGACTTTAAAATGAAAAAGTTGTAATAAAACTTTCTGTGCCATAACTACAAAATATCACTGTAAAGTGCAGAGTTACAATCATTTTGGTAGTTGCTAGTAAAAAAAAAAGGAATTTCAAAAGCACTTGACGTAAATTGAGCAAAATTGTATATTGTGTGTTGTCATTGTAAAAGTGTGTATTGTAATATATCACTATAGCCCTTCGTCTGGTTTATTCCCAATAAACATAATTCCACAGCTTTCTTTTCAATACTGGCTGGGTAAAAAAGTTTCTTAAAGATAATAGAATATTTACTTACCTGAACTCAACTGAGTAAGAACTATTGATAACTCTTTGAACTTTCATAATTTTTAACGGTTCCTAAAAGGCACGCATATAAGAATAATAATGACTTTATTTGCTCGGTCATCTGATCAGATTTGTAAAAACCAACGCCAGCTAGGAAGACATTCAATCGTTCATCACAGATCTCAGAATGTAGTTGCCAAACTCACGGTCTTTTTCAGAATAGAGGCGGTTTTCTTGCAAATAATCGCGAACGGGATTTAGCGACCATCTGCTCTTATTATCTGGTCCTATAATTTAGTGACTAAATTTGTCGAATTTCCTCTTCTCTCCACTATTTAAGCTAACCCCAATTCAGGAGCGCGAACAGTTCCCACTAGATTACTCAAGGTGTTTGGGGTTTATTTGTTCTGTTCAACTCGACTACAGCATTCAGTTTCGTGCACCTCTAGATAAGTTTAGCTCACTCGCTTTGTACAATTTGTTACTGCTTGCATACTTGATTGCACTTTATTGTTGTATTTACTTGTTTAGATTTAAATTTGGCAGATTTTCAATGACTTAAAAACGTTTTAAAAAACATACAAAATGTAGAACTTAATTGCATTAACTCTCTGACTTATCAATCAGTTATCTTTGTTATAAATCCTTTTTTAATGCGAGGTAAAAGGAGCCATTGGATTGCAAAAGAATCAAGTGCAGCTACTGAGAGCGGCATCAATCAAGCAGCTTAGGACCTGTCTGTCAGCTGAAGTAACTCGATTAGTACAAGATTACCTCTTAAATCTCTGTTTGAAAGTTGCTATCTAAATCTGATCTCAGTTTGGTAGATTAATGCCATCATTCATCTTTTAAGTCGCATAGACGATTTTTGAAGAAATTTTTCACCTCATCTGGTAAAAACAAAAAATTACCAACGTTGCTTATTGGTACCTAAAGGCTGTTCAGTGATCAACGTTGATTTCGAATTATTACTGTAATTCTTTTTTCGCCAAATCTTAAAATTTACCTAAAATACAAAGTAAAAGTAAAAATATATCTATTTTTAACCGACTTCTAAAATTATCTTCTTAATTTTCGGGATATAAAATCTCCTAAGATATTATGTCCCAAAAATTAAGTAGAAAATTCGAAGTGATTGAGATACTGTTAGAGTTTATGTGGAAACCCCGAAACGAATATATAGGTAGCTATGATCAAGGACATATCGAATAGACTAAGTTGTGTTGAGTATGTAATTGAAGTTGTGTTTCTGAGTGTTGAGATGTATGTACTATTATCTCACAGCAAAATTTAAAGGCGAGTGAACCTTGGTGGGACTTAATGTACTTATTTATTACTATTAGTATTTAAATATTCCACAATTCTCACACAACGCCATTTAGTCCCAAGCTAAGCAAAACATGTGTTATACTAAACAGCTGATAAACATACTTATTTATTTCTAAATACATACATAAATTATAGGTAAATTACACCCAGACACAGAACAAATGATCGTGCTCATCACACAAACATTTGTCCTAGGTGGAAATCGAACCCACGACCTCCGGCGTAGCAGTCAGGGGCACTAACTACTAGACCAACAGGCCAGTTATTTCAAAAATATTTAAGATACTACAACTGTTTTACGAAACTTATCACTAAAAGGTCTAAAGTAACTAAAATTAACCCAAGTTCCAAAAGTCGCTTGCAAAAAATAAATCAAACAAAACAAAAAAAAACATAGACTTACGAATCTTAAGTTATTTTTAGTAATTTTACACGTCTTGCTTTCGTTTGTATTTTCTATTGAACAAATATTTAATTCGTACGCAAAACCTTTCATCTATTATAAGCAAGACTTTGCGTAGTATTCACACCAAGACGTCTAATTTTCTTGAAACAAAATGGAGGCTGTAATACCCGTCGCGTCGTCGTCTGGACAATTGTCTCCTACTAATGAATAGATGAAATTAACCTTGTCGTGTTATTTAATGTGAAATTACTAATGAATAAAATGTTCGTGACCAATTGCTTAGTCCTTGCTCTACCAGCGCCCGCAATTTCAGTGGTACCTAGATATTTAATTTATCATATAAAAATTGCTGTGAAATCTTGCTTGATATTTTCATTTAACAGTCTTTCAGACCAATTACTCAATCGCGTTTGTTAATAGTAGCTATATCAAAACTAACGTGAAATAAAGTTCAATTAAATTACATTATTTTATTTGTTTATTAGTGTACGATTATACGACAACTTTTACAAATATTTAAAACTGTACTCGTACGTCAGTATATTTTGCAATACAGCAGGACTGTTAACTGCTAATTCTCGATTTTCTTATCCTATTCTAACAAAAATTTGCAAAGAAAAAAATTCTTAAAAAACACAATAATACTAATACAAGGATTATGTGTTCCCCGAATTGAATTGTAGAGTGAGAATAGATCTTACCAAGTACGGATTAAATGATTCATCCAAGTTTGAAATGGAGTTGCTTTTGAAATTCAATTTGGATTTATTCTAATTCAAATAATTTTGGTATGATAAGTAAGTAAATCGTTACAGTTCTGCTAGAAACCCTTTTAATAAATTATTTTATGTTTGTTATGATAATTTATTATGTTTGAACTGTTCGAACAAACATACTTAATAAGTTTCTAGCACTAATGTATTTTTATTTATTATGTAAGTTTTATGAAATTGCCTATCGATTGCTTTTAAGTTATTTCACTTTAAAACAATCAATAGGCTGAACACTATTAATATTAAATCGGAGCACTTTCGAATTAATGGAAACCAATCCAGCGGGTAATCGAAACAAGAATTTACATTAAATTTCATTACGGATACAAAATGTAATTCGCAGTTTACAAATGACCCAATGGTAATACAGAAGATTTACAATCTATTCAAGGTATTTGGATTGTCTTTTTAATCATTACCAAAGGTGCAAATGGCAGAACGTTTGCAAACGATCACATTATATTATAATTTTTGTATTCATTTAAAATACTAAGTGAAGTATATAATGAGTAGGTAATAATGGTGTGACGATGGATAGCAATTTTATTGAGTGGTGGACTAATACTAACGCATTACCAATAAATGGTGCCGTATAAAGAAATACGAGCATAATGGATGCAAAAGGCAGTCAAGTTTCAGAATCATTTACAAAATTAATATCACGACTAATCACGAGGTTTGTTAATTCATGAAACAGTTGCTGTTAATAGCATCTGTTTCATAAAATAATTTAAAATATTGTCAATTATTTTAAATTTTGTAACTGACGTTTGATATTTTGTCACATCTACATCATTAGATATCACTAGCCCGAAACCCACAAGTGGATATTTTAGGACAGACGTTTTAGCGGCAAATAAGTTTTTCTTAAAAAAAAACCTGATTTCAAACAAGGTCTTTGATTAGGCGCCAAATGGCAGGTTACGTAACTGCGATCTAGGCTATCAAGGCCAGAGGAGGTGATTTCAGACATGCTTGGCCGCATTTACCCATTTTGACCCCGATTTTTGCCTGGTTTTCTTTTTGCGGCCCAGAAAATTGCTCGGTCTTTTATTTGTTTTATCTGCTACCAATGGGAAAAGCTATTTTTTGCCGACTGAAACACACGACTAGGGACGAAGGAACTGTAATTAATGCTTTATTGTGACTGAGCTGTTGTTCTATTATTGATTGCTCAAGACAAAAAGTTGTAGTAGGTAATATTCCCCGTATAATGTTAATTGAAGTGTTTTAATACTTAATCAGTGGATTCTTAAGAGCTTTTATAGTAAAGTAATTTGTCATGATACCTATGTTAAGTAACTTTTTATGTATTTTTTCTTAATAATAAATGTATATTAATATTTCTTTAGACATTCAAAAGTTCTAGTTACGTGCGAGCATTTTGAGAAGCTTTACTCGACATGAGGTTGTAATATATTTAATTATTATCATTATTGTAATAGACGTCTTTAGCATATTATATCACGCATTAATGCGTAATTTAATGCTCAAAGAAAATAAATGAAAAACTTGTGTTGATGTTATAGTCAAAATAACTTAAGAAAATCGCAATGGTTATCATAATAATCCACAAAAGCTATTTAAAAAGTCTCTAAATTATAATTGTATACAATAACAAATGTCATTCTTGATTATAGGAAAAGATCGGATCAAACTTCAAAGCATGATTTTAAACATTTCGTAGCAGATCCTAATTATATCATAGTTTTACTTTAGAATACGAAAAGTTTCGAAAAAGTTTAAGTCCTTTTTAGCAGTAAGATGGCTTTTATTGGCACACACACATTCCACATTTCCATATTACATTTAAAGTTGTAAGTTAAGTTTTAAAGTTATTTTCACTATCTGTCCAGCCATTTTCCAACTATGTTCGAGGTTTGTTTCCAGTCTAACAGAATGCAGCCGAATACTAGCGTTTTTCATGGAACGACTGAGCTACATAAATAATTTTTATTTTTAATTCTTATTTTCCGAGCTGTAGTCGCCGCTATCGTTGTCGCTGTCGTTTGTACCTATATTTGATAAATATAGGTACAGACGCCAGCACATCAAGTTACCCCAATGTGTCAAATTTTCCCAATTGAATATGAACCGTATTTTGTTTAAAATAAAGTTGAAAAAGGATCAAAGAAATTCTGTACAAACAACATTTTTAAGCTCTCGAGCTTAACTTGGGATTTAATGGCCTTGTGTGGAAAGTTGTGGAATATTTATTATTTATTTATTTATTTCACTGTGTAAAATATCGACTGATAACAAATACACCATTTGTCCCAATCAGTAGTTCCAGGTATTTTACCGCTATCACTTAATCTTGATTTTGTTGTCTCGTTACTAAAGTGATGTGATATCTTAGAAATATTACACCAATACCTACTATAATTTTGTTATCTTTCTTCATCTTATGTCATCTTCATCGTTATTGGTAACTCAAAAGGTTTTTTTAAAGCTTTTTTCGTCTGCCAAATAGCCAATATTCTCACTCGGGATGCCATCTATTCGGATTTCCCATGGATTTATATCTAGTTTCGAAAGTTGCTATACCTACTATCGGATCTAAAAGGTCCTTTTTCAAAGTCCCAGTGATCGATGGAAGAGTTTATAAGGCATCCTTTGGTGCTCTGGCTTTTAACGGACTTTACAATATTCCTTCGGGGCATCTAAAAACAGATGGAAAAATATTTTCGTATATTAAGACTTTCCGGTCACATTATATAGGTTACTAAAGGATTATTTTAATAGTTAAGTGGCTAACAGATGGCTAGGTAAGTATTCAAAATATTTTACTGAGACCTGCGAGGGTAAATGTTTCGAGGGATATAAAAAAGGGGCTAAGTTATAGCCTGCGACCCAAAATATAAAAGCGCTTGCCTCTTGGAACGCTGATTCAACTAAATTCACTTAATAATAAAATAAATAAATATTCCACAACTTTTCTCACAACACCTTGTAGTCCCAAGTTAAGCTTAAGAGCTTGTGTTATGGGTACTAAACAGCTGATAAACATACTTATATATTTTGAAATACATACATATTATAGATAAATTACACCCAGACACAGAACAAATAGTCGTGCTCTCACACAAACATTTGTCCTTGGTGGGAATCGAACCCACGACCTCCGGCATAGCAGTCAGGGTTACTAACTACTAGACCAACAGGTCAGTCACTTACTTTTCAATAATATTTTTGACCAACTTACAAAAATGGAGGAGGTTCTTAATTCGGTTGTGTGTGTTTTTAACCCCCGACGCAAAAAGAGGGGTGTAATAAGTTTTTTATGCGTGTTACCTCATAACTCCGTGATTTATGGACCGATTTGAAAAATTATATTTGTTTGAGAGAGTGGTTCTGGGCGAGTGCTACATCAAAAATAGTTGCAGTCCATTCGTTGGGTTGGGTGCCAAAATCTAGTGCAGTAACTAGATTTTCACACCCAACCGAATGGGGTAAGGTTAGGTCAGAACCAGCTGTGACCAGCCAGCCACGCTTGCGTGTAGAACAATGCGCCGGAAATTCGTTCAGCCGTATTACATTTGCGTTAGGGACGAAAAGGGATCAATTTTTGATATTGAACTACAGCCCCGGTAACCCTGAATTGTGGAATGCAATAAAGTATTGTATACCGATACCTACTAAAAGATATTTAAAATGTCAGGTTAAGGCAGAACAATTAATTTATATCTGTTACTTAAATCCATCGAAATTACCGAACTTTCAAACAACTCAAATTTAAGTAATGAGGTCTTTTAGTTTTGATGCCGTAACAAAAAAATACTTGAAAGACAAATTTTAACAGAATTAGAATACAGCATTATTTCTCTTCCATATTCGGATTAAAAAGTATGTAAAAAGCGTATATCCTTTGGCTGCGAGATGAACAAAGTTGCACAAATAGAGCGTCATGCGAAAAAAATCTATAACAAAAATTGCGGTGAGCAACTTTAACAGCATAATAATACGCCATATACTTCGTTACTACCTCGACCTCGCTCGTCTCGCTTCACATTCTTAATTTCAGTATTTTAAATTAGTGAAGCATTTTTTCAATGTGAGCGCTCCCGTGAGAACCACGCATATTTTATTTATGAATATTCTGAGAGATACGGTGAATGAAACAAGGGAGCGGTAGTATAAAAGATTGTTTGCAATTGTTTCATATTCAAACTATAGGTACAAAAATTAAAAAGTTCTTATAATTTAGTATGTGAAAGAGCAAACACGACAATGGCAGTTAATTATAATAATTATATGAGTCGTTAAACTTGGCAAGTGTGTTTTTATTTTTATTTTGAATATGTACTTCTATTACAACACATTCTTTTTGGTGTTTATAACACTAATTGCATTAATATTATGTTAAATGCGTAGTTTATTGGTACGTGTGTGTGTTGTAACTCTTTTACGCTGCATTCTGATGTTGACTTTTGGAAGCAAGTTTGCGTATTAAAAATAATTGATTAAAAAACTAGCAATTATACTCGTCTTTGTTTCATTCTCAATGAGATAGGTTTACTTGTAGTACGGCTTATTTATATCACATCTTCATTACATAGTTTACAGCCAAAAACTGAACGTATCCCCTCGTGTCACGCGCACCTGTCAGTTATCTGTCAAATATCTTCATTGGTTTTTTATGTCACATAATGGCGTCATCTTTTTCCTATATTTTTTAATATTTTGTGTTGTATTGTGAAAATACTGTTCCAAATAGCATAATAATGGGAAAAAGGAATTCACTAGATAAAATTAGAATATCAAAACGACTGAGAGATGTATTTTAAGATAAAACTTGATTCAAGTCACGAAGAAGGTAAGAAAATACCTATAAAAAATGGCCGCTTTTAAACTGTTTTCTGTAACTATTTTTATTAGAATGTGGCGTAAGACAGGGTGGTTTGACCTCTCCTCGTCTTTTTAACTTGTACGTAAATGCCCTGATCGAGGAGCTCAGTAGTCAGCATGTCGGTTGTCGCATAGATGATGTTTGTGTTAATAATCTGAGCTATGCGGACGACATGGTGTTGCTGAGCACTTCGGTTTGTGGCATTACAAGACTGCTAAAGATATGTGAAGCCTATGCTAGTGGTCATGGCTTGGTGTATAATGTGAAGAAAAGCGAGTATGTTGTCTTTAAGGCTGGTACTAAGTGTCCCTCTACCGTGCCCCCTATTAAGCTGAATGGAGTTGAGTTGGCTAGGGTACGCCAGTTTAAATACTTGGGCCATCTAGTAACCGAGGACCTTAAGGACGACATGGATGTTGAACGTGAACGTAGGGCACTGTCCGTGAGAGCAAACATGATTGCTCGCAGGTTTGCTCGATGCACAAATGAAGTTAAAGTAACTCTCTTCAGAGCCTTCTGTACATCTTTTTACACCTGCAGCCTGTGGGCAGTCTATACTCAAAAAGCGTACAGTGCCCTGCGGGTACAGTACAATAACGCACTAAGAACGATGTTGCGGCTGCCCCAGCACTGCAGTGCATCACGCATGTTTGCGGAGGCGCGCATCGATTGCTTCTACGCTACTCTGCGCAAACGGTGCGCGTCAATGCTTAGCAGAGTAAGGGCTAGTCGCAACAGCGTTCTGAGTATGATAGGACGTAGGCTTGATTGTCCGTACATGAATCGATGTATTAATGTTCACATGAGTATTGATACCTCGATTCATGGGTCCGGCAGAGGGCGAGTAGATTAAGATTGTCTCACTAACACTAGTTATAAGTTTTTATATTTTTAATACTAACAAATTGGATCTTGTTATCTGAAAATAAAGTATTATTATTATATTATTATTATTATTATTTCATCAGAAAACTGATTCGAATACTTGCCTGATTATAACTATAGCAAATCAAGACCCTGTGTGCGTATTATAGCTAGTGAATATGAAAACATAGGGTGCGCTTTGTGTTTTTTGCGTTATGCACGTGCTACTGTGCTTGCAACCTACAAGTGCATGCCTGACCTGTGGGACGTTCTGCGGGAACGTACGTGGTCAACAATGGCAGTATTGGCAGTGAATAGCCCAACCTGTGGAGCGTTTGAAAACACATTTGTGATGAAAAATGGCTAAAGTGAGCAACACAACTTGTGCATGCCTGACCTGTGGGACGTTCTGCGGGAACGTACGTGGTCAACAATGGCAGTATTGGCAGTGAATAGCCTAGCCTGTGGAGCGTTTGAAAACGCATTTGTGATGAAAAATGGCTATATATGGTGAGCAACTTGCCTAGAACCTGTGGGGCGTTCTGCGGGAGCGCACGTGGTTTACAATGGCTATGTTGTGATTTAAGCAATCTGAGGGGTGTTCTTTAGGGACACACGTGGTTGACTATTTTCTTATAACCTTCAAGGGAAGTTCTGCGGGAACTTACATGGTTATATGGTACAATGTTTGTTGCCTTTACAGCATGAACTGTTTTCTACAGACACTGTAATAAATTCATTAAAACAATTCATCTGAAATTATTAGAAAAAACAAAAAATGTTTCTCCGGAGTTCATAAAAAATCTTCAAACAAAAGTTGTATTATGCAGATTCTAGTTGGTAAATGGAATGATTGAAGAACAGGTACCAGGTACCTCCGGAAAAGACATAAGATGTTCAGATTCGCAAAATGCTAGCCGTGGGTTCTCAACTGGAGAAATCAGGATAAGATTTACCAAAAATAGATTACCCAGGTATCTAATACTTACTAAGAAGCTTAACAAAATATGTTATTTAATAAGCATAATGAAGATGAAGACAACATCAGGGTGTCATCGCCCTGCCTTGTTTTGACTCAGACCTTCAAATGTGTCTAGATACTCCGGAGCAAAAAATGTAACAAAGTTGAGTGATACTTTAAGGTATGATATATATGTATACATATAGAGGGGCATTTTTTCCCTGCTAGTAACAGTCATAAAGACATCAAGAGTTTTCTGCCTTATTCGGAGTCAGAAACATACTTATTTGGTGAAGATCCAATACTTCCCAAACAAGCAGCTTTAAAAACCAACCTCACTCCAAAAATGGGGGGGGGGGAGGCATCATCTGAGACACCAGTGGTTGAGAAAACATGAGAAGACCGGAGGATTCATCAGCGCTGCAAAATACACCCACAGGTGGGCATTTTAAAAATTAATTTATGTGATTGATAACTAATCATCACTTCTATTTGTGGTTATTATTTTTTGATAAGATTGTAACTACTTTACAACTTTATTTCATACTAAACCACACCAAAGTTACTTTTCATTGAAAGAAAAACTTTCCAAAGAGAAATCTTTTCAGATAATATCTGTAATTTATAAATATTTTCTGAGCAATAGAAATTGGTCAGAATACTAAAGCTTAGTTTACCAGTCTTTTATTGGTAAAAAGCCCATTGGAAGCTTTCCATTAATTTCTAAATTAGAAGTTGAAGTTTTTTGTTAAAACAGAACATTTCAAATGAAAAGTCTACCGCACTATAAGTGATATTTAACAGAAAAATGACTTTCTGATAGAGGTAGTTTTTTTTAAACAGGCTTATTGCCTGGTCAATATTTACACATATATGACATTATAGACTCTTCAAAGGAAATGGCAACAATTAATTGTTTTATGTTTTTTGTGTTACCTATATATAATGATAAACTTTTACAAGAAAGGTGAAAGATGCTTACAAAATGAGAGGCTATAATATATTAGTTTGTTTATTCCGAATTTCTGTTAAGAAATAATTCAGTTAACTGTAGATAAACAAGGAAAAACAAGATTCCTAACTAACAAACTAAACAACTGTTATAAGTTAAACATGTGAAGTCAACTATAGTCAGATTCCATGTTCAGATGAATGAAAATTTTACATCCACTTGCATGACACCTATTGAATATCTTGTCTTTTATTTAATAAGTTAATAATGAGAATAAATTATTATGGAATAGATACTACCTTGAATACTGCATGTTTAAACAAGACCTTGAATGGTAGTTCATAAACATAGTCAGAGTAAAGAATATTTTCAAGTTAGAAACTTTATTTTATTTTTTGACTGGCCGGTTGGTCTAGTGGTTAGTGACCCTGACTGCTATGCTAGAGGTTGTGGGTTTGATTCCCACCCAGGATAATGTTTTTCAATCATTTGTTCTGTGTCTGGGTATAATTTATCCCTAATATGTATTTATTTATCAGCATATATATAAGTATTTTTATCAGCTGTTTAGTACCCATAACGCAAACTCTGCTTTGTTTGGAACTAAGTGGCGTTGTGTGGAAGTTGGGGAATATTTATTTATTTACAAATACTTTTTCCACAAGGTAATTTCCAAGAGGTTATGGTTTTCGGAGGCATCTAAGCAATGGACTGAAAATGAAGCTAAGCTTCAAATTATATTTTAGATTCAATTGCTGCCTACTTAGTCTGTAATGCCTTGCAGGACACCCAACAGATAGTGAAATCTGATAGAGAATGGATTATATGACTACATTAACATACAATTGATTGGGAGGAGTTCAATATCCTACCTATCTATATACCATTACTAAAAATAATTGGCAGTGGTGTGATTACAAACCAAAGGGTTTTTTGATTTTGGTTTTCTACATGATTAAATTTTAATTAATAGCTGATTCTGAATCTAGAAGAAAAGTAAACATTACAAAAGCAGAAGGTACTGTTTGTACTTCATCCATTGTTCAGTCAAACCATGGTTCTCAATATTTCAGAGATTGTTGATACATTTACAGAGGCATTTTAAACCCTTAATTATCCCCTTCCTCGTCCGACTTCATTGGAGTATAGACGTGTGTGGTTATCATCAAAATTTCACTTAAATAACACTATTTAACAAACAAATATTCAATTTTTATTCAAGCGAAAGTACTAGGCGCGCAGTAAAGTGAAGCGGTAGTGTGCGAAACGGTATCACTGTTCGAGTAAGACAAAACGATTCAACGTACAGCGGCTCACCGACCACAGCAAGTCAGAACTTAGGAACAAAACTGAAGTTATGTCCAAAGCGGTCAAGACACCTACGGGAAGTGGCGTGCAACACGCCTTATCTGATTCTGATGTCTCAAATATTGCTACTGGGATTTCTACACCATCTTTTATATCCCAACGCAATAAAAGACAGAGACTTTCAAGTGAAGAACAACTTGCTACTTTCAAAGAAGAGATCAAAATCATGCTTGACGAATGGAAAGACACCCAAAACATCCTGTTGAATAAACTTGTCGCAGAGCTTGCAGAAATAAAAAAACAAAACGCTCAAATAAAACACTCAAATGATGAAATTGAAAAAAGTTTACTCTTCATGAATAACCAGTATGAAGACATGCGCAAAAAAGTTGAAAACTTGGAGGGTGAACGCAAGCAACACTTGTTAAAGATAGCTACGCTTGAATCATCACTTGAAGATGTTCAGAGAACCTCAAAGTCATCGTCTATTGAACTTAGAAATATCCCAATTTCATTTGAAAAGGAGTCAAAAACTGATCTATCCAAAATTGTCCAAAATACTTGCAAACTACTTGATGTAAATATACAGGAAGCTGCCATAAGAGATGTTTTCCGAGTTAACTCGAAGTCAGGAAAAGGTACAATCGTTGCTGAATTTACTTCTGTCATAGTAAAGGACAATGTTATCCAAGGAATCAAGTCTTATAATAAACATCATCCTAATAAACGCCTCAACTCAGCTGATATTGGATTCGCTGGGCAGCAAGCTCCAGTTTACATATCCGAGGCTTTAACAAGTAAAGGTCGCCGTCTATTTTTCGTCGCAAGAGATGTAGCAAAGACCAAGGAATACAAATTCTGTTGGACTGTTAACGGCAAAATTTATCTCCGTAAAGACGTCGAAGCGCCTCGCATTGAAGTAAAAGATGAATCTCAACTAGCTACACTCCGAAACCACATTTGACTAGGGTTAGTTTTGTGTTTACCGTCATTTTTAGTTTATCGTATACCATTATTTTTATTTTTAGTTTTTAACTTTCTAATTTGTTTAATTTCGTATTTATTTTTTCTAGTTTCTTTTTGTTTCTTTTTTTATTTAATTTGTTGCTCAAAGCACTACTTACTCTTTTGTTTATATATTGCTCATCAGATTCGGTGGTGTATTTCACCTCCTATCTTTCACATCCTAAACCCTTCTATAGAATGGACACAGTTACTTAGCATACTAAAAAAAATACTATATCAAATGATTATTAAAATAATATTTTTTCCGATCAAGTCACCAGAAATTCTAAAACAAAATTCGATTCAACAACTAATAGTAATTTAGTACTAAATATAGACAATATATCTGCCGGGCCATCGTTTTTATGTGATCCAGAATCATGTACATCTTTCTTACCATCCGATCTAACAACTAAAAACTATTTAAAAATCCTAACCCAAAATATTAGAAGTATCACAAAAAACTTTTGTCAATTTGAAGTCCTTCTATCAAGAGTTCAAATATCATGTGAAATATTTATTCTGACAGAATCGTGGAATTCAAAAGCTACAAACATCCCGTACTTAAAAAACTATGAGACTCACTACACAAAAAATAATCGTAATCAAAATGATGGTATTGTAGCCTACACAAGAGAGGGACTTAACTGTTCAGTTTCAGAAATACCCTTAACTGATGCTACCTGTCTACTTATACAGATTAATTCGGACACTGTCGTTATAGGTATCTACAGGTCACCATCATATTCAAACATAGATAACTTTATAACGTCTTTGGATGACCTTCTAAACACCTACAGAAATCGCAAAAATATAATCATCACGGGTGATCTAAACATAGACGTGAAACTAAATAATGAAGATCGTAATTCGACAGATTACCTCAATTTGCTAGCCAGCCATGGGTTCTTGCCTGGCCACTTATACCCAACAAGAGAAAATAATTGCATAGATCACGCTATGGTCAAGACTAATTTCTCCACAACTACACTTGTTCTCCAATCCTTTCTGACTGATCACTCTCCGGTACTTTCTTGTGTTAAAATTGACCATCCAATTAAACCATTAAAACAAATGACCATTAATAAAGTTAACTATGAAGCAATTCTTGCAGACCTAAATTTAGTCAACTTCAGTCACATAATGGAATCAGATAATGCGCATTGGTCTTCAGCGCAGTTACTTAACGTTCTTAACACTTCAATTATGAACAACACTCTAAAAATACTAACACCTAGGAGACTACGCTGCATCAAACCGTGGATCACACCGGGCTTGGTTCGTTGCATTAGGAACCGTGATCGGATGCACCAAAAAATTAAAATGGAACCCAATAATGTAACTCTTGCTATAACGTACACTAGGTATAAAAACTATTGTAATGACTTGTTAAAACGTCTGAAACGGAATTTTCTTGCAAATGAACTTAATAAAAATGCTAAAAACCCTAAAATGACATGGAAAATAATCAATAACATCACAAACAGAGACACTAAAAAACCACCACCATTAGATCTATTGAAAACAAAAAATTCCCCTGAATTAGCTTTACAAGAAATCAATCTCTATTTTACTAACATAGCAAAACAATTAGCTTCAAATATAATTCCATGTTCTGATCAAATTGATGAGTCCGTTATTCCACCGGTAAATTCTATGGTCATGCTGGAGGCAACTGAGGAAGAAGTTGAGTCTATCATTATTAATTTGAAAACTGATAGCGCGATGGGTTGGGATGGTATTTCTACAAAAATAATTAAAATGACTAGAAATACTATTGTGCCACTTTTAACTCGTATTGCAAACCTTTCAATACAGACTGGCGTATTTCCAAATGTATTTAAAATATCCGTCGTTCATCCTATTTACAAGACAGGAAGCAGAGACAGTGTCAGTAATTACCGCCCTATTTCCGTGTTGCCAGTGCTGTCTAAGATTTTAGAAAAAATAATGAATAAGAGACTACTTTTGTACCTAGAAAAGCAAAACATTTTAGCCCACAATCATTATGGATTCAGAGCTGGCAGATCCACAGCACAGGCAGTTACTGAACTTACTAACCTCGTAGCTGGTCATATTGATAGTAAAAAGAAATGCATTGGAATATTCTTAGACCTAGCTAAGGCTTTTGACACTGTCTCTGTTCCCATACTAATCAACAAAATGGAAAAAATTGGTATTAGGGGCAAGGTACTAGATTTGTTTAAAGATTATTTAAATAATAGATCACAAAGAGTTACAATAGACGGTCTTTATAGTCCTGACGCGCAAGTATCGTTTGGCGTGCCACAAGGTAGTGTTCTTGGCCCAACCCTTTTTCTAATTTATATTAATTGCTTATGTAGCTTAACGATACAAAACTGTAAAATATTCGCATTCGCTGATGACACGGCGTTAATATTTTATGGTAGTACATGGGATGAAGTGAGACATTACGCTGAAATAGGTCTTCACAAAACAGCCAAATGGCTCAGTCAAAATTTACTTACACTTAATATTTCTAAAACTAAATTCATAACTTTTGCTAATACGGAACAATCACTAAAATGGGCACAAAATTTAAACATTCAAATTCATACTTGTCAAAGCACGACCAATCAACACACATGCGACTGTGGCTATCTGGATAGGGTTAAAACAGTTAAATATCTTGGTGTTCTCCTTGATGAAAAAATCACATGGTGTCCATATATTGATCTTTTAGCAGGGAGAACACGAAAGTTGATATATGTCTTTAAGAAACTAAGGCATGTGGCTGATGCAGGTATCTGCAAAACTGTCTATTTTGCCCTCGCACAATCAATTCTAGCATACTGCATTACGGCGTGGGGTGGAGCTCGAAAAACCCATCTTATTAAACTTGAGCGTGCACAGCGAGCTTTACTTAAAGTTATAAATTTTAAGCCTTTCAGGTATCCCACAGTCGATCTGTACGCTGAGTGTGATGTTTTAACTATTAGACAGTTATTCATTAAAGAAACTGTAATACAACAACACCAAAAACTGATTTTTAGTGATAAATCAACAATGTCCTCGAGACGCTCTGACAGGGTGTGTCCTACAGTTCCATATAAAACGGCTTTTATCGAAAAATTTCAATGTTATCTTGGACCAATGCTGTATAACAAATTAAATAAAATTATAAAAATGTATCCATTAAACCAACACTCGTGCAAGAAGGTATTAATATCCTGGCTGAAATCTCAAAACTATGAAAACGTAGAAAACCTTTTTTTAATTCTAAAATAATGCTTTTGCCGACTATAATAATTGTCTATAAAATTTTCAATTTATTTTTTTTCTTTCTAAAATTGCCTAAGTTCATACTCTTTGTTGTTTCTGTTACGAAAGTCGGGTGTAGGGTACTTCAAAAATAAAAGAAGTGAACATTCATACGTTGAGATTAATAATACTTGATAGTAACTGACTCATCTACCCACATTATATGCTGAGCACATAAATTATTTATTAATATTATATATTTGCCTTGTAATGTATAATCACACTATTCTCATCTCTGATTGTAATAACATTGGAAGCAACTAACGTCTAAGATACAGGCTCGGCCTAGTTTAGACGTTGGGGTTCATTTTGTTTGTTTACTTACGTACTGTACTTGTAACAATATTGTGATAAGTGTAATATGTATTTCCTTTTTTCAATAAAGATTATTATTATTTCGTTTATTCAATCTAGTTTCTTATTAAATACATTTTTAAATATTTAAATACAAAAAAAAAACATTTAAAAATATAAAAAATAGTAGCCCATTATTATTATTATTATTATTATTATCCTTGGCACTATCATTCTAGATTGTGACATGTCCTTCACAGGAAATTGAAATAAGTGTCAAGAATAGGTTTAATAGACTGAAAAGTAGTCCATATTGGATCGTAAAGTTAGTAAAATACAAAATGAAATGATTTTATTTAAATTTATTTATTTTTAAAAGTATAGAATACTCTTGATTATCCACCTTAATAACTTAAAGAGTTATATAGGGTATTTATTACTCATAAAATAGGTAAGTGATCTCTTACAAACAACCGTTGAAGAATATTGTCATGTAAACATTTGTACATGTTTGGAGTAAAAAAAATTGTATTTAGATAGCATGTATTGTTTGGGTCGGGTGGGACTCTTCTCATTTTCGAATGAAACAAAGACTTCGTATAATTACCGTCGAACTTCACTTACAGGTAAGTTCGTTTGACTATTCAATTTTCGATTCCGTTATAAGTAACAACATCACCCGATTTTGCCAGTTACATCTTCAGTTACCAATAATAAATTGTGTACCCACCAAAATAATTGGTAGGTTTTGTATCTCACCTAATTAATTTTAACTATATACTTGTAGGTATTGTTGTTCCGCTGCCAGGTTCTCACAACTTGCATTAAAAATGTTAAAAGATTATTATTTACTTGATAGCGAGTATGAATACTATAACAACGATTATTTTTATCACCATCCCGAGAAAGCAAATTTGAGATGAGATGTTATGTTCATGACAATCTAATTTCTATGTCATAAAATTTTTAAACAACCAGAGCCTACAAAACCGGTGGTTCAGTTAAACTGTGGCAATTTGTGCTCAACTAAAATGCCTCCCTTTTTTGGAGTGAAAACGGGGACAACGTGCCAAAACGGATAAAAAGTAGACTCCTGCCAGCGACGGGTACAAATCGTCATTCGTTTCTAGCGAGGCAATCCCAAAAGAAGGCATTTACAATGTTCTTTTTATTATCCATAACGATCCAGACGTCTTTGCTCCATTAATAACAGACAAAAGACAGTCTCTCGACTACTCGACGGAAGACAGTGAACACTTCATTATTTTCAGTGAAGACGCGAATTAGAGCTTTTATTTCGGTATTTATTAAGCAAATCTGAAAGTTAATGGATTAGAATATTCTGTAGTATTTATAGGGAGAAACATCTATACATTTAATGTTTTTTATTGTTGTGTTCCATATTATTATTTATATTATAACTAGCATAGTATTTAGTGAATAGTGTGGACCGAACGTTGATAAATAAATTAATATATGTCGGAGATGGCTTAGTGTACGGCCTGAGTGCACGCTCTATTCGAGCGTCGGGCGGGGCGGGGCGTGCAGCGTTCATGTTAAACACGTGCTACCCGTAGTGGCCGTCCTGAGTGCCGGCCGAGCGGAGCGTGCGCAGCAGCGGGCTTGTTTGCGTCGAGCGGGGCGTCGCGTGCAACTTCAAACCAGTTTGTGTTTTGCAGCGGTGATACGAGCGTTCTTGAAGGATGTCGTTTGAAGAAATAATTTCAGAAATACAAAATAAACCTGAAATATGGTTATCTTCGCATTCTTTATATAAGAACTCATGAAATTTATCTTCATTCACCCTTAATGTTTCAAATAACGTAGAAAACTCTCCAAATTGTTTTCTTTGCTTCACAATGTTACTAGGACCTTGTCTTGACTCATAATTAAATTTTAGCCACAAATTTTCTTCTAAATACATATCAATAATATTGTACGACGCAGACGCCATGATCGACACAAACGACCGCCACCGCAAACGCTGAGCGTGCACTGAGGCCACTTAAAGAACGCCCTATCGACCGCTCATCCCCGCCCCGCCCGACGCTCGAATAGAGCGTGCACTCAGGCCGTACACTTACGGTTGGGGTTGAATCTTCGTCAAAAATCTAATTCACTCAAAATCAAAAGTCATTTATTCACTTTAGGCTGAGGATCAGCACTTCTAGAATGTCGAAATTACATAAGACAGTCCCCCAAAAAGCCCACCCTTCGCCACTTCCTAGTGTTTTTGCTGGGAAGAAGAAGTGGCGGAACAAACTCCCCAGCAACACATCTGTCTGATAAGTTAACACATCGTCGAACATGATTATCACAGCGTTATGGGTTACAAGCAGAAATGTTTCTTCAGGATAACTTAACCGTTACATTTTAACACTTTACAACGAAACGAATGACAGTTCCGGAACGTCTTAGCTCCACTGCGGTTGGGCACTGAATGTCGTCCTCGCTGCAGGCTTAAAACATCACGACTCTGTAGAAGCGCGCAATGGTGTCGGTAGATCACGTGCTATCGCCTTTTGGCGCGCTTGCGATTCGTTGTGTCCGTACTATTGACCGGATCCGACATATAAATATGAATCTTATGACACAATTTTCAATTATCAACATGAAGACACGAAACCATGTTTTTGTTATAAGGTAATTTCTAAGTAAAGCAACGCTTGCCGAGGTTGGAGGTCGATGAATGACCATCAACAAGTGTCTGGATTATTACTTTAATCGACTATCACTTTGAGATTTTGACTGTCCTTACGGTTAAGCTCGAAAGTCTGACAGTCAGTCATTCCAAAGGATGCTTCGTACCAAATAATATGCATGTAATTTAAATTTGGTTCTAACATTTTTTTCCCAGTCTTTAATGGCAGAAAATATGAACTAAACCATTATTTTACTTTTTAATAGCGTCATAATTATTCAAAATTATAAATAAAAGTGCGAATTAAGCGCGGGAAATTCAAATTTGTGAAACGCATCACCATTGGTTATAACGGAACGTGACGTCAAATACTACGATAACAAGTTACGCCTACAAAACATACAATGTGTAAGTATGACATTAAGTATTGGAATGGACTTTTCATTGGAAAACATAATTGTTGCCGTGAGTGGTTCGTAATGTTCAAGTGTAATTTTAGCTTCATAGTAAGCTTATAAAACATATAAAAAAATGACTGAAAGTGGTTTTGTTAAAGCACAATGTGATAATGTTTTTGCATTCGAGTACAAGCAATACCTGTAAACTGGTTTTTGTGCTTTTTTTCATGAAGAAATGGTTAAAAGAAGAAAACACCCAAAGTAATAAAATTAAATCAAATAGGCGCGCGAAAATGGCGTAGTTTAAACTGGTCAAATTTATTTTGTATTTCAAATATTTTTTAAGCTTCATTATTATTTTTGAACATGTTTAAATTTATTTACTATATTAAAACGTTGTAAACAGTGAATTAAAAATATAAAAAAATACATGCATGTACCCTATTGTGGAAATCAGATTGCGAAGAAAGATTGCGTTGGATTATGTGCGGGTTTATAATTAGTTAAGTTATAGACTTAGAGGTTGAATTTAATAAAATACAACTTTCCTATCGCGCTTCCCCAGAATTTAACTTTAATAAATTGTGTACCAAACGTGAAGTAGGTAATGGCTTAGCTTCGAAGGATTCAAGAAACTTTAGTAATAAGGCAGGTATTTCAGCACAAATTCAATAAAGGAACCGAGTCACGCACCGCTATGTTGTTTCAAATTTATTACTGAACAGTGTCTAGCACCTTTAATCTTGTCTATCTGAAGAGACTTAGGTGCATCAATATGTTAGTAGCTGTTCGTTGATTCAATTTTCAACAAACCAGGCAATTAATTGTGGCTATAAGTAAAACATTATTTTGGCTGTTAAATTGCTCGTCACGATTAAAACCGCGAGTGCTCAGCACTCACTTCGAAGTTCGTATTTTGTCACAACTACACACGCTTGTTTATTATAGATAAACACGATATCCTTTATCCGTCGGATATACTATAGAGATCTTATGTTCACCAACTTTTATTAATCAATGTTTAACCAATCAAATGTTTTATTTACATTACAATTATTTTTATCTATCGCTTTGTTTTTACCGTAAAAAGCATTGTTCTAAATAATTTAACTCCATTTCTAAATAATTTTACTAGTTTAATCAAATACTATTTTTTTTAACTGGTGTCTTGCTGTGCTGTGTCACACTGAACTTTTCTAATTCTTATTACTTTGTCTGTTGAAATTGGGACACCAAGATACAGGCTGTGCCTAGTTTGGGGCCCACGGCTACTTCTAGTTCTGCCCTACCTTAATGTTTTCTTTTGTCTCTATTATGTTTGTATGCTATCCAACTTGTAACTTGTGTGTGTCAATAAATACATTATTATTATTATTATTAGATATCCTTTTTGTATTTTTTATACTTACCAAGAACTTTCAATAGATTTACTTTGTTATATAAACGTGATGCTGTTATTCATTGTGTTTTAATAACATAAGAAAAGTAATACATTGAATGTACAAAAAAATAGTGACTAATAGGTTAGGTTAGCAAGTTAGGTTGTTGCGAAAGTATCTTCTGTTCCCGTGATCCCTCTCCGGGTTGGAGAACATCCATGAGGATTTTCCACCCCGCATCAAAAAATAAAAGCAAACTATATTAGCAAGTTAAGTTGGTTAGCGCGATTTTAATTTTTTTATGTTGATTTTACGCAGTCATTCCCTTACCTCGCACCTTGCGTTGCTCTATAGATCAGAAAGACGATATACGTATGTTAGTTTTGAACAATTATAACATCAACTTTATCTTAAAGTCAAGCTTTAAGATAAAGTTAAGGTCCTTGTGGAACATTACACCTCAGAATTTCCTCTATTTACTTTGGTATGTAAACAGAGCCTCAGATGTTCAGGATAACATGAAGCTTACGTAATAACTCCAGTAATAATACTGGATCAGCTTTTAATAACATTTAATTACCCTAGGCAGATAGGGATTTCTTATACCGGGTTGGCAATTTTAAGACGAAATTTCGGTTTTCCCATTATGTGTGCGTTCTTTTTCAAGCATGAGAAGAATTTAATATCACATCATTAATATCTTAAAGCGGTTGGAAAGTTTACCAGAAAATGAAATATTTTCTCATACAAAATTATGCTCAACGTAATTTATTACGTCGGGTTAGTTACTAATAATGACTTACTTTTAACTGACATAAGCAGCAAGGTATTTGGACATAATCTGTAAAATTTATAGGGTTTTTCATATGGGATTTGCAGTCTGGAGTGTGAATCTTAGTTTAAATTTGACACAAATCCTTTACTATACTTATTCAGATGTACTTAAACCTAACATATTGTTGTTTTTAACCGACTTTCAAAAAAGGAGGAGGTTCTATGTTCGTGTGTATGTATTTTTTTTTTTTTTTTTTTATGTATGTTACTTGATTTCTCTGCCATTTGTGGACCGATTCTCAAAATTCTTTTTTTGTTTGTAAGAGTAGACTCCTGAGGTGGTCCCATTTTAATTTGGTGAAGATCTGGTGCTGATCTTCGGAGATATACAACGGAACTCTTCAAAAATAGACGGCAAATCTATCGTGATTGCTGGAATCGCTTGGATGTTTATTGTTTATACAACATCATGACGTATCATCAAGCCTGTATGCTCAGAGAGGTAGGCAGATGTGTTCAATATACCTAGATTTCGACAGTTAGGTATGTTAAGTTTCATTTATTAGGGTTAGGTGGATAACCTTATTATATCGACATGTATTGTTAACAACTAACAATATAAAATGAATTCATGGCAAATGTTTGTATGGGAACAACTAAAAATGGAAAAATAAACAACTTTTTTACAAAAAATAAAACCGACTTCAAAAATAACACTAAACGGTATAAAATAACTCTAAATTCGGAAGTCGGTGGCCCATCAAGAATAAGACAAAAGTACCAAAGCCACAGACTTCCTAATTTAGAGTTATTTTATACCGTTTAGTGTTATTTTTGAAGTCGGTTTTATTTTTTCAATTAAGGGTAGCAAATGATCCGATAAAGCCTGCCGTATGATCCATGATACCACGTAGGCTCCGTTTGCACACAAAGTTCATAGTGATGGATATACATGGTTAGGAAATAACGTTTTTATAATAATTCACGATTCAACTTGGTTTGAAGCAACGCAACGCCTTAGTACGGACGGCGCGGCGTAGTACAATCTGCTACGCCGTAATGGCTGCTACGGTGTAGCAGATGAGTAGGCAATGCTACGCCTGCTACGCTATATAAGCTTGCACGTAATCGCCATAATAATTATATATTTTGACGAAAGTAGTTTTAGTAATAAAAATAAACTAAAGAAATTTTATTTATTTACAAGTTTTGACAGGAAGATTTATTTTGATGAAGTATTTACTTTATTCTAAACTTGTGGGTACTACCAGTTAAATAAAACTATGGCTGTAATCAAATAAACATTTAGGTTGAATTTAACCCATTTACTCAATTTCATGGGATTTATTATAATTGAAATACCTATTTACATATTAAAATAATTTATAGTCATAAATTCATATTGCCGTCAAATAGAAAAGTGCTCAAAGTTAAATTACAATGCTAATTGTTTGGCTGTCAAAAAGGTTATCCTTGCTACGTGTAAGTTGATAATGAGCAGAAGAGCTAGTTGGCATGGACTTCATGGTCCGTCTTTCAGCCAAAAACAATTCAATAACTTTCAGTTAGGAAATTTTATGGAGTTATTCATGTTACCAATTTATATAAATGTTCCGAGAATCGGTTTTACGTGATGATTTATTAGATATCTCGAATTCTTTCAACACTGGCTTTTATGAGCTATTTTGAGATCAAACACAAACTAAATAACAATTTCATAATATTTGTATCGATGAGACTTTTATTGACCGACCTGGCAAACTCTCACAAAGTTATTTGATCAATGCTAGTAACCCAATTCTACTCGGTATTTCATTGAAATATTATCACGTACTTATTACAAAACAAAGTGCTCTTTAGTATTATTGTTACTGGACCTACATACATACCTATTGTTCTTTTGACGTTCTTGTGCTCTCGATATGGGGGTAAACAAAACCTTACGCCCACGTGGTACAGACATAGAGATGTTTGACAAGTGGGAATGTACATTTTTCTTTCAAACAAAGATAACTTTGTATTATCAGGCGCAAAAACAAAACCAAAAAGCAAAAACTCACCTGTGGTAGAGCAATCCTTTTCCCTGTGTTTTCTTTAAAATAATAATTACCTATATCCCAACCATACATACTAAACGCTTTGGGAACACATTCATTGAGCGTACAGCTAAGGAGCGTAATTCCCTGTCGGAGTCGGTTATTCCTGATAGCTACAACCTAGGGGTCTTTAAGTCAAGAGGGAACAGGTTATTTCTAGACAAACCATAAGGTGAGATAGTGGTCAAACGCGTGCCTATCAGTAATACTTAAAACAAAACGTTATTTTTATCATAATCTTTTTCGCTTTAGTTAAATGAGAATACACAAAGTTTATATATTTATTTACATTTAGCATTATTTTGAGCTCACTACAACCGACCGTAAAGAAGTCACGTCAGCTAAAAACAAATTATTCGCGTGACTTATTAAATGGTACTTTAAATGTTCTTGTGGCTGAGTATTGATACCAATAGTTTTAAGTGCACTGTGGAAAGATATTTTCCTCAATGGGAAAAAGGCGTGTGTTTTTACGTAGAAAGCTATTTTATACAGGGTGTAAGGGACAGCCCTCCTTAGACTGATGGGGTGAATTCGGTATATTATAATACTAAGATGCCCGGTACAAGAAATTATTCAGGAACGTTATGGGAGTCCAATAAACTTGATTTGTTTTATTTCCTCATACGCAATGTACTTTAACCGTGGCAAAACGCACGTAGCGAGCCTTCGGGCGCCCACCCCGTCAAGTCGTTCGTTAGATTTCAACATCCATTGTTAGTTTTTTTATTTAAGCCGTGTTATTTACATAAATGGAGTAATACTTTCAGAGAATGTTATTATACATTGAAATCAAACTGAAAAACCTGAAAAAACGATAAAAAAAAAAATCCTGAGAAAAAATTATGTGGATTAACATTCAAAATCAGGAGCTAAATGCACCCTATCAGTTTGAGGAGGGCTGTGGGATTACACCCTGTATTTATTGTCAAACTAGCCGATACAGTGAAATATTCTACAACTAATTGCGACGTTGCCAACTACCAAAATTCACTGCCTTAAACTATAAGTTACCATAAATAAATGTAAGATGTCTATTTCCAACCATTGTTACTTAAACTGCTTTCCATACCATTAACACTTAAAGGCTCATTCCATTTGATATTCCATTTATTCCTAGCGTGAAATAGCTTGCACATTACAATTTACGCTGTACTGTTTGTTACTCTGACAAGCAAACATTTTTTGCATCGCTTTAACAGTTTTATGAAGACTGAAACATATATGCTTTGGCAGTGGCCGAGACGGCAGTCTTCTGGATCCACTCCAAGAATCATAAAGTTTAAAATTAAGTTTCGTAAAGGATTCATCTGACGAATATAACAGCAACAAATAATTCTGATCTATTACCCAATGTGTACCTACAGTGTTTTTTCTGGTTTATTATAAGGGTACAATTTACTAAAAAAAAATCAGGATAATCCGAGTCATTTGATAGTCGCGATCTCGTCTTAACGACAAATTAATGTCATATTTTTGACATATTAAGACTGAGATTGGAGTTTGAACGTTCTTGAAAATACTCTACTCTACGGTCTACTCTTGGCCTCAATATTGTCTTGAGGGCAGAGATGAGGACAACGGTGGAACGAGCTTACCCAAAAGATGCCTATTAACTCGCGACTTTAAGAGATTGGGGTCATATGCACTTGGAAACACCGAAGCAGGCAGGGAATTCCACTTCTTGGCTGTGCGAATAATGAAGGTACAGGCAAGTTGCTTCATGCGAACGTGTGGAAAATCTACAAGGGATGGGTGACCTGCATTAGGTGCGTCTGAATTCCCGAGACCGAGTTTTCTGAGTTTTACCTCAGAGACCCGGTAAATGATGAAAAATAGACATAATGTGAAGATGTTTTCGACGCATTTCCTTGTACGTTGTCTCGATTATTTTAAAAATTAATAATTATATAATCTTTTTAACAAAAATACTGATTTAGTTAGCTTAGCCAATACTAGTGTTGTGTTTGTGATAAAGATAAAATTAAACTTAGCAACTCATGCAGGTAAATCCAAGACTTTGCTACTGCTAAAATATCTTGTCAGTATTTTTTTACTAAAAAATAAATTTTAATGTTGCATAAAACTGTAATGTGATTCCTAAATTAAACAATAAATCATATTGTTATAAGATTAATAACAGGTACCTGTGTGAAACAAAGTTCTCGTATTTCATTTGTTTAAATTGTGGTTTTTCTCAATCAGTCACCACATACAAGGCTAAGTTATTTATCTTAGAGATGTTTGAGATCTTCCTGTCGCTCAAAGAACCTCGCAGACGATTAGTTTTATTACAGCCACAATAAAAATTGGGAAGGCACTTTCAGAGATCGACTTCCGTCTTTGGCCAGTCTCCAAAATCGTGGCGAAATAATAAAATCAGTGGCATGTAGGTGTAGTTATCAGAAACAATTGGCTTGAGTGACTTCCATATTGGATTCGATTTAAAACTTTCAGAATCAAGTGACACAAGTTTTAGTTTGCTTTAGGATCGGCTTTGGACATTTTAGGGCCCCGTACCCAAAAAGTGGTAACGGGACACCATTACTAAGGAATACAATGTTTTTTTTTTATCTCTACCTTAATGAAACTCTAAGGATCGTACCTTAGCACCTGCCAAATCCAATATTTCCCTATCACTCGCAGTCCACCAAAGCGGTCTAGAGAGACATCAAACAAATAGACAGAGAGAGAGGAGGTCGTGGAGTATATTAGGATAAAGACCAATTTCATCCTGAGAGTCGAAAGTTTAGAGTCGCGCCACAAGATAAATATTAAGTCTTTTGGTTCCAACCCACCATCTCTAGACTTTTATGAAGGAGGAATTTTGGCCGACGGGTGTCGTGTATCGTCGTTTCCGCGGAAGGCTACATGACACCACGACTCAGCGCAATGCGTCGCCGACCATACGTAGACATTAATTCAAGCTTAATTTATATTTCCTATGTATTAATTTGTTTATATGGGCCGCAGATGCCTGAAATAAAGAGTTATTATTATTATTATTAAATCCCTATCCTTTAAATCAACAACAGTGTTACTACTCAATCATGTATAATTTTTAATAGTTGCAAATGCATGCGTATGATAAACTATCACGTACACGTAACAAGTGTGTCAGTACTTACTTGAAGAGGATATTTTACGTGTGCATAAAAAGGAAATATGTTGCGAGGTGTTTATGTAGAAGGCAGTACTTTGTACCGGCTGCGTCGCTAAAGATATGAACGTGAATATATGCGTTGGGAAATGTGTTGATATCAGCATCTTATATTTTTTATTCTTTGTTTTTTTTAAAGCACAACTTCTTACTTTACAAACCTCTTTTATAATCTAATCAATCACGCTAATGGCAAAGAAAGCTATTACTTCAAAAGGGGCGATTTGATGAAGTTGAACAGATTCACTTAATTAAATTGGCGAAATAGAAGAAAGAAGCACTTTTTATTTGCCTTTTAATGCCGACGCAGACTTAGTTGTAATCTTCTTGAATTACGTAGGTAATTCATTAGTTAAAATAAGTTAAACATGAATACTTAAATGATGTGAAGCCATAGGTAAATTGAATTTTAAAAAAAGGAAGATATTTAATAAAAAGGAATAAAAACATAATTACGTACCTAATTACAATTTATTCAAAGGTCAATACGAGGCTCATTCTTTTGACGACGAAAACAATCAAAAAAATAATTACTTGTACAGAAGTTTAACTGTTCAACTTGTTTAGCAATTAATAAATTGTATAGACGCAAATTAATTTGATTAATAGCGAAAATGTTTCTAATCCTAGTCATTAGTAGAATAAAAAATACAAGTAAAAGGTAACAGTGGGATGATTTTCAACAGAGAAAATTGTGTTATTTTGTTTTGTTTTATGTTCTTACTCATTTACTTAAACTTTGCACGTAGGTTAAAGCCTACTTTATATGAAATAAAATGAAATAACAAGGACCTCTTTAGAGTTTTTTTTTTATTTTTTCTCTTAGCCCAAAAAGTGTAAACGAACGTACAAATTGACTTAAACTAAAAATGTCTATAGAACCTTTGGGATAAAGAGAGCCAATATAAAATCTTTATTTACAAGGTCTCTTATTTTTCTGAAGATCGCTTAAGGATTAACGTACCGCTTGGACTCATTCCTGTACCTATAGGAACAACTTACTTGGCTATAATGACAACAAATAAGACAAAACAAAAGACTAGATTATTTAGAGACGTTCTGGACTCTCACTTGCCTACTATAATAAAACGCCAGAATTAAGATATCCATTGTTATGATCGTGCAACCTTACAGACCTTATCATATTATTCTTCTAACACTTATACATTATACCAAGAGTATATTATATTAGAATAATAAGTTTTCTGTCAGTGACAAGAAGGGCTTCGCACGAAACATCACCTACACAAAAATCTAAAAAATATGATCGTGCGTCTTCGTTGTTCAACGTATCATAAACTGTATTCGGATAACGATCTTTTTAGGGTTTTTTCCTCAAAATATATTCCATAGGTATCTTAAAATTCATGCAAGAGATTCGCAGTGTCGTATTTTACTTATTTAAACATTTTTGTTAAGCTACGAGTAGTTTTAAACAATTACGTTTTGTGAAATTGTGACACAATCGTTTTGCTCGTTAATGATCACCACTCAAACAGATTATTATTAGACTGAATAAAATTTCCTTCGTGTGATCGGAAATAATAGAAAAATTAATAAGATTGTGTCGCATTAGTATCAAGCTCGTATAGGTTGTGTGCCGATTTGATGCTGATTGATGCACAGTCTAACTTAGCTATATGAGAAATTATACTTCTCAACCACTTCAGTATTTTATTGAAAAGCGGAGTTGTCTGATACACTAAAAGTAAATTTAGTGTAGGTACTTGAACTTTGGCTTTACGACACAGGCAATAGGGTATAGGTATGCATGTATTTTTTTATAATTTTAATTCACTGTTTACAACATTTTAACATAGTAATAAAATATAAACATATTTAAAAATGCAGTAATGAAGCTTAAAAAAATATTTTAAATACAGAATAAATTTGAGCGGTTTAAACGCCGCCATTTTCGCGCGCCATTTCGATTACGTCAATTACTATTACTTAGGGTGTTTTCGTTCTTCTAACCATTTCACCATGAAAAAAGCTCAAAAACCAGTTTACCGGTATTGCTTGTACCCGAATGCAATAAACATTGTCAGATTGTGCTTTAACAAAACCACTTTCAGTCATTTTTCTTAAATGTTAAATAACCTCACTATGAAGCTAAAATTACACTTGAACATTAAATTAGTTCACAACACACACGGCAATAATTATGTTTTCCAATAAAAAGTCCATTCCAATACTTAATGTCATACTTACACATTGATGTTTAATAGACGTTGAGTTGTTGTCGTAGTATTTGACGTCAAATTTCGTTATAACCAATGGTGATGCGTTTCACAAATTTGAATTTCCCGCGCTTAATTCGCACTTTTATTTTTAATTTTAAATAATTATGACGCTATTAAAAAGTAAAACAATGATTTAGTTCATATTTTCTGCTATTAAAGATTCGGAAAAAAAATATTCGAACCATATTTAAATTACATGCATATTCCCTATTCTCGGGTTAGACTCATAATTAATTACGATATCGTATTTGTCGCTCATCTCTTTTCATCGAATATAAAATTGTTTATCGTTGTTTTCTCAGAATAAAAATAGTCTCCTCTCAAAACCTATTTGATGCTGTAGGCTTAGCCTCTTCATGTTAATTAGGTCGACCTTTTATAAAAATTATAACACTGCCAGAATTTAATTATAAATTCTAAACAAAGCCTAGCTGCTGGGTTAATGTCGATATTTTTGGTCATATTTGGCGATGGGATATATAAGATATTATCATATAAGATATTACAAGGCATATGTAAGTAGGAACGGACGGGAGGGGACGCCCTAGAAGGGTCCCCTCCCGGCGTTCCGCACTTACATCTGCCACATCTCACCTTATTGGTGAGGTTCTTCAGAAAGGTCAAGTGCGTAGTACTTGCAACCGGCGTGTTTGTATGACAACATGTAATCACAATGTAATCGAAGCAAAAGAAGTATAATCGTTGCATATGGCGCTCTGTAGTAGAAACTGCAGAGCGCCATATGCAACGATTATACTTATTTAAAAGCTCACGCTTTTTTGAAAAAAGCGTGAGTTTATGCACGTGTAATTATGTGTATTTTATTGAAACTGGTCAAAACTTCAAAATACTCGTACTTATGATGACTATGAAAAAACGTAATTAAAGACTTGGTACTTACTTTTATTTTCACTGAAAACATATTTCAGCAATTCCATATCGATGATCGATCACCCTTCGACGAGGTTACAACACAGTATTTATATGTAGTTAATTGGATTCTCTCTCGTTAGCGCGTCACGCTCGCGTGTTGCGTCATTGTCGTCGAGTGTTGCCAGTAATTAACAGTACAGCTCTTTAACATCGTGCTGAGTAAACAGTTCAATATTTCTCACGTCAACTCTTACATGATTTTATTCGGTTTTGAATTTCTGTTGTGGCTAATTAATTAACGAAATGTGTTTTAATAATTATTTATTTTCTCACATAAGCCCTTTGTTAAAGATTACTCTTTTGTGTACAAATTGTCTGAACTGCTATTTATCTTGCAAAAGAAAAAAAAAGAATTAAACACGTAATTGTTTATTAATTATACATAAATAAATATTCCACAACTTTTCACACAACGCCATTTAGTCCCAAGCTGAGCTTGACAGCTTGTGTTATGGGTACTAAACAGCTAATAAACATACTTATATGTATATTTCTAAACACATAGTTCGCATGTTATAAGCATTAACTTTGCAATAGGATGAATATCGATTACGTTTATTAAATGTCACAGTCTACATGTTAACCACTAAACCACCTAACTACTAACAGTGAATTATTTAAATGGATGATTGAGTAAAAATAGTCCGAATGATAAATGATACCAATACTAGATATAAGCTTAATAGACGAGGATGACTCACTGTGAGCTAAGAATCATTTATTTTCTTTGGGATAAAATGTCTCGCTGGGCTACGGAACAGATTTAGAGCAAGATGAAAGATCTGGCTGCGAACACGTCTTCCAGATTACTTTTCTAAATAAAATAAGCCCTACAGGCGAATTTGTACATTATTTGTGAAAAGTTAATACGAGTACGGACATTGTATGCCTGCTACAAGATCTTAAACTGTATGGCTGTTACAAGATTTTGAATTGCTTATTTTGTGTATTGTTTTTATCACGGTGAAAATTAATAAAGAAAGTTATCGTTATTATTTTTAAGTGTTTAAGGTGTACAATAAGGAGTAGTCTATTATATTATATTCTATTCTATTCTAAAGTGCAGTGTGGGCCGCCCTCTCAACCATAGGCTTGCTATCCCATGTACGGATGTAGTTAGAGTTTAATCGACAAGAAAAGACGAAGAGTACCCGTTGTTGAAACATAACGTTATACCATGTGAAAGTAGTTATTATATGATTACAAGCGTTCATTTAAAATACTATGACAATTACTTGATATATTTTTACGTAACATTGAGACTACACACAATAATTCAGAAAGTTTCAAACTTTTGGAGAATGTTGGGATTGTGTGGGCTGTTTTGTGTTCTCTGTCACAACACCCTAAATATTGAACAGTTATATTTTCTTCGGCCTCATTATTTTGTAACAGATAGTACAAAAAATGACCTGGCTACAGCGCTCGGCGGAGTGAAAAGTTGCCAGCTCATCACGTTGACCCGTTTACGTCGCTCTACTTAAGTACGACGATACTGACCTATCACTTCACTTAATTACCGCAACTTGTGCATAAAATAATTGGATTGTGTATTAAAACTTCAAGCACAGTAATTATATAATGTCACAAGGTCTTCTATGTAAGTCAACCTTTGGGTTAAAATAACAAAGATATGGATTGGTGTAAGAATAAATACAATAAAATGAAAAATATGTTAACATATTTATAATTAATACCAAGAAATATAATCGTCTTCTTCTTCCACGCGGGTGGCGGTAATAGGGAACATGCATGTAATTTAAATATGGCTCGAATATTTTTTTTCCGAATCTTTAATGGCAGAAAATATGAACTAAATCATTATTTTACTTTTTAATAGCGTCATATTTATTTAAAATTAAAAATAAAAGTGCAAATTAAGCGCGGGAAATTCAAATTTGTGAAACGCATCACCATTGGCTATAACGAAACTTGACGTCAAATACTACGACAACAACTCAACGCCTACCAAACATACAATGTGTAAGTGTGACATTAAGTATTGGAATGGACTTTTATTGGAAAACATAATTAAAGCCGTGTGTGTTGTGAACTAATTTAATGTTCAAGTCTAATTTTAGCTTAATAGTGAAGTTATAAAAAAAATATACTGAAAGTGGTTTTGTAAAAGCACAATCTGATAATGTTTATTGCATTCGGGTACAAGCAATACCGGTAATCTGCTTTTTGAGCTTTTTTCATGGTGAAATGGTTAGAAGAACGAAAACACTCATAGTAATAGTAATAGGATCATAGTAAATGACGTAATCGAAATGGCGCGCGAAAATGGCAGCGTTTAAACAGCTCAAATTTATCCTGTATTTCAAATATTTTTTAAGCTTCATTACAGCAATTTTTCAATATGTTTATATTTTTTTACTATGTTAAAACGTTGTAAACAGTGAATTGAAAATATAAAAAAATTACATGCATATACCCTATTCCGGCTATTGCCAGCATCCACTTTGAAATATACGAATAGCAAGAAATACAGGGTGACTTTGAATAAACGCGACAAAATTAAATGGGAGCCGCAGTTACAGTAACATGGTAATTTTAAACTGTTTTTTCTACAATTTAAATCGTTGAAAAAAGTCGTGTTTATCGTTTTTAAATGGTCCATTGACACTGTTATCTTCATTTAAGCGCGAAATATCGGTAGTCCAGAAAAAAAAAATATGCAAAATAAATACGAAAAACTAAAGTATCAAAAAATCACTTATGGCAGTGCTCAATAATCGTCGTCGTGTCCTTATGTTATTAAAGGTTGCCATTCATAGTGGTGATTTACCCAATTTTGCGATTTTAATTACTTTAACGTTTTTCGTAACACTGTTAAAAATTAATTAATTTTACATTTGTATTTGTTTTCTATATTTTCTTGACATTACATAGTATTGTATATTTTAATTTTGTCGCGTCTATTCAATTTCACAAAACGACTACTTAAAGAATAAAATGTTATCAATTCATATCAACTTAGAAGAAACTTAATAATATTCATGGCGACCGTAGGATAGATTATAAACTGAAATTAAAATACTATTTTAATTTTACATGACTTTTCGCTGAATTAAAAAGATACTTGGCATTTTTATCATGTTTTCTAATTAACTAAACGAAATACCAATGCAATTTTGCAGCGGGTTGCGGTAAATAGTGGTTTGGCAATTGGAAATAATGTAGTTAGGTACTATTTACGGTATATTTAATCTTTGGTGAATCCAATATGTGTTAGCAACAGCTCAGCGCCTGCCAACTAGAATGTAACCACTAACTTGCTGAACATGCTACACATTCCTAAATGCAAACATCTCTTGCAGCTTGAATTTCTGGAACGTTCCTTATAAAGGCTTGATATTTTTTTTACATACCATATTATTATTATTATTTTTATTTATTAATAACCACGTTTACAAAAAAACCTGTATTTATACTATGTCCCACAAAACCGGCACAAAATTGGTACTTTCTCCTATGTTGTCGAAATTTACAAAAACGCGCCCGCAACTTAGCATTGCGACATCATTTCTATATTTTTTTCGAGATATCAGATGTTTCAGCCTGGCTACTTTCTAATAGTTGTAGCTCTGAAGTAAAGTTCATTATTCAGACGTAGGTATATGAGCTCATTTTGTTTGGGGAGTTTCTAATTTAGCTATGATGGATGTGTACAATTTTTAACTATTTTCAATAAAGCTGTACCGACTGCCTGTGTGCTGTAACCGCCTCTTTGGTCTAGTGGTCGAAAGAGCTTCTGCTAATCATGAGGTCACAGGTTTGATCCCCGGGTCTGACAAAGAGTTATTAAGTTTTTCCATCCAGAATTTCTATGTAGGAGCCCGGAGTCTAGATTTGAGCCCGATTGATGGCAATAGGCTCGCTCCCTATTAAATGAGACTGACATAACTGGAAAAACTTGGGTATAGGTACTACAGGTAACCCTCCCACCCGGCCTTGCCTGGCTGCCTAACCCTTCAGGGATTACACGCGTGATGTTGTGTTATATGTTTGTACCAACAATCGATTTTTGCTTTTATCGTTAAGAATTTAACGGTAAGCGTAAATTGTTATAGTTGGAAACCAAATTACTTAGCTATTAGGTTTGCAACAAATAACTAATGGTTATCGTTAAATGTTTCTCTAAATCCCAATCACCTTCTGCCAATTTCTTGCAATCAGCGACTTAATGTTTATTCTATTAAAAATCTGTAGCAATATAAATGGAAAAAGATTTTGCTGCAATTTTGCAAAATCACTAACTTACAGTTCTCGTTTTGTTTCTATCTAGGCAGAAAGTACAGAGCGCCATTAAGGCGTCGATAGGGTCTGTGCATGTCCTTCTAGGGCGTCTCCTCCCGGCGTTTTCACTTACATCTGCCTTGCAAATGCTAATTGTTAGTTGCCTTTCATTCATCCCCTCAACCTAACCAAACGATCTAAACATACACTTTTCGATTGTTTTAAGATGTAAAAAATGTGAATAGAAATCTATTCAAACTACAAAACAGACAATTGTACAGTCTTAAGCATTGCCTACAGTTAATTTCTTAGAACAGTTAAAATTAATGCGACCATTGATGTCTGAATATTTTTTTATGTTTCTTTCCGCAACATTAACTTTACAAATCCATTAACAGATAATAAGTATTGTTAAATTCCATTTGTTCAAGTCTTTTAATCCTTTCCTGAAAAATTTACTCCGAAAAACAGTGTTAACTTTGTTAAAAAGTTTGCCTTCATCATAAATTACATTTGTTGAAAAACGAATTATGTTTTTCTCTCGGTCCCAATTAGTACCTACCTATAGTTAGTTTCATTAGTGTTCGAGACAAAGGGTAATAATGTTATTGAATGTTTAATTGACTTTTATTTTACGAGACTTCTAGTTTTTAATGAGTTAAGTATGGAATTCGTTTGTTTGCGAATAAAATGCCAAATCATGGTATCTCATTTTCTAAAGAACCTTTATATCTTTAATAACAATGATGCATTCCTTAATACACCTGGTAAAGATTTCTGGGAACCGCTGGATCCAGAAAGCAAAAATCGTGGAGATCCTTGGGGTAGGCCTTTGTCCAACAATGAACGTTTTTCTGCTGATATGATAATAATGAGTCCTTATGTAAACATTAATCATACCGACTTCAGTTGTTGGATGTGTTACAAAAGCCGTTCTAGAATACTTATTAATGAACGATAGCCCAATTCGCCTTTGCTTTACCTACATTTTACACTGGGTGGTGGTTCATGTAGAATAGGACTGTTGTTAGCTGCAGGTTTTACTCAGACAAGATTAGGTGTGACTATATGTTTAATAATTTGAGTAACTTCGTAATATTTTGTGATATAACGTAATTGAGCTATTTGTAAAGTTATGAAATGATATTTATTTCTGTAACTGGATCTTTCTTGATTCTTTTACATGTCAATATTTTTTATCCGATTGGCGCCGGATTTTCAAACTGACTGATCCTTGAAAAGAAATGGCGAAAAAAACTCAGGAATCATGTTATCTTTTAAAGTCTAGACACAAGGATATTAATATAATATGCGAATATATTGATTCAGCCTTTTGATCAAAGAATAATTGCAGCTTTGAGTTGATCCAACAGATTCAATCAGTCATCGTGTATCTCAAACCTATTGTAGGGAGCTCAACGACCCGTTTGATCTGGCCTGGATAATAGCGTAGGCCACATTAAAAGGAAAAATATCTGGTCTTTTATTAAAAGTAAATACTCAAAACTGCCATTAAGACTAAAGACATGTTAGTGGGAGTCACGGTATTAATTTACAAAAACGACTGTATTTTGTATTCTACATTATGGGTATAACTTTTAAACTAGATGACAACAAAGTAGCTACTAATAACAACTTTAAGAACTAACTAGATCTATTTCGAACACGGTAAGTCGGATACTAGAAGGAAAGCTTTCAATGTTTATTACTATTGCAGTTCAAACAATTTTTTTGTAATTAAATTGCATTTATAATAGCCTTCCAATGAACTAAAGATCAACAAGCGATACAATGCACCGTACTTTGAATAGGCACCCTGAAGCTATCCTCGCTTTCATTTAATTTGTAAAGAGGTATTTTAAATACAAATGGACCGGAGAGATTCTTGGAATCTAATTAGAGAATGCAGAATAAAGTTTTACCCTTGAGTTTCTCGAACTTGTGCCGAGTTACTTTGAAAAGGGGACAACTTAAATAGGCGATCCTCTTTTAATACAATTATACCAATTGAGAGTAAATTTATTTATATGACATTTAAAAAAGTACGAAACTAATTAAATGCCCATGTGATATTTAAAAGAATTGAAGAATTGTCACGAATTACGTTCCATCATTTACATAATAATTATGTAATAGCAGACGTCCCGCGGTTTCACCCTCGTAGGTCCCGATCCTAATAAAAAGTAACCTATGTGTTAATCTATGGTATCAGCTAACTCCATACCAAATTTTATTAAAATCCATTCAGTAGTTTTTACGTGAAAGAGTAACAAACATCCATCCATCCATCCATACTCACAAACTTTCGCGTTTATAATATTAGTAGGATATATTATTATACGTTCACAATGATAAGCTATCATAACAGAAAGTTGTTCTGATTTTCTGCTGTACCAAATCGTTGATAAAGTAAAGAAAACTGTCATGTACAAAGCAGGTATTGATAACATTGTCTGTAGGCGATGAGTAACTGCAGGCCAAGATTGCTATTTTCAATGACTTTTCACATTAAAAACAATGGAGCGTGCAAGTTGACAGGCGACAAATTGTTTTCTGTATTATTTGTGTGTAACCATGCGTGAAATATTACTTTTTCTCCGTCCCAAGAAGATAGGGTTAGTATTTTACTCATCCTGAATTGCATTCTCATCAAAGGGAAAGAATTTCAACATTAAAAGGGATGGCCACGTGGTGCACCAGTTTGAATATACCAGGAGGATTGTTGGAATTAGCAGAATTAACCTCTAACAGAAAAGAAAATGAACGAATATTTAGTATCTCACATGCAAATTTTGAAAGAAACCTAGTTCGTTATATCAACAAGTTTTTGTTGCCGACATGTCAGTATAACTTCACCACTTTTCAACATTTGGGGATTCGGCTAATCCTACGACTATTGTTGGGAATATTCCGAAGGATGCGAACAGAGACGTTATCTTTACTAATATTTATTTATTACACACGTACATACAGCTACCATAACAGAAACAAATCCAAAGCGACAGATGTAGACACACACAAAAATAAATTACAATAACATTCAATTCAATTAATAAATAATATTCAATTAATCAATACAAAACTTTTTAAATTAATAGATTTTACAATAGGAAAATCAATATATTATACTTTTGAAGTCCAATAGCACTGACTTAATGATGATAATAAATTTAAGAAAGGTTCCCAGAGTATACTTATCTTTGAAAGTGGTTTCACGCCACCTGCCGGAAATCTCTAACACACAAAGAAAAAATCCTGGTTACCTAAATAAGCACAAACTATTACCATATATAGGACTCTTTTTAACGTATCTTAGTAAGAATCGTAAAGATTCAAAGAGTTCTACGAACTGACGCACTACGGAACTTCACTTGCGTCTTTTAATACCATTTTAGCTTCGTTCGCGTTCACTTACCTATTTACTTGGTTTGATGAGAATTTTGCCAACATTTATCTGTAATCTTACTATTGACTCCATTTATCCCCTTTTTATCAAGTCTATCCAAAGGTGACTGTAAGATATCGCATTTAGCTTTGTTTTGTATACAATAAAGAGCATTACATTCTACTCTATTCAATTCTGTTCAATATGCTCACAATATGAACTAAGTATTTACCAAATAAACCTCCAGCATTTACTTAAGATAGCAAGTTCAATACTCTTGTCGACAACACCAATCGTAAGTTGTGATAAGTTCGCTACGCAACAGCCTGACGTCGTTCAAAGTATATTATTATACAAGGGCTGTATAGTATAAACCACTCCTGCCTAATCTCTCATTTCATTAGCGCAATGTTACTTTAGAGCAGGTCACCAACTCGACCGACTTCCCTAACATATCTGATATGTACGAGAACTTTACCCGGATCTCAGTAACGCGAGATATTCCATACATATCTGATAAGTTGGCTCTTGAATAATGATTATATTTATACCTTGCTTTACAAGATTGAGTTTATTTGTAAATTTATAAGATCGTCTTTATTTGTGGAATTACCATACTACTATTTTCAGTGCACTTACCCGACTCATCGTAATTTAAAACTTGAATGGGATACTGAGATTAGGAAAAGTGTTGAAGCGTCAATGAAGTAGTCTTATTTTAAAGCATGGAATACCTGTACAAAAAACTGATTTAATACAGGATATGGTTTTCATTTTTTTCCCAGAAATCCCTATGTTTCAGCCAGGCAAAGATATAAAATTAAAACCCGCTGGCCGATAAAGTGTGTTCAGTGTTAAAAGTAAAAGTTTGCAATAATCCTTTTAGTTTTCAAACATTACTCATTTTACTATATCATTGCTTTTTAATATCTCATAAGTGTGAGAAAAAAAGTATCATCCATGGGAATAAAGAAGTCTGTCTCGCGCCAGCCGGAATCCTTGGCAGCATTAGGAACTTAATAGGGCGCTGCGCTCGAAACATGGATTGAATTCTTTTGGTGCAATTCTACTGTTATTAAAACTAACAATACATAGCCAATTACTTGTATGTTTAATTTATGTAAATAAAATGTGTACAAAGTATCGGTAAAAGTAATCAAAACTCTTATACATGAGGCTGCAGTTTAGAATCATCTCTCATACATTGCGTATTGGGGTTAAAACTTTCACAATTTGAATCAGAACCGCCGTCGAAGTTCTAATAAATTACAGTCACAATGTTCTACACGCTTATTTGCAAACTCAAGACTTTTGACAGCCATTCTCCTTGAGGTGGCTTAATTAAACCTTTAAGTTTTCCGACAACATCTGACCCTGATTGTTCGCAACGTGAAATATTCATGGAATAATTTACTGTAAAACGATTACAATTTATATTACCTTTATGTAACTCTTTGAACAATGAATAACGATACACTTCATAAAGAGCACCGTCAATGTTTGAAGAACCTTATATATAATACATTCCGAATTTGGATACAGATGAAAAAAACAATATTGTGGTAATTAGTTAGTGGCCCTGACTGCTATGCCAGAGGTCGTGTGTTCGATTCCCACCAAGGACAAATGTTTGTGTGAGATCACGACCTGCATTTGTTCTGTGTCTAGGTGTAATTCATCTATATATGTATGTATTTCGAAACATATAAGTATGTTTATCAGCTGTTTAGTACCCATAACACAAGCTCTGCGTAGCTTGGGACTAGATGGCGCTGTGTAAAAGTTGTGGAGTATATTTATGATGAGTTCAGGTTTCACACTGAAAACACTTAATTGACCAGCAGATTAACAAAATTATAATCGTTGCCTGGCTGGAACATAGGGCTGTAATGATTTACTTTAGACTACACAACTAACAATTCTATGAGAAACAATGAAAACGTAATTTTTTTTTTTATTTGTTTTACGTATAAAATAAACTTATAAGTCGAATAAAATACTAAAATTCTAGATAAAATCTAACAATATTAATGTGTACAAGACAAAATCATGTAAAGCTCAAAACGTTTGAATTAAGGATTCTTTATTATTATAAAAATATTAAATGCATTAATTACACAAAAATTCAGTTGGGTACAAAATTATTCAGCCATATTTTAAAAAGGTTAACTTCACTATCAAGTAGAATTTATTATCTTTGGATTAGTTTTATAAAAACATCAAAACATGTCTAAGAAGTATCTAATAGAAAAAGTTTTGTAATAGCTCTGAGATCTACGAAAGACGATATTAATTTTGTCAGTAGGCTCGTAGTTTGGTCGCAAAACTTGAATAATTGCAGTCGAATAAACAAACACAACACAAACAAATATTATTGAAGTAACTCAAATATTGAACTTTTCCAGAAGTTGACTTTTTGTCTTTTTGTTGACCCCTGTAACCAGTAAATTCATATAAAATCAATAATAATAATAATTTAAAACTTAAATGGGACTGGGCAGGACATGTCTGCCGCATGCCGAACGAGCGATGGACTCGTAAAACCCAAAATTGGTACCCTACAGTGACACGGGGCTGCGGCAGACCACGAAGGAGATGGCGGGACGACCTGGATGTCTTCCTTGAGAATTGGAGAGAGGTGGCGCAGAATCGCGACCGATGGAAGGAATGGAGGGAGGCCTTTGCCCAACAGTGGGACAATTTGGGCTAAATAATAATAATAATAATAATTTGATTGTAGATCACAGAACACATTTATGTTGTAAGTAAAAGTCCCTGGTGTTAGTATAACAAACACGCTCTATTTACAAAATTGAAATTATTGACACCCGTATGGAGCCGTACCCAGTTAGCCACTATAGAGCTGCCCACCTATTACAAAATATACTCAAGATGCTTGGCAGCTAAGTACCAAGCATGTATCGAGAATATAAGCGCAACACACGCTCAATCCTAAAAAATATAAGATACTTACTGTGTGAGGACTTTACGCCTTGGTGCTTTTTAAATTACGTATCTATCAATATAAAAGAAGGTGAACAATTTTATTTTTTTACGTAATTTCTATCTAGCGCTATGCATTTCTTCCACCTGCTTTCCGAAGCTTCTATAAAACTGATATCGAAAAATAAACGACACCGCGTTCTCCAACTGCTTTGCAAATCATCAACTTTCAGCGTGAACTTAGGAGTTTACTCAAAGTAAGGACGGTGGCGTATCACGTAGCGTGATGAGACACGAACATTGATAACATCAAACTCAACACAAACACCCCCAACGCCGCGCGGTGACGCCTAAGGTACAGGGTCGGCCTAGTTTAGGTGGTCATTCGAATTGTGTTCAATTGCAGAATTGTACCTACTGTTTACCAAAATCAACTTGTAAATATTTTTTGTGTCAATAAAGCTTTTTAATTTATTTTATTTTATTTATTCACCATTATGATTTTAGTGTACAGACGCCAGCACATCAAGTTACCCCAATGTGTCAAATTTCTTTGATCGTTTTTCAACTTTATGTCAAACAGAATAATGTTTTGTGAGTTAGTGAAGGACAAAAGGATAGATGTGCTATGTTTGAATGAGACGAAAAGAAAAGGGGTGGACATCTCCATACACGGTCCCCTGACCGCGATCTGGTCCGGTGTTAAAGAAACACGTAGGGCCTGTCAGGGTGTGGGAGTTGTTCTCTCTGAGAGAATGATGAAATGTGTAAAAGGTTATGATTGCGTTAGTCCCAGAATTCTTTGGGTGAGAACCAAGGTAGGCTTAAACCGTATCTTTTTCCTGTGCGTTTATGCACCTGATATGGGAAGCTCCCCCTTGGAGAGAGAAGAATTTTGGGACAGTGTAAGAGATGTTATGAAAGGATGTACCGCAAACGAGAAGATTGTTATGCTTGGAGACTTTAATGGTTGGGTTGGTGTGAAGAGAGATGGGTATGAACAAGTATTAGGTGCATTTGGAGATGATAGAGTGAATGAGAATGGGTTAAGTTTATTAGAAATATGTATAGAAAAAAGATTGTGTGTTATGAATACTATGTTTAATCATAGAAAGATTCACAGGTATACGTGGGAAAGGCAAGATAGTAAAAGTATGATAGATTTTGTGATTGTAGATGAAAGGTTAAAGAGTAAAGTTACGGATACAAGAGCTTATCGGGGAGCTAATGTAGGTACTGATCATCATCTGGTAATGTGTCGGGTGCATGGTTTGTTCAAACATTGGCGCCATCGAGTTCGAGTACCTGTGACTGCTCTAGAAAGGATAAAAGTAGAAAGACTGCAAGAAGTCAAAGTAAAAGAGGAATATAAAAGGGAAGTAAAAGAAGAGACGGATAAATTATTTGACGAGATGAATGATTATAGTTTAGAAGAAGTATGGGATATAATGAAAGATAGTATGGTGCAAGCGGCTACAAAAGTATGTGGCCTAGCACGAAGGAAATGTGGTAGTAAAACGAATGATTCTTGGGTAGATGGTGAAGTTAAAGAGGTTGTGAGAAAGAAGAAAGAGGCCTGGCTTAACGTGCTAGCCTGTAAGGCCCAAAATAGAGTGAATCTGGCAACAAATGTAAATAGAATAGATGATTTAGAGAGAGTGAAGAAAAGTTACACCGAAATGAAAGCGAGAGTGAAAGAAGTGGTAAAAAAGAAGAAGGATGAAAAAGATGAAGAGTATAATAGGAAGTTCTCGGATAACTTCAGGGCCAATGTTAAGATGTTTTGGAAACAGGTAAGATTGGCTCGTGGAGTGACAAAGACTTCGAGTATGAATGTTATAAGAGCAGAGGATGGTTGTTTGATAAGCGAAGAATGTGATGTCTTGGAACGCTGGAAAGGATATTTTGAAAGTTTATTTAGTTTTCAGGATAGTGTGCAAGGAGTGGGTAACTGGGCAGAGGAGAGTGGTGAAAACCCAAACCCGGATGTAGATGAAGAGAATGAAATAGAAATGGATGAGATCGTAAGATCGTTAAGAGAAATGAAAGTTGGAAAAGCTGCAGGGTATGATAGATTGTCCGCTGAAATGCTGAAGGGCGGTGACGGGGTAGTAGCAAGCCTGTTGTGCCGGATCTTTAATATGTGTTGGAGATATGGCCGAGTCCCAGATGACTGGTGCAAGGCTGTAATCGTGCCACTGTATAAAGGAAAAGGCTCACAGCAGGAGTGTAAAAACTACCGCGGCATTAGCCTTTTAAGCGTAGTTGGTAAACTGTATGCAAAGGTTTTGATTAAAAGAGTGATCAGACTGACAGACGAGAAATTATGGGACGTGCAGGCAGGGTTTAGAGAGGGAATGGGATGTATGGATCAGATCTTCTCCTTGAGGTGCATAGCCGAAAAATATCTGGCTAAGCACAAGAAAGTTTACTGTGCTTTCGTAGACTTGGAGAAGGCCTATGATAGTGTGTGGAGGGATGAGCTGTGGTCGACACTATCCATGTATGGTGTGGACTGGTGCTTGGTACGGGCACTGAAATCTTTATATAGGGATTCCAGTGCCTGTGTCAGGATAAACGGGGCATACACAGACTGGTTTAACATCGCTAGGGGAGTTAGACAGGGCTGTGTAGCGTCACCTTGGCTGTTCAACTTATACATGGATAGTTGTCTGACAGATTTAAAAGAGAGTGAGTGTGGATTAAGGATGAATGAGTTGCCTGTCAAATGCCTCCTCTACGCAGACGATCAAGTTCTTCTTGCATCGTCAGCGGAACAGTTGCAAGACATGGTGACCAAGATGAATGAAGCATATAAGATGAAAGGGATGAACATTAATGTGAATAAGACGAAAGTAATGGTGTTTGAAAGAGACGAAAACGTGTCGTTGTGCAATGTGAAAATAAACGATATGAGTGTAGAACAAGTGAATGACTTTGTATATCTGGGAAGTCTGTTTACAAGGGATGGAAAGATTGATGCGGATGTGGAAAGGAGAGTAAATGCAGGAAATAAAGTGAATGGCGCTATACATGGCGTTGTGACCAGCCAGTCTATGTCCGAAAAGGCACGACTGGCTGTTCACAATGGTGTGCTGGTGCCTACACTAACGTATGGAAGTGAATGTTGGGTGTGGCAAAAGAGACATGAAAGTAGAATAAATGCTGTAGAAATGCGTTCCTTGCGAAGTATGTGTGGTGTAACAATTAATGACAGATTGAGGAATGATGATATAAAGCAACGTTGTGGTTTAAAAGAAGATGTAGTAACAAAAATTGAAAAGAGTATGCTTAGATGGTTTGGTCACGTTGAAAGGATGGATGAAAGGCGACTAACGAAAGGTATTTACAAGGCAGAAGTAAGTGGGAACGCCGGGAGGGGACGCCCTAGAAGGACATACAAAGACCTTATTGGTGAGGTTCTTCAGAAAGGTCAGGTGCGTAGTACTCGCAACCGGCGTGTGTGTATGACAACATGTATGAATGTAAACGAAGCAAAAGAAGTATGTAAGAATCGTAGCATATGGCGCTCTGTAGTTTCTGCCTACCCCCATGGGAAAAAGGCGTGAGTTTATGTATGTATGTATGTATGTAATAATGTTCATATTCAATGGGAAAATTTGACACATTGGGGTAAGTTGATGTGCTGCGTCTGTACACTAGCAAACTAGCAAAGCTACTTCCATAAGCAAACATGACAAGTATATACAGTAAGCTTGAACCAGCAAGAAGCTGTCGTGAACTTAGAAGTAACACAAGAACTAGACAGGTCGGTATATGGCCGTTGAATATAATTTAACTCTGCACATGTAAACGGGCATGCTCTTTATAGGTACCTGGAGGCTTATATTAAGTCAGTTTACTTTTGGTTGAGTTTAGTTATCAATGTCGGTAGCTAAATATTACAAGTGCTATGTATGTTGGGGAGAGTGCTGACTATATAACATCATGTAGCAAATAATTTTTAAATTCATTAAACCCCGATAATAGGACACCGGTGTCCGCGCTGTCATTGTCTTTCTATTGTGTCTCTCACACGATTGAAAGGTTAATTTCATTGGTTACTAATCTGTCTGTCTGACGTGGTGCCAGCAAAAACACGAGAAAGTGCTCAAGGGCGGGTATAGTATCGGTTATGGGTATAGTGTCTAATTAGTTGTTTTGATTTTTAAAAAGTGTTGATCCTTAGTTTAATTTGAAAGTGCTTTTTTTGTTAATTAAACATATTTCAATCGCTGTAGTTTCCAGTTTAATATGACAACCTTAAAATGTTTGCTATACTGTTGTTACCTGTATCCTAAATAAGTTTACTCCATACGTTTTTTTGAAAAAATGTAAAAGTTCAGCCTAACAATAAGATCAGTCAATTTTCAAGTTGAAATTATAATTTAACAAGAATGTCTACGAAAGACATCGTCGTATGTTTCATCAAATTGTTGAGTACTTCAAGGCGAAGACACATTTGCATTTTATTGCATTCGGTGGCGGTGAATAGTATTGAGATCGTAGTCAGTGGAGATTCCCTTTTATATTAATAGTATTAGAGGAGCCAATAATGCTGTGTATGAAGTTTATGAATAACTATCGGTTCATGTACAGACATACGTTTTGTAGGAATAAACAGATAAACAGCTATATCTCAGAACTAAATGATTTAATTTCCGTATTTTCCATACAAGCAATAACTTACGCATGTCGTACGCAATGTCACACGGTGTAGCTTGCTGGGTAATTGAATCTGAACACAAAATACTATAAGTTCTTCAAATTTATTACACATTCCGAAGGAACCAGCTGTCTATCATCTTTTTGCTTCCACATAAAGTGTCAATATTTAAAACATACAAACGAATAACGAAATAAAAAATAACTCCAGTAACCTTACTTCGTTCAAAACCCAAGAATGTTAATTGCACCTGAATTCCCAACTTGATTTTAGATCCAGGTAGTCTTGTGCGTTGAAACGTTAATCAATACAATACTTAAGTCATACTCAAATTTCGACCTGCAGTGCTCATGGTCGCACAGCCTGGAAAAGTTCATGTACTTAGGAATAATTCATTACTACAAAGTATTTACTAGAATTTGTATGAATATTACTGGAACGATAGAACTTCAACACCGAAAATATCACCTTAGATATTAATCGAGGAACTGCAAATGATGGCTCATGAGTAAGTATCCTATCTCGTGACTCGATCTCCTATATGTGCAGTCCTATAACCGACATCGACGTAGATGACGACGTTAAATGTTATTGGCACTTCGACAATCGTCGCACCACACTGAGTCTGAATGTGGAATTAGATAAGGAAAATAGCGTGCACTGCGTCGGGAATGGTGCATTTGAAATAGTTGTTGCAAACGACAACAACTGTTTCAATGTTTTGCTAATTTACCTAATTTACAAGGGTCCATCTACAGCAACATGTTTTCAATAATAGAAACGTGAAACGTTTTTACAAAAAAAAAAATAAAAAAATACAACCAACTTCTTACAAAACAACAAAACAAGGTATAAAATAACAGTTTGGAAGTCAGTGGCTAATAAATCAATGAAACAAATTTAGTTAAAAAAAAGAACATTAATTTTGTACAATATTGTTAGAAAAAGTGTGTAACAAAAAATGTTTTACTTTGTTTACTGTTGCATATACATAAAGTCTGTGTCAGGGTATTTTTTAAATTGTATTTTTAGAACCTGACGATATGTGAAAATAAAATACTGATCTGAACGTTAATGAAATCATTCTTAAAAAAATACAGAAAGAAACTTGCTCGGCTACGATAATATGCAACTCAAACGCTTTCGGGGTCGATGTCCCACGGGTATAATTTTCCGATTCAATCCAACCGTAACGACACAGTGTAATCACAACGTTGTCACAATGATTTCTCTGTTTAATCGTGTATTATTGGATTGAAAGCTGATATGAACATGTTCGTAGTGTAGGGTTGTCACACAGCGGCTGAGTGACAACTCTACGAATAATAAATCGGTTTAATCGTTAACATAATCTGTGATATGATGGGTTGTTCTGTTGTCATGTAGGTGTGTATTGTTTTTAACACAAGTTTTTTAGCAATGTGGGTTGCACATTACTAGTAGTGTTGTTAGTCCCTCCAACTAAGTTAAACAGGGTTGGGTCTGGAGTTAGTCCGTCAATATTGCAATGCGTGAGGATCGAAATCATTACCTCTCGATCGCCATACTTAACCTAGCTATACATACTTTAAATTCAAATTCAAATTCAAATTCATTTATTGCAAATATGGGTAGTTATACAGGTGGTTATTTTTAAGAACAGGAAAGTTGTTAGTGTCACCATATTCTGCACTAGGCATGCAACATTTAGTTCGGAACGTGGTTAGTCCCTAAATTAAACAAAAAAAAATTAATACATTAAAGTTTAAAATTACATGTCTATTAAAATGTCAGTCACAGAGTACATTATACCATAGATGTCAGTTAAAGTGAAAGTAGATAATGTCAATTTATCATTGTGAAATAATATAAGCAATTTATGTCAAACTTAAGTAATAAACATTATTTAGAGTTTGTCACACAAATATTCATTAACACTATAATAAGATTTTACCAATAACATTTTTTTAACATTACTTTTAAATATGTCGATACTGTTTAAGTCTATAATACATCTCGGTAAATGGTTATAAAGTCGAGGTGCCATCCAAAAAATACTATTGCTAAACAAAGTAGTTCTACTGTTTTCAGGGAAATATATTTTTTTATTGTTACGTTGACTTCTATAATTTTTGAAATAATGCAAGTTGCGTTTTACAAAGACTACGACTTCCAATATATATAAACATGGTAGTGTTAATATTTTTAAGCTTTGGAAAAAGGGCTTACAACTATCTGTTGGTTTCAAACTACATATTGCGCGGATACATCTCTTTTGCATTTTAAATACAGCTTCCTTTTCTGTAAAATAGCCCCAAAACATAATGCCATATCTCAACAAGGATCCTACGTAACCATGGTAAGACGCTAAGACCGCACTGGTACTGACCGTTTTTGCAAGCATATATAACGCATAGGACTGCTGACTTAATTTAAGACACAAGCTTTCCAAATGTGACTTCCAGTTTAGGTTATAGTCTATATGTAAGCCTAGGAATTTTGTTGTATTGATTTGCTCAATCTTCTGTCCTTGAACATAAACATCGACGTTTGTTTGTTTGCCATTTCTATTCTTAAAAAACATAGTTTTAGTTTTAGTTAAGTTTATTTTTAATTGTGGGTAGATTGACAATGTCCTCACTTAATACTTAAGTAATATTAAAACCTAATTTTATGGCCGTTCACTGTCTCTTAAAATACAGGTATACCCTAGTTTAAGAGTCAGGGAAATCAAATTTTTTAAACAGATGTACCATGCATTAACTTTAGTATATTCTACCAAACATTTATGTGATTATTTGACCTGTCATATTTTACTTATAACTAGTTTAAGTTTTCTTCTTCTTATCATCTGTACTTTTCATCAATAAACAATTCATTTCTTTATTTATTATACTTTATTTAAAAAGTCCTCGAATGAATGTTTCAAAATACGTAAAAAAGAGAAGTGCTTGTCTTATTGAATTGAAATCATCACTGTATTATACTTATCAATGAGAGCCCTCGCCCTCGCTCTCTTTAATATAATTATGTTACAATTTATGGCTATAATAATGGCAAAGCTTTATTGTTTATTAAGCTGCTCCGTTAATGAAATTAAAAGCGGACCTTAATGAGCTCCTAATTATTAAATTGTCTTACACAATACACATCTCAAGCCGAGGCAACTTTTTCGAAATTGATAATAATTCAAGCTAAATTAATTTGGGTCGAATAAGGCGATTAGTTGAAACCTTGTCTGCCCTCCAATTGAAAATATTTTGTATGTCTTCAGTAGAATAGTCTCCCCACATTATTAAATATGATTAGCAGTGCTATTCTGTAAAATTAATCCCATAAAAATGTAGGTAAAGTGAAGGTGAATTGAACTGTCATTCCGTAGTAGTGCTAAGCATTGAACGTTCATTTCTCTCAAGTTTAGACGTGGTGACTTTTACAGGATTGAGTAACAAATTGTAAATTTAACTAAGTAATGTTAGCAATTTCTTAGAGTCACTATTATGATAACCTACCTTGTCATTATGACACATGCAGGTCTTTGCAAGGTTACACCTTTAAGTAATAAGCATCTACAAATAGGTTAACAGGCTATTATAGCTACGATTTCGCTGAAACTAAGCGTTAATTAAGGGATATCAACGTCGAGCAAGATTTGCATATCAAAAGCCGCATTGCCCGCTCTCGGGACAAAGCGAAAGAGTGCGGAGTAAACGACGATGCAAAACTGTGACGTCATAGACTGTGCCTTAAGTACTATTGTGAAGAAAGAAAAGTCACTTACTTAGAATGCCCTCACAACGCGATGAGATTAGAATCTCTTAAAGAACATTACATTTAAGAGGTTTTCCATTTGACTGCAATTTATTGTTTTAGCTCTTGCCTATACTGATGTACGATTGTAAGTTCACTTTGTGGTTTTCAGACAAGACAAGGACTTTAGATGTTTTTTTTTACATTTTTTTACTTTTATAGATCTGTGACTTACTTTAGTCTACCTTACCTAAAAATTAACCTAATCTAACCTTAACTATATTAAACATATATTAAACCGATAAAAATTAAACTCAACGACGGATTATTTTTTGATACAATATCTAGACACGCGTTGGCGAGTCAGCCATGTATAAGCTAGCAGAACTGACGAGCGGCATCGTTTGTAATTTTACATGAAGCATTTGGAGCCACTTTTGACCCCCGTGCAACTCAAAATTATTTTATGATAATTTACTAACACAAAACAAAAAAAAAATCGGCACTTTGCGATTATCAAAAGGAATATCCAAAGATCCATCTCTGCGTTTCTATTCACCCCATTAATTTAACTAGCACCTGTTTATTTTCCGCGTTTACCTGTCATCAGAATCCATAAAAATTATACTCCAATAAATTTAAAGAAAACTAACAATACAATCTTAAACAGATTCTCATTTGTAAATAGGTATTGAATATACATACTTTAGCACTCACACAACTCAACATATCCACTAAACGTCACTTCAGTAACAAAACAAATTCTCAGGGAAAAGGTTTTCTTCAAATTTCGGCAATTAACAAAGTTTATGTCTACGAGCGCTAATTCCAAAATTAGCAGCTCCTTAGCGTTTTATCTCGAAGATCCTTTAAATTGTTTTCCTTACTTGTCTTCTGCCTTATCAGACCAGATAAAAGTCCCTTTAAACTTTTGTTCTTGGAAGCTTTTTTTGGTCAACTAAGCGAATCCTAATTGCTCACTGGATAAACCTACTTTTCTAGTTATAAACGATGTAAGGTCAAAAAAGGTTACTCGGTTTCAACTTTAGATTTATTAAATAAACAATATTTTAGCAGTAAATTATTTTGATACTGGTATACATGCGTTCATATCAGAGTTAATCAATTTAGTGGTAAAATAAAAAAATCGTATTGGCATTTCGTATCTACTAGTTTATGGCATTTCTTAAAGGTATTTTGAGATTTGTACTATGTGTGTAAATGTATCTTGCTAGATTTTATGTGTAAATTACATATTTTTACAAATTAGGAATCACCAAATTTAAAAATAATTATGACAAGCTCTTTTCAATTGCGAAAATACTTCTTACAGCTATATTTTGTAAATACATTGTTTTGTAAACATGTTTTTGTACACAACATACAAAGTGAATGGGTCATGTAAATCGTCCATGTTCAAATAGAGTCTAACAATTACTGTTAATTAAGAAGAAATTAAATGTCAGTGGTAAGTACTGTTCCTTTGAAAGTTTAACAACGAGAACTTTATCAACTGCGACCCTGTGCCGCTACTGTTAAATTGACTTTGTGTTTGAGTTTCTACTAAGAGTAATTAATGACGGAGCACAACAACACGCAGATCTTAGAGCTTAAATATTTATTATGAAATCATTTGAAGAGAAGTTTTAGGTAACTGTGGCAATAGGAATATTAGAACCTGTAATAATTTATTTACAAAAAAAACTTTCTCCCACACTTCAATTCCCTCTTATAACTATGCTTATTGGAGTACGTACACTCTGCTTCAAATAATAAATTTACCTTTAGGACGGTTTTCTAGCCACTATAGAAGCAAAACGTCAAAAGATTCTTAAGTCAGCGTTAATTAAAATTCTTCATTGTAATTAATTCTTCCATTGCAGCATTCCGTAAATAAAGGAATTCAGCGGAAAATCAAAATTTATGTTATTAGTGGAAGAAGGTGTGTTGCTTGTTTTTCTAAACGAAATAATAGGATTAAAACTTAGGAACTAACTGTGTTTGTTAATTCTCGCCCCAACTAACCATCAGATAATGTTCTTCAAGGACTGTTTATGCGGATTGTCAACATGATTGGGTTTACATTACACGCTAGGAAAGAACAATTTACAAAAATATTTGTTTCATTTGTGTTATTATTACATGCCGTGATTTTCTCACTGAAATTTTGAATTTTGAGTGCAGTACAAAGTATTTTATTCCTACACACTTTTTAGAAGTCGATAAATTGTACAAATTAACGTTATTGTCACTTAAATTACATTTAACCACTGATTTTGTTAACAGTCATAAGCGTAGAAAAAGAGTAAATAAAAAAATAAAAGAGTTAAAGTTGTAGGCCCACACTAATATCCCATCCCTTAAATCAGCATACCTAAAAATGTGTGTAAGCAAATAAGAAAAGTCTTAGTAAGAATCAACATCAAGGTATACAAAGGTATACTTTGGTGTCTCTCTAACTGTATACCACAAGTTTTACACGAGCTCACGATTGTCCTTGTTTTATTTTCTCATGGAAAACGTTTAATGGCATGTTCGTTTTCACAAAGCCCGCAATTTATCTGTGTAAAATAAAGCCAGATGGCTTTCATGCGATTATCCTTTTATGCATTATAACAAAATCCTTGTACAAAACTGTTACCCAAAAAAATCTGCAGAGCTCGAGGGGCAAAAATAGTTTTTAACCAACGGACCCGGACGTAGCTTTGTGCATAGCAAAACAGTTGAAAGCTTTCGAAGTGATTGATTGACTACTCGAATATTTATAAACCCAAGGATTCAAAAGGTGATTTTTCATAAAATATATATTATAGGCTGTTTCGTCACAAGCACGTGGCGCAGGGACTGCCGCGTTGGTCTAGTGTTCGAAAGGGCTACCGCTGAGCAAGAGGTCTCGTGTTAAATCCCCAGATCAGGCAGTGTTTGAGTTTTTACATCTGGAATTTCTTCTGGATTTTCTTTCTCAGCCCGGAGTCAAGATTTGTAAACAATGGGCTATTTGTCAAGATTTTAGTTTTAGTCCCTCATCTAGATTATAAGAAAATAATTGAAACGTATTTTTACTTTTTTCACGTAATAAAAAAAAACGGCGATACACCGAGTTAAAATGTTGCATGACGTCACTAGCCAGTACAGTTTATGCTAGCTAATGGCGTTACAAGCCCTTAAATGCGCTTAATCTAAGCAGTTTTACATCAATTTGAAAAAGTTAAAAATATGTGTCGAATATTTTCTTGTTATCTAGTTAAGGGACTAAAAACAAAGTTTTTGCCAAATAGCTCTTTGATGGCAATTGGCTCGGCCCCTAAGTATTACCTACATGGGATTTACACATAACTAGCGTACCTACTACAGGTACACTTCTGCCTAACACAGACGATCACAGGCGTGATTTTATGTTATGGACGCAGTACCATAATATCAAAGCTGCTACAGATTTCCAGAATTGGCTGCGATTTGATGTTGTTTTGCTACGGACTCGTACTAATATAATTAGCCAGGAACAAGAGCCAAGCACTAGTCTGGCTTCAACCCGTAATCGAAATGGTAATATTAATTTCAATGCTGTTTACTGAAGTAGAACTGGAAGGTTTCTTACTAATTTTAACATTTGCAGTAGGTTTACTGATTGGTAAGCAGATATTAAGTGCAAGCAAACAATATTATTAGAATTGTTTTGTTTATATTGATAATGTATGAAATCTACCAAAATATCTTGCTGCTTTTAAACTAACGCTGGCAAAAAAAAAATATGCAAGAAATATATCCATTACACTACAAACACGGGCACAAAATAAGTACTGCAGAACAGAAACCGGCTCTTTGCCAGTTTTATTTCTGAGCATGTCAGAATCGCATAAGTTGTTTCCTAGCTCGGTTGAAAAAACTGTTTCTTTTTTAATTTTCTAAGTTCTACCTAATTGTTATGTTTTCATCTAAATTTATCTGTAAAAAGTTTTAGGGTTATCTTTATTTTTACATACTTACATACATTTTTTAATTATTAGTCATATGCTATGCGGTATCGATAAAAAAAGATAAAGATGAAGATACCGGGCTGGTATCCGCAACTCCACGTCAAAGCGCGTATTTTGCGTGTGGGCCATAATCTACCACGTGGGCCCAGTGCGAATTGATAGATGTTACATGTCATCGAATTTTTGGTTTTAGGACATGCCGGTTTCCTCACGATATTTTCCTTCACCGTTTTCGAGAGCAGTGGTGATGAAATAAATTACACAAAGTAATGCGCCTGCCTGGGTTCGAACGGTATCAATAAAATTAGGATATACTTATATTTACCTACTATGTAAATGAAGCCTTTTCATATGAAATTTTCCGATACACTTATTTTCAAAAGCAAAGCTATTGTAATTTATTTATTTATTTATTTATTTATAAAGGCTTACCAACTAAGACACATACAGACAATCTTAGAAATAATACAAGTAACTGTTAATATATGCTCTTAAATTACAGGTAGGCTCAACATTATTTTTAGACACTGCTCATGCAAATGTTTGAAACTAACTACAACTAGCAAGGTTATTCACAAAGATAAATAAAGTTAAACATACCAAGGCAACGAAAAACACAGAAACTACAAACATAAAAAACTTTTACTCTAAAAACTTGACATGCTATAAAGGGCTCTTTTAAATACGTTAAATTTACTTGAAAGTATATCTTTGTCGTGTTTATTATAAATGTCATTACATTTCATTAATTAAAGTTACAACAATTTTAACTAGTACAGTCAACAGCAAAAGTAGATGATCAAAATCAGAAAATCAATACTAATGAACGGAGTTCACGCCAGAACTGTGTGGCGTCGAAGTGATTCAAAAGTATGTGATTGTAAATTGTACCAAACATTTACTACCAGTACAGCTGCCATATGTTTGCGATCAGTTTTGACTCCAAAAGTTATAAACTCAATTCGCATCAGAACTAAGAAGTGAAAAAAAAATTCAAAACTAGTGAACAGCTAAAATCAAAATTTAAATGATGAAACAGGCCACGTAATCGTGAAGTAAATAATTCATCCATACGTATTTTTTTATTAACCCAGTAATTTAATTAGTTATGTTTAAAACAGCTGAATTTGATAAAAAAATGCATATTTAAAATATGCCAAATTTCATCCAATTGAAACCCTAAAAAAGCACAATGTTCATTAATAAAAACTTATTTACAAAAAAAAACAACCAACTTCCAAAAAAACACTACAAAGTGAAAAATATTAAAGTTATTTTTCACTTTGAAATGTTTTTTTGGAAGTAGGTTGTTTTTTTGGAAAAATGTTTTAATTTTTCACTTTTAGTGGGTCAGTTTGTAATTTATCTAAGTTACAATAGCCCAATGACAACTGCTCATCACCTCTTACAACATATTGCTTTTCTCGATACAGGGACGTTAGTTGTTGAGGAGTTCTCCTAGTAAGATCCAGGAGAACTGGAGCTCCATGGTGAAGGCATCATCACCACTATGCATTTTGACAAGCTTAAATTACTTAGCAACTACATTAAAGTACCTAATCGAATCGCAACCCGTGAACTACTTAGGTATAATTGAGTAGTTCCGATGCCCATCTGTGGTCTTCATCATCAGTTCCACTTTAGCAAACGGTGCTTTCCGAGAGCGAATGCACGAGTTACTATACAAAATACCAAAATCACTAAAGGTGTTCCTATAAAATTTGAGGTTTTTCCTCGATTTCCATAGGATCCCTTCATCAGATTCTGACTTGGTGACAATGAGACCACAGCGAGAGTATACCCTTTCATACAAAAAAATAATTTTGCGAAAAAAACGAAGTTATGCCCAAACATACATAAAAAATATACATATAGACATCCGAATTGATAGCCTCCTCCTTTTTCAGAAGTCGGTTAAAAATAATATAATTCAAAAACTTTAGTATTTGAACTGGTTTTTTTTTGTTACTTCTGTCAAATGTTTAAAAGTAGCTGATGTGATACAAAACGATAATTGAATAAATATTATCATCTTTGCATATTTGTGAATTTATGTCAATGTTCAAAAGCAGCTGATGTGACACAAAACGATAATTCAATAAATACACACAATGATTTGTTTTTTTTTTTTTTGATTTTACATTAATGAGTATGAAAAAATATTGCTATTATTATTATATTATTATAATCATTAATAATATTATTGAAAATTTATTGATTACTAAATAATTCAATTCAATATCAATCTACCTTCCGGTTTTAATATATTGTAGCCGACTGGGCAAAAGTAATCATTGAGTTATGAGTTTTATCGCATAAGCTACTTTTGAACATTGACATAAATTCGAAACATGCAAAGATAATAATATTTATCAAATTATCGTTTTGTATCACATCAGTTACTTTTGAACATTGAGACAAAATTCAAAAACATGCAAATATTAATATTTATCGAATTATCGTTTTGTATCACATCAGCTACTTTTGAACATTGACATAAATTCGAAACATGCAAAGATAATAATATTTATCAAATTATCGTTTTGTATCACATCATTACTTTTGAACATTGACACAAAATTCAAAAACATGCAAAGATATTAATATTTATCGAATTATCGTTTTGTATCACATCAGCTACTTTTGAACATTGACATAAATTCGAAACATGCAAAGATAATAATATTTATCGAATTATCGTTTTGTATCACATCAGTTACTTTTGAACATTGACACAAAATTCAAAAACATGCAAAGATATTAATATTTATTGAATTATCGTTTTCTATCACATCAGCTACTTTTGAACATTGACATAAATTCGAAACATGCAAAGATAATAATATTTATCGAATTATCGTTTTGTATCACATCAGTTACTTTTGAACATTGACACAAAATTCAAAAACATGCAAAGATATTAATATTCATTGAATTATCGTTTTGTATCACATCAGCTACTTTTGAACATTGACATAAATTCACAAACATGCAAAGATGATAATATTTATTCAATTTTCATTTTGTATCACATCAGCTACTTTTAAACATTGTCAGAAGTTACAAAAAAAAACCAGTTTAAATACTAAAGTTTTTGAATTATATTATTTTTAACCGACTTCTGAAAAAGGAGGAGGTTATCAATTCGGATGTTTATAATATGTATATTTTTATGTATGTTTGGGCATAACTTCGTCATATATAGCCGGATTTGCAAAATATTTCTTTTGTTTGAAAGGGTATACTCTCGCTGTGGTCTCATTGTCACCAAGTCAGAATCTGATGAAGGGATCCTATGGAAATCGAGGAAAAACCTCAAATTTTATAGGAACACCTTTAGTGATTTGGGTATTTTGTATAGTAACTCGTGCATTCGCTCTCGGAAAGCACCATTTGCTAAAGTGAAACTGATGATGAAGACCACAGTAGGGCATCGGAACTACTCAATTTTACCTAAGTATTTCACGGGTTGCGATTCGATTAGGTACTTTAATATAGTTGCTAAGTAATTTAAGGTTGTCAAAATGCATAGTGGTGATGATGCCTTCACCATGGAGCTCCAGATCTCCTGGATCTATCTAGGAGAACTCCTCAACAATTAACGTCCCTGTATCGAGAAAAGCAATATGTTGTAAGAGGTGATGAGCAGTAGTCATTGGGCTAGAAATAAAATAAAAATAAATAAAAATTCTTTATTTCTGACCCAGGGTCCATACATTGTTGCTATTGTAACTTAGATAAATTACAAACTGACCCACTAAAAGTGAAAAATTAAAACATTTTTACAAAAAAAACAACCTACTTCCAAAAAAACATTTCAAAGTGAAACAAGTGCTTTTTTTAGGGGTTTAATTGGATGAAATATATTTAATATGCATTTTTTTTATCAAATTCAGCTGTTTTAAACATAACTAATTAAATACCTGGGTTAAAAAAAAAATACGTATGGATGAATTATTTGCTTCACGATTACGTGGCCTCAGTTTCATCATTTAATTTTTGATTTTAGCTGTTCACTAGTTTTGAATTTTTTTTTCACTTCTTAGTTTTAATGCGAATTGAGTTTATAACTTTTGGAGTCAAAACTGATCACAAAAATATGGCAGCTGTACTGGTAGTAAATGTTTGGTATAATTTACAATCACATACTTTTGAATCACTTCGACGCCACACAGTTCTGGCGCGAACTCCGTTCATTAGTATTGAATTTCTGATTTTGATCATCTACTTTTGCTGTTGACTGTACCTACTTCTTTGACCTCGCGTCTTCTCTTCGTACTTTATTAAAACGAACATTTTCTTTATATAACTAATCCAAATTTCAAGTTGATATCATTTTCAACTATCAAATGTGACCGAGAAACAAAGCCACACCACGAAGGTTTCTTTTCACCGTGTTTGGAACTGTTTACACTGAACTTTTTTGTTTGCACTGCAGTGCAGATTTATCTTAAGAGAAATATTATTGAAAAACTTTTAAATTTATTTTACAGACTATTTTGCATATCTGAAAGCCCCGTCTCGTTAATTTTTTTTTCTGTATCTATTCGCAATCTCATCTCAGTGACAGTAATTTTCAAAAAAATGTCTAAAATGTAGAGACATTTGACGATTTTGTTTTGAATGTTTGACGAGTGAGCCCCCCTCTGGTTATCGCTTAAATATTATATAAGTATAATTAAAAACTTCAACTAGATTCTTTGTCAAAGAATTTTGGTATATAATTTTTAGGGCCTATCCGCAGTGAGTACACTTTCCTTTCATCTGGAGAAAAAATGCTTGATGTCTTATCATCTGATATTTCGTTGATGTACATTATTACTCTTCATAATTAATTGGATATTTCGTTCATATATTTTCCTCAATTATCCAGAACTCAGCTGACCAAACTTCACGTCCGTGTCTCGGTGACGCGACTGAGCTAATCAAATTGTCGCTGCCAGAGCACGTAATCAGAGAGGCTATAAAGATAACTCGAAGTGCGACGCAAACATTACGCCGTATTACGGAAGTTCATTACATCAACGTGAGGGAGAGACGCAATGGATGCCTAACCTAATGTAACGTCGTCGCCATGTACTATACGTGGTAACGGTAATTAATCAGAGTCCTGCAGATGAATGGGTCTCCAGCTTTATGAAGACGACAATATCATCACATAGTGTGTTACGACATATATTCTATAGCAGTGGCGACGCGTCCATACAACTCAATTGCCATCGGCTTCCCTTTCGAATTTGAATAATGGCAGCTAGACTTTGGTATTATTAAATATATTAAAGGTTTTCTGTTTACACCAAAGGCATTAAGGATTGTAGGAAGACCGATACCGACCTACTGATTCTGACTTCAAGAGAAAGAAAAACTAGTTAAACGAATATTATATTTTTTTGTGTCGGATTCCCTCTTAAGAAAATTCCCCAAAAACACCAAATTCTCAATTTCTTTTAAGTAAAACCCCTTGCCACTGTTTTATTGTATACTAGCTTTTGCCCGCGGCTTCGCCCGCGTGGATGTCGAACTTCCGTCCCCTATGTTTTCCCTTTAAGGGCTGAATTTCCAAAAATCGTTTTTTAGTGGATACTTACACACCCCTTCAAGTTTCATGTCTCTAATACCAGCGGTTTGAGCTGTGCGTTGATACATAAACGTAATAATTTTAGCATAATACTTCCGGATAGACTACTTTCAAAGTTGATCCTTCAGGCATGTATGCATAAAGATTTCTGGAACTACTGACCCGGGAAAGAGCGCCGTACAGATGACCATGTGTAAAACAACTGAGACTAAGATCAACCTGCCCAGGCGTATTGATTACAACCGTACCAAGTTTGGTTAAAATCCCTATAATAGTTTTTGAACTATGCGTGCACTTACAGACAGACAGACAGACAGACAAAACTTTTACTGATTGCATTTTTGGCATCAGTATCGATCACCAATCATCCTCCAATATTAATTTTGAATATATATTCATGTACATAATTATCTTCGTAGTGTTTGATAGTCCATTGAATTGTATGGCGAGCGATATGATAAAATATTATAATATCTTAGCCGTGTGCAGCGCCCCTTGGTGAACTCCACTGCGGGTGACGTAACCTACGACAAACTTATTATTTGCGGTTGGTACAGTAGTCGGGTCCAGGGATCGAACCGCAAAATTAAGTTTGTTTTCCGGGATAAAAAGTACCCAGTGTGGTGCCCAGGATATTAAAGAATAAGTATACCAAGTTTCATCGTAATCGAACCGGTAGTTTTTGCGTGATACCTGAACATACAGACAGACAGACAGACAGACAGACAGACAAAATTTTTTTTAATCATATTTTTGGGTTCTATGTCGGTCTAGTAACACCCCCTGCTATTTATTTTTTTGATATTTTCAATGTACAGAAATTTTACTTCTACAGATTTATTATAAGTATATAGATATATAGATAAATCGTGTGAGTAAGTCGCGAGGGCCCAGAGGTTAAGCTCTAATGACCTCTCATGTACGAGTTTGTGGTACAAATCCGGGCAAGTACCAATGTGACTTTTTCAATTCGTAATGTACTTTTTATGTTTATTTAAGACATGTTTGACATCGGTGAAGGAAAACATCGTGAGGAAACCTGGACTTTTAGTTAATATAAGTCTGAAATCGCCAATCCGTCTGGAGTAAACGTGGCTAATGCTTGTGCTTTTGTTCTGCAGTGGGACAGTAACAGGTTGATATTATTATTATATTAAAAGTAACAACTAATAAAATGGAGCTATCCTTTCAATTAGTCAGTTACTGTGTTCACTGGAGCGTGCAACTTAGGATAAATTATTTGTCAGTGAAATTTGTTGATGCCTGTTGAATTAATATAGATAACAAATCGAACGATGGGCCTAGTGCGCATAGCGTTTATACTTAAATACTCGAAAGCAAAACATAACATCAAACACATGCCATTGCACCAATCGTGCTGTCAATCATATTAACGCGACCAATAAGGCAAAAAATGTCACACTAAGGCTTTCGAACTTCGACTATGGTACGAACAGTCTACCAAAAATCATAACCTATGACACTATGTGAACACTTAACGACACGATGACAACGTTAATAAATTAAAATGCAGTTTTTTAGTAAACAAATTTTATCAAGAAAAGTTTCACTTAAGACTTTATTTAATTATGAAGAAAATAGCTTAATTTCACCGTTAACTAACTAAATAATTCAATTAAAAAGCCCTTTGAATAATAAACTTTATACAGCATTCTAGAACTTTAATTAATTCTTTATTCATAAAGTGTTAGGGAGTTTGTCTCCTATATTTTGTTCGTGAATTTAAAGTATTAAGTCCAAAATCAAATAGGCAACAACTGTTGGATATTGATTTTTTTTTCTTTTATCAACTTTTTTTTGAAGATTAAATATGGCGGGTTGACATATTACCCATAAAAAAGCTATTAAACCGCCATTTTTATTACTCAATTAGCAGTTTTTTGACCATCGAAAAATCAGCTATAAATCTTGTTAAAAAAAATCGTCAATTGAGCTGAGAAGTCTCTAATATACTTCTTTTTTCTACACCATTTAAGGCAATGTTGCTGATGAGTAATGAAGATTTACTATAACTTTCCTAATAGCTACATGACTGCGTATCCTCCGTATGTTCTTTCACAAACAAGATTTATCGTCGCCGCATCGACAAAAAAATACAGTCACCGCATAGCGTATCGGTTTTGAAATTGTATTTTGTAACTGTACTATCGTGAGTTTAATAGAGGAGCTTGTGGCTAAATAATAATTGCCTCACGGGTCGATGGAAGGTTAAGCTACGCTTGACGAGGTTAGTTTGTGGATCGGTGACCATTCATTACATATCAAGAGCACGTTAGGCCGTTGGTCCCGGCTGTCAATTGTAGATCTTTGACAGTCGTTACGGGGAGTCAAAAGCCCGAAAGTCTGACCGCCAGTTTAACCAGGTTACCCAGTTACTGGGTTGTGGAGGTCCGACAAGCAGTCGCTTCATGTAAAACACTGGTATTTAGCTGTATCTGGTTAAACTGGAAGCCAACCCCAACGTAGTTGGGAAAAGGCTAGGCAGATGATGACTATTGTGAGTTCAATTTTAATTTTACCGAAATTCAGTAAATAATGTATCGTTGTCGTTGTTGTGTTGTTTGTATTTGTAGTGTTCACATAGTATCACTAACACTAGTATTGTACTTGGCTCGCCTACGCACCACCACGTGCTTCCTCTCTGACGGTTGGACAGCGCCTGACTCCCACTTTATTTATTTGAGGGGCGTATCGCATATCGTGTCCTTGAAGAGGACCTGTATAGCTTAACCGGGCGTCTCTGTAGAGATATCTTAAGCAAAAAGTTAAGACCTCCAGCCAGAGTATAAAAAAAACTTAAAAACTAAGCGACTACGCTAAGGGCACCCCCTGCGGGGTACGAGCCTCGGCTTAGGGCGTCGCTGGGAGAGGACAGCAAGGGACGACTGGATCTGTGTGGTTATTATTTGGGGGCAGCGAGTCCTGACTCCCAGTCAGTGCGCTCCATTCTATATAGACTGTGGTCCGCACCACGTGACAGTTGTGACGTATGCGCCCGAGAGAAATCATAAGTATATTTGCATACACTACAGTATTTTTAATGTTATGGGTATGTTCTTAGCTCCATGTTTAGCTCCATGTTTTACAGTGTTTGCAAATTTTACCCGTTGCCAATCTATACATATAATAAGACTGTAAAAAAACTGTGTCTGTACATTGAATATATTTAAAAAATAATAATTGAGGGGGGTTTAGAAACAGTAATAGAGCACGAATCCAAAAAAAAAAGTCTGTCTGTTTGTCTGTTTGTCTGTTTGTCTGTTTGTTTGCACACGCTAATCTTCGGAACTACTGGACGGATTTGAATGTTTTTTTTTTGTTGTATAGATATTAAGTCTAGGCAACACATAGGCTATAATTTATCTTGGAAACTGGAACACCTGATGCAGAACCGCAACAGACCAGCTAAACTATAGGCGATACAAAAATGGTGCCATAGCAAAAATTGTTTCACGTGATGAGCATTTTCTGCTGAGAGAATAAATTTGAAGATCCGGAACACCTGATGCAGAACCGCAACAGACCAGCTATACTATAGGCGATACAAAAATGGTCCCATAGCAAAAATTGTTCCACGTGATGAGCATTTTCTGCTGAGAGAATAAATTTGAAGATCCGGAACACCTGATGCAGAACCGCAACAGACCAGCTAAACTATAGGAGATACAAAAATGGTCCCATAGCAAAAATTGTTCCACGTGATGAGCATTTTCTGCTGAGAGAATATATTTGAAGATCCGGAACACCTGATGCAGAACCGCAACAGACCATCTAAACTATAGGAGATACAAAAATGGTACCATAGCAAAAATTGTTCCACGTTATGAGCATTTTCTGCTGAGAGAATAAATTTGAAGATCTGGAACACCTGATGTGGAACTTCAAGAGCCCAGCTACACTATAACATATATTGGAATGACGTCTTAGCAAGAGTTGTTCAGCATTATGAGCACTCGCTGTTGACGTATAAAAATCGAAGATCTGGAACACCTGTTGTGGAACTCCAAGAGCCCAGCTACACCATAACTCAAATAGGAATGACGTCTGAGCAAAAGTTGTTCGGTCTGATAGGCATTTCCTGTTGACTTATAAAAATCGAAGATCACAAACATTTGATATAGAAATTAAAACTATCACTAATTTCATTGCATAATAAAATTATAAAATAACATAAGTAGGAGGTACTACGCGGTGAAGGCGGGAACAGTTCAGGATTGATTTTCGATGACGATGGTATATCGTTTAAAATTAGACTCTACTGGCTAAAACTCCCATTTTTTTTATCGTATGCCTTCGGGCTTATGTTATTTGGGTGTTTAATTTCCTTTTCTATTTATCTTCGTTACACGGTAGCTTACCCGGTAACGCAGGGGAGCCACACCAGCCACCAGCCACCTAGATTTTAATTGATCAGTTATCATCACAATAAAACTGTAACCATGCCTAGAAAGAGGTCAAATTTTTCCCAATGTTCCAAAGGTGCTAAATGATTAAAGACCATAAGATCCCAACAATCTACCGAAGAGCGTTAGGAGAGACTTGATGCTGTTCGAGAACATGAGGCTGCAACTCGCTCCGTGGAAACTTCTTGGGATCGCGAAGCACGCCTGCATTCTCAGCGTATTTACGCATCTACATCCAGGTCTCTAGAGACCAGTGAAGAATATGTGCGCGACTGACCGCTGATCGTGAACATCATGCACTGTCTCGCGAGTTGGAGACGTTCACGAAAAAAGCATGACGCTTGAGTTTTCAGCGTATATACGCATCGACTCTAGAGATAAGTGGGGGAAGGAGATGCGCGACTGACCGCTGATCGTGAACGTCACGCAACATATTATAGGCTATAATTTATTTTGGAAAATGGAACACCTAAAGTGAAAGAGATATAAAAATGGTGCCATTGCAAAAACTATTCCACGTGAAGAGTGTTTTCTGCTGTGAGACTAAATTTGAAGATCTGGAGCACCTGTAGGGGAACTCCAAAGCTCAGAGACAATATAACATATACATAATAGAAATGGCGTCTTAGCAAAAGTTGTTAAGTCTGATGGCATTTCCTGTTGACCAACAAAAATAAAAAATCTGGAACATCTTAAATCGTCTCGCGCATCCCATTGATTTCCCGTCCCCGGGCTTATAGAATTCGACATCAGATGTTTCAGATCTTCGATTTTGACGACCCCGTTGTCGCTGGCATAAGCAACAGGATCCGCGTACGAAGTCGCGGGCAGAAGCTAGTAACAAATAAAATTCATTTCATTTTTTCTTTAATTCATTTTTTTGTACCTTTTTTTATTTTTAACGTGTGCCTGTGTCGTGCCAAATAAATGCTTTTTCTTTCTTTCTTTCAAGAAATGTTTATTATTTCTTTCTTTCTTTATGTTTACCTCCTAAAACCCACTATGAAAGATTCAGGATGAAAGTCAACTTAAGCACAAGGGGCAATGCTTTCAAAGATTCATGAATCCTTTGTATGCTTCGGAATCTAGATTAGGGTTAGTTTTCATCAACATTTTATCAGTCTGACACCCTTTTCTTTGACCAAACATTGATAGAAATTGCGGTCGTCGTCCTGTTGATGGCCTCCAAATAATACACAAAACTCCAAACAGTACAGATTTAATGCCTTATTCTACATGATCATCGGTTCAGTTACGACGATTGTTGAGGTAGGTACTTATTATTATATACATTGATGGAAATTTAATTTAACGATGTGTTGGCGTCAATTCCTTTTATTAAACTTTCATTCAGAATTTAACATTTCAAATGTATGACTAAAACCATGGCCAAGTTAAAGACTAAAAACTAAGGAACTTTTTGCTTAGGTATTAGATACAAATTTGTCACCGTCAGATTCCGTTCCATTCTGTAGCTGTATATTAGTAAGAGATGGCAATTATTATAATTAAGACCAACCATAATTAAGACGCAAAGCCGCTTTATTCGATGTTTGTAATATGAATTAACAGTGTAATTATCACGTTGTACTTCTGTGAGTAACATGCGGTTGAGACCATCTGTTGATGATGCGCAGGCTTAGGGCTTTTGGTATCGACGTAACGTATCGAGAAATGTCATCGTTACGCTCCGTAGCTAAGCTTCAGCTGTGATAGGTATTCTTCGCTTTTGCGACCTATCTATTTCGAGATTAACCAGTTGACTCTGTTATATTATCCATGTGAAAACTTAGGTTAAGTCAATTCCTTAGCATTAGAATAGGATGACAGTCCACTTTTTTAATATACATATATATAATGGGTCAACTCTTGACCTCAATCTTGTCCTGCAGTCAGAGATGATGTCGACGATGGAACGAGCTTACCCAAAAGAAGCCTATTAACGCGCAATTTAAACAGATTGGGGTCAGATGAACTCGGAAACACCGATGCCGGCAGGGAATTCCACTCCTTGGCTGTGCGCATAATGAAGGAACAGGCAAAGCGCTTCGTGCGAATGTTTGGAACATCTACAAGGAATGGTCACCCATTCTTTGTAGATGTTCCAAACATTCGCAGTGCGTCTTGATACCCAGCTGGCCAGCTTTGAAGTACAGCTTAACCTTATTTAGGATGCCCAGTTTTTTTGCCGCAGTTTGAGCTTTCGACTCAATGACAGTTCACTTCACCCCCACCACACCTATATACATTTTAAGGTATGCTAGTGAAGTTACATTAAAGTTATTTTATATAAAAATATATATTTTTAAGTTTATGGTATTGATCTCAGGGCCTGCGCCTGAAATAAATATATATTTTTTCCCACGTTTCATTTCTCGGAACTTTTATGAAATTAGGCACTTATTATTATTATTATCTTGGGGAGATTTGTACAAAATAGCTTTGGCTGAAATATTATATTTTAATATACCTACAGCTAATTATTATTGGTGCCTAGTGTAGTAGTTCCACGTAACACGTTTCTCTATACCTATAACTCGTATTCATCTCAATAGGTGTCACGTACTGCAGGTCTGCTCTCACGTGCTCACGTAGGGAAGCGCCTGACCACGAGACATTTTTCATCTGGATTTCCTATACGTCTAATACGAAAAAGATATAAAATTCAACTCTGTGTTTGCGTTTAAACACGGCAGATATTATACTTAATTAGTTAGATTACTACAATAGTAGATTTACTTTTGTTAGCATATTTCCATAATTCGATACTTTTTAAATTACATATTGGAATACAATCACTTCATTGTTCTACATATAAGGACATATAAGTTTATCTCTAAATTGTGTTGATGTCTGTATTATACACGTGAACAAGTGAAATTACTTCAACTTCAGTCATTTCAAGCATACAGGGTGTAACTCATCAAACTACTAACTCTGTGCCGCGCATAGTTACGATACTTCAACAAAACTTAGGTCTATCTGCCGCAAATTGCGATTCGTTACATGAGCCATATGAGCATACTTCACTAACATAGCTCTTTTTGGGAATAAGTACGAAAGAGTTTTGGCAAATATATATTTAGAATTTATTTATCTGGAGAGGCTGGTAATCTGTCATACAGGTCTATTAGTACAGAGACCAGTCTCTCACATAGATTATAAAACTCACTTTGTTTATATTAATTTATGTATATTATCACATTCCTGTAAAATTCTATGTGAGAGAAAACAATAAACTTTTTTGTTTTGTTTTTTGTATACTCATTTTCACTATTTAATGTTCTAAATTTACATTTCGTGTCAGTTATAGGATTCTTATTAATTAAGTAGACTTAGTTGAACAATATCATACTGACAAACACATACATTGTGACTTTGAAATTGTAAACGTATTTTACTAAGTACATCCTAAAAAGTAGTAACAATATTTTTGATAAAACTTGAACATGGTTAAATTATAAATGATATTAATTTCTGTAAATGGGTTCATATAAACACTTTACAGGTTTCATGGTGGAAACGGGTTCAACACTTACATTACAACAGTTACTTGCTAAATCTGACATACGACGAAACCAAAAAATTCCTCGCGCGCATTACATAACGTTTAACCCGAAACCTCGATGACAGTCTGCTCCACATATCACCCCCTCCTACACCCGTCTCAAATATACACCTCCACGCGCAAACACACAAACACACACATACATACAGGAACACTCATGTACACTCATGGCAACACCTCTTTTCATACACTTCACATATAAATACGTTAAGTTACTTAGAAGACAACCCTCTTACATTTACTTACTTTACTTTATTGCATTTTTGCCATATTTTTATTTTGTTTACCTTAACCACTCAATATTGTAACGGCTGACTAGACCCAAGAAGGAACCACTGACTCTGAAGATACAGGCTATGCCTAGTTTCGGAGTCAGATATACCCATATTTATTTGCCCTTTAAATAACCCAATATACAGTATTTAAAGAAAATTTGTAATTAAATGCCCAATGTTTTTCTTTTTTCTTTTTAAGTCACTATTGTTCACCTTAGAATTAGTGCTATTGTAATATGGGGTTGTGAATAAACATGATTATTATATTATTATTATAACAAAGAGGTACTTTTTTTGTAATGTAAGTGTTGAACTCGAATTAAATAGTGTTTAAGTAGTGTTTTCTTTATGACTTTTACGATTCAGCAAAATTTTATAAATCACGTTTCTGGCTTTACAGATCCCTTTGTTTCCCTTATTTGCTAAGATTTGGAATGGCTAGAAATACAGAGGTTCAAATAAGTTAAAACTGAAGAAACTACATGTCTGGTGCATTTCGCAAAGTTTTGGTTAAAGTAGTTTAGTGTGGCTATAAACTGAGATGCATTACTCGCTGGTTTCAGCGGAAAACAGTTAAGATGGATCGCAACAAATTGTAAAAAGTTAATGTCGTTTTTATCGTTCTTTCTAACCAAAGACTTTTCAGTAATTATACCTACAAACAATTTCATCTAAACACGACCTTAATAAGTGACTTCTTTAAATCAAATCTACTTTCAAATTTTGTTTGAGATTAACTATTGCGGTTCAATTTATTAAGCACCAGCTGATGCCCGCCGCCAAATGATACAAATTGACAAAAGATACAAATGACACAAATTGACAAATAATGTTCTTAAATTTTCCTCGAGAACCACTCTATCCATTGGTAAAAACAAACCAAATCGGTTCAGTTTTTAAGTTTATCGCAAACAGACAAACAGAATAGAATAAATTAAGTGTGAATAATTTAGAGTGTACAGCAAACAATCACGTGTAAGTTCTTTGATTAACAGGTAGATCTGCGTGTTCTGCCAGACGCGGCAGAGGACTTTGCTTTATAATACTTAGTGAAAATTGCTTTGGACTCTATGTCCAAATCTAAAAAAATGTTGATGTTCTTACCTTTACATGCCAATCTATGTGCAGTAATTCCATTCTGCTCTAAATTTAGCGCTTATCAGCACCACACATTCCAACGCTACTATTCGTTTAATTTATGAGTACATATTCAATTTATAACTAAACCAAACTGCTCATCGTCCTCTTGTACAATATATTCGGTGTTCGTAGAGATAACCGAGGTACCGCTAAGAGGTTGAGCACGCAAGGTTGGCGCCGACCACTAAGTTAATTATTCCACAGTATTCATTATCCACAAGGATTACCAAGATCAAGAGAAGTACTGTTTATGCGGTACAATGTTCAGAGTAAATAATTTCAAACTTGGGTAATCTTAGTTAAGTATGAGTGATTGAGTTTCATAGGATATTAGGCAAATTAGATTTCTAGCGTGGCTTGATGTTAAAGTTTCCGATAGGTAGATGTAAGTACAGATAGGATCATCATCTTTTCAACTTTGACTGGCCGGTTGGTCCAGTAGTTAGTGACCCTGACTGCTACGCCAGCGGTCGTGGGTTCGATTCCCACCCAGGACAAATGTTTGTGTGATGAGCACGATCATTTGTTCTGTGTCTGGGTGTAATTTATCTATAATATGTATGTATTTAGAAATAAATAAGTATGTTTATCAGCTGTTTAGTACCCATAAGGGTGCGTTTCCATTGAATCGGAGTTCGGCGGAGCGGAGCAAAGTTGTGTAAGAGTTATCCTATCCCAGACGAGAACAGTCACGTGATGAGGTATTCAACCATTGTGATTGATCGATTTCTCCACGTCACCGCTCCGCTCCGCCTAGCTCCGCTTGTCGAAACGCACCCTTAGACAAACTCTTAGCTTAGATTGGGACTAAATGGCGTTGTGTGAAAAAGTTGTGGAATGTTTAATTTATTTATTGAACTATGCCTTAAATATAGCAGGTTTATGTTCTGACCAGCCGAGGAGCTTGTCGCTTAATTTTACCAGCTGTACGGGTCGGTCCGGCGATGTGTGACCATTTATAACATACCAAGACTCCTCCGTGCCTCAGAAAGCACGTCAAGCCGTTGTACCCGGCTGTCATTTGTAGATCTCTAACAGTCTGACAACCAGTTTAACCAAGGAGTATCGAGTTACCCAGTTACTGGGTTGTGAAGGTCTGACTGGCAGTCGCTTCATGTAAAACACCGTTATAGATCGACAAGACCAGAATATCGACACGAATTATGTCTAGGAGCCTCAAAGACAGCCCTTATGCACAAAAGCATTCTCTGCATGGGTCCAAAAATATATGTATAATAAAATACCAAATGATATTAAAGATTTGAACTTGATACCATTGAAACGGAAACTTAATGATTTTTGAATTCAAAAATGCTACTATTCCATTGTCGAATTCCTTCTTGACAACATTCTTTAAACTGACAATTATTAAGTATATATTTATGCTTGAAAATTCTAATTGATTGTATTCTTAATGTTTGTAATAATAATTGATTTTATTTGTATTTGTATCTTGATTTTAATCTTGACATTTTTGTTTTGCACGTTATATCAATTTTAATTTTTTGATATTGTTAAATAGTGTACGCCTATTGGGCAGCTTTTTGAGCTACCATAAATTATTTATAAGACCTGCTGTATCACCAAAGCACACTAATAAATACTTTGACTTTGACTTTGTTATTCAGCTACATGCGGTTAAACTAGAAGCCGACCCCAATATAGTTGAAAAAAGGCTATGCAGATGACGACAATCGGCTGACCAGTTGCAACTTAATACCATTGTTTTAAATGGATAGACTGCCCGTCTTACCGTCACATCCCAGTGACTAGGTAGAAAACATACAGTGATTAAAAACTAATTATATTCAGACTACCATTGTATCCATACAAGATTAAAATATTTATTCATAATTAAATTAATATGGTTTCTCGTGGAAGGCGATCACAGTGGTTCATTAATTAATGTCGTGATCATGTTGTACGTCGTAATTGGAAATCACATCGTAAATATTGAAACTTTACCGTCTCGTTCAATCCGCGTATGGTGTCAAATGCAAAAAATACTTTAAACTTTTTAATAATCGTTGGATATTACTATAATATCTTTAAAACACTAAAATTAAGACGACTTACCATACTCCTATACCTACGTCTGATTCAGTTTAATTAGCCTCACAGCGCTTACGTCGGCAACACATGCAGCGGATATTGCAAGTCTCTACAGGCAGGTTTAATATGAAATACCAATTAGATTTATTGGAATTAATGGATTAATTCGAACGATCTTGATGCGAATAATCTTCATATCACGTCAGTGCAATATTATAGACTAATACCAATAATTGAATCACAATCATAATTATTTTATTTGTGATACATAGGAACGGTTTAAAATGCTCCATTATTGGCATACGAACAGTTTAATGGAAAAACTTTTTTAATTTAATAAATCTGGCTTAAAGAGTCAAATCTAGTAAGACAATAAGTTGCCGGTTTATGAACTTAGGTTCGTATTTATTTTAAACAGCAGTTCCGGCAAAGTAATAAGATTCTTTTATTCATCGGGAAGGCGATGTTTCGGTTACACTGTTTTATAAACTGCTTTAGAATTAAGGTTTGCCCTTATATACATAGCAGCCTATTATATATCAGTGTTATTTCTTTTAAAATTATGGCGTAAGAATTTAGGTGAAGTGAATGCAAAGTAAGCTGCCATGGCATAGGTACTAATGCTAGGCATTGACAGTTGACTTCACTCAAGTTTTGACGGCGGCGCGACTTTTCCGGAATCGGCCGACTGTTTAAGTAATGATATAATATTTCACAATGTTCTTTCCAGTGAAATTAAAAAAAAAAACCAACGTAGTCACCCTACAGATTGAGATTCGTTGAACACTCAAAAATTTACCTATAAGTGTACTTTATTGTTAAGTGTTACATGAATTCAAGTAAGCAGATTATTTTTCCTCCAAAACCTCGAAATAGTTTGTGAAAACGGGAAATATCTTTACCCAAAACATAAAAGTGGCAGCAATTCTATGGTCCTTCTACTTAAACGTATTCCAAGGAGATTTCCACGTGTCCAAATTCACAAAGGCGACCATTGTGGACGAGTTAAGTCAAGCGTGCGCCATGTGAACGGCAACGTTTTATTGAAACTCTGGATGGATTTAGAGAATAGAGAATATGGAGGCTTAACGTAAATATAATCTTTTTGTTTTGTGATTAACCTGAGTATTAAAATAATAATAATAAACCATTTATTTCAGGTAACAAAGACCCATAGACAAATACCTTAACTTGAAAATACATACCTACTACCTGGCCTGATGGTCTAGTAGTTAGTGCCCCTGACTGCTATGCTCGAACCCACGACCTCCAGGGTTCGATTCCCACCCGGGATAAATAATGTTTGTGTGATGAGCACGATCATTAGTTCTGGGTCTGGGTGTAATTTATCTATAATATGTATGTATTTAGAAATATATAAGTATGTATATCAGCTGTTTAGTACCCATAACACAAGCTCTGCTTAGCTTAGGACTAGATAGCGTTGTGTGAAAGTTGTGGAATATTTATTTATTTATTTATTTAATAAGACTTTTGCCATCCATGGGTTTTTTTAACTTGGCTTCACATGCCGTTGGGGAATATCTCTTAAGCATGTGGGTTTCTGTACGATGTTACCACCACGCTTTCACTGCTTTTCTATAAATAGGATGAGGAAAATTATTATTTTATGAAATACCGATGAAGTCGTGATAAATTAAAGCCGGCGTTATGGGACCGATGGTGGTTTCTTTCACTAAAGTCACAGTATAAATATGAATACAGTAGGACGACGCCTTTGATCTCTGGAAAAATGTCGACAACGTCTACACGCGTTAGCCCTGAATAATACCTCCCGGACTACGAACATCGTTTTGTTCGCATTGCGGGAGCGGCTTTCCCGCGTCTCGCCCCTCACACCCCGCACGATTGCCCTGTCTAAACAGCTTCGTCGGACGACTGTATGTTTTTAGACTGTGCTACAGTCTTACCTATGTTGTGTATCGAAGTGAAGCCTACGTAGAAACCTTCTCTGAAATTTCATTTTGCATATTGTATGTAAAGCTATTGAAGTGTAAACATATCGCGCAAAATCCTCTAGAGATGCCCTCAGATGGAAGTAGAATGGATCACTTTATATCTCAGGGGATGTGAACGAGAAAAAAGGTGATCGGGTTAACTGTAATGTATGAACAACAGAACAGTGAATAAATATTGTACACAAAGAATTTGTACTGTGAATTGTTTCAAAGGCAAAAACTATATTTATTTACACTTGATAAGTCTGTAAGCTAAAGGCGAGGAAACTATTGTTGAACTATTCCATCATTTATTTTATTTATAAAATACGTAGGTACCTTACTTACAGTTAACTTCAAATAGGACAAAATCTATTGTGTTCGCTGAACTTCTGACAGTAAGCCGTTCTCAATTGATTGTTCTAAAATACATTTTCGAGCTTCCATTGTACAGACCTAAACCATTCATCCAGGTATTCATTCGAAGGTAGGAAAACCCTATGTTTGTAAAATAATTTCCTTTATTCTTACGTTATATTGTATCATACGATATAAGGACTAACAATAATTTTAAGTTTAAAGATATACCTGCTCTGTCATAGAAAGTAATATAATACATTATGTAACTGTTGTTAATGTCATGAAGACATTACAGAGCTTACAACATAAAATCAACAATCACACTTTAATATAACTGAATATATTGATTCAATCTGTTCATCATCTCTATTTATGTTGAAAAGGAACCGGAGAGCCATACGCGATTTAGGGAAAATGGTTTCTGCATACAATTTAGTTTGTAGTAGATTTGTTTCAACTAGCATTCTGAAATTAACGACAAGTAAGTCGGGTTACAGACCAACAATACGAGTAGGAATACAGTTAGCTGCGTGTAGCCAAATGTACTTCCTTTCATCCTCTCGACAGAATTGAGACACTCACCACAAAGCACCATTCAATACGCTTTGTATTTCTGAACCAACGTTTACCTTCCTGAACCCGTCCATTGAGTTAACTAACGCACGTCAGTCCCTCGTGACTGACCTTTTCCAGTCGTCTGTCGTGAGAGACGGTGATGAATCAAAGCTCTCGTTATCGAACAGGTTGAACAAAACAACACACACAATAACACTGACAACGTTAACGTTACCTCATTAACATTAATTCGTCGAACAATGTGCCTTATTGTTCCTGTTTCCTTAATTAGATTAGCTTATAGCAAATCGGCAATGTACAAAACAACTATTTCACAGAAATCTCTTCGGTATTTTTGATCAACAATTCATGGAGATTATATTGACGGTTGCTGTCATTTTCATTTTAAAAATAAAATTCAAATTCCACATCGGAATTTCAATATTTGTTAGAAACAGCGCGCTTGAACAAATAGCGTTAGGGAAATCTTTAAGCTTTGGAACGTCAATAGTATTTTCTGATGTGGCCTTCAATCGTATGGTGTTGTACGAATAAGAATAGAATTGATTAGTCCTTTTTTGCATTAATATTTTATACAAGTCCAGATGGTAAAGTTCAAAATGATCCTTATACATAAACTTATCCGTGAACTATTTGCATCACTTAATTAAGGTTTGCAAACAGTTCAAGTTTAATTTATAAACACTCATAAAATATATTATATTGTGAACACTAAACTAAAAACAAGGAAACTGTTTTTTTAATCATAACATAACATAAAATAACATCATCTGGAACAATTTGCCTGCTGCGGTCTTCCCGTCCGATTATAATTTAGGTGTCTTCAAGGTTAGAGTGAATAGGCTTTTAATAAACTAGTGCGCTTCACCATCATTGATTGCATCACTGCTTAAAAACATGACTGCAATCCCCGAAAGGGCCTAACCTTTGTGATGTTACTACGTACACTCACATTTCGCCAGTTTGTTTATGTCCCATGTAATAGGGGACGAGCCTATTGCCATCACTCGGGCACGATTCCAGACTCCGAGCTGATAATGAGAAATTTCACATACCACGTTTTGCCTAACCCGGGGATTGAACCTGCGACCTAGCGCTCAACAGTAGCGCTAGCGACCACTAGACCAACGAAGCAGAAAATATATGTATATATTTAATTTTGTGTATCAGTGTATTTGCTTGTTATCAATTAGATTGCTTTAAAAAAAATACTGTATTTATTTATTATGAATTAAAAAAAAGATATCTTTATTGATACTCTTTCGGTATTCTTTTCTTTAATAAACTACAGTTTAGTACTTGTCTCCACTGTTTTTCTTGGTATTCGTGTTAAGTTTTTGTGTATCCGACTACATCCGAGTCTAATAGCTCTTCTTTTTCTTTATTACAACAATAATTTATTTGAATAAACCCCTGTTGAGTTACTTGTTTTATTGTTACCGTGTACAATGCCTCGGAAAGATAAATTAAGTTGTTGGTTATTTCTTCGAGGTATAATAGCAAGAATCTTTTTGTTTTTTCTTTTCTTTGTCAAAGTTGAAGATATGGTTTCTCGCAAGTCGTAAGTCGGCTGAATGACGCGAAATATGGTTCGCGAATTGAGGAAAAAATAAACCAATAAGTACATCAATGAAAATCAAACGAAGTTTCCAAATTTAATACGTAGGTACGTAATGTGCGTTAATTTCTTTACCAGACACTATTTACGCTGGGTAACGTGCTTTTTCATTTAATAACAAACAGAGCCTCGTACTATATTTACGTTAGTAACAAAAGATTCATTGTAATGGTAACTGAATAGAATAAAAGCTTCCAGCATGCGTAGCATGAACACATTGAACACCGAAGAAACGGCCTTTGTCTACAGACGAATCGGCAAAGTGACAGATTATATAGACAGGAACCTCAATCTGTCAAATTTCTTTCAATACACCTGCCTGCGTAGCATGAACACTTAATTTCTTTTCTTCCGAGACACGACAAAGACCGTTTCTTCGGTGATCATGCTACGCGTGCAGGTGTTAATGTTTTACTGCGAGAGAAGGTCGATGTTTACACATTTTAATACTCTCAACAGCCTACATTATATATTCAATTCGTTACACAATACAACAAAAGAGGCTGTCACATACAAATACGAGGCAACACATAAATTGCGGGATGACGTCACAGTTAAGTGGCGCACCCTCCGCCTACATTTACATATTCACTCATATTCTTACTTTAGATGATATGAACAAGGACGCGTGAAAGTGTTAGATATGGCAAAATGTTACTCACGCAAAAGCTTTGAAGATCCTTGTGATTTTACATTCCCCCTGCAAGGAAAATAATGATAGGAGAGATCCTTTGTCACTTTGAAGTCTCGCTTTTTCTTGCTTTGCTCAGCTATCTCGTCCAATATCTTTCGTCCGTCTCGTTCCTATTGTTAAAACTCGACGCTTTAGCTCTGGCAATAAACTAAGCATGTTTGCATCGACTGCACCGGGATTCTTACAAAATATATTAATCGATGTTACTTATTGTATTCGATGTAGGCATCTTTTCTAAGTCAATAATAAAATAAATAATACCAAATTGTTATTGGTCCACTGCAGGGCAAAGGCCTCTTCTCATACAGAAAAGGCAGGGGCATTGATCACCACGCTTGTTCAAGGCGGATTGGCGACTTATATTTACTATAAGCCCAGGTTTTTTCGTGATGTTTTCCTTCAGCAATGTCAGTGATGTCTAAGATAAACTTAGAAAGTTCATAGGTATGAATTGAAAAAGTCACATAAGTAGATACTTACCCGGATTTGAACCACAACCTCGTGCATGAGTGGTAACATTTTGTTGAAAAAACACACACTCTAAATAAATGTCCTCATAACAAATAGTTTTATTTCTTGACCCATGGGACCTTTGTTTGCCTCATGTTAAACAGATAACTGACATGTTTCACGTTGGTGACAAATAAATATCGCTATGTGATGTCATACGTTGAACGGATTATTTTCGGCCACCCTGCGTCGTTCACCTATCTTATTGTATTTACATATTTATTACACCTTTGAAGCTTCAAATGCGGATATTTTAGATAATGGAAAAATAAGGAAAGCATGAAGAGTGATCCCGAAATTTTCATTTTCTTAACCGTTTCTCATCACAACAAGATTGGAGTCGGCTTCTAGTCTAACTGGATGTAACTGCTGGTATTTTAACATGGGGCGACTGTATCACGAATCACGACACCTCTTGGTTCTGACTGGTCAGACCTCAGGCTTCTGATAAACTGAAACAGAGTAAACAAAGTACCTTATCGGAAGTTATATATTTGAACCGTTTGGGGTTGAAACACTTGGGCCGTGGGGTCCGAATGCCCATATAGTTTTCCGTGACATCGCCAAGCGGTTGAACGACTCTTCGCGTGACCAGAAGGCTGGCCTTTATTCAGGTCAGAGAATCAGCATTGCCATTCAACGTGGCAATGCGGCCAGTCTTTTGGGCACGTTTCCCGTTGAGAGCGATGCGGATGAATTTTTTGATGCCTTATAATTTTCTTTTCTTTTAGTTTTTATTAAGTATGTAATAAACAGAGTCAAAGATCTACAATAGACAGCTGGGACCAACGGCTTAACGTGCTTTCTGAGGCACGGAGATACGGTCTTAATATTATGTAACAATTGCTCACCCATCCTTGGACTCACCTCGGTAAACATAGATTATCCTTCAATCCAGCACAGCAGCTGTTATGATTTGATCGTAAGCCCCTCTGGTAGTCGAGCGTGGTCTTGAAATACAGGGTGTAAGGGACAGCCCTCCTCAGACTGGTAGGGTGCAATTAGCTCCTGATTTTTCATCAGAGTTTTTTTTTCAGAGTCTTTATTACCTTACCTATAAATACCAATTTACTAACAAAGAACCGAAACCTTTGACTACAAAGCTCTCCCAGTAACAAAATTTCTGAAATATTATTAGAACTAAGGTCACGTTCCCAAGTTTTAACTCTGACCTCGTTTATATTATCGAGTTATAAAAAGAAGCAAGCGGCGCTGGCGTAATATTTATTGAATTTTTAACCAACACACAAAATACGAGAATTTTCTCAATTTGGTTGTATTTTTTTTTTGTGTTAGTTACAGAGCTACCACAGTGTGTTTAATTTGTTTAATAATTTTCCAACTTTATGTTATACTTACAGAATAAGGGTTCATGTTCGATGGACAAAATTTAACAGTTTAGGATAGATTAATGTGAAGGGGACATACCCCTTCACATTAATCTATGAACTCCGACATATTATATGCACCTATATGAAAAAAAAAATTTTATGTTTGTGAGGGCTTACCTACCGCGTGGTCTTCTTTAAATAGCCGAAGTTAGTTCAGTATTTAGTTCAATTACAAAATTACTTGAAAAATAAATTATGTATTGAAATTAAAACCAAAAATTAAAAATCTTTAGCATTCACAACGACATTATTCAGTGGATAGATTCTTTATTTGTTTTCCAATCTCAACGAAAAATCAACCTATCTTATAGAAACCAGAGAGCTAACATAACTAGATCCAGATGTTCCCTAGAGTCAGACATACGCAACACTTTGTGTTATTCTATCAACGCTCACACGATTTTGGTACTTCTTACAGATTGGGGTTGTATCCACCGCTTTTGTTATATTCAGTGTTTGGTATGTATGTCATGTCTACCGTAGTGTGTTCCAGATAATGTAGTGTATATGCTGACATCATCCCATCCTCATGTTTATGTTTATATACGCATGTGTTCGTGACGTGCGTTACTTGTGAATTTGCGAAGTAAAACGGTACTTGACGCATTGTTACCAGATAAGTTTGAGAGCGTTTACCGGAAAAAATGTTAAAATTTTAACATGTTTATATTTGGCAATAACATCACGTCTGCAATCCCCGAATGGTTAGACAGCGGTGTATGTACATTTAAGTACAACCACATGTTGCCAGTTCTGTTTAGGATCCATGTATTATACAGGGTGTAACGGAAAGGGTATATACATACGAAGGGCACGGATTCTCTTGGTGATAAGAAACGACTTGGCAACGTTTTTATACATATACATACATAATTGTAAAGTTGAGCCCGCCCGCGCCGTCGCGCCTTCGTCGGTTAGGCAGAGCCCGATAGGTCTGTACGCGCAGAACCCGAGATGCATATACTTGAACCTTGCCGGACAGGTTTATGACCCTCATAGTGCGGTGACACGTTTGTTATGATTTTGCATTTAATAAACTGTCGATATTAAATAATATCGTGAAGTTTCAAAGTTATTAGTTGGGAGCTGAAATTTTGAGGAAAGACTCGTTATTAAATACTCTATTCACCCTGTTTGTATGTATATACCCTTTCCGTTACACCCTGTATATTATATATAAGAGGCGAGCCTATGACGCCATTATTTGGTCACAAATTCGTTAAAGACTTCAAGATGTTACTGAAATATTCCAGAAGGTATTAATTATCCTTTAATTAATTAATTATAAAAAGGGTAAGTGGTCCCTCTAAAAGAGTCAACGCCGTCACCTAAAGCGTCTAGAAGATTCGCCTGTGAACAGCGTGTTTTCCGGTTCTCCCCATAGGACTCTCCCCTGGTCTGCTCACCTGGCTGCGGGATTGACTTGTCCTGGAAGCTGTACTCCTCGCCTTTCGCCTACCTACTTTGAAGCTTGTCTTTGTCTTGTGTCAGTGTCAGTGAACTTAACTTTACGCCTTTCCAAAGTACCTACTGTGATTTGTGATTTAAAACTTCTGTAGAGAGTGGCAGGTCTGTGTTTTATACCCTCATTGTATTTTTTACCTCTTTTTCTTTTATTAAATTTTAAATGTAAATATTACTTACCCTTTTTATAATTAATTAATTAATTAAAGGATAAGTAATACGACAAAGGTAAAACTCAATAACATTTCGCGCGACCCGGAGACCGAACCTAGGAACTCCTGATCAGTAGTAGCGCTTGTTACAAACTAGACAAACGAGACAGTTCAAGTATGATTCGTAATATTATACTTAAACATTAAATTCAATGATCACGAAAGGTTTTTCTTACAAACTTTTATAATATTCCCTCACAGCCGTGCAAGCTTTTTCCCCTCATTTATTTTCAAGTTTCATGGAGACACCTTATTTATAGCAACCCGTCACGAGATTCTGCGGTAAACGTTTATCTTCAGAACTCAGGTACCTATAATAAAATTCAGCTTCAACCTAGAGTGATTCGTGATCATCCATTTTGTTGAAAGGTATTTTGTTTCTTTGATAATTATGTTATTCTTTATCAACAAAGCTTGAGAAGCTTGTGGCTAGATAATAACAGCTCGAGTTGATCGAAGGTTAAGCTACAAGGAAGGTTTGTGGATGGGTGCCCAACCAGTACATAACAAAACTTGGTACTAAAAGCACGTCAAAGCGTTGGTTCCGGCTGTCGTTTGTAAATGTCTGACAATCTTGCCTGGAGTCGGATTCGTGCCCGATTGATAGCAATAGAAAAAAAAGCAAATGTTTGTGTGATGAGCACGATCATTTGTTCTGTGTCTGGGTGTAATTTATCTATAATATGTATGTATTTAGAAATATATACGTATGTTTATCAGCTGTTTAGTACCCATAACACAAGCTCTCAAGCTTAACTTGGGACTAAATGGTGTTGTGTGAAAAGTTGTGGAATATTTATTTATTTATTTATTTTAATAGGTTCGCCCCCTATAACATGGGACTTTTGCCTAACCCTTCGGGGATAACAGGAGTGATGTTATGTTATCGTATTACTTCAATTACTAGGTTGTGGAGAACAGGTCTCTTGATTTTATACTTCTGAATTCATTATTACTTTTAAGCACATTATTAAATTAAACATGTTATGCTGTTGCGAGCACAAAATTTGTACTTAGCGTACAGCTGCAGTTAGTTATTCTGGAAACCAACTAGCAGGTGATTATGATTTACAAAACAAAGCCTATTAACACCGTTTAGCAGTTTTTGTACACACCATACTCTAAGTTCATGATCACGATCAACAAGTAACAACATGCTCAAATCTTTGCAGTAGAATTAACAAATTACAATGTTTCATCACAGTAAGATTCTAAAATTTACTTCAATAAAAGCAAAACTTATTCGATTGCGGTTGGTCCTATTCAAAATATATTTCTCTAACAAGATTTTCTGTTACATTTATACTGGAAAAATCTGAGTTTACGCGAGTAACGTCGCTAAGACAAAAATATCCTTAAGTTCCAGCATCAAACTGCCACTGAATGCGTCTTTACATCTCAGGAATTGTTTCTGAATGTTGATAAAATACAGAAAACCCTAATAACGAAAGGGTCTATCTCATAAACTTGTCCTTTGAGAGTTTACGTATTCTTTTGTTTCGTTTTCCTGAAGTTCTGGGTTTCTTTTAGTCTTATTTCAACTTTGTTTTTTTTTTGTATGTAGAACGCTATTGTTAATACAATACGTCACCTAGTAATCATTGCTACATCTCTTATGCACGACGATGTAAATCTAGACAAATACAAATAAGTCTTATTCAATCTATTATTTTCACTTTCCGATTTCACGGCTAACATCGTTAAAGGAAACAATTATTGTAAGGAAACCTGCCCATCGGTGTAGTGATTATTGTGGGAGAGGTATAAGGTAGACCAACAAAGCAAGAAAATCTACAATAAAAAGATGTGTGTTGGAGGAGAAAAAACAATGTAATAAAGAAGAGAAAAATAGTGACACATTTGTAATAATATTTTTAAAATAATAAAACTTACAAAACAATAAAAATGCTTCGTGTCTTCTCAGTATGATAAGAGCCTTGCAGCAGTAGATAACTGGTATTGATATTTTAATTTTCTTTTAAAATAAGTAGTCAGGTAAAAGCTCTCTGCCTATCTCCTACTTTTGCTGTGACCAACAGGGTCCACAATTATCACTAAATTAAAACCGTCACATAAGTCTGCATGTAGGTACTTAAAAGCAATAAATGTATTGGGTATTGAGTACCTACTCGAAACAAGCTGAATACCGTGATCATGAAGATGAATAAGATCAAAATTCTCGTATTGTTACATCAAAACACAACGTCGTGTTCCTTTTCCAGGAAACGAAAATTGAATTCTCCGTCTGTCATACTAGTTGAAAGTCTTTCACATTCACGGCTACGCTGCAATATATCACGGATACGTTTCGTAGAAGGACGGTTTTATGCAGATTCTATATTAGTAAAAGTAGAAAAGTCGATACATTTAGAAACGTGTTATTTCTAGAAACACGATGAAATTGTAACTCCAACAGCCCTTATAAAAACAACATATAAGGCGCTTCTAAAGAAACCACTTTCAGCGCGAATCTCTAACACAATATTGTCCAAGAAATAATAAAGTTATGAAGGTAAGAAAAAACTCTCATAAAACTTGTAACGTTTCGGCCAATCTAATATCGCTCCACGACCTCTGAACTTCGTCACGTTAACAAATTAATTTGATACGAAAATTCTCTTTGTAATCTTGTAAGTTGAAGCGCGCTTAAAAGTTTATATTGTCAAAAAGACGAATAGAAATGATCCTATTACACTTAACACCTAAGAGCAATGATGAGGGTCCATGGTTTGGATTAAAGGATTTTAAAAAGACAAAATGAAGTGGACATAAATCACGAAATGGACAGATAAAGTACCGCAAGCGACAATAATAAATGAGTTCATTTTATTCTGTGTCTTTTTCCAATATTACTTTTTTCACAAAAGTAATGATTGCTTCTTATTGGAAACGTTTAGTACGAGTAACTTGCACTTTAAAATACATTTTGGAATGGTCCTAATTCGTTTATGAACGGTTCAGGAAAATGTAGTAGGCACAAAGTACGACAAAAAAAAACATTGAATAATTTAATGTTTCTCATGTTGCAGGCACGTAATGAGGTTCCTGCTGAGCATCACGCTTCTCAGCATTGCGTCAAAGTACGCGCACGCGCAGCAGCGCGACAAGGAGCACCAGGGACCACAAACCTGCGGTGGACACTTGAAGGCTCCCGTGGGGACGATAACGACACCAAACTTCCCCAACCCTTTCCCCGTGCCGATCAAGTGTAAATGGATAATAGAACACGACATAGTGAACGGGACTATATCGATATACTTCACTCAGCAGTACACTACCAGTGGGTTGACGTTCACTGAGTACATGTATTACGACGAGTCGTACAAGTTGGGCGAGAGGAGAGCGCTCACCGTCACCGACGAGAACATCACCAAGGTCAAGTGGCTTCAGGTAGGTAACAGTTTAGTAATTTTATATTGATGTTAGTTTAGTTTCTATAAGCGTTTAGTAACTTCTGTTTTGGTACACATTGTAAAATGTGCTACTCGTCGGTTCTTAGAATTATACACTAGGAACTAGTGAAGTGCAGGCGCTTTAAATAACTGTCTTATACTGACTATTATTGTAACTTACATAACTGAATTTTAATTTTGACTTTTAAGAGAATTCTCCTCTAATGATCAAAATTTTGAGTTACTAAATTATCTTTTCTCTCAACTAAAAGAAGTCTATGATATAAATGTTATACACTTAATGTGATGCCATTATGTGAATAACATTCATATCATGTCCTATAATATCTTATACATGCAAAAGTACACAAAAATTACAATCTAATCATGCTTACCTACTATGAAAACATGCTGAATAACAAATACATGTGACACTATTTTTAAAGCGAAATATTATTATAACCATTCTATTTATCAATGTCAAGGAGTATCAGTTACTAGTCAACAATAAAAAATTCAGAGAATCATAGAAGTTCTGAGAAATTTGCTGCACATAAAATTATGCTAAACCTCTATATATTATACACGCTTGCAGAACGAAAACGCACTATTCAAAGCCATAAAAGCTTCATGCGAAAAGGAAGTACGCTAGGTTTCAACGTAAAATAAATAACCGTAGATTTTTATTTTGACGAAGAAAATTGTGCACGTTTCTGCCTTAAGCGGCTCGCTGTTTGAAGGAGGTTAATAATGTGCCACATTACTGTAATTATTCAACGTAACGAGGTTGTCGTCGACTGTACCGCAGCTTTGATGGGAAATAATGTTGTTGACTTTTTATACGCTTGAAGCGAACACTGTTTGAGGTTACGTTTTTTTTCTTTGTTTCCGTAAAGAGTTAATTATTTTTATGTTCCCTAATTGCTTTGCTTCCATTATCAACACTGGCAACTTCATTCTACTTAAGTATGATTGCGTAGTACTTTTGTTTGTTGATGTTACTTTTATCACGTAGACAGCATTAAGATGAAAGGTTAAGAACTAGAAAACATCACATTTTCACTTAATTTAGGTCATGAATTTAATTGATAACAATAATATTGTCGCCAGAATTGCGAGCATCACAACCTGTGGCACGCATTTATAAAGCCAGAACAAATTCTTACCTAGGTCCATCTAACTTTTATCTCTCTGCTAAACTTTATACCTCATTCCTGTTGTAGACACATTTCTTCATTAGCAAGACTGACGGTATACAGGGTGTAAAAAGACCCTTAACGTAAACGAAAACTACATATTCTACCCATCACTGGGATAGGTTTTTTTCTTCTAGAATATACCTGGGAATTCACTGGCTTAGGAGATATTGAAGGTAATATTTTATTGGTGCAATATTTTTTTTCGTTTTTTTTTTCAAAATTGTATTTCAAGTATCATTAGTAAACTTTTTTCCGAACAAACATTATCAAAATTATCGATTTTTTAAAACAAATTAAGCATTTGAAGTTACAAAAATGCAATGGATACTAAACAAGCGGGCCGGTCGGGTCAACGACCAAGCGCGAGTGGCCATACGCTCAGCTGATCGATAGTTGCGTTGCGTTGTCGCGCTATGCAATGCGCGCAATAAAAAGCATCTCTTTTTTAAAGATGAAAAAAAAAAAGTATTTTCCCAGCATTATTTTTTGGTTAAAGTTACTTAATTATATGTACAGAATGTGTGGTTATCGGCTATGTGATCGGTCTTTTTACAACCTGTATACTTGGCATTTCCTTGCTGTATTGTGAACTTATTACTTTTACTTTGCTAGAGGAAAATTGGAAACTTTATTATGCTTTCCGTATAATTTTTTGTGACAAAATTCAAATATATAAACTGTCCCGTTGGTGTAATGGTCGCAAAGGCAGCAAAAAATGAGGTCCTGGGTTAGATCTCTGAGCCCGGCTAAAAGTTATTGAGTTTTTCCGTCTAATATTTATATTTCTCAGAAGCCGCCCAGAGTCTGGATTTGTGACCGATTGATGGCAATACGCTTGCTCCTATTGCTTATGACTTAAATATGTCGGAGATGGCTTACAGTTGGGGTTGAATCTTCATCAAAAATCAAATTCACTCAAAATCAAAAGTCATTTATTCACTTTAGGCTGAGGATCAGCACTTTTTGAATGTCGAAATTACATAAGACAGTCCCCCAAAAAGCCCGCCCTTCGCCACTTCCTAGTGTTTTTGCTGGGAAGAAGAAGTGGCGGAACAAACTCCCCAGCAACACATCTGTCTGATAAGTTAACACATCGTCAAACATGATTATCACGGCGTTATGGGTTACAAGCAGAAACTTTTCTTCAGGATAACTTAACCGTTACATTTTAACACTTTATAATAAAATACAACGAAACGAATGACAGTTCCGGGACGTCTCAGCTCCACTGCGGTCGGGCAGTGAATGTCGTCCTCGCTGCAGGCTTAAAACATCACGACTCTGTAGAAGTAGAAGCACGCCATGGTGTCGGTAGATCACGTGCTATCGCCTTTTGGCGCGCTTGCGATTCGTTGTGTCCGTACTATTGACCGGATCCGACAAATATAACTGGCAAAATATAGTTTTACTAAAGGTGCACCTCTGCCTAGAGAAGAGATGATATGTATTTTATTTGTTTATGAAAAGAAAAGAGAAAATAAATTATAATTTCCAAAGCACGATTAGTGTAGGTACTTTTAAATGTCTTTCAATTTAAATTTAGTAAACTCGATTAGTAATATCAACAACTCATTATTATGCCAACATTAAATCAACGAATTAAACCAATATGATGCGTATGTGATTCAAATCGAATAGCAAAATAAATAAACTCATCTATTCCCTGAATAAGCATGATGTTAAAATCAAATCCAACAATTAAGTAATGTCTGCAGAATAATAATTACCTATCCCTTGTTTAACTAACTACAATTTCTCTCGTATTCGCATTATGATTATACCATTATTATGTTATTGCAAGTACCTACTTTACATAACAGCCAATCCTACTAATATTAAAAATTAAAAAAAATTGTAAAGAAGTTTAAATGTTCATATGTTTGTTACTCAACCACACGTTAACTGCTGAACCGATTTGTATGGAAACTGGCACCTAGATACGCCATTTCCTAGATTAACATACATGGGGGATGTTAATTTAGAATGCATGATTATTAGATGGAATGTAGTAATGTGAACGCAGTGATGAATGAATGAGAGAGTATGAATGTGGGAAGGAGAAAGAGGAAGATTTGAATATTTTGAAAAAGGAAGAAGGAAAGAAGGATGACGAGCGAGTGTCAAGAAGTAAAGACGTTTTTTTTAAAAATATAAGAAGTTATAATATTTTTAATAAAGAAGTTACCAAGATATTTTCATTTTTATTACGGTGGACCATACCCCTACATACATTTTATGTACATATCCTACTTTATCCCGGCAGTGTGTTTTTTTGAGATAATCTTGGAAAAATTACTTTTTATGCGGGTGAAGCTGCGGGCAAAAGCTACTGGTAGCTACTGATTGTGTGCCATTATATAGGTATAGAGGAAGTCGACGTGGCTTCCACTCTTGGCCTAGTTTATGAAGCAGCAAGTCTTGAGTGTGTATCTAGGTACGTTAGACAGCACGTCAGTGGCAACAAAACCAGTGTTATGTGACCTCGCATCCTTATGAAATACGCTAGACGTGCTCAAGGTAAAATTTTGGCAGTCATTACGAGTAGTCAAAAGTCCGAAGATTCAGTATTACCAAAAGTAATCGTATTACTGCTAAACCGACCCTAACATGGTTGAGAAAAAGCTAGCTGTTTGTCGCAGTATGGAGGCTGGTTATTTTATTTCGCTTTCTGATTTGCAAAAGACAAGTGTTGGATAGTCGTATTATTTTTGATCCATCATTATGATTTTTATAATGCTGAAGTATACTCTGCGCCTTATAAAGACGAACTAAACGAAAACAAACCTATATTTCGTATACAATCGGCCTACGCGTTGCGTCTCGAGAGCAAAGGTTGTGCATTATAAAAAAACATAGGTACAGTCGAACATGTCACCTCCTCGGTTTTAGGAGTGACAAACACATCACCTGCCATTGCTTCGCGCTAGCATACTAGACAGCTGTTGATTTGTTTTAACTAATAACAATTATAATTATTGTGAAATGAAGCAACACTTCACATTACTATGCTTCACGTTCTCTCTACTCAGTGTGACACGCATGTCACGTAACATTCTGCTCTTCAAACACATCGGTCACGAGATCGCAAACTAAATGCAAGCTGTAATGTACCTTGCATTAAGAACATTATATTCCAAAACGTAAATAAATAGTCTGTACAGTACATACTATTTATTAGCTGTAATTAAATTAAATTTATATTAACAATTTGAAATGTATTTGCGGGCGTGGCTCTGGTTTATGACTGTTTTATTCCATTACGAGTTTCGTATGGACACACCAGTGATCATTTTAATTAAAACCTATCGTTTCTGTGAATTTCATTCATTTATTACTAACTAATTTATCTTTAACCACCGTACTCCAGCCAGTACTTGTAATAAGTAAAATAGCAATGTACCAGTGAGATTTAACATCCATTAAATTACCAGTATTCTTAAACACTGTTGTGGATGCAAAGCAGAGGATCAGACATTCTTTGTTAAGAATGAGGAGATATGAAAGGTTGTCGAATATGAGTCCGTGGCGATCTAGGACAATGTTAATTGAATTATGTATTCGAGAATGTTTATTTTCTTTGTAATCGTAATCGCAGTCGGTTTAAATTCTACACAATCATTTAAAAGTAGGTTAATTAATATTTAACATAGCCATAAAAAAACACACTAGGAGGTGGCAAAATGTGGGCTTTTTGGGGGACTGACTTATGTAATTTTTACGTTCAAAAAGTGCTGATTCCCAGCCAAATTTAAATAGATGACATTTCATTTTGATTTTTGATTTTGCCAAACTCGACTATATTTAAACTGTAACCCCTTTGTTAATTTGGCATACTTTAATTGAATAAAGGTACTAGTTACTAAGTTTCAAATTTCACACTCTATTCAAATTAAAATGTACCGTAGTTTTCCATTAATTACCAGTTCTGCACCGAAACTACTAAAAGCTTGACGCATTCGTCGCTTTTGCACACACGAAGCAGAAATCCGCACCGTGTCAACTACAGCTGAAATAGGCTGGGTGCTCACCGAGCCGATACGTAACGCTATTGAGAAACATCGACGCGTGACACGCTCGGGCTGAAGCCAAATCAAATATTGACCGTGGGACTATCGCGGTGTGTCGCATGCACGCTGCATGGCAAAATTGCCAAACGAGATATCCAACCAAGCGTTTTACATTTATTAGATTTTTAGATGTAGGTAACTCATACAAAAATTATTTCATTAGATTAACGATGGACGCATTGATTAATTACAATAGAACATTATAATTACAATAGCCGAGGTCGATTCATTGAAAGGTATTATATCATTGTCATTTATTATACCAAAATCCTACCGTGCTTCAGAAAGTATGCTAAATCGTTGATACCGGCTTTCATTCAAAGATGACAGTTGTTGAAACGCAAAAATCTGACCACTGTCCTACCAAAAGGGGTTGTGATGATCAGATAGGTTGTGATATTTTATTAATGGATAACTGACCGTGACGTTCATGAAAATTGTTTTGTATGAAATAAATATAGACATTTCTTTGGAAAAGTACGTAACTCAATTTTAACTCATAATTCACTGCATATAAGCGTGTGAGCATATTCCTATAGGCTTAATTCTTTCTACCTAGAACGAACTCGGGTCTCAGAGACGTGACGGGAATCGTAGGTAGCTCTCACACACTCATCTATAATTCATTGATACAAATAGTATAGCTTCGTGTCAATTAAATACCCACAAATTTGGGGACCAGGCATTGGTACCAAGATCCGCAGAAATAAGTAGGTATATTTTGTCAGCATATTACATACATACATCATACACACAACATAAACTCAAGCTTTTTTCCCATGGAGGTAGGCAGAAGCTACAGAGCGCCATTTGCTATGATTCTGACATACTTAATTCTTTTGCCTCGTTAACATTCATAAATGTTGTCATACGCACACGCCGGTTGCGAGTACTCTACGCACCTGAGCTTTCTGAACAACTTTACTAATAATGTCTATATATGTCCTTCGACGGCAGCATTTTGTTTACTTAAATCAATAATAATAGCCCCACGAATTGACCGACGGTTAAGCTACGGTTGCCGAGGTAGGTATGTGAATGGGTGACCATTCAATACACATTAAGACCCCTCCGTGCCTCGGAAAGCTCGTTAAACCATTGGTCCCGGTAATAATGTCTATATATGTCCTTCGACGGCAGCATTTTGTTTACTTAAATCAATAATAATAGCCCCACGAATTGACCGACGGTTAAGCTACGGTTGCCGAGGTAGGTATGTGAATGGGTGACCATTCAATACACATTAAGACCCCTCCGTGCCTCGGAAAGCTCGTTAAACCATTGGTCCCGGTTGTCATTCGTAGATCTTTTACCATCGTAATGGTTAGACAGAAGTCCGAATTTCTGATAACCAGTAAAACCAAGGGGTATTGTGTTACCCAGTCACTGGTTATGGAGGTCAGAGAGGCAGTTTCTTAATGTAAAAAACTGGTACTGAGCTGCATCAGGTTATGCTGGATTTGACGCCAACATAGTTGGGATAAGGCTAGGCAGATGATGATTTTTATTCTACCCATTTAGGGACCTACGTAGCCAAGTTGAGTCTCAGTTGAAATAGCTGTCCTACTTTCACAGAAATAAAAAAGTGTGTTTTAAAACGTGTTCATAAAATATTCTTGGTAGAAAGTTCTCAAAGAAATACACTTATACACAAGAGGTCCGTAAAAAATGCTTCAGCCCAGACGTTCACGTAGGTAACAAATATAGTTTCTCAGTAATATTTATTGTAACAACGTGATGCGAACAATGAGAGTTGTACGAATCTTTTCCTTCTTTTTATAAGTCTGTTCGATCCGGATTTTCTTTTTCTCGAGTAAAGCAAAAGCCGTCTTAACGCGTAACAAAAGTGTCTCGAGCGTTTATCGTTCTTGTTAGATTTATAAAAAAATATATTTAATAAATACTTGGTTGGAGATTCAATAACAGTTAACTTCTAAAATTAACCCTATTTTATATTATCCTGTTTGCTAAACGGTTGTTTCCTTTCAAACCAATTTCTCGTCGACTATTCAAAACTTCACAATCATGACCAAAGGGCTAGCTAATATTTAACAAAAAAGTAGCATTGACATTCCACGTGGCATTGCTGCTTTGGGCACGTGCTAAAACTATTGTCTGCCAGTCAAGCTTTAAACTTAAGTTCTTCTAACTTACGGTCTGGTGACAGCCTTGTCAAACGGTATTAGTTTCAAAAATACTTGAACCTTAGATAACTACTGTTAGAAGACGTATTTCTTCTAAGTCATGTAAAGAAGTAAGGTGAAAATCAAATAATCTGACCCTTGTTCGTAAACGTATCACTAAACCAGATTTACGAAATTGAAAAAATAAGGGTTTAACGAAATCAGGACTTCTGCATTACAATAAGATTGTATTGTTTGTCGTTGTTGTATTGTTGTTTATCTAATCGGGCAATCTATTTTTATAATATTAAAGTAGGTACTTTAAAAATATTCTCACCAAGTGAATAGAAATTCAATTGTGTATCTAATAGCATAAATACTATGACCAATTGACCATGACATGTATTTTACCAAAACCACATGTCATCATAACTCATAAGTAATTTTTATTAGGTAGGTATTTCATTAAATAAATATTGATTTGTCTTATACTTTTTTATTCTGAAGCTTAGTTTAAATATAAAATGCAACTAAAAACCAAAGCACAGATGCCAGAAAAAAAATATGACACATTGGTGTAGCTTGAAGTGCTGACCTTGATAATACAATTTCAATAATTACCTTTAATCATTACCAATAATTACCTTTGTACCTAAATAATGTATCTTAATCAATTTAACAGTTACTTAGAGCAGTAGCTTAGATATTATTGTTATATCAAGATAATTTACCCTTATTTATTACGTAAACAAAACGATTGTATGATTCTTAAACAAGCTAAAAGTAGCGTCAAATCTGCAATCGCCTGGCTCTTCCGAATGCGGATTTGTAGGTAATCAGATTCTGTTGCACAATGCCGCTACGATACGCAGGCGACCGACAGGGATGACGGCGGGACTGGCATTGGCTATGCAATTTACCGGCTTTATAGAACACAGGTTGTCTGATCGGCTTAGTAAAATAAAGACAACTAAAGGTACAGCACATGTAGCAAGCATGATTACCGTAGAAATAGACTAATTTGACGGAACAATCACAGTGACAGATCTCTGAAACATTTCTGCTGATTATTGTAGAAATCATGCTTGACATGGTAGACTCTTGTTGACTGAAGAATCAACGCATTTTTAATCGACTTCAAAAAAGGAGGAGATTCTATGTTCGTGTGTAAGAAATGTACTTCTTTTTTATGTATGTTACCTGATTTCTCCCCCATTTGTGGACCGATTCTCAAAATTCCTCTTTTATTTGAAAGAATATACTCCTGAGGTGGTCCCATTTTAATTTGGTAAACATCTGGTGCTGAGCTTCGGAGATATTCAGTGGAAATCTTCAAAAATAGACGGCTAATCAGTCGTTATTGCTGGAATCGCTTGGATGTTTATTGTTTATACAACATCATGACGTATCATCACGCCTGTATGCTCTGAGGGTCGCAGATGTGTACAATATACCTAGATTTCGACAGTTGTGTATGTTAAGTTTCATTTTTTAAGGATAAGTGGATAACCCTATTACCATGACAAGTATAGTCAAAATAAATTCATGGCAAATATTAGTATGAGAACAACTAAAAATAGAAAAATATAAAACATTTTTGCAAAATGAAACAAACAAGACCTAAAGAAAAACACAAAAAAGTGAAAAATAAATAGCTTCAGAAGCCGGTGACAAAAACACCAAATCAATCAAATATAGTTTAAGCTTCGAAGTCGATGACAAAAACACTAAATCAATGAAACAAAGGTCACCGACTCATACATACGGGGGCTTGCTCTACGAACAAGTCCCCGATGGTTTATATAATTAGTCATGAACACACTGTAAATAGCTACATATCAGTCGTCGTTAGACAGCGAACCGTGCGCACACATACGCTTGTCGCTCCGCAAGTTCCAACATTACTACTCGTTTGTCTACGTCTCTCAAAAACTCGACGATAACAAATAATGTTTAAGTGCAAGAGGTGTGAAAGTGAAGCTAATGATGGGGTTACATGCACTGCGTGTAGTGGTCGGTTTGACTTTCCGTGCGCAGGTATCTCTGAGACTGGTTGGAGAAGACTTGGTGACCGTAAATTGACCTGGAAGTGTAGCTCCTGTAAAACCCCGGCAATAAGCCCCCGGGTAGATGCGTCGTCGGCTTCGGCTTCGGATATGGAGGGTGTCCTTGCAGAATTGAAGCGTCTGTCAACGCAAATGGAGTCACTGCCGGCGTTGGTAGAAGACCTTAAGCTGATCAATAAGGAGTTAGCGGGACTCAAATCCATGAGAGCTGAATTCTCTGATGTCACTGCATCTATTGCAGGGATGAAGGAGTCCCTTGAATTCGTCCACGACTCAGTAAAGGATCTGACAGATAAGGTAGCTGGACTGGAACAAGAAATTGATAGTTTGAAGAAAACAAAAGATGACGTCTCCATTCTACAGGAACGCTGTTTCAATCTGGAACTTCAGTGTCGCGAAAATGAACAGAGATCTAGGATGAATAATATTGAAATTAAGGGTGTACCTGAATCAAACTCAGAAAACTTGTTCAACATCATTGCTAAGATAGGGGATGTAATCAACTGCCCGATACCCAAAGAACGGATAAACTACATAGCAAGAATTCCAATGCGAAATGACAATCATAATAAAACTATTATCTGTTCAGTGCACAATAGTTACCTGAAGAATGATTTTGTTGCAGCAGCCCGAAAGCATAAAACCGTTAAACCCGCCGATCTAGGACTTCGAGGAGACCACAAAATTTATGTGAACGACCATCTGACGCTGGACAACAAAGTCTTACTGAATAAAACAAAGATTATGGCTAAAGAAAAAGGCTTTGAGTATGTTTGGGTTACCGGCTGCAAAATTTTTATTCGTAAAAATCACCCGTCACCGAAGCATCACATCAAGACTGAACTAGATTTAAAAAAGTTTTTTTAGTTAACATCTGTGACCAATCTGCTGACACACTTTTGTTGATTGTAAGTTCTTTTTACTTTGGTTTGCGAAATATTAGTGTTAGTTTTTTATACGCATTCCATTCTCGCCTGCCTTTTGTTGTCTTATCGCTCGGTGTCGCCTACTCATTAAGCTCATTAGGCTTGAGTTATTGCTATTTTAAACGCTTCGTCTTCGAACATAGAGGCGAGATCTGCATATACTTGGACTTTCTTACGTATATTTTTTGCTTTTACGAAGAAGACTACTTATATTTTTTATGCGCTTGTTCTAACGACAGTCATTTACATAAGGTATCTGTTATTTTGTATTACCCACATATCGTATTTAAGCCGACTTTTAATATTAGTAGTTATTACCTAGCTCTAAATGTAACTGTACCTTATATTTTAACAATTATTATTCTAGTGTTGCGTGTAATTTATAATGGCACCAATTAGTATTTATTACCAAAATGTTCGGGGGCTACGGACAAAAACATCTGTTTTCTATAGAAATGTTTGTATTAATTCGTTTGATGTTATTTGTTTGACTGAATCATGGCTTATTGATGGTATTTGTGATGGTGAATTGTTTGATGATAGATATTTTGTGTGGAGACGCGATCGAAGTTACTCTCACACTAGCCAAACTATGGGTGGGGGGGGTCTTAATAGCCGTACGTCGTGAACTTGTTGCTGATGCCCGTAACGAATGGTGTTCGTCAGCCGAGGATCTCTGGATCACCTTAAGTTTTCAACAAAAAAAACCTAAAGTAATATATAAAATGCACATATGTGTTGCCTATATTTGTAATCAGCAATCTGGTAACTCTTTAATGTTACAACTACATAACTTTACTTCTAATTTATCTAATATTATACTTAAAAATCCCACGGATAAGTTCCTGATTCTTGGTGACTTTAATCAGTCAAATATTGACTGGCAAATTGCGTCAGACAGTTGTTATTTGTACCCTTGCAACCTGCGCGGCCCCGTTCAAACTAATTTTTGTGATTCTCTCGATGCTTGCAATTTATTACAGTACAATTCTCATCGTAATGTGAATGATAGAATTCTTGACCTTGTACTATCTAATAACGAAGTTACTGTCAGTTGTAGCCCGGAACCTTTAGTGCAAGAGGATCCACATCATAAGGCCCTTTGCATCTCGGCTGAGTTCGTTCAACTACACCAGTTGCATTCTCGGCCTAGAGTAAAATTCTTGTATGCTCAGGCGAATTATGACATCATAAATGAAGATTTGTTGGCTAGGCATTGGTCAGCTGAGCTAAATTCTAGGCCATTGGAGGAAGCTGTCAAGTATTTTTATGACACTATCAACTCGCTACATAGTAAACATGTTCCTAGTAAAGTTGTTGTACCGCGGGGTAAGTATCCTCCTTGGTACAAAAGCCCTCTCATTAAAATAGTAAAGGAAAAGGCCAATTTCCACTCTAAATATAAAAGGTACGGAAATCTTTCCGATTATCAATCTTTTATAACTTTACGGCAGCGAGCTAAAGATCTGGAAAAAGAAATGTTTAATAATTATATTTCAAACATCGAATTAGCCATTTCCAAGAACCCTAGGGCTTTCTGGCATTATGTTAAAAATAAACAACAAACCAATTGTTACCCGTCTGTATTGAAATCAGGTGAAATGTCATCTTCAGACGGGAAAGAAATTTGTAATTTGTTCGGAGATTATTTCTTTTCTAACTTTCAGGAGCGAAGCCAGGGTGATGAGATTTTGACCTCTGAGGGAATTAGTCCTTCAGGATGGCAATCTACTGGCCTTATAACAGACATCTGCTCTGTAGATGTGCGGGAGACCGAAATACATCGGTTGCTTAAACAGGTGGACCTAAATAAATCTGCGGGCCCTGATAACATCTCACCAATTTTTGTTTCCAAGTGTGCTAAGGGTCTATACGTGCCGTTGACCATATTATTTAAGCGATCATTTGAATTAGGGGTGGTTCCTTTGATATGGAAGTCAGCGTATATTACGCCAATACATAAAAAAGGGCCTAAAAATTGTATAGAAAATTATAGACCGATTTCAAAACTGTGCATATTCGCTAAAATTATGGAAAAAATTGTACACAGGCAACTTTCTGCTGTATTAAAACTAAGTTTTTCGGAACACCAACACGGATTTTTAAAAGGTCGTTCCACCACGTCTAACCTCGTGGTCTGTAGCGACTATCTTACGGAACATATGTCCATGGGATCTCAGGTTGACGTTATATACACTGACTACAGCAAGTGTTTTGATCGAATAGACCACACGCTCTTGATAAGTAAATTGGCATTGGCTGGTGTGAGGGGTAGCTTGTTTAGATGGTTCACATCATATGTGCAAAATAGATGTCAGACAGTGGTCCTTAATGGTTACACGTCGAGAGCCATGTACATTCCATCAGGGGTTCCTCAAGGATCTTTATTAGGGCCTCTTTTATTTAATATTTTTGTTAATGATATTGCGTCTTGTTTTCTTAACTCCAAAATTTTATTATATGCTGATGATATGAAGATACTAGGCACAGTGTTGACCATTGAGGACGCCCGCCTACTACAAGACGATCTGGACCGGTTTCAATCTTACTGTGTTAGCAATAGGTTAGATTTAAATGTAACAAAATGTTACGTATGTACTTTTACTCGTAAGCCAAACCCTATTAATTATGATTACAAGTTATCGAATACCTCAATAGTCAGAGTCAATGTTATCAGAGATCTTGGTGTAACCTTTGACTCTAAACTTTTATTTGACGAGCATATTCATAATGTAGTTAAGAAGGCTTCTAAGGCCCTCGGTTTTATTTTTAGGATATCCTCTGATTTTAAGAATATAAAAACAATAAAAATTCTCTACTGTGCGTTTGTCCGTAGCCACCTCGAATACGCATCGCAAATTTGGAATCCAAATTATAATATCTACATTGATCGCCTAGAATGCATACAAAAACGTTTCTTAAGGTACATTCAATATCGATCAAATACCTACCTCCATAACTATACAAGTCGGTGTAAGAAATTCCACATACTTCCTCTACAAGAGCGCAGGAAAATTGCAGATCTTGCTTTCTTATCTAGTATTATGAGCGGATCGACTGACGTCCCTGAGCTGGTAACCAAGATTGGGCTTCGGGTCCCGTCTGTATATTTTCGAAGACATGTACTTCTTCATACTCCTAGTGCAAAAACTAACTACCGGCAAAACTCATATATTTTAAGAGCCTGTCGTACGTTTAACACGGTGTGTCGGGAAGTCGAGCTGGATTTGTTTACTACCAGTATCCAGAAGTTAAAGAAGGATATAAGTAAATATTTCTTTGACGCGTGAGCACTTTATTTGTTATTGTTCATTTAAATTTTATTTTTGTTTTTGTCTTCTCTCGATGAGCAACTTTTGTTTTTGTAAATTCTTGATGTTGGGATTTAATGCTGTCAACGGTAAAATTAAAATTGTGTATACATCATGTTTGTAAGTGGAAACTTGTAATTGGCCATCTTCTTTTTATTGTTTTTGTTAATTCAAATGTAATAGCTGTAAGTTTCCTTAAAATTAATAAAATAAAATAAAAATAAAATATGTAGATAACGCGAGAGCGCAGTCAGTTCGCGAATGCGGGCACTTACAACTTTTGCTGCGCAACTCCACAAAACAAGAAAAGTTTCGATTGACTTTATTAGCTATGTTTGTGGAGAACTAAACAAACAAAAACATTACTAACTAATTTATCCCTTATAAGTGTTCGTTGAACATTTAATAGCACCGTAGCACGGGTTTTCTTACTGTATGTTCATCTCTCCGTAAATTAAGGTTATTAAAAACTAGTAAATTTTAAGTCTAGGAATTTAACAGTAACTTCGTCTTGTTCTATACATAAGCTGCTGATTAAATGGGCTATTTGAAAAAAAAATAGTTTTTAGCGCAATTTGTGTACCTGCTATTTATTACTTCTGTTTTCTTTGTTGCTGTGCGCTTGTGTCTGTGCTGAATAAATATGTTTCTATTCTATTCTATTCTGTTCAAAGAGGCTTTATAACCTTAGTTTCGATCTCATGCGATGTTTGTAGGATTTAAGGCGTTCTTACCACAAATAGGATCGGGACGTGAGAGCAATAACGCACATGGTGTTCTCATTAATATTTTAGTAGGTGCAAAAAATATTTTGAAGCTTTTTGGAAATGGGCTATTTGACTAAATTTAAGTTTTTAGTCCCTTATCTAGTTTACAAGAAAATATTCGATATGTATTTTTTTCTTTTTAAAATTGATGGAAAACTACTTAGATTAAGCGCATTTAAGTTGAGGAGAGGGGGCGTGTAACGTCTTTAGCTAGTATAAACTGTACTGGCTAGTGATGTCATGCGACATTTTGACCCGATGCGCGATGTATCGCCGTTATTTTTGGATTACGTGAAAAAAAAAAGAAAAAATAAGTCGAATATTTTCTTGTAATCTAGATGAGGGACTAAAAACTTAAATTTAGTCAAATAGCCCATTTCCAAAAAGCTTCAAAATATTTTTTGCACCTACTAAAATATTAATAAGAACACCATGCGTTATTGCTCTCACGTCCCGATCCTATTTGTGGTAAGAACGCCTTAAATCCTACAAACATCGCATGAGATCGAAACTAAGGTTATAAAGCCTCTTTGAACAGAATAGAATAGAATAGAAACATATTTATTCAGCACAGACACAAGCGCACAGCAACAAAGAAAACAGAAGTAATAAATAGCAGGTACACAAATTGCGCTGAGCGTGCCCATGCCGAAAGGGTAACCATCTCAGCATTCAGCTTCAGCTTTATCGAGGACTGCTAACACAATTGCAAGACACGCAATAACCATATTGTTAATATTAAGTCTGTATGCTGTGAGCAATGCTGTAGATTACACATTTGTAAGATTTTAGGCCACAAGTTTGTTGTTCGTTGACCAAAAAAATACAAAAAAATGTAATTTTGAATTCGGTGTAGTAAGTACTATGTGCCTGGGCAAAACAAATGTTTTTCCTTTCCTTTCTAAGTGTTTTCTAACGTATCTCAGAACACAGAACTAGGCTTAACTGCATGCGACACTAAATTGTAACACAATTGTCCAGGTTTAGCTACTTTTTGTTTTGTTACTTCTCGTTTTGAATATCGGCTTCTGTTTGTGCCCAGTTGATCTTACCGGTATTGTTTATTCAGGTACCGGCTGAATATTTTATTTACTGCCAGCTCTTGCAGGATTTTGTGGTATTTGTGGAAATGCGAAAAGCGTAAGGTTGTGGTTGGGAATGTTCTACTCGTTGTAACACAAAAGAAAACCGGGAAAACCGTGACTACTCGTACGCTGAAGGTTATTTACCTTAGTTACAAAAATGAAAAACTATTTTTAAAGTTCAGTTTTGTTACTTTTAAGATTGCATTACAAAGTTAGCCATCAGTAAAGGTTATTTGTAGGTTTTTAATGGTGACCTTTCATTATAATGTCCAACTTCACCATTGTCTTAATTTTTCCCCTTTTCCAGCTCACATTGCAATAAATTTATGTTTTTTTTAGTTACTGTTACGTAACAGTCATAATTATTTCAATTTTTAATAAACAGCTGTAACAGACAGGCGAAGTCTCACTGTAGGGCCTCCCTATTTTCCATTTTGGTTCGAATCGTATAGCAAAAGATAAAAAATATACCGCAAAATATTTAAAATCCGAACAACTGTTCTTTCCCTGCAGCGGATTTATTTTTTGTGATGCAAACTGCTACAATCCCTTACAAATTAAATTGACCCTGAAATACAAGAACGATTTTTCCTCGAGATCGTTGTTTCCAAACGAGAGGATCTTTTATTACTGGCTATCCGTTTCAGTTTTTTCTATAGTTGCGTGTGACAGGGGTCGCGCGGTCGGGACCTTCGTCAGTTGACTGCTGAGGTACCGACCGTGAGCGAAGCAGTTGGCGGACAAAAGTGGGGTCAAATCTCAAAATAGAAACTTCAAACATTCCTACCGTTAAGTCTTATTATTTTATTAATTCGAGGCAATGTCACGGTTAATGAAATACAAGCATTATTGGCGAAGCTGCAAAAATTATGGGACCAAAGGAACATATTCGACAAAGCTGTTCATTGTTTACATAAAAATGACAGAAAACTTATTTAGCAGGTCGATACTGTTAAAGTCACCCCATGGAAACTAGTGTGAAGTGAACTGTCACTGATTAGCATTACTACTTGTTTGGATAGATAGATCAATATGTCTTCAATTCATTTACATTTACTCGAAGGGATTTTTACTGAATAGCACTCTATTCAAAATGCACTATTCAGTATTTAATGGGTTCGTCTATGAAAAATGTAGGTGTCCTTTTTTTGTACCCCACATGCTAATCTGATGTAAATCTGTTGTTGGTCATTTCCATATCAACGCGGAAAGTAGTTCTTTTCCACCGCACCATACAATCAATTTTCAAATATTAAGTTATCCTTATTATATTTCCGCAATTACATAATAAGACATTAAAAATATCGCTTCCACTTATTATTTAAGCACATCGATAAAATGTAACGATGTTAAATATTATTCCCATGTTGTTGAGTAATAAATGCGACCCTTTTTTACCGACTTCTAAAAAGAAGGAGGTTATTCAATTAAAGTTTCTGGTAAAAAGATTACCCCGTTAACCCAGAAGCGACCTCTGACCGCTCACCCGTAGCAAGTTTTATTTTAAGCACAATGTTTGCTAGAGTAAAATAGTTTAATATCGTGCTTCTTAAAGATTAAATAAAACAACCCATATTTAATTCCATATTTAGGATAGCTTAGGTTTTGTTTTGGTGTTGCGGAAGAATTGTACAGACGCCAGCACATCAAGTTACCCCAATATGTCAAATTTCTTTGATCGTTTTTCAACTTTATGTAAAATAGAATAAGGTTCATATTCAATTTGAAAAATTTGACACATTGGGGTAACTTGATGAATGTGCTGGCGTCTGCACCTTCCTGTGACACCTGGGTAGTTTTTAATCAGTAAGAGTCTAACAAACCCCTAGCCGCCACATCCATAGAATTTTCTGTATAAGACAAAAAAGGTTTCATTACACTAGGTAGATTCTTGTTAAACCTAACAAAAATCCTTTGATGAAACCTTTTTTGTAGTATGAACCTACTACATATTACCTTACATTAATTGAGTTAGGAAAATATCGTGAGGAATCCTCTACTAAAATGCCAACCAGGCTTAATAAAGCGTGGCGATAAACACTCCATCCTTCTCTGTAGGAGATGAAGAATCTGCCCCTCAGTGGGACTAGTAGAGTAGTAGGACTCAGTGGTATTTACTAATACCACTGAGTCCTACTACTAGTCATAAGTATTTTATTTCGTAACAATAGAAACAATGTGTTGAAAATTTATAACATAACGAATTGCAAATAAATTAAATTAAAATAACATAAAATTTAACATTTAAAATAGATCAAAATTCATTAAAATGTATCGAAACTACGAAACTAAATGAAATTGGATTCAAAATGACTCAAAACGTAACTTTAAAAATTTCAATTATAACAATATCATAATCATTATCATATACATATCCATTATCATATATTTCATTATCATTTCAATTCATTTCCATTTTATTTCATTTTATAACAGATTAAAATAAAACATGACATTTAAAATTACAGTTCAATCAGATTAAAATTCATTATAATACATTTGAAAAAGTTAGTAATTAAAAACAATAACAGTCAATTGAAATATCGGGTAAAATAAATTATATGTCAATAGCAAATTTCAAAGTAAAATGTAAATGTCAAAGTAAATAGCAAATTTCAGAGTAAATTACATAAATTACAACTTCACAATTATAAATTACAATGTCCAATATCTTCCAGGAACTCCTTGACACTATAGTAGTATTAGTAATCTTACATAAGTACCTATGTGTTAGTATACAGATGTGAGGGGTAAAAAGAGTGGTAGGATGTATTTGGCCAACCGTGGAACAGAACGGCCTGATTTTACAATAATATGGGGAATGGCTATTGTAGTTTCTCCAATCCGGGCATCCCCTTCGAGGGTGAATGGATGGGGTTGTATGTTAAATATGGACTTAATTATGAATGGACTAGAATACTCTTTATTGTACACTATAAAAACTTACAAATTACGTGTTACGTGTCTGTTTCTTTCTCAACATAACAGTAGGTAAGTCGTATCCTAATAGATACATTCATTAAAAAATTAAAGGTTAATTACCAAGATCTAACTTTGTTCACCAGTAGGACGTAATAGGAGGCTATTTCAATCAAGAAGAGACACGTTATTTGGCACACTCAAAGTATGTTTATTCTAAAGCCGGCAGTATAAATCATTGATAGTACTTTATTCAATCGTTCCATTCAGCTGTGTCGAGCGTTAGAGGACGAAATGGACAATTTGTGCGCACATAACATTTTACAGCCACACTCGTCGACGATTTTACAGAATATTCTACGGCACTAAATTGGGCCGGGATTTTTATTTCAATTGAAAAAGTGAATTCGGTAAAAAAATACGGTTTCTGTCAATTTACTACTAGGTACTACTACTTTTGTTTGTTCTGGGGAACACTAGAAACACGATACAAACCTTCCAAACACTGTCTGTTTATGAAAAGTATCGTAATTCAGGCTTTTAAATTAAACCTATTTAATTGACTTAATAGTATTGCACCTATTTCACTATAAATTTAACACTGAGACAATTTAAAACGTATAGATAAAGAGGTTTAAGGTTACCTTATTTTTATACACCAAGAACATTTTCTATTCTTCTTTTTTGCCAATTGCGTAGTACTCGCAACCGGCGTGTGTGTGTGTGACAACATGTATGAATAGCAGATGGTGTTCTGTTTTTTTCTACTTACCCCCTTGTGAATACGGTGTGAGTTAATGTCTGTATGTATGTTACATTATTCAGCATTGGATTACAGATACCTACTGCCCTTCCTACCAATCCACATGACTGACAGTTACATATCCCTCATACACTCGATCATCGAAACATGACGTGAAACATTCAATTGTTTAAAAACCTGTATCAATGTAAGAGAATACCGATTAAAAGATATTCTCACACATTTTCCATGAAAATTTTAATTCCGCTGTCGGTCGCTGTAACTGACAATTGAATACCCAATGAATCGCGTGGCAGGTTCACAGCTACGCTTCAGCTATATACGTTGTGTTCTGTTTTAAAATTAATATCAGTTCATTACTTTAACGCAATTTTCACAATGAATATTGAATTAAAAAACTTCTGTTCGACCACAAATCAAGCAGGTAAGTACTTTAAATAAATCACTCTCATATTCAGAACATTATAACTCATAAAAAAAACATCGTGGCTATACCTAAGTGCTATTTCTCAAAGGCATCATGGGTGACACAAAATTAATCTGGGGCCACGCGAGTGCCTCCGCCAAGACGAGCCAAGCGATGCGCAAAGGCTAAAAGACTAAAGCTACCTACCTTTTCTCGAAGTGTTTCGTCGTTTTTTTGAACCCTCATAGAGTTGATTTCAAGAAAACCACTCACATACCAGCAATTGCCAGCAAATTTGTACGGTACGCTTGGTGTGCGAGTCCAACTTCCACTTGGCTGGTTTTTTTCTTTCGTACATCTCTATTTGCCGTCATCTCAATATTAACCTATGAACAGACGCCAGCACATCAAGCTACCCCAGAGTGTCAAATTTACCCAATTGAACTTGAACATTTTTCTGTTTGTTTTAGAGTTGAAAAGCTATCCAAGTTGGGGTAGCTTGATGTACCTACTGGCCTCTATACTTCTTAGCCATTTTTATCTTCCACACAATCCTTGCGTCGACTTTTTGTTGTGAATTGAAATCAATTGATCAGAGCAAGCGTGGTGATAACAGCTCGTGCCTTCTCTGTATGTGAAAAGGCCTTTGCCCTGCACTGGTATTAGTTAGGTATTAATATTTTAGTTCTCGGCTTAGAATGTCCCACTTTCACCAATTGCTGTTTCGAAGTGTGTCAGACAAGTAAAGCAGAACGTGCTTCATTCGCATCACGAGGACTTAAATCATGAAATGCGTCTGATACAATAAACAAGGAATTTCCACTCTGGTAGACAACAAGCCAAAATATTAGCACTTATATATTAGTAATTCATCATCCTCCGTGCTAATCTCGAGAGGCTCTGAACATACATTTTTGTGTAAATGGGTTATTTTCACCAAAATGTATGGTGACCGGTCCGGGCCTCCATATTTCTTTTACAAAGGGTTGAACTCATTAGCTTATCATTTTTGTTATCCTGAAAACCATTTAAATGACCCCATCGCTTACAAAGCCCGCACTGGTACATTATAAAGCATCTGGACAGAGATTAGTCTGCGTAATCCTTAAATTTCTTAAATATTAGAGGTGCTGCGGCTCATACGGGTGACTTGACGATTTTGTTATATGTCAATCGGCTTCAGGGAATATTTTTATTATACCTCCTATTTTCTTCTGTGAATTTTGAGCGGCCTGTTGGTCTAGTAGTTGGTGGCCCTGACTGCTATGCCGGAGGTCGTGGGTTCATTCCCACCCAGGACAAATTTATGTGTGATGAGCACGATCATTTGTTTTTTATCTATATGTATGTATTTAGAAATATATAAGTTTGCCAGCCAGTCAGCTGTTTAATACCCATAACACAAGCTCTCAAGCTTAGCTTTGGACTAAATGGCGTTGTGTAAAAGTTGTGGAATATTTGTGGAATATTTATTTTGATTGGTATTTATTTCTCAACATTGATTAAATGACGATTTATGTAATTTGTATCTTATTATTCGTTATTGATTAAGTAGGTAACTAAATATTATATTTAAATAGTAACTAATTGAAATTGATGGATATTTCAAAATGTGAAATAATAGGTTAATAATACGGAGATATTTTAAAATTAAATATTCATTTATTTATTAAAGCATTCTTCGGTATTCATAAAGTCAGTCCCTATGTTTATTTCGTTTTATTACATAATGTGTAAAAATGTGTTTGAATATTAAGGCTTAATTAGTCTTGAACTGCTTATGACAACACAGTTAAGACATCTGAACATGTAATCGTAGCTAAACAAACAAAAGCCAATCAAAATACTCATTTGTAATTCCTAACTCCGGCCAGCAGCGGCTTCCTTACATAATAAGATAAAGAAGTTATACAATTATGCAAACCTGCTATCTACACATGGTGCCTGCCCTCAGCCTGAGAGGAAATTCAGAAACTTTATTCCACGTTCTTCCGAAATCTTTTAATTAAAATAATATATTTGGCGCGAGCTACTCGGACTATTTTTGTTTGTACCGCAAACTCTAACTTTCGACGTGTTTCCTATGAGCTTCTGTTTTGTTCGTTATTTATGTATGAGCTTAACAAGTGCTTCTAAATAGCAGGTTAACTTGATACATATTTTTTCGCTTTTTAATGGTAAATATTAAGGATTCGAGTTTAAGGAACGTGGTTCAAAGTTCTCCATATGGTCGGAGGACTCTTCCTAACCTCCGACCAGGCCGGTGTTGTATCTGTTATAGTCGCAAGTTTTGTTCATCTTCAATTATGCGGGCAGCAATTACATCCCGATGTTATTTAGTTCATATGTTTTGCGATAGATAAATGGGTTTGAACCCTGATAGAATGCGGAAAACCTGGCCACATATGGACATATTGTAAACCTTTTTACTTTGGAAATGCACTTATAAAGTCTACTGAATATTTTCCCATCAATGAGACCAACAACCCTAATAAATTAATACGACAAAAAATATATATTTTACAATAAATAGTATAAATATAGAATAGTATAGATATAACAGTAATCAGAATAGCCTGAAAAGAACTTTGAGTATGAGGAGGATTAAAAAGTAGAAAAAGACCAAAGAAACTATGGATAGATTGTGTGATAGTCAAAATAGCTAAGAAGGACGTGACTGAAATCGTGACTGTATTTCGGCGAGTGTGCTCTAGAGCTCCACGAGCTCATTCCACCATCTCCTTTCTTCAACCGGGAATCCAGACGCACCGCAGGATATCACCCCTTTTCTGTAGATGTTCCACACATTCGCACGAAGTGGTTTGCCTGTTCCTTCATTATGCGCACAGCCAAGGAGTGGAATTCCCAGTCTGTGTTTCCGAGTTCAAATGACCCCAATCTGTTTAAGTCGCGAGTTTATAGGCTTCTTTTGGGTAAGCTTGTTCCATTGTCGATCTCATCTCTGACCGCAGGACAAGATTGTGGTCAAGCGTAGACCCATTATAATATATAAAAAATGAGATAGTTTTTTCCTTCTAGAACATACCTGGGAATTCACTGGTTTGGAAATATTGAAGGTCAAATTGCAATTTTTTTTTTGTTTTTTTTTTCAAAATTGTATTTCAAGTATCGTTAGTAAACTTTCTTCCGAACAAACATTATCAAAATTATCGATTTTTCAAAACAAATTACGCATTTGAAGTTACGAAAATGCAATGGATACTAAACAAGCGGGCCGGTCGGGTCAACGTCCAAGCGCGAGTAGCTGATCGAAAGATGCGTTGCGTTATCGCAATAAAAAGCATCTCTTTTTTAAAGATGAAAAAAAAAGGATTTCCCCAGCGTTATTTTTTGGTTAAAGTTACTTAATTATATATACAGAATGACGTGTGGTTACAGGCTATGTGATCGCTATACTATATAAAAAAAATATTGAAATCAAATAAAATCTAAAATCATTTATTCAAATTAGGCTAAGGATCAGCAGTTTTTGAACGTCAAAACTACATAAGGCAGTCCCTCATAACGCCCACCCTTCACCTCTTGCTAGTGTTTTTGCTGGGAAGAAGAAGTGGCGGAACAAACTCCCCAGCAACACATTAGTCTGATAAGTTACAAAAACATAAGTTAACACAATATTGGTGATTACTGGACTTGTGATGACGGCATCATCATCTGCCTAGCCTTTGCCCAACCATATTGGGGACGGCTTCCAGTCTAACCGGATTAAGCTGAAAACCAATGTTTTATATGGAGCGACTGCCTGTCGGTCGTCCACAACACAGTTACTGGGTAGCACGATACCTACCCGTATTGAGATGACGGTAAACGAAATTAGATATTTATGGAACAAAATGTAGTGTTGCGCCGACCCCAAATAAATAAGAATAAAGGTGATGATGATGATGTATAGTCGAAAAATACTTGCGATTTACTGGTTTTATTTATACAAAGGGAGAATTGTTATATTAGTATGACTATCCGACGACTGTCGTTTTATTTGTCAAGCCGTTGTCGAAGGACGCGAGTGACGAGGGTATTTCGTATAAATATGTTTCTTATTGTTTGACATTTTCAAACATAACAAATTGTTCTATGAAACACGTGTGGACACCGAGAAAGGCAAGACCTTCGGTTTTGACTGTGTTAACATATTACTTATTTCTGAAACAATTCTTTATTCCAGAACTAATGCTGATTTGTGTTACTTAGTTATTATTTTATTGGGTTACATTCAATCAATACGTGTCTAGTGTATCAATCTCTTACAGGTAGGCACATCATGCACTACATATTAATTAAATGTATAAAAGCTAGGTACTTAAAATTACAGGATATTTGATACGCACAGAACAATCAGGCTACTGGGGCCAAATTAAAACTAAAACTTGAAATAAAACATATATTAAGTGTCAAAGCGCTAAACAAAAAAGTACAGTCGACTGCATAACATATTTCTAAGAAAATGAAGACTAAGTAATACCTATATCTAGAAATCACCATACGTAACTATCAATACATATTAAAGATAAAGAGATAAAGATAAAGATTATTTATTTGTTTAAACATAGTATTTATTATTATTTATTTATTTCATTGCTCTCTAGTATACATACAAAAGCATGCAAGATCTTACAGTGTTAAAGTCCAATCATATTATACATAGAGAGCGATATTTGTATGACCTATTAGACCTAAAAGGGTAAGTATGGAGTTTCTTGCCCATTCTTCTCCATACGAAACTACCTTTTGGAAGGGGCAACTAGAATCATTATATTTTATTTATCTTGTAAGTTTGACGTTCAAAAGTGCCTTTTAAATGGCCCAATTAAAATAAATGATTTGACTTCGACTTTGCTGTTGATTTTTTTAAAACTCAACATATCTGTTTAAATGTGTTATATTACGAACAGTCAGCATTATTTTAAATTCTACTCTCTTCTAAAGTATAATTACCATAAATATTTAGGTACTTATTTGAGGTGGTGGAAAATTAACCTCATTTTCTATCTATTAACACAGGTTTTGATCCGCCCACGCGTCGTTCAATGGTCTAAATGGACTTTCTGTTGTCTTCCAAGAAATAATATTCCTAACCTTTTAAGTAGCTACTTTAATGGGATTCTCTCTAAGTAATAAGCTGGTAAATGCTGTAGGCCTACGGTATTATTAATTGAAGTTAAATTCTAATTTATTGCGGGAAACGAAAACCTTGGTCTGCTAATGCTAGCATAATTAGTTCACAAAATAAATTACCTAAGAGATCCTTTCATTTTGTTTTTACGAAATGAAAGCTAAGTTTCCACAGCAACTTCATGAATTTCAAATAAGAAACCCTATAAAAAAATAAATCTTCGGAGGCCGGAACGATGTGAAAATTGCTCTTATGTGGTAATAGTTTTGTTATGTAAAGTGTTAATCGAAGGGTTCTCAAGCCAACAAAGATACCCCATTGCTTGTTACCTCTTTCTACTCCTAACACTATCACTTAATAACGTACTCATTGAACGAGTGTTCTAATAAAAGCACTCTTTTCATTTGCTCTCGATTTAAATCCACTTTCGTATTCAGTCGATAATCGTTCGGGACTCGATTCCTGTTTTCATCTTTTCTAGTGTACTCGATGATACTGTTTTGACATTCAGATTGCAGCACGAGCCGCAATCTGTTTGTCTGTCGTCTCAACACTTGAGGCAACAACTGTGTAGTTCGTGATTGTGAGCTTCAAATACTGCACTTAACTTCGGAATAGTGAACTCTTACTGAGATATTCGTCGAGGTTATTGTGTAGTTCAGTCTTTTTTTTTGTTTCTGGTTGTAAAATGCTCTTTTTTAGCATGTATGCTATGAAGAAGAATCTTATTTTACTTGATGTACTGGTTTATGAAATAAACAATTATAGGTATAACGTTTGATGCAAATTTGAGTAGAGTACAATCTTCTAAAAACAATGCTATTATTATTATGAATATTGAATTAAAACTGAAATTTGTTTTTTTTAAATTATGTTTAAATAAATTTGTAATTTATTTAAACATTTTAACTAGATTAGCTAGTGTTCACATAACACTATCACTGCGATTCATATAAGGGTAGCCGTCCAAAGCATTTCGTAGCAAAACATGGCGTAGCGGTTTGTGGCACTTCGTAGCGGTTCGTAGCACTCCGTGATTCATTGCATCTGAAATATCTTAATAAAATTATACCTTTTTTTTCTATTTCAACTGCTTATAGACAACTGCATTGATTGGTGACCCTTTTATATATATGGTTAGCCAAAAATAACTGGCAAAATGTGAATATACTATAGAAACACCTATATCACACCTATTTACCCATTTAATGTAAATAGATGTCGTGTTATGCCGTTATGGTAAAGAAGGTATTTTCTGTGTATGGCGTATCGATAGAATGCACTAATATCAGTACTCGGTTTGCTGAACAAAGCTTCAAAGCTCGGCACAATTGGAACGTAATCCCATTTACCATGGACAGCTATAATGCGATTATGGAAGGTGGCGTTCTCCAAAATTGCAAAGCTTAATGTCGCTTCCGTGCGGTCTGTCATGGGCACAGTTCTACGTCATATAGGCTTAAGTCGTAGTCTAGACTAACCAAGTTTGACTAATCCGCTGTGCAAGGGTGATCTTATGTAAAGGCTAGTAACTAACTAGTGAATGTTGTTTTTATGTGCGTTCTATAACTTACCTTTTTTCTTTTTTTTTACAACTTTTCACACAACACCAATTACTCCCAAGTTAAGCTTGAGAGCTTGTGTTATGGGTACTAAACAGCTGATAAACATACTTATATATTTCTAAATACATACATATTATAGGTTAATTACAGCCAGTCACAGAACAAATGATCGTGCTCAGCACACAAACATTTGTCCTGGGTGGGAATCGAACCCACGACCTCCAGCATAGCAGTCAGGGTTACTAATTACTAGACCAACAAGCCAGTCAAATTAATTACATTGCTTACACTGCTTATCTATGTGTTACTTGTTGTACTGCTATCACAATTTGTGTGTGTTGTATTTAAAAGCGACGAAACAGTGTTACACAACCCTCTTGTAAACAGAACGCTCTTTAAATCACTTAATCGATATAAGTCTTATACGAAATTGTTACATATTATTGATATAATTCCGCTCACGCTCAGAATATAAACCATTTGATGAGTCAGACGAACATATTTCATCGAGAAATTTGTCAGGAACGTTTGGATTTCCAATCAGCAGTTGTATCGCCGGCAGATCGATCAGACAAAGCCCATCAACGAATGCTGTACGTCATTCTTGTCTCCATAACTTCATAATTTAAGAGCAGGCGTATATTGGTAATCACAACTGGATCGGAAGCTCAACATGTGTGTTTATCAAAGAAGCGAAAAGGCTCTTTATTACGTGATTTTTTTAAGAAAGTTTTTCTAAGGGGTCGTCGAATATTTTTAAATTCTGCGGTAAAATGACAAAATATATGTATAGCCAGTTGCTAAGAAATATTAATTTATGCCGAAAGGGAAATGTTGTAACCGAACCCCCCTTAAAATGTAAAAGAAATTCGTGGACCGTAGGTACAAATTAAATTATTATTTTGTAGTTAAGGTTTTCCAAAAGATTGCCTCTAACAGAAGGAATCCTGAACATTAATTTACCTACCTAGATTCCATTCCAATCTCATACTTAGTTGAAAGCGCACGATATGAAGCATTGAGTACACAAGCAATCAATACGTTGGAAATGGAGATTAATCAAGCGTCTTTAGGTAATAATGGTGTATTGGCTTCACATAATTATGTTCCATTCAGATGACACAGTCATATGTATAAATATATAATATCAAGCGTTCAGAAATGTCCTGTTGAAGGTTTAATGTGAACTTTAACTAAAAAAAAAAATATTTTGAACGCAAGAAAATCCAAATGGGATGTTGCAATTTTAATGTGGGTTTCTAGGTCAAAGGGGCTTGTGACTATGTAAAAATTAAAGTAGACAGACTATTATTAATTTAATATAATTTAATAATAGTCTGTCTACTTTAATTTTTAATTTATTTTAACATAATCTTACATAATCTAATTTTAAAATTGTATAGTCAAATAATTACTCTCTAAGTAATTGGAAACATTGTCTTGTTTATAATTTAGCTTCTAATTAAGTATTGCAGTCTTTAAAATAAAATATTTGATGTTATTGATGGCCTGAAACACAGTTTTTCATAAACCTAGTTCAGGCAGATCCATATTACGGTTAGATTTAGTTTTTCATCCAATGGAATTAATGTTAATCATAATCTTTACTTTACCTTACACTTGAATAATTTTTTTTTGTTTTTTAATCAGAGCCGTACGAACCGATCTTAAGGTTATGCAACGAGCTCGCCGAGGTCGTTTCGAGGATGGGTTACTATATTTTACCCTACAGATACCTTGTGTGATTTGAAAGTCTTACATCCAGAATACGTTTATTTTGTTGTATCGACAACCAGCATAACACGATGGAAAATAAATTATGTTTGCCACATTCAGAGAAGCCTGCAGCACAAAATTACTATCGCAACCACATTATTTGACTCGACGGAAACTGGAAGCCGATGCAATATAAAAATCTAATCTCTTTCTGGATAAGGTTCGTTACTTCGATGAAATAAGATTTTTCTTTTATTTTTCGAGGGCCAAGATACTTTAATATACATAGTAAACAAATTTGACTGGCCTGTTGGTCTAGTAGTTAGTGACCCTGACTGCTAAACCGGAGGTCGTGGGTTCGATTCCCACCTAGGACAAATGTTGGTGTGATGAGCACGATCATTTGTACTGTGTCTGGGTGTAATTTATCTATAATATGTATGTATTTAGAAATATATAAGTATGTTTATCAGCTGTTTAGTACCCGTAACACAAGCTCTCAAGCTTAACTTGGGACTAAATGGCGTTGTGTGAAAAGTTGTGGAATATTCATTTATTTTATTTATAAAAATGCAATCTTATTTGCTATGACATAATTTTCTTCATCGGTGAAAAAATATATCATGAGGAAACTTGGGCTTATAATAAGTCTGAAATTGAAGCGAGCGGGTTAATTATCTACTATGATTCCAAATTCCTTTTTCACCGGGTTTCCCTTATTTCCAAGTTTTACCTGGTTCTTGATACTTTAAACTGTATAAAATTATCATCAAACTGTAAAACTGTTCAAACTGATGAAATTTTAAATAGAAGAAATTACTAATTTACTTTTAAGGAAAAATTAGGATTAGATAGGTAAGATTGTTTGGAGGTTCTTTACAGGTTTAAGCAAAAATAACATCAGAGAAAAACTGACCAAAAATTTAATGCTTAGGGGTCCTAAAATATAACACAGAACTTATAGTATCAGGTATCAGTATGTATGACGATGTCCTTTCCCTTACGTACGATAACTTTGTATCCCTTTTGAACAATATTGTGAAAACGGAGGAGTGTGAGATGTGGCAATGTAAGGTTTATATGGAGAAGAAGCGCAGAAAGTTAAAAAGGTTTCATTTCGAGCTCTGTGGCGTAGTTATGATAGGCATATGATGGTGTATGAATATCTAGATTACAAAAAAATATTGGACACGTATTTTTTTTATTTTTCAAATAAATGGAAAACTGCTTAGACTAAGCGCATTAAAGTTGAGGAGAGGGGGCTTGTAACAGTTGTAACGTATTATCTAGTATAAACTGTACTGGCTAGTAACGTCACGCGACATTTTGACTCGATGTATCGCCGTTATTTTTTAATTAGGTGAAAAAATATAAAATAGGTATGTGTCGTAATGTAAAATAATATATTCTTATTTTTTGTTTTTTCTAATTGATGGAACACTACTTAAATGAAGCGCTTTATAATTAAGTCCCTCACTGGGTTTGTGACGTCATCATTCAGTACGAAATCTTGACGCCATGTGACATTTTGATTCAATGTATCGCCGTTTTTATTTGATTACGTGAAAACAGTAAAAATATTTGTCTAATAATTTAAATGAGGAATTTTTTAGTAATCTAGATGAGAGACTTAAATCTAAAATTTATTCTTTTATTTTGTAATGGTAATTCTGAGTTCTTCTATATTTTTCAATTACTCGTAATGGTCGACTATCTCATGATTAAACTTGTTCTTCCTGATGACTTTGCTTAAACATTCTTAAGATTGTTTACCAAACTTTTACTTAAAACGGCTATTAGAAGGGAAAACGAAAAAATCTAATTAATTTTAGGTGTCGTTTGAAAGTTAAAGCGGTTGTTACGCGGAGTTTGACCCGTTTTTTTCGAAGAGATGTTGTTTCTTTTACGATATTTACTTTTACCATTCCATGTTTCCAATTAACACTGATACTGACTGGCCTGTTGGTCTAGTAGTTAGTGGCCCTGACTGCTATGCTGGAGGTCGTGACTTCGATTCCCAACCAGGACAAACGTATGTGTGATGAGCTCGATCATTTGTTCTATCTCTGCGTGTAATTTATCTATAGTATGTACATATTTAGAAATTTATAAGTATGTTTATCAGTTATTTAAATTAGTACTCATAACACAAACTCTGTTTAGCTTGGGGCTAGATGGCGTTGTGTGGAAGTTGTGAAATATAATCAGACTGCGTGAAATTCTAGCAATAAAGATTTAAAATATCATATAATCAACCTTTTCTAGATCGTTCTACAACAATTTTATGCAAACGGATGAAACAAATGAGAGAACTATCAAATCTATTATTAGATATTCAGGTCAGTATAACCACCTCATCGGTAAATACGTCTAGCAGCTCGTATAACTTGCAAATAGCGCAAAGCGTCGAGTTTAACCAGTAAAGTTTAAAAAAATCTGCTTAAATGTAATGTGGTGTTGGTCAGACTTGGCAATGAGATGCAATCGAAACGTGTGTGGTTTGCATAATCATTCCATTTGATTTTGAACTCTATCAGTGAAAGAATAGAGTTACACATTGCCTGATTTAAGGCTCGTATGTTGTATACGGTGATGTTTACTGAACGTTGCCAAATAGCGTTTTATTCAAACATTGACTGCGGCGAGAGCTCGTGCCTTATCCCTTGAATATTTATCCGGCACTCGGAATCGTAAATTGGTGAAAATGTTTCGAGCAATTTTAAAGCTTTTGAAAAAACTCTACCCAAGTTTGCCATTGGACCTTTTACTGGTAGTAGTAAAAACAAACAGTGTAGTTTGGAGGAGAACCTTTTCACTTGTGAATTATTAGGTTTTAGTAACATTGCTTTGTAACGGACCAGTAAGAATCTTTTTATTCATGGTCTCTGTAATTCCCTACAGCAGCAAATCATGTTTTTATCTCACCCATATAACCCTTTGGGATATCAGATATCTTCCTTCATTTCGTATAACATCTGTCGGCCTCATGACCTACAAACATAACACATGTAACACTGTTGGGACACATTCATTTAAATGATTTGGGACCAAAACCGCAAATATACGAAACTTTGATATCTGTAGAAAGTTTTCTTCGAACAAGGGTTTGGTTCTCTGAGGAGAATGTATCTGTAGCTTAATAGCTGTAATAGCTTATATCTGTATTCTAACTATTATATAAACACAAAGAAAACTTACGATACCACTTTCACACACTTAGCACTAACTGAAAAGTACAAACGCCAGCACATCAAGTTACCCCAATGTGTCAATTTTCTCAATTGAATATGAACCTTATTCTGTTTGACATAAAGTTGAAAAACAATCAAAGAAATTTGACGCATTGGAGTAACTTGATGTGCAAGCGTCTGTACATGCGGCCGCGTTTGATAAAACACAAAATTCTTTGCAGTATCTAATTTGAGAGGATATTCTTACTTGCTCGTGTGGTCTTGCATAAATGTGTTAATATCAAAATAAATCATCCAAGTAAAAGAAAAACTAAAAAAATATAAATAAAGTCTAGTTTATAATGAATTAAACAAAACTATGTCACCTTACACTTTTTAAGTTTTTTTGTGAAGTTAGTTATATTTTTTTTACCACCGACAGGCGCGAGGGAGGCGGTTTTTCGTATATTTTGCTATAAAATATGGGAAAGTAACTAGAATATTTACTCGTACATACACAAGTTTAGAAGCAAAATACACACAATAAGCCGCGAGTTGAATAAGAATGTTCACTTTGCCAGCTGCCGGCGGAGAATGAAAACAAATGGAGTATGTTGTGAGAGATTGACGACAGGGGGCTCTGATGGATGATTCGCTTTTTAAAATAAGAGTTTTCTTCTCCTATCCTAAATCATAATCAGGAATTTTCACCTACATTGTACTCTCCAGCCAAGCTTTTTTTGAAGTAGGCCGTAAATATAATCCTTACGGGTAAAGTCAGGGAAGTTAATTGTTTTTCAAATTGGCTATCAACATGAATCAACCCTATATACATATATTCACAACTGTCATGCATATGTGAAATATAATATGTAGCTAGGACACTACAAATTGGCGTATTGTGTTCATCTGATTAACAATAATATAATTTCTTTGACTTTTTATAACTTTTTGGGGTTTTAAAAATATGTTTTTTGACATAACGCAGGATTGTTTTGGTAATTTGTAAAGCATGCATGTTTTTATTCATATAATCAGATAATAAATACTTAAAAATAAAATTTAAACTTGATCTCAGAATTATTATGGTTATCTTTAAAAAGTAACCCGTATTGGAGAGAAACTTACAACTACGTGTACGGACGCCAGCACATCAATTTACCCCAATGTGTAAAATATTCCCAATTGAATACGAACCTTTTTCTGTTTGACAAAAAGTTGAAATACGATCAAAGAAATTTGACACATTGGGGTAACTTGACGTGCTGGTGTCTGTACCTACAGTACTATATGCCACTTGTAACTTTTAACAATGAAGCATTTAATTCTTAGAAATCAAGATAAATTCTTACGAGCTTTCTCGTTTTTTTCTAATAACCTTCTTTAATTTTTTCAGGTATGTAACGTCACATTACACTACGCAGGTAGTGAAGGTAACAAACAACTGTCATTTTAATATTGTGACGACAGAATTAAAGAAAATCGCGCTACGTAAAATTATTTTAATGCAAGCATCAAGTCTAGATGCGTTGTTTATGGTGTACAATATGGAGTACCTATTCTTTTATATTATACCCACTGCCAAAACATGGAAATCTCGGCGTGTTTGATCACTACTACTTATGTAAAAAGACCTGTCAACGTAGAAAAATAAGTAAACAGGTACTTTCTGCCCACATCCATCCAATCAGTCAGATAGTGAAACACCGATCATATCTAGGTACTAGTTTAAAAATTACGCGTAAAGCGCACTACACACCAAAGCCGCCGACCATCCGACACAGCCCCCCGACACAACCTTAGGCTTATGTTGAAAGAAGCATGTCGGCAACATTCGCGCACGCGTGTTGCCCGGCGACGTTTGAGCTGTAGTGACGTGCTAGTATTTTTTGTTTTTGCGACATGGCCGCCGACATACCGCTGGCAAAGTTTTACGACTTGCAATGACTGAAGCCGCCAACCTAGCCCGCCGGCAAAATGTTACCAACATATGCCGCTGGGCTTTGGTGTTTAGTGCGCTTAATATCAGTTTATCATTTATCAATCATTGTTTTCCAACAGACGAGATCGAAGTCAAAAGGTAAGTTTCTCATTACAATTTTTTTTATAAGTAACAACGACAACTGTAAATTGTAAACTGTTTCATTCATGTGCTCTGTTCACTTTATTAAGTCTGTGGTCTGGGCTCTGCGGTCTGTTAGTGTACTCATAAGAGCCCAAGCGTAATATGCTTGATTTATAGCCTACATATTCGTAATGAAATGCGTGGGCATGAAGTCTAGAGGTTTCATTACTAAATACTCTAAATAGTAGCTTTGATAAATTGAACTTAATCCTCAAAATCCAAACTGGGCTCCAACGGTATTTGGTATCTATTTTAGAGCCTGCTCGACACGATTTTGTGTACATTTCCATGAAACAATTTCTATAACATTGTGCATGACACTATTTATTTATTTAATACTTCAAGCACACTAATGTACAGAGGCGGACTTAATGCCATAGGCATTTTCTACTAGTCAACGAGTCGCGTTTACTTTTATTACAATGTAGATAATGATTGTTTTTAGAACTCTGCCCATGGTTTTTAATGAGAATACTATGAACAGGGGTGGAAAGAACGTCGCATGTACACAGGTAGGTACCATTCTTAAGGTCAGCTCATGATCTGGACAGCGCTGAAATTTTTCATCGGCATTTCCTCATTTCTAAGATCACTGTTCTTTTTGCCTTATACAGTACTAGCATTCCCGCGGCTTCGTTCTCATGGATGTCGGTCGCGCCCAGCTCCCAGAAGGCTTAATTTCAACCGCCAATAAATATCATTATATTTTTGCCAATGAATATAAAAAGTTGACAAGTTATATACTAATAATTTCCTTGAGAAAAACACTATCTACAGGTGAAAACAGCATCGGCGTTTGAGTTTATCGCGAACAGACAGACAGACAGACGACCGCAAGTGCGGATCCACTCGATCAACCAGTCAAATCAGGCGGGCCGTAAGCTTGATTGCCACCGTCGTGGTATAAAAAAGTAGTACTTTATGTATGGATGTTATACCAATCGACTTAAACTATTACCTCCTACTACTACTACTTCAAAAACTACCTCCTCTAGTATTGTGTGCAACATAGAGACACGCAACGCAGTAGTTCAGTTTAAAATGATATATTTTGTATCTTTCAAAATCTATGCATTGCAGTAAGGTTGACTGGTAGAAAATGCCTAAGGCATTAAGTCCGCCTATGTACATTTGTGTGCTTGAAGTATTAAATAAATAAATAAGGTAGATAGGTTAGGTAGTTAGGTTAGCTATAGGATAGGTATGGTAAGTTAGGTTAGATTATATGAATATATACTAAATTTACACCTCTTATTTTACTCTTATTTCACAAAAAAATTAAAAACCCTAATACATTCAACTTCATTTTATCGTAACAACTTTGAAAATCAGAGAACTTTCATACTAACTTTGCGCCCCCCTTTTACTCCCTTAAGAAATTATTTACGAAAAAATATTTGTTACGTGTTGAAACACGTACTCGTTAATCATATGGCCATGACTTTCAATGAAAAAACCGTCATACTAAATTTCTTTGGAACAATTTCAAAAACGACAAAGTTTTATACTAACTTTTCACCCACGTTTTTCCCCCCTAGCCTCAGTGCGGAAAATGAAGACTTAATCTCTGCTCTCTCTCTGTATCCGTTTTAGAAGTGCGAGATAAAGAATGACGCTCTCGTTCTTTATAAATAACAAATCGAAAACAGAAATCAGAGCGCGATTGTTCTAACTAAAGTTTTCAATAAAATTTTAAAGTCAGCCATTTGACTCGTTTCTCTTACTTCAGTATAACTTTAACAAAGTAGCTCAAGGACTTCCGTATTCAATTAATTTCAATTAAGTTATTACCAAATTATTTAGCTCTGACTGATTGTAGATGGGAGTTAATTTTGACACATTGTTAGCAGAAACTTCAAAACTTATGATATGACAAGCTAATGGTTTTATTAAGTTGACATTATGATTACGATGAATAAGCCCTAATGACAGTACATAAATAATCTCACGCCTTTTTCACATAGGGGTAGGCAGAACATACAGAGCGTAATCTGCTACGGTTCTTACATATACTTCTTTTGCTTCGTTAAGATTCATGTTGTCATACACACACGCCGGTTGCGAGTACAACGCACCAGACCTTTCTGAAGAATCTCATCAGTAAGGTGATAATAATTAATTAATATCTGAAGTTACCTAGACATCGCTTCTACAGACGTGTATTAGTTTCAAAACTTTATCTAATGGGTGTGTAGATGTAAAGACAACATGACCGTTAATCCATATCAAGTAATACACTGGAACGTGCCCTGGTTACCTAAAAAGCTGTTGCGTATTATGTTAAAGTATTAAAATAACGTAATATTACTGTAGGTCTGTTCAGTTTATTTATTCAGGCGGGCTGGATAACATTTTTAGCCCGTACCTACAGGGCACGGGACACGATATCCCGGTTTAATTATACAAAAGCCAGACATTCAATAATTAGATACGCAAAGTGTGTATGTTAAAGTTTGAGAAAAAATGGACATTAAGGATGACTTTAGTTTAAGCCTCCAAGGGTATTTTTTCTTATACTACTTGTGTGGTTAGTGACAAGTGACTTACGAGTACTTGTCAGAATTTGTGCAGCTCATGGGTCTGACTATCCTGGCTTGGCGTCGGCTTGGCCGTCAAGAAATATCTAATCTCGAGCATGCCGGTTTCCACACGATGTTTTTCTTCACCGTTTTTGAAGCAAGTGAAAATGATACAATATGCACATGAATCCGAAAATTTAAGAGGTTTGGGTAACCTTTGACTTGGCAGTCTGCCGGTTGCACCACTGTGGCTATCTGTGTTCTAAACCACCGCGGGTAATTTAGCCTATTGTAAAAAATTACTAACCTAACCGAAAGAAACCGTTATGGGCACCACTGGCTGCTACATTAACCGCACCAGTTTCTTTCAAGTCAACAAACAAAACGCAACGAGTGTGAAAAGACAATAGCGCTATTTTGTTGAAGCCTCTCAGTTAAGCGAGTTAGCTAACAGACAAAAGGCAAGCGCTCTCTTGAATCTACTAAAACTTTTCGCTTCGAATTTCTTAAAAATCTTTTGTTATTTTTCTAAAATTGTAGTTAAAGCTAGCCTTTTACCATCTTTGTTAGGATCGGCTGCAAGTCTAACCAGCAGGCCTAGCCATATTACAAATTCTATTTCTATTCTGACTGGCCTGTTGGTCTAGTAGTTAGTGACCCTGACTGCTATGCCGGAGGTCGTGGGTCCGATTCCCACCCAGGACAAATGTTTGTGTGATGAGCACAATCATTTGTTCTGTGTCTGGGTGTAATTTATCTGTAATATGTATGTATTTAGAAATTTATAAGTACGTTTAGTACCCATAACACAATAAGCTTAACTTGGGACTAAATGGTGTTGTGTGAAAAGTTGTGGAATATTCATTTATTATTTTACTATTTATTCTATTGCGACAATATATAGAAAATCGCGTTTATGGAATCAGCTGTCTGTCAACTGTTAAATGTTAACTAGTAGAATTTGTAACATGGCTGAAAATGAAATACTCTTGACAGTTGGCAAACAGCTAACTCCATATACGCCATTTTCTTTCTATTGTCGCCTTATCGATTACGATAATAGAAATAGAATTTGTAATATGGCTAGGCCTGCAGGAAACAGTTGATACCAGTGTTTTATATGAAGCGGCTTCCTATCTGACCTCCAGAACGCAGTGATTGGGTGACACCATACGTCTTATTTAAACTGGATGACAGAGTTTCGGGGCTCTGACTAGGTACTCGCTAAGAATGTCAAAGATCAAAGAATGTTAAAGGTAGCATATTAATATTATGCGTTTCAAATAAGAATAGGAACGTCAATGACCTCTATCAGTCAAATGTCGCTTGAAAAGTACTGCCTGCAAAGAAACCTTAATCGCGTATCAATTGTTTTATTATTTTTGGTTTTACCGAGTCGAAGGCATTCAAAATGAAAAAACGTCTTAAATTATTAGTCTTTTGGAGTGCTTACGTTTTATTTATTTATTCTGTTTGTTACACGGTTGTTTGTTGTTGTTGTTGATATTTGTTTTAGTTTTCATCTCCCTGACTACTCGAAAATGTGTGAACGGGGTGCTGTTTTGCATGGGAGGGCTCGAGAGATTATCTCCAATGTAAACAAATACTTTGAGAGTACAATTCAGAAAATTAATGGTTCGTTATTCGTAAATAAATTATATTTAGAAAAAGTAGTAATTAATATGCAGGTTTAAGCTTCGAACATGCTCTGATTCTATTATTATGGCCTCCTACCGTGGAGCAGTAAATTTATAAATACCATGTCTGGTGTAGTACCTAATTAGTCTGTCCATATTTACAAAGTTAGTTAAGTATCCTAAACTAATACACTTTAGTCGGTCGTCTGTACGTGTCTGTACGGTGCACTATACTCGTACATGTTGCTAACTATGTAATGGAGCCTTCGCTTCGTGTGAACATCATTGGTCCTTTCTTTATGTTCTTGGCTAAGACCCTTTATCGTTCCCAGGCCATGTTTGTTTTTGTAAAAGATATCTTTAAAGGAATTTTGCCCAAAGGTCTTACCTTAAAGTAGGTATTTATCAAAAATTACTAATACTCACATAAAATTTAAGCCAAATTTTATGTGGGCAAAATTACACAGTTTACTGTTTAATATTAACAGAATCTCGATAAATAAAATAATAAGGCTTAGATTTGATGCGGTCGACAAATGACACCTTATTTTTCATTTTCAGCATTTATTAAACTTGCATGTTCTAGGTATTAACATGTCAGCGCTTGTCTGCTGTAGGCGTTACCACAATTAATCAAACGCGAGTTTCACTTTCATTGCCCTGAAGTGTCGACATTGAGGACGCGTCCGGAATAAATGTGAAATTTATTCAAGAGGGAGCCACTGCTGCAACTAAGTTTAGCAATTTATTTCTCAAATACGTGCGTGGTCCCGGTATTTGTGTATTGGTTACACAGGGAGACTGTTAATTCATCGGAAATCTTTCTGGGTATGAAAGTTTGCAATTTAACTTTTGCTGTAGGTCCAACTGTATTACTAACAGCATCTTATAAATGTACGTTTTTTTTAATATTTTATTGTTTAACACAGTGTAAGTGGTTTACATACATGAATACTTTCCACCCCCGAACTTTACTGATAAATAAAATAGCTTCACTTGTGTTTCCTTCCGCGCAGTACATATTTAGAAGACATGTGACATCTACCAATTCGCACTGGGCCCGCGTGGTAGATTACTATAGCCCATACGCAAAATACGCACTTTGACGTAGAGTTGCGGATACTAGCCCAGTATCTTTATCTTTATCTTTAGTCCAATGTCGTAGGGTCGAACATTTTATTACCAATCAAACAGTCCCTGTTTATTGTTCTATTTTTATTTGTTTCTGTTTCGTTTATTGTCATCTGACACCATTTAGTGGACAGTACGATATCCTCTGGCGACCGTCGTAAACAGAGTTCGTTTCTTGACACGGAAAATGAAATCTGTCCAAAGTTAATTTTTCTGTTGAAAAGCATCCTACTAGGCAAATTTCTGTACAATATTCTACCGTATTGCGATAGTTTTAAGGTGATGACTAAGTAAACTTTCTTGGAAAAATGAAGCAGGAGTTGCGTTGTTCTTAGAATTTAAATGATGTTATCACGTCTGTCGCCAATTCGGTTTAAGTGTGGGTGACACCATTTTCTTAAAACGGGTTTTTTATTGATTGTGAATCGACTTTTATGCATTTTTGGTTCATGTGGATTACGTGTATGTATGGTACTAGTTATTGTAAATCTTTTTTCATAAGCAACATGGTCCAATCCAGGATTAAGTGCAGAAACCAAACCCGATAAAAATCTTTGTTCTATTACCGAATTGCAGCGGTCTTTAAAGCAAAGACAATAAATAGGACGGCAAATCTTTTCCAAAAGTGACATTAGTTATGAACTTGCAGTAAGACAGTTTACAATGTTCCTTATTTAGGTAAATCACAAAGTAAATACTTTGAGGATATTCAGCTTGAGTTAGAATGCTAATATTGTTACTTCCACGTTAACACCGCTCATTATCTTACATTCCCTCGTATTTACACGAAATATTCCTCTGTTTATTCCAAATTACTTCCATTAATTACATTAAACACATCACACTCCTATCTTAATGAATACGAACGAAATTCTCTTATTAATATTGTATTATATTCGAGGTTGTTATTAAATAAAATTAACATTTGCAAAGTGTTTAACGGGTATTTATAAAATAGCTAAAAGGATAGCTAACATTATAATGTTGGCTTTGAACAAGATAAAGCACAAGGTTAAACCGGTTTAAAAAAAAGAGAAGGGTTGCGTTTTGAACGTGTGTTTTTTATGAAGACATATACGACATATGCCTGCATATTGGTTATTGCCAGAAGTGTCCTTTAATACATCCACATTCCACCACTTTCTTTTGAGTCCTACTAGCACTCGGCCTGTTTTTTTAAAGTTGGTTCACATCATCATTTTTAACCCCAGACGCAAAAAGAGGGGGGTTATAAGTTTGACCGCTATGTGTGTGTGTCTGTCTGTCTGTCTGTCTGTCTGTAGCACCGTAGCGCTTAAATGGGTGAACCGATTTAGATGCGGTTTTTTTTATTTGAAAGCAGGGTGTCTTGCGATGGTTCTTAGGATATGATTCATCAAAATCAGTTCAGCCATTTCAAGGTTACCAGCCCTTTTGTGTTAGCTACCGTTGCAATTTTAGACGTCTATGGGTAATAACTTTGCTTACAAACATATGTGTGGCTTAAAATTTCAAACACCCATGTGTGTTATATTAATAAGGAAGATTATGGTACATTAACAGATATGTCGTGTTTGGATTCAGTTTAACCAGCATTCGATTCTGCGCACAGTGCACTGACGGCAACAGGATGAGCTAATGCTGCAGCCAGACTATCCAGCACACCAGTAGGTAGACTCTTGACAAAATAATAACAGATATGTCGTGTTTGGGTTCGTTTTGTATGTAGAGTCAAATGCTAGTTGCATTTGACTCTACATACAATGCACTGAAAAATCCTCATAACTGTAAACTCTTTGTAACAAAATTAATGCGTTTAAAAATTTTAAAATAAATTTAAAATTTCCCCACCGCAAAAAAGTAAATCATTTAAAAAGTTAAAAATAACACCTTCATATCGTTTCGCCATGAAATTTTACGTCATGTCGGGGTACCGCTAAAATAAGTACCTACATACCTAAGAATGCTAGGAGCATTCCTTACTTGAGCGGTACCCCGACGTGAAGTAAAATTTCATGGCTCAACGATAGGAAGGTGTTATTTTTAACTTTTTAAATGTTTTACTTTTTTGCGGTGGGGGTTTTTTTAATTTTTAATTTTAGCAAGAAGTCGTCGATGTGTGTACAGTCAATGTATATGGTTCCTGTTATAAAAAGTTAAATTAAATAAAAATGTCCGTCCAACCCTTTCATGGAAACTTACTGTTTATTCCACAATGCATTAAGAAATACAGTTTTTTTTATTAGAGGAGGTTTAGGGTTTAATAATAACAGCCTCACAAGTCAATCGAAGGTTAAGCTACGCTTGACGAGGTTGGTCCGTGGATGGGTGACCATTTATAACATGTCAAGACTGCTCCTTGTCTCTGAAAGCACGTAACACCCTTGGTCCCGGCTTTCATTTGTCGTCGTTACAAATAGTCAGAAGCCCGAAAATCTTACTAACAGTTTTACGAAGACATATCAAGTTACCCAGTAACTGGGTTGTGGAAGTCGTTCCATGTAAAACACTGGTATTTAGCTGAATCCGGTTTAACTGGAAACCGACCCCAACATAGTTGGGGAAAGGCTAGGCAGATAATTAAGGATAATATTTTTGTGTTCACCAAAAATCTAATGGTGCATCTGTGTATGCATTTCTAAAATATTGATCTTAAACCCGTTTAATTGTTTTACTATAATCAAACTACTCGGCCAACAAAATATGTTACATCAAACAAATTCCAAATTAACACCAAGATATAACAGTTTTTTATTGTAGTGCGCTGCAAATATTCTATTGTAACAATAACTATTCTATTCTTCTCCGAAAAATACTGATCGTGCACCAAATATTCCGTTGACGGTGGAGGGAAACGATGTGGAAGGGATCCATAGGTTAGGTTAGGTTAGAACTGTGACCTACTACGAAATTATTTGTCAACTGATTAGTGTTAAAAAAACATTTTTAATAAGCATTACATTTTGTAATGTGTTCATTTTTTATTAATAAAGCTACATTGGGCATTAATTGGTGTTTGATTCAAATACATTTTGCAGTGCATTATCTGAAGTAAAACTACACACTTCAAAAGTGTCTAGGGATCAACATATATTTTTGCAATAACTTTTCTCCTGATTGATATTAATTAAAATTTTCTTTAAGGATTCATCAAATAAAGTGTTTTCGTTTGTCACAGTAACGATAAACCAAGTCACCTTTGCATTAATAAAGAAATTTGCCATTTTCCTAATAAAGGGATTTTTGACATTTGAACCACTAACATTAAAGTTCGAAAAAAAGACTGAAATAACAGTTTTCTTTAAAATTTTATTAGGTAACTTAAACAATTAATAATCCGTGTTTCTACCGCGAACACTAACAACACAAGAACATCGGTTTGGCATACTCAAAATGAGTTCATCCAAATCACGCTGTGGAATGGCCGCCCATGTTCGTTGCAACAACAAAAAAAGGTCTTCTTGCGACTGGATACCCTCCATATTCGGCAGAGCTCTTCTCTGTAGCATATCCCATGCATGCTCAATCGGGTTCAAGTCTGGCGACTGAGCAGGCCAGGGCAGGACATTGATGTTAGCTGCGGCGAGAGTCTGTCTTACAACTCTTGCGGTGTGCGGTCGTGCATTATCATGCATTAACTGAAATAAGGGACCGATTTGCACTTGTAGAGGAACGATGACGTCTGATACAATCGTCTCAGCATAAATTTGAGCGTTGAGGTTGCCTCTGATCCAAATCAACTCAGTTCTTCCGCCGATCCAAATACCCGCCCATACCATGATGGTTCCACCACTATAAGGATGGACTTCCTGGCAGGATTTTAATCGCTGTTGGCGTCCAGGGGTTCTCCAGTGTCGTATACGTCTTGTATCCGGTCTCATACCAAAACGAGACTCATCAGAAAAGCACACGAAACGCCATTGTTCTTCTGCCCAATTTCTGTGTTCAAGAGCCCATTGATATCGAATCCTACGATTGTGCATTGCTATAGGTGGTACCCGTAGCGGTCTTCGGGAATGAAGGTTCACTTCATGCAAACGGTTTCTGACTGTTTGGTCGCTAATTAAATTCCCTGAAGAGTGATGAAGCCTCACGACTAACATCATGGCGGTTATTGTTGGAGCTCTTCGAGTTAAGATTTGAATGTATCGGTCTTGTCTCCGTGTGGTGCAGCGATACCGTCCTCCATGGCGCTCAGCCACGGTACCAGTGCTTCGGTAACGTGTCCAAAGTCGACTGATAACACTCTGACTTGTATTCAGAGCTAAAGCCACAGTACGTTGCCGGGAACCAGCTTCTATCATTCCCACGGCTCTGAGCATTTCTTCCCTGCTTAAATGACGTCGCCGCTCCATAATAACGTTGGTTTTAATCAGTAGTAGGGAAACAGTAGCACTAATAATGTCTTCAATGCGTTGTATGTTTTTATAGGGAAAATATTGACAGCTGATTTTCATCTTTTACTCGAATTTGATTCACAGTTCCTGATTCAAATTATGAAATGCACCAAAAAGGATCCATATAAATTTATAAAATCACTAGCTGCCCCGGCAGACTTCGTACTGCCTAATTAAATTGCAATAAAATCCTGTCAAAATGATTTGTAATGCGACATTTTTTTGTTCCTACATATTTTACAGTCGGGGCAAAAAATTATCCTGAACAGAACTGTCACCTTGGTGATAAGGCGTTGTGAATAAGAAATACAATTAAATAAAACATATATAAGCATTTAAAAATAAGTAATCCCTTTATTGTTAATCATGTGAATCATAATTATTAACAAAAATCAGTTTTATTTTCATTGTAGTGCTTTGTGATAGACGATGTTTTTTGTTTGATTATCTGGCGCATAGACAAACAAATCTGATGGTTTTCCAACACGGGAACAGGCAACATACAATTGACCATGTGAGAAACACTGTTTTCCAGATTAATACCACTAACACTTAATGATTGCCCCTGGGACTTGTTTATGGTCATAGCAAAAGCAAGCCGAACTGGAAACTCTAGTCGTTTAAAGTCAAACGGCACATCATTTGGAATAATTGAGATGTGCGGTATGAGAACGTCTTCTCCTTTATACTTTCCTTTCAGTATAGTTGCTTCTATCACGTTGTTTAGTAATTTTTTATCGCTAACCGTGTGTTGTTGCAAAGACGCGGTTGGTTGATATTTCGCAACATTATAACTACCGATCCAACTGGCAAATCCAGCGAGTTTAAACATTCTGGTGGATAGTATACTACATCATCTTGGTTAGTAGCCGAATCAACTGATTTATATTATCCTCGATTCGCCTGTAATTTGTTCTTGCATTTTTAAATTTAATTCACATCTATGTTTTTTGCAGCCAATATAGCTCGTTCGCTCAACCAATCGTGGTTCCTGTAATTTTAAGAAACATCTGGAAACACCTTCTGGATAAGTTCATCTTTTGATAGAGTTAACTGACAAAAACTTTGAGAAATGTTAATGCAGCCAGTCAACATGTCTATAGGAAATTTGCCACTACCAATGTCAATGAGTTGTTTAGAGAATATGTTTCCAGATTGGTCATTTTGCAATTTGATATGCATATACTTGCTTAAATTAAGTACTTTGACATGTTTCCACAATTGGAGGACTTTAGACATGCATTGAGTTCATCAGCTGGTTTTGATCGTGGAATCACTGGCAATGTTTGACGAAAATCTCCTGCTAATAAAACTTTGGCTTGCATGTCTTGTGCGGCGGCCGATGTTCGCACGTCGTCCTCTAGGCATTTTGGACTATGGGCAGAGTGGTGAATTTAACCTCAAATGCACGATCCACATAATTTACATAGTTCAACTTACCACCTTAAAGACAAATGCCTGCTGTTGAAATTAAAAAAAAAAATTGCACAATAGGTACACGTTATTGATTTGATGGTTTCCAATTGAAATATTAGGAAACGAATAACTTATATTTTTTTTACTTTTTTTTCACAATTTCACAGTGAACACAATACTTTTCAATATTTACTTTTTGCCTGACATTATGTCAGTTGTCAATCTGTCATTTACTTTTCTTTAATTTTGTGTCATAGTTTTTCATAGTGACTATGAAGGTTGCATCTGATTTATGTAATTTAATTTATTTTTATTAGTATGTTAGCTCTAATAATGTAATTTATTGTCATTTTTTCCTGAATTTTCTTTGCTATAAACCTCACGGAGCCCGAGACCTTTCCAACGAATGCAAAACCGTGCAAATCGGTTCGTGCGTTCTGGAGTTATATCGTCAGGAAGGAAAACCCGACTTATTTTTATATAGTAGATAAATTTATTACAAAGCCACATCTCGATCTCAAGAAATCCGCATAAAAATGCTTGATCCCTAGACACTTTTGATGTGTGTAAAAGAATAAATGCTTGTTTTTAAAATTAGGTGTATTACTATTTTTACAAATTTGCAACAGTTGTTAAATAGATGCTCGTTATGACATATTTTAATGAACATATTTTGGTGCACATTCAGTATATTTGGTGGAACACAGGCAAAATTAGGTAAATGAAATGGGAATAAATTGAAGTACTTTTAAATACCATCCGATAATTAATAAATACAGATCTAGGTAGAACTAGGTCATGCACAACAACACAGTCTAAGTTTCCATCCTGTGTGTGTACAGCTAACTAACTGAATATACAAAGCTGAACCCAAAACTGGTTACTCACACAATAGACTTTCAGCACACAATTTATTCGCTTATAAACCAACAAATTACAAAACACCATCACAGACGTAGAGACGGCGAGTAAGTTATGACATCGTAAATTAGTCGGATGTCAGTGTTGTCCGAACATATCGTCCGCATAATCCTACCATTGTAAGCTATTACGATATTTACAGTTAGACAGGAGTAAAGAGATTAGAAGTGAGAGCTTGATGAATTACTATAGTCCATTTGAAATAAGAAAATAATTTTTTATAAACCTTTTTTACAATCCCTTCAACCGATTTTGAGTTCTATTACGTTGGCAGCATGACAAATGGCAGCTGCAGGAAACAATTGGTATCGTATCTGCGTTTTTACTCGTAATGCCATCCTTATAATTACGAAATAGTAGTTAAAATTGGTTGATCGGACTGTAAATCGGTTTGTTTAAATTTCTTTTTTTATTTCAAATGGACTATAGTATTTGACAGAGAAACAATTGATTAGGTGGCTTTGAGACGGGGTTTGTGTACTTTTTTTTGTTATACAATATGTTGGCATGGTAATTCTATCTAATACAAAATGTTTAAATAAGAGCACATTAGAGACTCGCTAAATAAAGAATAGTAGTAGTTGCTATGTTTGGATACAATTATATGTTTTCAACTTATTAAACGTAAGTTTAACTAATATATGAAATTATCGTGTAACAGTGTTTCGTAAAAAACTTTTCCGACACGGCTTGACCGATTCTTATGGGACTTTGTGTGTATATTCAGAAGATCTGAGAATGGTATGTAAACTAATAAGCACAACAAATTGATTCTAATGCGAAACGAAGTTTGCCAAACATCTACCTAGTTCAATAAATGTAATATAAAAATATACAACAATAATACAAGTCGAAAAAGTTATTTTGTATACAGGCAGAAATATTTGACCACATTAATTGCTGAAGTTTTTATTTTATTTGAAGTACTTCACAAAATAAAAATATCCTTTAGGTACACGGGATAAAAGTGAACTAGATATGGTAGGAATATTTTCATGTAGTGAAAATGGTGAAAAGACGTCGAACAATATGCGTTGCACTACATATAATGTGGCGAGCACAATGGTGGCCGGTAGTGAATGGCGGAAGTCAGGCTCCAGTGCCGCAAGGAGCGTGTGTGAGCGTGAATGAATATACAAGAATATGAGCTGTGTTCTTCGCTTACCTCAAACTTAACATCAGGGACATTTAGTAACTAAATTACTTAGGCTGTAAATGTCTTAAGCGGGCGTCGCATGTCTAAGCACGTCTTGTCAGTTTGGAAACGCGATGTTCCTCGCCCTCACCCGTATTATAGATAAATTACACTTAGTATAGAACAAATGATCGTGCTCATTACACGATATTTGTATTGTGTATTTGTGTAGGAATTGAACCCACTAGAGCAACTTGCAGATCAGTCAATGCATTACAATTTCTAGCCAGGCCGCTATTCACATCGCTACGAACATCGTTTTGTTCGCAGTGCGGGAGCGGCTTTCCCGCGTCTCAACCCTCACACCCCGCACGATTGCCCCGTCTAGACAGCTTCGTCGGACGACTGTAGGTTTTTAGACTGTGGTATTACTTAGTGTTATAAACTGAACAACGCCGGTGTGTGTTACCGCTGGCACTTTTGTAGATACGGAACCGCGCGGGCGTCTACAGAAGATTGGTATGTACAATAAAGTATTTAGTCATAGTCATAGTAGTTTATTGATAAGGGATTTTTACAAGTCATATACCTATAGACTAAATATTTTGCAGATGAAAAAAATTCATTAGCTAAATTATTAAACAAATGTCAAATGGTACAAGAAGTCAAACCAATAAAATAAACAAATAAATAGGTGTCAAATCACTAATACAAAAACACACACACATTACACACTACACTAAAGTACTATCAGTCGTAGTACTCGAAACCGGCGCGACTGTATGACAATATGTATGAAACAAACGACGCAAAAGAAGTATGTAAGAATCGTAATATATGGCGCTCAGCAGTTTCTGCCTACCCCCAAAAAAAGGCGTGAGTTTATTATTTAACAACAGCTTATAACGCTGGTATTGAAACAAAATTATTTTCCATTAAACAGTTTGATTATAATCCAAAGATATTATTATAAATGGGTTCAGCAGCCACCTGTGTATTAATGTTAATCCGGTCCGTTTGCTGGTCTTTGTACAAAATTACCGGCTAATCACCGGCGGATATTCGGGTTCACTTCTCCCAACCTCCCCGCCGGTTGCTACTACGCAGTTAACGTACCCAGGGCAGCTGTCGAAATGTATTATAATTTAGTCCGGATTATTCCCTTTGTAATTTTAGAAGCTAATTAATTTAAAATTAAAATGCAGAATACATTTTGACTACTCACAGGTTTCTAAATGATGCCGGGCACCTTTTTAATACCAAAGCCACTTCATTATGCAAAAACGTAAATTTATAATTAGGCACAGTTTACTTTCGATCTTTTAAATTCCATTTGTGCATACCTTGTAGCTTATGTAGTGGGATTCGCTCACAGAACAAATATCTACTCATATTATGGCCTGGTTCCTGGTTTGGCTATTTGTGTATGTGAGTTTAATGATTGTTAACGCACCCACGACAAAAGTGTGCGAAGTCTATATCTAGTCTAAGAACATAATTTACTTCTCGTGTTTGATTAAGGCTCCCCCAAATCGCCATATCAAGCGGTTCTGTGCCTCCGCATCCTGTATTACCGTTGTCCCCGTAAACGGTGTCTTCGGCACATGGACAACAGAACATGGTATGTAGATTACCACCCAACCAATTTCCTCAACCTTTAAGTTTGTCTCCTTTTATATAAATACTGTTCCACTTCACCGTCGCACTGGTCTTAAACAAAAAATTCACATAACTTATTTTCCAGAACTAATTCATTGGTAGTAAATAAAAATGTTGCCTGTTTTTCTGTTGGTTAGTGGCCCACACTGCTATGCTGGATGGAGGTCGTGGATTCGATTCCTACCCAAAACAAAAGTTTCTGTGATGAGCACAATCATTTGTTTCGTGTCTGTGTGTAATTTATCTATAATACATACACACACATACATACATACTTACAAACATACATAAACTCACGCCTATTTATTTCTTTTTTCCGTTTTCGTTTTTTTTTATCTATAATATGTATGTATTTAGACATATATAAGTATGTTTATCAGATATGTAGTACTTATACGAGTAGCACAAGCTCTGCTTAGTTTGGGAGTAAATGGCGTTGTGTAAAAGTTGTGACATATTTATTTATAAACACAAATAGAAAAAATATTTTTTTTGTGAGGAAATCTCATTTATTTCCATAAACATTACAATATGTTTATTATACCCATTCTAACATAATTTATTATTCATGTTTTTATCTAAACTCACCAGTTCCACTCGTTCCATTCATTCGTTCATTTGTTATTATGATTTACTGCAAATTGTGTTTTTACGATGCAATTCATTTAAATTGTTTTTTATTCTGCTATATTCTGTAATATAAAAGCGAAAATCACCGACTAACTCATCGGTCACTATCTCTCAAATAGTATTGCAATTTATTATTACGTTGACATTAAAAAGTTATTCATGTAGTAATTTCTGTCTGTCTGCTATCTGCGCTTAATAATGGTGCACTGTAAAACGGTGCTAGTAATGAAAACTGACTGTCCATTATAAAAACATAACAAAATATGTAAATTGATTATTAATTTCTATATATTTATTACAATATAACATAACCTATACTATTAAATAAAGAGGAAATGTTTGATTGTTTGTTTGCATTGAATAGGCTCCGAAACTACTGGACAGATTTGAAAAATTGTTTCACCGTTGTGACGCTACACTATCCCCGGATGACATAGGCTACTTTTTATCCCTGTATTCCCACGGGACTAGGAACTACACGGGTGAAACCGCGTGACGTCTGCTAGTTTCTATATAAACCACTAAGGTAAAGTCCCCAACATAAGAATGAACTGAACAAAATAAATGTGTGAGCAAACAGAAAGTTCAGATAGAGTGTAATGGAGCATTTGTTTCAATCATTATCTGGTGTGCGACGCATCGCCGACCTTTCCACTCAGTCGAGTCTCCCGGGGCGCCAGAGCAACCGTGTGCACATCACCAAACAATGGCGAAGAAAACGCAGAACTACACACTTGTGGCGCTGCGAGTTATTGAAATTATAATATTATCGTACCTACTAATGTTTTTCGGATTTCTAAATATTATACTTACACAAACAATTTAACTAACGTGGGCTGTTATTTGGTTGTAACTGAGCAAATTCAGACCACGAAGTAAACCAAATCAGATCAGCTGATCTTCAGGTATTTACTATTTTATTAACCGAAAAAGTTAGCTTCCCCATTTTCCCCAAGATTACTAAAAAAAATAGGTAAGTCAAATGAAAGTTTATGTACAGACGCCAGCGCATCAAGTCACCCCGATGTGTCAAATTTTCCCAATTGAATATGACCTTTATTCTGTTTAACATAAAGTTGAAAAACGATCATAGAAATTTGACACATTGGGGTAACTTGGTGTGCTAGCGTCTGTACCTATACACTGACCTACAGTTAGCCTAAGTGAAAAGCATCACTACTTACAAATCAACAAAAAAGCTACGATTCAGGTATATCAATTACCACCGTCAATGTCTGCCAATCCTAAAATGTATAACACCATGAACGTCCCATTCAATCACAATCATGTCACCACGTCACAGGAGTATTCCCGTTTGAGCACCTATTTATTGAGCACCTATGCATTAACCTATGGGAAATGGGAATACCTTTGGTACTAAATGCATAGGTGCTCAAAAAATAGGTGCTCAAACGGGAATACTCCACGTCACAGCAACAGTTGCTACTTTCGACACGCGCGCGCTTTTAATCATTGTCGTCAAATTGAATGTCCAGCGCCCAGCTCGGTCTTAGTGAAAAATCGGCTTTACGAATGTTGCAACCAGATATGACCGGCTATGACTCATATGACAATTAAACCTGACGTTCAAGTGTACAAAATGGTTAATGGTTCCCATTTAAACAAATGTAAAGTATACTTACTTTTGGTTAATTCACATTTGTGATGCAACTGCAATAAATGAGGTTGTGGCTGGTCAAGAAGTGAAATTATATTGCATAATTACAATTATTTCCCTTTGTACATATATTCAAACTCAAGATGAAGGTATTTATGCAAACAATTCTAGTTAGTTTTTTTTTATATGTAATGGGTCTACTCTTGACCTCAATCTTGACAGAGATGAGGTCGACGATGGAACGAGCTTACCCAAAAAAAGCCTATGAACTCGCGACTTAAACAGATAGTAGTTAGTTTAAAGGAAACCAACTCAAATCTTACATATTATCCTGTACAATATATTATACCTTCTTACGAGTTTGCGAGGACTTCATGTTTCCATTAATTTGCAATACTCCAACACCTACATTAAACAAAACAGTAGATTAATATTAAAATTGTAAATATTATAATAGCCCTCCTCCTAATTCTAGTATTGTTATGCCCGACAGGGCCCACAATGATCCAAAACTAATGTATATATCCTTATGTACCTACCATCTAATTTCACATTGTGGAATGTAATAGTACATTACGCAGTTACGGGAGCGAACCCACGGGCTAGAGTAGTTAGTTTTAATACTATTGAGGCTAGGTGAGCTAACTTAGCGGAAAGCCATTTATATTATAGGAAACTAATTTACGGCGTGAGAAGTTAGTCTAGTTCGAAACTATCTGAACGACCGGAGAGCACTTGCTATTGATTGCCATCATCACGTCCCACTGATTCTATTTGAGAAAACTTTACCAGAGTACTAACCTATTAAATTCTCTTGTTTCTATGAGCCGCACCATTTATTATGTCTCTTTGATTACAAAGGACATTGCTTTCATTTATATTTTTAACCTTTGTGTATTGTAAGCTCTTTCTGGTTTATTAAAATAACATTAAACAGAATTACAATAAAGAGATATATAAAAAGAAAATTACTGATTCATGTTCCGAGCAATACCTACATGTTTTATTTTTCCGTACGAATACTAATTTGTTTATTTGGTCATGTGAAAAGCTTTTCAGAGATACAAAACAATTTATAGGAACATTACCTTTTACGGATGATGGGGGATATTGAGTGTACTTAATGGAGAAAATGTTGATTGATGTATTTTTATTATTTGTATTTTTAAATACAAGTATGATTATCTGCTGTTTAGCGCCCATAACACAAGCTCTGCTTAGCTGAGGACTAGACGAAGTTGGGTGAAAGTTGTGGAATAGTTTTATTATTTGATTTAAATATCTTATTAATATGTTTATTCACATTATCATATTGTATACCTAAGCTAACTAACTACCTATGCATGCTTCGCTTAATCTCAGCTTATAATTCGTAGCTATCTGTTTATTATTAATATGATTTATCTTGAATCTAAATCTTAATTGCAATACTAGGTTAAAATGTTATTTGTGGTAGAATTTATTTTTTCACACAAATAATATTATAAATGTAAAAGTTTATCAGCGTGTACCTTTGTGTTTGTTAATCCTTCTCGGCTGCGGATTTGAATGAAATTGAATGTTAGAAAGATCGGTTTTATACTGGGTTAACGTAAAGGCAATTTTTATCCCGAATGAGTAAAATAGGTATTCAAAGAAATTCTAAAGTCTCATGTTGACTTTAAAACCGTGGGTCACACCGCGAAGCTATCTAGTATTTTACGTACACCTAACCGTATTAACGGACCCGATAGACGTTGTCCTGCTCGAAAGTTGGTTTCGTACCCGATAGAATAGAAGCATGGCATTAAGTCCGCCTTTTAACAGTGTCTTTTACTAGTGCATAAAGTTTTAATAAATAATTAAATAAATAGAATAGAATACTCTTTAAAAACATAAAAACTTACAAATCATAACTGTTACAATGGGCGTCCATAGCGATATCTTAGTGAAGGAGAAATGATCCCGATCTTCGCCACCTACCGGGTCCAAATTTTTAATCCAAACATCTAAGCACCAACACAAATACATTTCGGCGAAATTTTTATTTGTATAGATTAATATTCCAGCTATCAAAACACAATCATGATTTGGGTCGAATCGGATTGAACAGTTAACTTTGACATTAATTTAATTGAATATGTTACCGTGACAAATAGCTCGCAAATAAGGTACTCGGGTTTGGTTTAGGGTTGTCAAAGAGGGACACATTTATGTGGGAATGTAAACTGTAGGTAGTAGGTACTAACTTGATTTTAACCTAACTATATATTTGCTAAAATCATGTCTTCAACTGATTTTGAGATTGCTGTTGAGAGATGATGATGGTGATGATGTTTTGAGATTGTTGTTTACTTTTAAGTTAAAACATTATCTTATCTTGTTTGTGCTCATGCTTTAGTTTCACCGTTTCACTCTCCCGGTAACTTTCGTCACTTTAACTGTCCACAATATGCAACAATCAACTTAACTCATATGTGACTCATGGGGCAGGGGGCAGTGGTTAAGTGTAACAGATTAATACAACTCTCAAATATAGGCAAAAAACGTTGAAGAATTGTTTGATTATGTTGAATTATAATTATACAGAAAATCTTTTGCATATTGTGCATTTTATAGCGAATGCTTGTAGCGTGCAAATTACCATCCACAAAAGACAAACAAAAAATGATGGTTAATAATTTACGATTCCTATAAATGTTTTAAAGTTGTACCTATTAAAAAAAGTGACTGGTAGGTAAAAGATTCAAGATACCGGGTTGGTATCCGCAACTCCACGTCAAAGCGCGTATTTTGCGTATGCTATTATATATTGGGCTATAATCTACCACGCGGTCCCAGTGCGATTTGGTAGATGTCGTCACATTCACATTGTCTTCGAATTTTTGGTTCTAGGACATGCCGGTTTCCTCACGATGTTTTCCTTCACCGTTTTTGAGAGCAGTGAATTAAATAATACAAAGTAATGCGCCTGCCTGGGTTCGAACCCACGATTTACTGTTCGTAAGTCGGAGCCGCCACCACTGGGCCACCGCTGCTCTGCCTGATAGGTATTTAAAAATAATAACTATTGAGCACTGTTTAAAATGCTTATTTTTGTGACGTAATAATATGCCGTGTCTACACTTATAATTATCAATATTATACTATATTATATTGAGGTACAGTTTGTGAGTGTGTGACGGATGAAGTTGCGAGTGATGTTTTAGTTTTTAATATTCAGACTGTTAAGTCATTGGTCTCCAGTTCAAACCCAAGGCACTGAGTGTATGCATTGTATAATTATCACTTGCTTCAAAAGCAGTGAACAAAAACATCGTGAGCAAACCGAATGCCTGAAAGATATTTCTAGTCAGCATGTGAAGCCGGAGGCCCATAAGCAGCATTAATACTCTGACAAGACGATGAACAATCTGAGATACATTCCTTTTCAAAGCATTGATCACTTGTGGACTTTGGACAAAGAAGCCATTGACGAAGGATCCGTATGACGATATCATCCCCCGTAGGTCATGTTCCCAGAAGGCCGCACAACACTGTCCGGAATAGGCAATTAACATAAAACTATCCTAAATGTTACGGTTAAGGGAGCAGTCGAGCGTTGAAGCACAAGCAATTTATGTATCTAAAGTTCTATTATTTTACTAAAACTATGTCACCAGCCCCAAGTAATAAGTAAGATATTGCTAAAGTTATACAATAATCATGAAGCAATCGACATCAATAAGATATCTATTAAAACAGATCAACTCATAAAACATAACTGGCGATTATTTCGGAATGTCTCAGATATTCTCATCCCAGCTCAAACTTTACGTCGTCAAGACAGATATTTAATATTGAAATTTCGAAACCGAAATTTTGTAATGCTTTTTGCGGATACTGGCTCCGTTCAATAAAAAGTCAGTTCGTCGTTTACTTTTTTTTTAAGCAACTAAATATTACTTTCTTATATTTTTTCGTCATTTTGTTTTTTTTTTTCAGGTATTTTTTTTTGTAACACATTACTTTCTAATAAATTAATTAAGTCGCCGACACTAATGATTGTACCTACTTTCAATCACTTTAAATTGAAACCAAATAGCGGGAAAGAGCAAACTAAAAATCAACAAAAATATCACAAATTTAAGAGAGAGTGTGGTGGTGAGTGAGTGTGTATTGTGTTAATAAATAGGTTCTGCCGTTTACTCTGACTGCTGTGCGATAACATTCATCAATAGTGCGCCAATGTCAACCCTTCCTTTCAATAGATGTCATCAGAGCAATCGATTGTTCAGCAGTCCCAAATAGACTTTACGATAACCCCCATTGTAAAATGAACTTTGTCGATCACATTTAAAGCTTAAATTTAAATGTGACACGTTGCAATATTAGTTCTTTGCTTAAATAACTTTTCCACCACAGTGCATTTTGTTTAGTTTCACGACTTCAATGCGCAACTTTATGCGCATTTCAATTATTCATGGCTCAGTTAAGCCAAAAGTAGTGTCTGGCTATTTATTTCGCTTTTAACACAACACAAAAGATTTGGTCTGGAATAGCTTGGAGTAGAGTTATTTTTCTGGTTTTCGTAATTTTTAAAATTAAGTGGGTCAATACCTACATAAATTGGTAGCAGGCGTGATTTTTTTAATACTTTAAAGCCTGAAAGAACGCAACAATGGTTGATTCTGGTGCATCGCTTTTAAGAGAAAACTTTGCCTTCTACCGACTGGGCTAATACCGCTACCTACCCTTCGTACGCACAAACTAACAATCTTCTACATGTTTGAAACGAGATAGTGCGACGATACGCCAAATGAGTTAAACAACTAACGCTGTTTGAACACCTGTATAATTTCCGCATTACAAGCATTTGCCTAAATCGCTAGTGCAATGCTAATTGCCTGTTTTCGCAAACATTATGTTTGTCCTACCTGGAAGAGGCGCTGAAATTATACAAGTATTACTACTCGTATCAAACCGTAACTAAATCACTTTAACCAAAAGCATTCCGGAATGGCGAAATCCAAAATATCACAAAAAGAAAATGAATAGAACTCATATTTACCTGATACGTAGTTTGACCTAATATATTTACCTTCGCATAAATCGCCTGGAAATTTGACTGATGGCGTAATGGTGCGATGATCCGCGTAACGTATTCCGGAATCCTGCGTTTCCTCACATTTGAAGTGGTATGATGTATAGTGCTCCCACGCGGCATTCGTTGAGAGTTCTCCGACACTACGATCCATTGATTCCACAAAACTGACAATTTCGAAAAGTTGCGGTATGAGTCATGTTTTCTAATACTGTCGTAAATGTTATAAAAAAGTAAACTTATTTCTTCAACAATCATTTTCAGATTAGGTACCTACTTGAGTTTATTCAGCAAATATTTGAAGAACCGGAGACATTGTTTTTTCTTTCTTATATTTTATTGGAAAGAGCATTATTGATATTGGACTTATCATTCGATACCTAATTTTAATTCCAATAGCAAGCAATAAGATGATTGTTTTATATATGAAAGTATGTACCCCTTTTAACAACCAACAGAGAACAAAAGGTATCATTATTTTCTATTTGTGCGGGTGTTATTATTAAGCCATAGGTACATTCTATAAAAGAGTTTCTTAAAGACCAACTTTTAAATAGTAGGTACTTATGTGCCTAAGTGCTTCTCCTTCATTTCGTTGGCTATTTCAGAATCCTGTTTTATTTAACTCATTTCGGGCAATAAATCTAAATGAAAATGCCGTCTTTCAAGAAAACTTCGCAATTAAAACTAGCCGGGAAACTGAAAACGAATTTTACTGGAGTTACGGAAATAATTTTTCAGCAACTACTTACATACATATTTTATTTATGTTTCGTTTAAATGAAACCGCAGTCCAGCGTCGTTATCAATGTCCGCAGCATGTTTTTAACTACTGTTCCGTAATTTTGAAAACAGTTTACCAGTAGGTACCTTTTAACTTCTACTATACCAGTGCCCACACGCCTTCATAGGCGCAATGAATGAATACATAGAGAAATGTTTTATTAAGTAGACGGTATTCAGGGAACAAGAAACAATATTTAGGGGCCACAGTTACATACACGCACTGTAAGACATGTAATTAACAAAACTTCACAATTAAGAAATAGTTTGCATGTCTCACTCACGACTGCTTGGCAAGTCATCGTCTGCTGAGCCTTTTCCCAACTATCTTGGGGTCAGCTTCCAGTCTAATTGTTACATCTCTACTACATTATATCGACATACTTACATAATGTTCTTATTGAATAGGTACTCCACAGGCTAAAATCTTTGAGATTTAAAAATGTAATAGATAGGAGAAAAAGGGTGGTTTTTCTGCTAGCTTTTCCACGAAAGCTAAGGAAACCGTCCGTATTTTCATTTTCTTAATCAATTACTTCTTTCAACGAGCACACGCATGAGTAAGCGACATGTTTTATTTAAATTCTTTTAGATTACTTTGTTTTCCTGGATCATACGGTATACCGCAATAAACACAAAATTCCGAAAATCTAACGCAGACCATGTCGACCTCTGGAAATTGAATCAAATCAACAATTTGTGGCCTCGTGTTCAAATTACCAGTCGCCTGTTTGTTTTATTATGTCATTTCCTTTCCAAAGCCTCCACGTACATTTAAATGAATAATGTCTTTATTATTTGTCACCTCAATGTCTGTTTTCATTACTTTGATTGCAAAAAATATTACGAAATTTTGTTTGTCTTACCTTTTTTTCTTGGAAGAACAATGCCAGTGTTTATTATCGTGAATAATTTTATATTAAATATTTACTTCGTTTTTTGACTGACTCTAAACAAAACTACAAGATCATAAAGATAGGCTATTGTAAATTAGGAATTATTTAATTATTCTTACTTTAAAAATATAATTAATTAATTAAATAAAAATGAGTATCATTGATAAAAGTAGGTAGGTAAGACAACGATTCATGAATAGTATTTCTTACTTTTCTCTTTATAAGTCTAAAAACAATTCATGATTATTCGACCAACGTTTGGTTACACTTTTGCACATTTGTGATTACCTTTCCAACAATTGTTGTTAAATACTTGACAGCGTTTAGGGGAGGTTGACCTAAACTTACCTACACTAGCGAAATCGTAAATAAAACCACTGTGTACTGATCTGACTTGATAACTCACATTTATTAAAAAAAACATGCTTACAATACTATTCGCGGTAACGTAATCATAGCGACTTCTAAATCGACGCCAACGCCATCTATCGAGCCGCCGGAACTATCTACAAATAGTCGTGAATAATATTGTGATTAAAATTGTTGTTACTAGCACTTTTCTGGCGACTTGGTCCGCGTGTATTCCATACTTTTCCCTTCAAATGTTAACACCCTCTCCTCGTAGTCTTGCACAATACAGAGATGGGCACCACATGATAGCACCACAGTCTAAAAACATACAGTTGTCCGACGAAGCTGTCTAGACAGGGCAATCGTGCGGGGTCTGAGGGGCGAGATACGGGAAAGCCGCTCCCGCACGGCGAACAAACCGATGTTCGTAGTGCGGGAGGTATTATTCAATTCTAACGCGTGTGGAAGTTGTCGGCATTTTTCCAGAGATCAAAGGCGTCGTCCTACTGTATTAATATTTATACTGTGATAGCACATTAAGTTAGTTAGTTGGCTACACATCAAGCTAAACAATTCCAGTTTACGCTGATCTCGCATTGTACGATAATCCTTTGCGAGATCAGCTTAGACTGGAAATGTATAGCTTGATGTGTAGCCGTGTGTACTATAAAAAAAAACATTGTTGGAAATAAACTACGTACCTAAACAATGTTCATAATATTTTACGTTGTAAGTCATGAATGTGAGGCCTCACAATGTTCTATCTTATACTTCAGTCAGTTACGAAACGTGTCCTAACATGTCATAAAGAAACCATAGAAATCTTACGACTACGAAATTAACATGAAAATAAAACGAAACGAAACGTCAAAAGGAATTGGTAACTTCATTTACTTTAAATCCTTCGAACGACTGAGCCTTTGATGCCACAAATCCGGGTAAAAATTAGAACGTTTCAGTTCGACATCGAATTTTCTCAGAACGAACCATGAATACTAAATTTAGCAAAACATCGGTGAGCCGAAACTCGTTTTGAAATCATAAAGCGTAATGTTAACTTAGCCTACATGCGTGGATTCCAAACATAACAAGATTTAAGAAAATGGGTCCATAGCTGGAGTTTGAAGGATCGCCTTTTTAGGGTTCCCTTCAAAGGAAAAAATGGAACCCTTTTAAGATCACTTTGTTGTCCGTCTGTCTGTCAGTCTGTCAACACCCTTTAGTTGAAATTAAACCGCAGATTCAGGTCTACGGTCCTATTATGTAGTGAAAAAATCAAACTTCTAAGTTTACGTAAAAAAAATATAAGTACGGCCATTTATTCTGCAAAAAACAAATGTGTCGACACTTGCAAGGGAATCCAAATTCATACGGTACTTCCCGTTGACCTAGAACTGAAATTTGACAAATAACATCGTTATAAACCACGAATACAAGAAAATATCTCAAAACTATACATTTGTAATTAAATTCTCTTAGAAAAATTTAGGAAAAACTGCCCCATTCAATTCCTAAACTATTCATAATAGTCCTACGTAAGCAACCCTCGGTGCGCGAGTCCGACTCGCACTTGTCCGATTTTTATTACCTTTTAGTTCCAGTCTTTTCGCTTTCCTCTGTATTCAAGTTCAACGTCTGTTACGTTGAATTTATAACAAAAACCTAAAATACTGGATGTTCGTTCATAAACATAAGTTCATACGAGTTCAGACATTATTTTATTTTCGACGTGGTTTCCTCGCTTAGTGTGCATGGGATAGAGGTTTAAACAGAGTGTTGCGTGTGCTGTACCTTAAGTAACTAATGCTGCTTTTGTATACTGGAATTGTATAAATATATGTAAGTGTTCCGGCAACCATATAATATATTACTTGTTTTACTTATCTGTGGATATCGGTAGGAGGGAGCTATTTGTTCGTACAATACTCTTTACATTAACATTGGTCTTACATACACAGGTCTACATTTTCTTCTATAATAAAACAGATTACCAATCAAACATAGAGGTTCACCTCAGTTGGAGGGTATTTCTCATAGTAAATCGACTTTCCCAAAGTGCCTGTGCATTTTTTAGGAAAAACAGTGAAGAATAAACAATATTGATAAACTATAGTTTTCTATCAGTGAAAGATTTTTGGAATATATTAATATATTTTCACAACAAACATTTTTTTTTTTCAATAACAAGTACAATACACTATCTTTTGATCACTTCTTAGCGCTCATGCCCACGAGACGGTTTTGCGCCGGAGGTAAGCCCGGCGTCAAACCGGGTCTACGGGCGGTCTTCAGTCGTGTATGAAACTCTATGGGCGAGGCCACAACACTGCGATGCGGCGTCGTATCGCGAAAACGACGCCCACAGCAATACAACGAGATACGTAGATTTTTACGATGCGACAACGCAACGCAGTGTTGTGGCCTCGCCCTATGAAGCTAACCACACGACGCCGGCGCTAGAGCCAGTCGCCGTGCAACCGGGCACGGTGCTCGCCGTGTATACGCCCGGCGCGCAGTGTAGTATGGCAGTGTGTGGGCGCATGTACACGAGACCGGACCTACGAGCGGGGCGTGCACACGGCTACCAACGCAATGGAGAACCGGGTCTTGTACAAACCGTCTGGTGTCGGTCACGGTCGGACGGCTTATACCCGGCGCCAGCCGTGTTAAAACCGTCTCGTGGGCATGAGGCCTTATACCTCCCAGAAACCAACAAACGATTTCCTTTTGAAATAAGAGCTTATAAGTAAGATTTATTTGGAGGCTCTAGGCGCTCTTTACTGCTTAGTAACAGAAAATCAGTAGTTATATAAAGCTCATACATACAAATAACTTGTGTTCCGAGGAACACGTATCTGTCATAAAAGTGACGATTACCTTTAATGTAAGTATGTACTCAGCTGAATCACTCTCCATAACTAGTTGGTCTAATATAAACGTCTCTATTGTCACCACTAGCATGAGTAGATATGTATGCCGATCTGTTTACATTATCATCATCAACGTTAAGTTACTGTGAAAACAATTGCATTACATACAGTTTTGCGGTCACAATTTTGTGTTGGTATTGGATCAACGTTATTCAACCTAAATTGATAATATTTGTTTGTGTTTGACTAATACATTGTTATCATTTAGAGTAATACCGGCTATTAAGTTTGTATTTGTTTTGCATCTTTAATTTTTTTAACAATACCAACAAATATTAGCTAGTTAGTTTTTTTTGTTACAGCCTCAATTAGTAGAATAACATAGGACCTTCGATTTTCCTTAGGATACTGATTGCGTGTTCTGAGCTAAGACAAAAAAAAGTGCGCCACCAGTATCAAAAATGATCCCACCTTTTTATTTATGTGTTTTGCGAAAGATTGCCATTTGTTGAAGTTCCACCCCTATAACTTGGGGAATAATATTTTATGCAGAAGCTAATATTTAACTAGTTAGTACAAATAAGATAATGTTGACCTATGGTATATTATATATTGATAAGTTTAACACATATGCATTATACACACACAAACGCGGACCCACACTCTCACGCTCACGATCGCACACACCCACTTCAAACTGACACCCTTTCTCTAAATGACCTCAAGTGGTGATGATGTACAGACGCCAGCACATCAATGTGTCAAATTTGAACCTTATTCTGTTTGACATAAAGTTGAAAAACGATCAAAGAAATTTGACATATTGGGGTAACTTGATGTGCTGGCGTCTGTACTTCAAGTGTATTAAAAATATTTAAAAAGAAAACGGAAATCTTTATCTCGTATTAAACTTATTTAAGTTTACTCGAATGGGGAAATTATTAATCATATCATGGCAACCCTCGCCCTTAATGTCACATACTAAGAATAATGAGCATGGCTTTAGTGTAAGTGTGTGCGTGAGTGTGTATTTTACTTGCAGGAGCACGGTTTTGTGGCTTCACTTCTGATGTTGCCAGCGCGTCCTCTAATTTTTTTTTATTAGTTATGAGGCACCTTAGTTACCCACATTACATTACTGTCCAACTGTTCAGTATTTATTTTATTATAGTAGTTATTAGCGCGACGCTAAAACAAACTGGTCGATACTGTTTTCTTACACAAATATAAGAATAAATAGTACAATGTTCAGTTTCGCTTCTGAAAACTGTTACAACAAGCGACCGTCGACACTTTAGAAGTTTCGACGCAGTCTCGAGTCTGGTTCCCTGCGCGAGCCAAGATAAATGATATTGACTTCAAGTTGCGCTCTAGGACATACTCCGTAAGACTCTATTAAAACAATTTAAAAACAGCCCCATTTTTACTACTAAAGTTTAAAATGATTTAAGTTTGCTTCAAGAAGTTCAGATTTAAAGTGGTTCTTTTACCACCTACCAGTGTGCCTTGCAGTAGTCAGGCTAGGTATAAAAATATGCTGTGTTTTTGCCTGGTAATATAAGGACAAGTTTTGGTTGTATGGGGTAAGTAGCGTAAAGTTCTTCAACACCCATTGAATAGGGAGGATTCTCCGACCAGACGGGTGCTGTGTCCGGTGGGCTACTACTGCTCGACGGTTGTTATCGGAATCTTGTATTCGTTAAAATCGCGCTGTTAACTTTAACATCACGGTATCGAAATGCCTGTTTAATACTTGGCTGTCAGGCTCAAAGATTAAACTTAAAAAGTGCTTTGAAAATGGTCACTATGCTTTTGTTACCTGGCTTAGTTTCTAATTGGCGAACCTCGACTTTTTTTTATAATAGGCCTTTACAGTTGCGTAGCCCATTCGTCATACTAAACCAAACATAAAAGCCATCATTTGATCACATCTTCAACACTTCGCAATGAATCATTCTGGTCCATACAGATGCAAACATTGTTCCAAGAAAGACATAAGTTATCGGCACGTCTCCCCCCACCCCACTGGTTTAGTGCCTGTAACATTCAATTCCTCACGAAGTTCTTTTGTTTTTCAATTTATTTATATTTGTGGTTCATTTTAAGAAAGAAGAGAAGAAAGACATTTAATGTTGTAGTTAAGGACGTATCTACGCAATGACGCGCTTCAATTCTAGGTATTGCGTCTTATTGCGCACAAAACACGTTAAGTATCCAATTTGGTATGTTAAATATTTTGTATTCGTATAGAGCAATCTTATTTAACAAGAGTTGCTGCTTGCAAGCGACACAGCGTCCACTCACGACGGTAGCCGAGTGCAAACTAATATTTTTTGTTTCAAACTTTTGTGCAATAACTCTCGACAATGATCAGTAAAATAACCCTTAGCTTCAAGCCATTAAGGTTCACGCAATTTAGCAAAATTTGTTGAAAAACTAAAGTCGATTTGATTTTTTTTCTGGCATTAATTGGAATATTTTGGTAGTTCTTTCTGCCACCTTTTTGAGTTGATCATGTCTCCTTACATAAAATATTTTTAAACAAACACATAACTGTATTCAATAGAAGAAAAATGTTCCTGAACTCAAAACGAAATCGACAATTTTGTGTGAAGAGGTACCGGAAATGATTTTTTACAATATTTTTTACCTAGATTTTACAATAAAAAACTGCGAATTTTTGAAGATGAAGAAGTAGTCTGTGGTAATTATTATTTAGATTCAGTTTAGTTTAGTTCTGCCGCAAAATGTACCGAAAAACTGTTCATTTTGGTCGGATTTGTAAACGCGTCCTCTTTTTCTTCGGCTTAAGTGCCTGTTAAATCTTTCAACTGTACTTATATAGGGTATTGCAACATATTTATTAGCATAAGTCTAAGCCTCTTCTCTGTGAGAGAAGTGTTCCGTAATCTACCAGGCCGGCCTAGTGAGGGTTGGTAGATGTCACGTGTCTTGTGAATATGATCATATTCTTGTTGGTTACCCGATGATGTTTTCCTTCACCGCTTTGAGAACAGTAGTAACTTTCTGGCATTAATTGGAATATTTTGGTAGTTCTTTCTGCCACCTTTTTGAGTTGATCATGTCTCCTTACATAAAATATTTTTAAACAAACACATAACTGTATTCAATAGAAGAAAAATGTTCCTGAACTCAAAACGAAATCGACAATTTTGTGTGAAGAGGTACCGGAAATGATTTTTTACAATATTTTTTACCTAGATTTTACAATAAAAAACTGCGAATTTTTGAAGATGAAGAAGTAGTCTGTGGTAATTATTATTTAGATTCAGTTTAGTTTAGTTCTGCCGCAAAATGTACCGAAAAACTGTTCATTTTGGTCGGATTTGTAAACGCGTCCTCTTTTTCTTCGGCTTAAGTGCCTGTTAAATCTTTCAACTGTACTTATATAGGGTATTGCAACATATTTATTAGCATAAGTCTAAGCCTCTTCTCTGTGAGAGAAGTGTTCCGTAATCTACCAGGCCGGCCTAGTGAGGGTTGGTAGATGTCACGTGTCTTGTGAATATGATCATATTCTTGTTGGTTACCCGATGATGTTTTCCTTCACCGCTTTGAGAACAGTAGTAACAAAATAATGTACACAAAGTAAAACGCCTGTCTGTGTTCGAAACTACGATCTTTAACTCGTAAGACGCAGTCGATACCACTGGACCACCTCGGCTCTCACTATTACGAACGTCTCAAAATACAATTATCGAAAGTATTACACAGTTTGTGAATGTTGAAAAAAAAAAGCAATTTTCCCCTGTTTTATTCTAAAATTGTATTCAAACCATGTACAACAGTTAAATTTTAAGGGCAAGGGCATATTCTCACCCGTACGCAAAATACGCGCTTCGTCGTGAATTTGCGGACACCTGCCCGTTAAACCTAACCTAACCTTTTTTTTTTTTTTTATGGATGGGAAATCATCAAATGACTCCTCCCGCTCTGGGTGAAGCGGAAGGGAGTGTCAGACTCTTACTGACTAAAACCCATCCGTGCTCCTTTTAATGCCTTTTGCGTTCCAGGGCCGCGGTGACTCTTTCGAACAAATTCCGCGACCCCGGCAGGCACAGGCCCTAGCGGGCCCCGTCTTCGGTGCTGACAGCTCTTTGAGGCGCGCGTGGAACACAACGCGCCGTCGACCCGGGCCTGGTTTTGATCAGACGGCGAGCCACCCAAAGCTCGCCGTCCGCAGACCCGCGCCTACGGTGGCCGAGAATCGCCCTGCGACTCTCGACGCCCGGGGCGTGTTCTTCTGTTGCGGCGGCTGGGGCGAGAGGTTTCACTCTCCCTCATGCGTTCGGCCTCCTCTTTCGCTAGCATTACTGCTTCGCAGAAAGAGGTGACCGCTTCCCATGCCTCCTCGCTCCGGACCATGGATTGAACCAGGGCCGGAAAACCTAACCTAACCTAACCTAACAGTTAAATTTGTGGTAGTTCGAAATGTTCGAAAGTATTTATTGCTCTGAGATTTATTGATTTGAGAGGTCGATACAAAAAGGATTACAAAACCAAACACTTATAGATAAATTTAATGATTGAAAAGATCTTCATATTAATTCAGCTACTACTTAGTTTATTTCATGTCACCTGTACCAAAACCATTTAGTTTTGGCAACTAAAAATTTGATTTGGTTTAATTTGATTTCTGAACTACGGATAAAAAATTAAAGAACGTATAAATCCTTAGGGTCGTATTTTTCAACCTTTCAAGGAACACTGAAATGTTGATACCGCTTAAATAAAATGAAAAAGTATTAATATTCAGGAAAGAGATGTTAAAAACCGCTTACAAATGGAATTAGTTCAGCTCAACGAAACGCTCTGTGCCGAATGGGTTTTTAAAACGATTTCGAAAGTAAAAGGTTTACCGCACTCTTCGTATAATTTTGACGAGTTTAGTGTGATTACTCAATGAATTTTATAACTCTTAGGGTTTATTTACTAGTTAGAACCTGATTTCTTGTTTCCTTGACATTCTTCTGTGTTACAAACTACGTAGGTATATAATACAGGCACTCTGATCGCGACTTCGTCGTCCTAATTTTTATCTTTTCCGCACGAAGTTTAAAAATTTCTTCACCCTTTGTAGATCTAAATAAAAATAACCTATGTTTGTATACTTCTTTAACTTAACTTTCTATTGGTGAAAAAATGGATAAAATCGGTCCTGCAATTTTGTAGCTTCTTGGGTACAAACAAACAGACGAACAAAAAAATATTTTTCCCGTTTCTAATGCTACTAGTAGTCTATTATGTAGGTTGGCAACAATGTTCTGCTTTACTTAAAGACAATAAGTATGTTTTAAAACGATTTGTTTAAATTGAAATCTATGTTATTACATCGTGACTGAGTAGACTTAAAATTAATAAACGTCTGAAATAACCAGCCTAACTTAGGTGACCTACGCTTGGTGATCAATGCTCAATGGATCATGCACTGTCTGTATGTAAAAAAATCTTGGTCTGGCAGTTTAACCGTAATAGGCTAGTATATTATTACACATGGTTTGGTCGCGTTGAAAGGATGAATGAAAGGCGACTAACGAAAGGTATTTACAAGACAGATGTAAGTGGGAACGCCGGGAGGGGACGCTCTAGTAGGACATACAAAGACCTTATTGGTGAGGTTCTTTAGAAAGGTCAAGTGCGTAGTACTCGCAACCGGCGTGTGTGCATGACAACAGGTACTATGAATGTAAACGAAGCAAATGAAGTATGTAAGAATCGTAGCAGATGGCGCTCTGTAGCTTCTGCCTTCCCCTATGGGAAAAAGGCCTCAGTCGATGTGTGTGTATGTTATTAACTAAAAGAAGAAGGAAATAAAGGAAGATGTATTATTACACAACATTTTTTCGAGTGAAGACACAGTTTTCTTAAAACAAGCTTATTGCATAATGCATGTCTTGAGACTCTTGAGTTCTCTCTTCTAGTTTTATCCGGATTTTCGAACAAAGTGTGCTCTGGGAATTATTAAACGACGCAGCACTCGACCGGGCGACGATAACATGAAGATGTTCGAGAGATTTTATAAAACTGCTGATATGTTGCTGTAAGATATTTTTTTAAATTCCATTTCTTTTAATATCGATTTGGATATCAAATTTTAGGAACATGTCGTCTGCCTCGTTGGTTTAGTAGTGGATACGGTTTCCAGTCGAGCTAAGTTTTATTGCTAAGCTACAAAGAAAATTCATAACAATATGTAAATTATCTGAATTTTCTCAATACCAGCTCAGACCGTGAGATTGTGCTAAGGTAATGGCAATAAACTCGCCTCCTGTTATATTTACATGTAATAGCGACAATGGGTGTATGACGTGCGTGTATGAACGTAAACGAAGTAAACAAAGAATTATGTAAAAACCGAATAGCAGGTGCCGCTCAGTAGTTTCTGCCTACCCCATGAGAAAAAAGACATGAGTTTATATATGTATGGGTGTTTTTTGCATACATCTTTGCCTAACCCTCCAATATATGCGATAAGTTCTACCTAAAACAGTAATCGAAATACTATCACTCTTATATTTTGTGACATATTGTTTGTGCTACGACTGCGTAGCTCACGTAGATCTGCTACGCCGTAGCAGCAATTTGAAACAAAGTTAAGTTCTAATTTTAGCTACACAATTTACAACATTAACATATGCACTAAGATACCATGTGAGTCTATTAACTCGTCAGTCTAACCCGTCGGCTCGTTACTTAATGTTCCAAATGTTCTCCTTTTAATTATGTGCATAGTAAACTGGGTGTTTTCCCTAAGGATACCTCTGTTATTACGTACAGCCGTTTGAACAATATGTTGTTATTTGATACATTATTTAAGATCTTAAGAGCATTGGCCGCTCACTAAATCTCCAAGCAGCCAAAAGCCAATTTACTTCTTAAGTACCATTATCAAAACAAAATTAATTTTAATTAGGCTGTTTTAAACGTCATAATTACATAAGACAATTCCTATGCCTGCTTTTTGAGACTCTTTAATATTTTTGCTGGGAAGAAGTGGCGGAATAAACTCCTATCAATAATAATATGCCTGTCAATTACAAGAAGACGACCAAATACCTAACACTCGCTTTATCTCCCCCTCGCTCTGACCTCAAGTGCTTATAAACTAGCATTTATGTTTACCATACTTAAGTAGCTCAAAGTTAAAGTACTTTCAAAAAGCTATTCCATGGCGAGTGTCGTCTCTTTGATCTCCTGCCGCCTCCAGCGACTGGCTCCAAGTCGCTTCACTGGAAGAAGTCACAACACAAACTATACCAAGTGGAACAGACGGGACTGTGTGTAACTTGCCTCAGGCTTCAGCTAGAAGATAAATGGACATAATAAAACAGTGAATCTTGCGTGTTGTAGGTTCGAACACAGCAGGGGTACTTGGTTGAATCTGCCTCGTTCCCATCTTAAAATGCACTCTTCTAGTACATATTCAATGTCCATAAAAGTTTATAATAAATTGCCAGAAAACCTAAAGGAAATAGAAAAAACCAACTCATTTTTAAGAAAATTGAAACTTTTCTTAATTAACAAAGCCTACTACACCATAGAAGAATTTCTAACGGATAATTTGACAAATTGATTTGACTAATAAATAAATAAATGTATGATAATTTTGTATAATTATAATTGAATATAAATAAATAGTATAATAAATATAAATATAATATATAGTACAAGACATCAGTATAATAACTAGGTAATAATTTAATTGAGTAATATTTTACAAATATTTAAGATTTTAAAAAAATGTTTAAAAATGCGCTCTTCCTCTCTCCTACTCATCTTAATTTTGATGTTGCTGTGCCCGACAGGTTCCATAATTGTTACTCGAATCTGTTTAACCTTCCACCTGTATGTTCATTATGGATTGCAATAAATACTTGAATACTTGAATACTTATTGGTTATTTTTTAACCGACTTCAAAAAAAGGAGGAGGTTCTCAATTCGGTTGTATTTTTTCTTCATTGCCAGTTACTAACTGGTGTCCAGTTGTTAACTTTGATGATAACTGAGAGCAGCGGTGGCGCAGTGGTGGCGGCCCCGACTTACGAACAGTAAGTCGTGGGTTCGAACCGAGGCTGGCACATTACTTTGTGTAATTTATTTCATCACCACTGCTCTCAAAAACCGTGAAGAAAAACATGGTGAGGAAACCGGCATGTCCTAGAACCAAACATTCGAAGACATGTGACATCTACCAATTCGCACTGGGCCCGCGTGGTAGATTATAGCCCATACGTAAAATACGCGCTTTGACGTGGAGTTGCGGATACCAGCCCGGTATCTTTAATCTTTTTTTTTTTAACTGAGAATTTACAAAAAATTGGTAACTTTAAATAGAGTTCAAGTAACCGTGACTATCAGACGGGGTCCGGTGCGCTTCATCACATTTCCGCTAGTGAGCATGACGTTATCCTAGATGCACACTGATGACAGGTAATACGAAACAAACTGTTAATTAATAATAAATAATAATAATAATAAATAAATATTCCACAGCTTTTTACACAACGCCATTTAGTCCCAAGTTAAACTTAAGAGCTTGTGTTATGGAACAGCTGATAAACATACTTATATATTTCTAAATACATACATATTATAGATAAATTATACCCAGACACAGAACAAATGATCATGCTCATCACACAAACATTTGTCCTGGGTGGGAATCGAACTCACGACCTCCGGCATAGCAGTCAGGGTCACTAACTACTAGACTAACAGGCCAGTCAATTGTTGACCACTTTCCCAAGTTATCATTACTGTAAATTGTCAAAGTAGATACGCTATTAATAGCCCTGCAGAACGGTGCTTTTCTTTTTGTAAATTATTTCATCACCACCGTTCTGGTCATATCTGTGTGGTTCTTTCCTCAAAAAAAAACAATTTCAGGCACTAATCTGCTTGGTTCATAAATGATCTGACCAAGATAATCTCTGGACTTTAAAAGAGACTGTGACCTCTGAGTTTCTTTCGGCGTTTCTTCTCAGAGTAGTCAGATAGTGAAAAGAAGTAAACTATGTTTACTTCTCTTGAAATTTCTTACGGATTTGCACCTACCACTGTTTGTCTCTGCATGACCTAAAGGTTGACTGGTAGAGAATGCCTAAGGCATTAAGTCCGCCAATGTACAGACGCCAGCACATCAAGTTACCCCAATGTATCAAATTTCTTCGATCGTTTTTCAACTTTATGACAAACAGAATAAGGTTCATATTCAATTGGGAAAATTTGACACTTTGGGGTAACTTGATGTGCTGGCGTCTGTACATTTGCGTGCTTGAAGTATTAAATAAATAAATAAACAAATAATAGTGAAACACCGACCTCACCTTCTATTTAAAAAATGACATGTAAAAGTGTTTGTGTGAACCTATTTACAGAAATAAATGTGATTTGATTTGATTTGTTCTTAAAACGGTTAAGGAAAATATCGTGAGGATAAAGGCATGTCCAAGAACTGAAATTCGAAGGCATGTTACATCTACCAACCTGCACTAAGCCCGCGTGGTAGATTACAGCCCGCTCCTTCTCATACGGGGGAGACCTGGCCCATTATAATAATAATTACTTTTTTTGGGTGACATAGACCCATAAAAACACTAGGAAGTGGCGAAGGGTGGGCCGTTTTTAGGGGACTGTCTTTATGTATTTTTTTTTGACGTTCAAAAAGTGCTGATCCTCAGCCTAGTTTTAATAAAGACTTTTGTTTTGATTTTTTTTGATTTTGATAGAAATCCGAATCCATCTAAACCTAGTTATTTACTTACAAATTAATTTTATTTATAAACATTTTACTTGCCATGACTGGCTACACCTATGCAGGACGTGACCCACACATTTTGAAAGGGACAGTTAAAACGTCTGCCACATTTTAGGTTCCAGTAGATAAATGGCTGTTTGCTAATATCTAAGTTTAACTGTTTGTAAATGCACCCACGACACATAAAAAAACTTTTAGTTGTAAGGGGCAAGTTCCTTTTTTAAAGAAAAAAGAGTCGGAATAGCTTTCTTAATTCAAAAACTGGTTGGAAGCTTAGCAGGCTCCCTCCCCTTGGGAAATATTTAATACCAACACAGAAAACTTTACGAAATTCTTACATTTAGCCGCATCTCGTTACGCTGAATGCTAATTCTTACTTAGATAAGAATAATGAAACAGTATAATGAGGTCACGGCCTGGCTTCGTATTGAAGTATCAAGGTCAGTTCTCTGACAAAAGCTACAACGGAATTACTGCTTTAGACACATTCATTCTTGAAATTATGAAATGTGACTCAGTTTGTAATTGTTTACTGTATTTAACCTTTCTGTAGATGAAAATACAACAATCGTAAGCAGTGTCTTTGTTGTTTTGATAAAGCAGTGGTTAACAAGTCGTAACGATCTTGACAAGAGTGGTAGATCGACTACCACGACTAAACTGGAATGAATACTTAATTAATTATATTGTAGTGAATTAAAAAATATAATTACGTTAAGTGGTTAATTAAGTCAACTCATGGATAGGATAGGGATGGGACCAGTTGAGAGCAACTGTGATCCAGATTTAACGGAATATGGCTCGATGGTCACAAGTATAGTTTAACTTAGCTTCCTTATTTTTTAAGTGTCTAAAGATAAATTTAACAACATTTCCGTCCCACAAATAAAAGCACCATTAAGTCCTAATTGCTCTGAAAGCAGAAAAAAATAAAAGCTTTGGTTTAGGGAACGATCATAAATCATTATCGGCTTACATATAGCGAGAAAATAACTAGTTTATTATAACTTAGCGTTATTTTTTGTACAAAAGGGTCCCTCGAGTATTCCGCACTGCGGTATAGTAGCTACATAATTATTCTGTCAGAACACGATTTATTACAAGCCACTACATACTACAATACACTGAAGGCAATCACGAAATAAAATCTAATCAAGAAGATGGTTCACAATACTATGAACATTGTACTTCTGCGAGAACAATATCAACTATTGTTTTATGAATAGTGAGGCAGTTAATCTTCATTTCATTAATGCTCGTAAAACATGAAGTACCATTTATGTGAATTACTGCTATATACACTTTTGAACATTCAACACCTACAAGCATATTTTAATACCATATTCAAAATCATTATTTCTTTTTAAGCAAGCAAAATATTTCGACATTGCCCGGTGTTAAAAAATCATAACCTCATTTATAAATAAAATAGAGTCTGCTTGTACATTCAAAGCCGGAAATTATATCATAAAAATGTATGTAGACAGTTCCCTCATAAACTTCACACAAGATCCTTTTTCAGTATGTTACGCAATTTCTGAACGTGCTAGTGTTGCAGTGTGTGTTGCATAACTATAATCCGTTGCTTCAGTATGTTTAGGTATTTTTTCATATATAATCTGTTAATGTACAACATTTCTCGTGTCACAGTGTTTATTTTAAAACCCCTCCGAAACGGACCACCACACTTTGTGTTCATTCAGTAGTTCTAAGAATAGGTCGTAACTCGTAAACAATTTTGTTTGTTTCAAAAAACGGAACTGTAGTAGTTCCGCAATTTGAAACAAAAAAAAATGTTTACTTTATATACTTTGACTTTGGCTTTGAACTATGTTTGTGGTGCAGATAGTCTCTATCTATAAATAAAAAAATAAAAAGTAATCGTCGTAATTAATGTAAGTACGCGTATTACTTCTGACGACCGAGTTGTTGCAACTAATTTGGGTAATTCTTTTTTTGGTGTAAATTTGCAGGTCTCTGGATGGTTTGGTTTAGCCTAATTCAGGCAGGATAGCATCTGTCGGGTCTGCTACGATCACTATAATTGTAGTCTCCTATGCAACTGTACACGTCAGAGGCTTCCTTCCAAGCGACAATAAATATGTTTATATCCAAAACAGCGAGTTCCAAAAATCTCTAAACTTTTGAATAAAACAATCGCCGAGTTCATGCTTAGTTCCGACACTAAAGTTTATCCAGCGTCCGAGCGTCGCTCAAGGCAACATGCATTATTCACCGTGTCCCGCACCGGGACCCATCTGTAGCCTCTTATAGCTCATCTTAACCCGCTAAAGCCTCGTCTACAAAGTTGGAACGTGTTACATTTCTTATTCCACCTCCTCGCTCACTATTTACTTGTGTACTTCCGTTTGACTTCAAAGTCGCATCGACTTTGAATGTATTGGCTTTTTGGATTGTCGGAGTTATAAGAGTAGTGTACAGTTGCCAGCATCATCTGGCTTATACCTATTACGAAACTGGGATTTTAGTATGAGATTATAAAGAAAAAGAGAACTACAAGTTTATCAAGAAAGTACCCAATATTATAATATTTTAATTAAGTAAAAAGTGACGTGTGACTCGAAATATGAAAACTACGTAAGTACCTTTAGTTTTTGAACAGTGAATAAATCATCAAGAAATGTTACTTAATCTGTCAATTACCGTTTGGTACTTGACAGATTATGAACACAAAGATATAATTATTCCATCGTTAGATTACAAAAACTAATACGCAAGTATTTTTTTTCTTTTTTAAATTGATGGAAAACTGCTTGGATTAAGCGCATTAAAGTTGACGAGAGGGGGCTAGTAACATCATTATCTAATATAAACTACTGGCTAGTGACGTCATGTGACATTTTGACTCGATGTACTGTCGTTATTTTTTGATTACGTGAAAAAAGAAAAAATATGTGTCGAAATGTTTCTTGTAATCTAGATGACTAAAACTATTTTTTAAATAACCCATTGACCGTATCTGTTTGGCCGTTAACTTGGTAGCTTGAAATAAACTTTCAGAGTGAGAATCTTACTCAGACTTAAAAAAACTGTAAATTATAATTAAATTTTTATTTCGTTATCATTACCTATCTAAATTCGTATGCCAATTGTGGCAAAACATGTTGGAATTATAATAACTTATTAATTACATTATGTGCATTTCCATGTAGGTATCATATAACACATGTTGTACCAAATAAAATCTTTATCTTTCAAATTGACACTGTTACTGATTTTCTATTTGACCAGTAAATTAGAACCAAAACATCTCTCTGGTTACGTATTAAACCTTCTTGCCTCCTTACAGTGTTGATTAAGGCCATTTAATTTCCAAACATGACCAATATGTAAGGCTCTAGACAGACGGACTGCATTTCAACTGCAATCCAACCGCAAATTGCAGTTCAGATGCAGTTTGAAAAAGACAACATCGTGTTAACTGCATTCGTCTGTCTAGAGCCTTATTCGCCACAAAATGTTATGGTTCTTTTAAAGAGGTTTTATAATAAAACATAAAGCCAGTCACCAATAGAACTATCTTTTTGAATTGGAGGAATGTCGATTAGGACAAAACATTTCCAGGAGCTTTAAAAACTACTTGTAATCAACTTGTTACTTTTATTGAAGCCTTTTTCTGTAGCATGTGAGAGTTAAAAGACACTAAAAGGTTACAACCATTACGGACTTGTAAACTGGATAGGCAAGTACTTACTTAGAAACGTGTTTAAGTAAGTGTTACTCTAAAGCGAACAACCAAGCTCCCCAGACACAGATATTCACAAAATAACATGTTGAAAATTCTCACGAGAAGTTTCATGAAAATGTTTGTGAGAAGCAATTTTCAGGTAGTGTTGCATCCTGTGTCCCTGAGGCAACATTGCAGTTTGACTATATCTTACTTTAGTCTAGGCAAATCTTTTTTCGATTATAGGTATCTACTGTGAACAAAGCTTTTAGTAACTTAATGCCATACATACATAAATACATAACTCCCGCTGTTTTCCCATGGAGATAAGCAGAAACTACAGAGCGCCATATGCTACGATTTTTACGTACTGATTTTGGTTCGTTAACATTCATACTTTCGTCATACACACACGCCGGTTGCAAGTGCCACATATCAGGTACTTGCAACCGGCGTGTGTGTGAAAGATCTGCCTTTCTGAAGAACCTCATCAATAAGGTCTATGTAGTTATGTCATAATAGGGCGTTTCCTCCTGGCGCTTTCACTTACATCTGCCTTATAAATTAATACCTATAGTCGTAGTAGTCGTAGTCATTCATCCTTTCAAGGTGACTAAACCATCTAGTACACTCTTATCCATTTTTGTAACTACGTCTTTTTTTAAACCACAACGTTGCTTTATTACACTATTCCTCAATGAGCCATTCATTGTTACACCTACAACTTAATGGCAATAATAATTAATTAAAATTTAAGTGATTGGATTAATCCTCAGCAAAGTAATAGTAGACAAGCACATCGTTTAGTCAATACAAATTAATAAAAAGTAATCAAAAGTCAAGATAAATAAATCCGCTCCCACGATGTGTTTGTTGTGGGAACCCGGTGTGCCCCGAGGCGGCAATATTCCCGCAGACTTCTACCAGGGATTAGAGGCATTCCGCTTCAACTGCATCAAAGTCTTGGTGAAATAGGTTTATTGTTTTGCCCAGCCAAAAATCTTTCTCTGCAAATACCTTTCTCAATTAAAACATTCACTGGGGCTAATATGATGTTTATAATTGAAGCGGTTCACCTCTGGGCAATTATGCCGGTCGTCCATTTCATCCGCACACTTGAAGCCTCATAATTAAAGACGCTGTTTACTCACACAACACAGGTCTACTGAATATTGTATGCGTTGAGTGCTCAGCGAATTATTCCTCATTTACTAACCTCAGGGGAGGGTCAATGTGTTCCTATGGGCCTGTAAACAAGACTACTTTGTAAAGAGGTAGTTTTACGCCGACTGAATTTCCACCAACAAGGTTAGTCAGCATTAAATATTTACAAGGGAACTCAACTTGAGTTCTTTACGTTCCTCTGTAATGAGAATCCAATCTAAAGATACTGTAGGAAAGTAAAATTTCTTAGACTAACGAATGAAGTAGGGAGTCTAGAAAGCATTCTTATTAATACCTTGATGGTTTCAGTAGATGAGGGAAGTTCTGTGTAAAACTTATTACTTGAATAAATTAATTATGTTAATCCTATCTGCTTCTCGGACGCAGTTCGTGACTGTTGTGTACAATTGTTGAATGAATGCAGCTCTCAATAACTTTGTTCGACTTTACTGGGACGACTGCCCAACTACCGAGCAAAAGTTTCCATTGGAAAATGTAAATACCGGTACGCGTTATTATTATTTTGTTTGTTTTTATGGTGTACCATAAAAAGTATTATATTCTACTACTAATGTTTGATCAAATAGCGGAGTGGCCGTGTGTGCCGTGACGTCATTATTCATTGACCTGGCCAGACCTTGTAATGATGCGGGCAGCCAATATTTTCTGTTCACGAATTTCAACCATTTCATGTCAACGTATGAATAAACAAAAATGGGGCTGCAGGAGAAAAACCTCGTAAAGAAATCTTCCGACTGTTTGTAGTAAAGCATTTGTGTTGTGTTTAAAATTTGTAATTTTGTCTCCAGGTCCAGAGTCCAGTGCTGGTCGTGGAGCTAACCTTGAATAGACTAGAGGGCACACAGCTCAGGGCACTGGGTCTGCTGTCTATGTACGGGTTCAACGTGACGTATGAGGTGCGAGGTGCAGCGCAAGCACCGGGACCCACTTCTTGCAGCGCCATCGAGTGCAGACTACTGGGGCACTGTTACGCCAGGCAGGATTACAAGTAAGTTAGGCGCAATTTCAAACATCACGAATTTTTTTCATTATCATGTAAATGGGCTATTTGACAAAATTTTAGTTTTTACTCCCTCATCAAAAATAACGGTGACACATCGAGTTAAAATGTCGCATGACGTCACTAGCCAGTATAGTTTATGCTAGCTAATGACGTTACAAGTCCCCACTCCTCAACTTTAATGCGCTCAATCTAAGCAGTTTTCTATCAATTTGAAAAAGAAAAAAATACCTATGTGTCGAATATTTTGTTGTTAGATAACAAAAAAATATTCGACACTTAACAACACACTTCAATTTTAGTTTCATCTAGATAGATGAAACTTAAACTTTGTCAAATAGCCCATTACTGTAATATATCTACCATCTGTGAACTTTGTTATTACATTCTGTTAGTTACACTAGTGCCGTTACTAATTTCACGAGAAAGTGTAGAAACAAAAATGTATATCTTGTAAAAAGAACATGAAATAAAGCAAACTCAAAAAAAAACCCCTGCTGTTAACTCCGTTAACGAAAGAAATAAAGCGTGGAAATTTAGTGCAAACGAGAACAAAACGGGTGTCAGAGTCACTGACAAAATATAGTGAACGTCATTCATTATTCACGATTTTTTGTGTACCTACCAACTCGACAAAAAACCTCGCTTTCATTTATAATACCGTGAATATTTCCGCGCAGTTATTTACAAAATTTATGGCTAACTCCACAATTTTTTTTGCATCGCAGGGAGTTTTATTGCTCATGTTTCGAGGGATACTCCGGAGTGGACTGCGGTGAGGGCCCGCTGTGCCCGAGGACCTCCAACATGTGTAAGAACGGCGGCACATGCAGGTAAGCGAATAAAGAATAATCTGGTGGCTATTGTCAACCTATACAGGATTTAAGGGACATACGGACACCAAGGGTTCTACAATTACATCATTAGGGAATCCTAAGCATTGAAATGTATCGTCAGTTTTCTCTAATTTCCAAGATTTAATTTGGTTACTTTGGTGGGTATTTTTTTTACTTACACTGTATAAAGAGGCGATTTCTGTCCACGCTTATGATATTTTAAATAAAGATTTTTTTAATCAAAGGGATTATAATGTCGTGATAGCCTAGAGGTTAAAGCGCCTAGGTACCTCTCATGCACGACGTTTGGGTCAAATCCGGGCAAGTACCAACCAACGTGAATATTTCAGTTCATATGACCTGTCTATGTTTATCTTAGACATAATTGGCACCGGTGAAACCTGGACTTACAGTTAATAATAAGTCTGAAATTGCCAATCCTTAAGCAAGCGTGGTGATCAATGCTCGTGCCTTCTCTGTATGAGAAGAGGCCTTTGCCTTGCTATTAAGGATAATTTACATTAATGATATATTTTTTTTTAATTTTATTTTTCTAAATTTCGAAAAACCTGACAAGAATATTCAGTGCTTGGAAACCAGAAAAATATACATAACTTATTACATTTGTGATGATGTCCTTAACTTATTAAAGTTAAGGACATCATCACAAATGTAATAAGTGTATAATAAGAATAATGTAATATTGTTGTGTGTGTATTGTTCACATATCGTCGTGGATAGTGCAATTCTACGTAACTACAATTGTTAAATACTGCGAATATATACCTTCGCTGACTGTGATAAGGTGTATATTCGCAGTATTTAACAATTGTAGTTACGCGGAATTGCACTATCCACGACGATATATCGATGCCCCCAAGCAATAAGTCGGTAATGTGCTATTATGGACTTTTTGCTGTTATGTCAAATTCGGCATTAATGGGTTGGAACACATATTGGTATTTTTTTTCAGATTTTTCCTAGTGATATTAACGAAGTTATAATGACATACACTTTTATTGTAGGGAAATGTCCAACAAAATTATGACGGCAATAGTATTGTTACATATCATTACAAAAGTTTATTTTGTATTTTATTTTGGTAAGCAGCGGTTACCGGATTATTGGCGTAAATAAACTTCATAAGAGTTTTTGGTAAACGTTGACACGGGTTTGTTGTCGAAATATTTTAAATATACCTATTAAGTAATAAACACTTACAATGTTTCCGAAGTAAATAATTACTCAAACAGTTGCAAATTATCGTTTGATTTGATGTGACGATTATTACTTAACGTCATACGTGGTACCAATTCAGGCCACTTATAACTGTTTGCATGAATTACTTTAACTCGGACCCGTTGCTTTATGCATTGACAACATTTCTTCTCTTCCTACCATATAAATGTAATGGTTTATGTTTTGAACCAACAAAAAGTTCCCTTTTTGATATCCACGCGTCGATTAAGACGTGTACTATTTATAAATGAAAAGTCGTATCCTTGCTGATACTATCATTCTTATGATGCGCTTGAGGGATGAGGCATTGACAATGTTTCGTTAAACTAGGTCCGATTCAAAGAAAGAGTTCTACAAAGAATTAAAATCCTTGGTAGAAAGCTCATTACACAACGAGAGGACAGCTTACTATAAGCACAATATAAATAATAAAATTCAAAACCCTAAATTACTATGGAAAAATATTAAGTCCACGTTAATACCCACAAAGTCTAGACAAGACCTTCCATAGTTCACATACCCTGACCTTATTAGTATTTTTTTTTACCGTCCCTGAAAACCCCGTAGTAGGAGTATATCTCTTATGACATTTTTTGTCGATCATAGACATAGTGAAGCCATTTTTTCACTTAGGTACTCAAGTAAACCAGGCAGAGATTTCGCGTATTATGATTAACTTTAATAGTAAAGCAGTCGGCTACGACAACCCTTCTTTGGGTTTGGTTGCTATAATAGTGGACCAATATAATAGGGCCATTAACGATATTAAGTCTGAGGAGCATAGTTTGCCACTGAACCCAATAAAAACCAAATATATTGGGTTCGGCACGAGACAGCAGTTAGCAAGACTTCCTGAGACTTTTGACGTAAAACTTATGTGTGAGCCAGTTGACCAAGTGCTTGAAGTTCGGAATCTAGGTCTGGTTATGGACAAAAACCTTCGTTTTTAGAAACATATTGCAGACTCAATACGCAACTGTTTCTATCACTCGAAGGTTGTATACAAAATGAAATATTATTGCCTATTTATCCGAAACTCTACGGGAACAGTTAGTAGAAACCCTTGTGCTATCTAGGCTGAACTACGCGGACACGGTACACCGCTGCGCCTTTTAGCTCGCAGAGATCGCGTCATCCACAGTCTAGAGTCAAACCATAGCAACGGTTTTGCGGGGCTTAGTTTATAAGTTACTTACCCTCTATGATTAAAGATAAATAAATGAACGAAAGAATGAATCCAAAGGGTTCAAAGGGCCTGTGCTCGGTTTTGCTACAATATTCCTAGGAGAAGCCATATGACGCCCTTTTTAAACAAGCACTTCATTCTGAAAATGAAGTCCCGACGCAAACTACACCTAGCTTGTCTTCTGTTCGGAGTGGTAAATACCATAAACCAGTCTATCAGTTCAGTTGGGTAACGAGTAAACGGGAATGTGGAAGAAGGTTATGCTCGCAACTACTTTCGACCAGGTCTCGCGGTATAGCAGCTTTTAGAAGTAGCTTTCGTTGAGCAATTTCGAACAAGCATATTTGGAGCTAGATTAAATAAATAATCCACATTTTTCTACATTGAGTGGTAGAAGAAGGGGACGAAAGCGTACTCTACCTGTATCTTTAAGCCTAGATAATGTAGAGTTGAAACATGCAACAATCAAGTCGTTCCGGTAACTAAAGCTTAGCAGACCTCCTTAGTTTGTGTAAAAGTGCAGCCATCCCGAAAAGTTACCCTCCCTTTTTTGAGTCTTTGATGTTTAATACTGAAGCCACGAACGATAATATCAGTAATACGGATGAATACTGAGATTCGGCGTTAAATCTATCAATAACAATCGCAGTGAAACACTCGGAGTTCCCTGTGATTGTTATTACCTGTCTAAATTTTCCTAAAACCTAAAGTGATTGTTATTAATTGCTTTTTTTTCTAATAAACCTTGACATATAGCATTCTAAACATGCCGAATATTTTTATGGTACCGGATGGTTACACAAAATTATTAAGATGAATTTATCCTGGAAAAACAATGTTAGGTAACAACACTGTTACTATCTTTATAAAAAATTACCACAATAACATTGTATTAATACATTACGCATCACCTGTACTATAAAAAATAACGTTGTAGAGGTCCGTAAAATAATATTACTTACTAACAATGTTGACAAACTTACTGCAATAATCCCGTAAGTAGGATTACTAAAATAAATAACTTGTCACATTCCCGGTAATATTTATTTTCTTAGATTGCTCGGTTTAGCGCAGATATTATTCCATGTTGATAACACAATTACATTTCACAAAAAATTAGCTTTCATTTCATATATCAATGACCACAGTACTCCGATTCGTTGGAAAGATATTTAACAAAAACAGTTAAACATTTCTCCTGTAAAATTTGGATTTTACGATTACCGACTTATTGCTTGGGGGCATCGATATGTTTATTCCTGTTTCTATGACTGGCATCCGCTTAAGTATGACTATTGATTTTTCTGTTATTGTATACTAAACATAAATGTAATACCTACGGTACAGCAAAAGCAAAAAATGAGTTGGAAACATGTTTTCTTTCCGCTTTTTTTATATCCCGAGACGAAGTCACATCTGTGTGTTAGGGTCACATTCAACATTTGAAACAATTCCGCTTTTTGCGTTGTGTATTCTCATTTCGTAGGTTTTTTGTTCTGGAATAAAAAGGGGTTACAATTAAACTTATACTTAGATAACTTATAAGCTGCAAAAAATCCTGAAATAAAATCATCTATCGAAACGATTTCATGTGGTTTCCTGCCCTGTTTAGTTTGGGATCCCTTCTTTTTCGTAATATACTTTGGCATAACGATTTTGGCATAATTTGTTTTGCCATAATAATACTTGTCTATTTTTTTTATCATACAGTTTATGCTGGCATAATTGTGTTGAAGGCTAATTTGTTTTGGCATAAATTTAATTCGCATAATGTTAAATAAAATAGATATAAAATTAGGTTTTTGATTAAAAACCTACGTCTTTGATGAAAAACTGGAAGATGGCACATTCTAAACTCAATTTCATCAAAAACTTGTAACAACTCAGACTAGTTCAGATTTTTTATCAAAAACCTGAACTAGTATGGGTTTATTCAAATTCAAATTCAAATGCAAATATTTTTATTCCGTCAACTTCGTCGACTTCGCTTTTTAAATTTCTTCTTTGTTATGCCTATAAAAAATATGTTTTAATATCATTAGGCGTAAATAAATGTATGCTTTAGAATGTTAATCGTTATTATGATTAGAGAAATTATGCTTAAAAAATTATGCGTAAGCTGTTATGCGTCAATACCTAATGTTATGCGAAAATATAATTAGGATAAACAAAAGAGTGCCAGTTAGGTCTTAAAATTTTATGCAAATGAATAGGGTACCGTTTAGTTTTGAAGAACTTCATTCACATTTGAAAACCGCTAACTGGATACAAAAGTATTCACCACAAAACCTTTTTTTTTATTTTTACTAGCTGTTTAATATCCACAGACAGATGGGTCCGGCCGCCGTCAGCTGTATCTGTGCGCCGGGCTACACGGGCGACCTGTGCGAGGCGCAGGTCGCTGCACCCGGTGAGAAATTTTGTAATTTAGTTTATGTATTTTTAAATTAGTTATCCAAAAACAACACAGCCCGTCATAAATTAAGTTCTTCATGGTGACACTTTTACCGTTTAGCATTTACTAACACTCTTGCCTTTCTAATTTAAAATTGTCTCTCGCTAGCTAACTCCAAGTAAAACAAAAATATCTTGAGGTAAAGATGAGTTTTTAGAAAATTTTGCTGTTAATGTTGTGTGTATTTTATTATTTAATGTTTATTCATTTGTAATTAATACAGGAATACCTTACTAATTTACAAAGGAATAATAAAAAAAGTCAGTGCAACTCACAAATAAATTATTCAATAAATATTTCGACTACCAAATTGGTTTATTCAGCATGCTTTTTTCTGCATATAGATGGACATTGTAAGAACTACATAATAAATAATTTTCGTTTAGTTATCATTTACTTATTAAATTCAAAGAGTTAGTTCTAGGCTTTATGTATAACCTGGAATTAAACTATTAATAACATCGTCTTACCATAAAAGTACATACCATCTTACTTACTTGTAATGAGGTCATGTTATGCCTAGCCTTTTTCTACTATGTTGAGCTTAGTTTCCTGTCAAACTGGATGCAGATGAATACCAGTGTTTTAGAGCTAAAGCAATTACCTATATGACCCCCACAACCCAGGTACTGGGTTACACGATACCCTTGGTTTTTGAACTTTTGGGACATTTACTATTCGTAGCGATGGTCAATTTGCTAAAATGACTGCCAGGACTAAAGGCTTAAGATGATTTCCAAGGCCATTACGTACGCCACATTAATGTTATCTATTTGCAGAATGTGGATTAGAAGAATGTTCAGAAGTCTGTAAGGGAAGAATAGGTTGTGGCTGTACCCCGAAGGATACAGATTCCTGTGAGTTTATATTTATCAATAATAGTCTTAAGTGGTGGTATATTCGATTCGATTCTTAGTAATAGTATGTAAACTTTATATATTTTTAGCAACAGCAAGATTTGAAACAAGGCTGGAGGTAATGGATCAAGCGAATGTAAACATATCTCAAGAAATTGTAAAACAGGTATTTACTTAGCAATATTCCCCGCTGATTTGCCTTAATTTATAGCGTGTTTGCAAAACCTTTTTAGTTTGGTTTGTCCTTGAATTTTAACTTTGACAATTAATATGCCCTTGACCTTCATATTGCTGGAAAATAAATTTAGACCTACCACGGGATCTCCTCCATCCTCAATACTCTCACTGTTCCACCAACCCCGAAATTATGTTTCATCGTCTTTTTTTTCACGATAGTAGGTATTACTATGGTTTTTCGCGTGTTGCAGTTTTCTTAATAACCTTATAAAAGATTTATTAACGCTCTAAAAATGGCTATATTAACAAATCCGCAATGCATAATATAGTAAAGTGCTTCCACAAAATGAACATAATCTATAGTGAAATATTCATCTTTTACTGTTTCCAGTTAACAAGCTATTTAAAGGCGTCAAACATAACGTTAGAAGGTGAAATAGAAATTCTAAACGTAAGGTAAGTCTCTCTTCACTACAAATTGGCCTGTTTTGTGATGGTATGTAGTGTATACAGACAGCTTCAAGAGGCGCTGACCATATCCATGTTTCCTAACCTCATGAACACCTTAGCTTACTCAAATTGCTTAATAAGACTAGTGCCAGAATTGAATTAATATCTTAAAAGTTCAGAATTAGCTGAAGAGCACTTTGTTTGAATTAACTTAACGCAAAATTTTCGAAAGTAGCTGAACAATATTACATCAATTTGAATCGTTTAACAGCTCGGGTTCAACAACCGCTTTATTCAGCAAATTTTTAACTTATAAGACGTTAATGCAATTCTGCCACTAGTCTTGTTTAACGATTTGTACAAGCTGAGATGTTCATGAGTTTTGAAAATATAAATATGGTCATCAACTTTTAAGGCTGACTGTACACGTGTGTATTTCGTGACAGTGCGGTGATCGAACGTGGCGCGCGCTTGGTGTGGGTACGTGTGTGGGGCGCGCGGCGCGAAGCAGGCGCATTGCGCGCTTCTTTAGCACGAATGCGTACACTTAACGCGCATCTGCGCACTGACACCCTGCACTTCTACATGCAACCCGCAATAAGCTTACACGTGAGTTACCTCTATTTCTCTGTCAATGTAAAGGTTTACTTTACCTTTGCGTAACCTTTACGCAATACCGCTAAACTTCTAAGAAAATGTTAACCAACTAACTAAATCCTCTAATTCACTTACCAAGACTCATGACCATAATGGCACCATCAATCTTAACGCAGTGAAATCTACTTAAGAGCAATCATGAGCGCTTCGGGGAATTGGGGAAATCTCAGCTTGATTAATTCCAAAGTATCCGCAGTTGATGAAAAGAATAGCTCGCGCTTGATTCCCGAAACTCTATCCTAAGTAGGTACAGATAAGGTATTTCTTATCTGGACCCACTTAGGGTACAGTTTATTAACCTAACCTAAATTCCTCCCACTAGACTTTTGGGGAATAGCCTTGTAACGGAAACTTGAATAATTGTTTTAAACAATTTGTCGGAAACATTCCAAACAATAAATTGAAAGAACTTATATGTCTGCCCCGTTTGTTCATACTTACATGAGCAAACGGGGCATGTTACATGGGCTTAGTGAAATTAATTGCTCGTTTTGAGTAATCCAGAGTCGGGACACCAATTTGGGGAACCACACGCGGGATTCATGGGATCAACACGACAACCTCTAGTATCATGGTGTCTGTTTTATTTCGCTAATGAAACGATTTAAGTAATATCGTAAAGAAAAAAAATGTAAACTGTCTAACTTATCTAAGTAAAAACACACTCATATGACAAGACTTATTATTGTGAGTAAAGTCGAATAACGCCACCGACTTCCTAATTTTTTTTCCTCTTTGTAGTCGATTTAAAAATTCTATTTACCTACCATGTGAACAGTATAAAATCATCAAAATAAAAGAAGTCTCTTGAATGTTTCAAATGTAATATCTTAAAACAACGCCCATGTGTCATGATGCCAAAAGTTGGCGAAGTAATTACTTTTGCTACAAGTTGGCCGGTCAACTTATTTCATGGTTTTCTGGGTGCACAATATTATTTACAGACGGGCGTACGTCAAGTTACCCCAATGTGTCAAAATTATTTGATCTTTTTCAACTTTATTTTAAACAGAATAAGGTTCATATTCAATTTGAAAAATTTGACACATTGGGGTAACTTGATGTGCTGGCGTCTATACCTAAAATATTTATTTATAGATATAATACCACCTGCTTCATTCCGCCTTAGAATCAATTTATTATTTTTATATAGTTTCTATTAATTTACGCCCTACTCTCAGACCTACTAAATATTTACAAAAAATATTATTAGAATCGTTCAAGCCGTTTCAGAGAAGTTTTGTAACAAACTCGCTGACACGAGAATTTTATAAATTAGATAGATTATACAACGTGAAATTAGTTATTTTACAGTGGCACCATGGAAGTACTGAACTAATAAACAACTTTTACCATGAGACCGATTCTAAAAAGAACTGTTTTATAAGTTTCTACATAGGTATTTCGTAAATATTGAATTTCGTATGAAACTGTCATTATTTTTTTAGATATTTCAGGGTCGTATCAAGTAAAATACTTAGCATATTCGGTGATACTGGAAGCCAATCCCAATCGAAAAAGGCTAGACAAATGACTAAGGCTGCAAAATTATATTTCGCATTACAAGATTAAAAGTAAGTTCGTGTCAGCCGAGACCCTTGACGTTCAAAATACAAAACCAATGGCCTCATGAACTACTTATAGTTCAGTGTATAGACGTGATATCGTTCCTACCCTATTATGAATAGAAAGAACCCTTTTGTTGGTTTTTGAAGTCAGCCTTTCTATGGTACACTTTTTAGAAAGGGCACGTTCCAACTCCCTAGCCTTACCATTTTATGTGTACTTCATACATATTAATTGGAACTTTATTATAATAAAGACGGGAATGTGGTACATGCCGAGGCTCGCCGGAGTTCTGTATACGGGTAACATTCTTGAAATAGCGCGGCAAGCTTAATTGAAAAAGTTTGCGGAGATCCCTACATTTTGGTCTTCTACACAACTGAAATATAATTCTGGTGTCTACGTATGTCGTTGACGCAGACTAAATAATTAGGTATCATTTAGTAAATGAAAGTACTCATAAATGTCCTGAACAGCTTTTTCATCAAACCAAAACTACGCCCTTTTTGTATGACTACGTTGTCCGTTTGTCTATCAAGTCATTGTTGCCAGGAATCGAATAAAGTATTAAATTAAAACTTATTTTGAACTAGAAGATTTTTCGGTTCGTTGGACCGGTATAAAATTCAAGCTTTCAAGTGAACGTAATCAAAAGTTAGGTTTATAAAAAAGACCTATTTCATTTTAACTTCTAAACTTAAGAGTCAAACCGAGTTCTGCCAAGGGGGCCCTTAATATAAATTGTTATAAGCGCCACTGGCTTAATACGCTAGCTAGGTCCAACACACGTGCTATCAGATAACACTCGCTAACCTAGCTCAGCTTTTTCTTTATGATACTCAATGTACCGTACCCTCTAACACCGTAACAATCTGCTTAAGCCAATTTATATTAACCAACCTACAGTCAGCCTCAAACTTCGATATAACCATATCCATATTTCCTAAACTCATGAACACCTGAGCTTACACAAATTGCTTAACAAGACAAGTGCTAGAATTAAATTAACATCATAAAAGTTTTAAAACAACACTTTGTATTCATTCATTAAACTCCAAGAGGACACCGGTGTCAGCCCTATCATTGTCTTTTTATTGTGTCTCTAATTGACACGATTGAAAGGTGAATTAACGACTTTTGAGGCTGACTGTACTGGTCTGCTTGAGCACAAATGGTGTATTCCATTTAGGTACAAACTACGGTGACTAGCCCATTTTGATTTAAGTAAGGCTTCCTTTTGCAGACTTTAGTTGTAAACCATCGACCAGAAATATGGGAGGGATCGGAATTTATACTGACATGTATGGCGTATGGATCTCCGAACATCGCCTTTACGTGGTACAAAGACGGTGTCAAGATAAACTTCAATGGAACGACGAGGTAAGTGAACGTGACTACGTGACAGCAAGGTAAAATTGGACAGAGATTTTAACTTAAAATTTCAGCCATTTTGTATAAAGAGACCACGTGGACGCGACCTAATAGCCTGGTGAGGCGTCGAGCCTGTGCTGGCAGTTCCGGCACCAAACGAGCGCCCATCCAATTACCGGTGACTGTTATTTACCCGCACCGATTAATCGGCCAACTTCCAACACGCTTGCTTCCTGATGGTTTCATTTCGTTTAGATTTTATATGAAAACAAGTTTATTCGACAGAGGAGATGGTTATGGAACTTTTTTTAAGCATAGATACTATAATTTACCGTAGGTACCGTTCTTCCAATACCAAGGAGTTAATGTAATAAGTACAGTTGGCAGAAAGCAAGCAATGCTATTAGAAGATCGATCGTGTTTCAGAGACATTTGGACGCGCACAGTGTCAGAAGACGCGCTCGGTCGTCGCATGTCAGTGTTAGGCATATCTGAAGCAAAAAGGCTCGATGCTGGCAAGTGGTCCTGTGCAGCAGACGATGCTGGCAGGAGACGATGCAGAGCCCTGAGGCTGACGGTGCTGAGACCGCCCGATGTACGACTCGTGCCTTCCACAATCACTGTCAATAAGGTGAGTTAATCTAGACTGGTGTTAAACTCTAGGAAGGGAATCCAAACATTTATGAAACACAATAAACAATTCCCAACTTGTATTAATGTAAATGTGTGCCAGGGCGACAACGTCAGTATAACATGTCTGGCGGGAGCAGGGCGAGTGCACGGTGCACTCGGGTTTAGTTGGGCGAGGGAGAGGACGCTCCTACCGATGGTGCCAGGCCGAGAGGTCTGGGAGGATCTGTTTCCCGCAGGTAGCGTACTCAAGCTGTATAACGTACAGGTATGTAACATATTGCATTATAAATATACATTTTATAAAATGTATCATTACATTTAGTTTTGTTTAAGCTGATTTTTTTTCAACTTTTGAATTAGAAATCAAGTGAGTTCCGCTGTCAAGTATCATCAGTGGTGGGCACCAACGCCAAAACCGTGACCATGTGGGCTTTAGGAGCTGATGACGAAGCGTGTGAGAGCGACGTCTCGCACGGCTTGCGCTGGCCGAAGACTGCGCCCGGAGCGCACGCGACAGCCTCTTGTCCTCCAAGACACAGTGGCGAAACTACCAGGCAAGTACAAGACTTTTTATTTCCATGTACTTACGACATTTAGTCAAGGTTTTTCGGCAAATTTAGTCGAGTTCAAGTAGCCTAAAAAGTGGAACTGGACGGTGTAAGTAGTCCGTGGACTAATATTATCATAGAACATGTTTTGTAGTATTTATTGTTAAAAGTGTAATTATTTTTATTTATGAAACCCGTTATTTCAGTATTACGCGGCGGCAATTTAGAAAGACAGAATTGTTTTGTAGTTTACAAAAAAAAGTAAATCTCTTATTTTTCAATGTAGATCTTGCAAATCTTTTATGCTATAATATTACGGGTCTTACTTGTCCATCCACAAATAAAACATGAGCATACCAATCCGTTTCGTCCTATATGTATACAAAAAAAAAACCTTAAAATGGTACTTAACTTTGTACTGATTCCTTGGTCCATCCATGGAATCAGTAAAAAGTTATGACTATTTGAAGGACTTTTTCGTGTAATTAAAAGCGACTAACCTATTTGCAGATTTTGCGAGCCGAAAACCGGACAACATGGCGTCAAATGGATGCAACCGGATTTCTCTGGATGCGTTGCAGACTCACTCAGAGACATTTATGAACAGGTAAAGAAAACAAAACAGCATTATGATGGTGATTTTGCCGAAACTTAACACCCAGTTAATAAGTACGCTGTTGTCAGTTCACTCTGATATCACTGGGGTACTCGCGACACGCGGTGTCACACGTGTCGCGGCAATACGGCGCAGTGCTGCGCTCCCTGCCGACACACCCGGGCGAGGGCGAGCCTTCCCTCACACACTCAGCGCACATGCTGCACTACCTCATGTCAGCGGCAGCGCAGCCAGCCGACAGGTACCACAGCACGGAACATCTGCTGCACATCTATGACCACCTGCTCACACACCCTGATGCTTTCCTAGACGAAGAGGTTAGTAGCTATTGAACCACAAATAAAACTAAACAAATTGGAATTTAATATTCATGATGATGCAATCTTTATCAGAAAATATTTGAACTTCAAAATGCGGTGGTGGATACTGCTGGTATGAGAAGTAGCTTCGACAAGCGCTTCCACGAGTTCACAGTCACAACGAAGCCGGTTAACTTTGAAAACGCGGCGTACTTTGAGCTTCAACCAGCTCCAGTGGGAAGCGAGGAGTGGCTCGTGACGTCAGCAGGAGTGGAGCTAGCAGATAGAACTGACAATGCTTCCGTGATCACCGTGGTGTATCATGACTTGGGAGCAAGGCTGCCGTCATTGAGAAGATACATCGAGTATAAGTAAGAACCCTCTACATAATTATGTCTGTGTAAACAGAAATCCATCATTAAAACTGTTAAAATTCAAAAGTATTTTTTACGTTCTATGTTTTGTTTTGTTCAGGTTTTTTTCTTAAATACATTATGATTTGCCTTTTCCGCCTATATTGTTGTTGTAGTGACAACTCTTACAGGTCTGGCAGTGCGACAGAGTACACAGTTGCATCGCAACAAGTACAGGTGTCTGTCAGCGGCGCGGGAGTCGATCCTACCCTCCCACATATTGTAACACTGCTATTCACGCACTCCAAGAATTACAGTGCTATTGGTGAGTAGAGCTACACTGCACGGCTCTTCCGTCGCAATAAGAATGTACTGAGCTCATGCAGTTATTGTCGTCAGCATCTCAGCTCGCTTGTGGAGTGCGGTCGCGTTTGTCGCCGCGCGTGTGGAGCATGCAGGCGTGTGAGCTGCGCGTACCGGAGCACACACACGTCGCGTGCCGCTGTCGAGGAGTCGGCACTATTGCACTGTTCACTGTGGACAGAGAGACATTTGTGAGTACTCTTAGAGTAGTGATAAAAATGGTCCTACCTAACACCACACAACCAATGGTCCATATAACCAATGAAAAATGTTTGTTTTAGACAGGTACAGAGAATGATTTACGAGGCATAGTGAAGATAACAATGAGCCTGGGAGGAGCGATGTGTCTTGTAGCGGCATTACTGCAGCTCCTTGGCCTGGTAGCTGGCAGCATTGTCAGGCTGCCGGTACTGCTCAAAGCAGCTACTGCTGGCTTTAATTCGGCAGCTATGTTGGCATTACTTGAGTGTGACAGTAACACGGTAGGATATAACTCCTTTTCGATGTTAATCTTACAGTCCAAGAGGTTCAGGTAAAATGTAGTGCTGTGTGATGATGATTTCCGCAGGACGTAGCATGTCCGGGTGGCGTGGGCTGGGCGGTGGTACTGTGCTGGATGGCGGGCTGCGCCGCGCTGTGTGCTACGCCGCTGCTGTTACACGCCGAGCTGGCTGCCTCAGCCACGCGCGCGCCCTCTGTCGGGCTACTGTGCGGTACGTGTAGCTGCAGAAGGGTCGGTGCGCAAGAGAGTGTCGCTATACTCACGTGAACTGGTTGCAGGTGTGTGCACACTATGCTGGCTGACAGCTCGACTGTGGGGCGGCGCGCCGTTGCAGTTGGGCGCGGCTGCCAACGCCGTCTGTGCTGCGGGCCAAGCGCTACTGGCCGTGCTCGCGCTCGTACTCGCGCTTGCGCTCAAAGGGCGAGCACGAGAGCACAAGCCGGGGAGGCACGAGCACGTGCACGAGCGAGCGCGGGTAGTGCGGCACACGCTAGTGCTGCTGGTCACTACTACAGTGACTCAAGCGGCCGGAGTAGCGTACGTGCAGCCCGCAGACACGAGTATGACGCATGTTGTAGTACTAGCCGTGGCTGCGCTGACTAATGTGAGTTTTATTAACATTGATGCATGTACTGTCTTAATACTTAGACCATTACTTGGTCAAATCATGCTATTGCTTTTTTCAGGGTATAGCGATGCTGGTGTGCTACGTGATCATGGACGAGGAGTGTCTGCAGGCCGCGCGGCGCCTGCTGACGCTCTCCTCTCACAGCGAATGGCAGGACGCACCAGAGGCGGACGTTTCACATAGTTGTGAGAATTATAAGTTAATCATTTTTTGCCAAGACTCCATTATTGATTTGTGAAGCAATCACTGGTGCAGTTGCTTCTACCCGGTAACGGTCTCGTATGCCAAGCACTGCATTGCCCAATTTTCAACCATATAAAGTTATCACCCATCAATAAATTTTGTTTTACTGAATTCGATCTTCAAATTCTTTGTAACTTTGTTGACTAAATCTTTCTTAAATACATTTATTTCAGTATACATAAAGCAAGGTCGCGAGGTGGAGTGCTCCTCGTCTCACGTGTCTCCCGCTAACACCTACTGGCAAGCGCCGACGTTAGAGAGCCCGAACACCATGTACAGGTGAGGACTGAGGTACAATCTCACTCATTCAGTCGCGATCTTTTAGTTAATTTTCTGATCAGGAAGTACCTATCCTCCATATCAGTTCTAACATGTTCTCTTGTTCAGGCATCAGTCGAGCGGTGCGTGTGTGGCGGACATAGTACGGTGCGTGGAGTACAAGCACAAACTGCAGTCACCGCGTACGCACACGCGCGCACTGTGTGACCTCATACCCACAGGTAGGTTCTGTATTAGACTAAGGCTCTATCCTCGAGATACACGCGCGAGTCTAATGTGTTTTGTAATACATCGCTCTTTAGTAAGAACCTCAGTAAATAAGGTATGCAACATTCATATTATTCAACTTAAAATCGTTTGTCTATTCGTAGCGAATTTGTCCCTTCATGATAGGGTTTGAAGCCTGACGTGCTTCAGTTCCGCAACTGCTCAGAAATCTCTTCCATGAGACTTTGAAAAGGAGAAGGTTCTAAATTATTTTTAATTAAGCTTCGCCGATTCAGACCAATTTGAATCTTTCTCTTCATAGGATGATATTAACACTGATGGCATTATTTTAGAAAGCGACGCCGGTGTGTCGCACATGTCGCACGCGTGTGTGGAGCTGCGCGTACTGCCCGTATCGCACGCGCCGCCACACGACACACACACAGACACGCCCGCGCACACTTACAGAGGCGGGACCGACACTCCCAAGGTAGATCAAGTTCAAATAGACATACTAACAATCTCAACTCGAAATCTAAACTGAAAATTGTTTTCCAGGACAGCTGTACGATTTGCAGTCAGTCGACGCCTGACGTGTCAGCTCGTCCGATTAAGAGCTGTCTCAAGAAGCCTGCGTCGCAGTTGTCGTGCAGTAGCTCGCTGCCGTCCATCCACCGCGAGTGCAGCGACGAACGCAATCACTCACTCATACAACCAGTTAACACACACGCACATGACACAACAACTACTCACAACACACTCACACACACTGACAAAGTGCTACACAAGATATCACATGACCTAGACTTCCTACTCAACAGGACGCCAAGCCGAGCCGTCGACCACTGCTCACAGCGCATAGAAGAAGCGCCCACTTAGTAGCGTGAGATGAGTGATTGTTGGTTAAGTAACTAAATTAGTGACATGGAAACAGGGATGTGATAAGACAAGCTTAGCGATAATAATGTACATAAAGGTATCTAATATGTAATAGAGATTTTATCCTTTTATAGTTTTCTAAATTGTAATCTGTTTACATTTGTACTACCAAAAGATGAATGATGAAGCGGTAGATCTGATCGTTGTTAAAAGCTGAAGAATAAAAGCAGATTTTCTTATTTTTATTTTGATGATTTGTGGGTCCTCACTATCGTAGAAGAGAAGGCGTAATCAATGATGAAATCAATCAAATTTTTACATTTATTTTAGTAGGACATTTTTGCCCGTTTTCACTGACACTAATTGACATCTAAATGTACCTAAATGTATAAATACCTACTTTTGCACACTGCAATAACAGTGCGCTTTTAATCAGGCTAGAAGAATTTCGTTTCTCATACTATCATTTTCTTTTTATAGAAATGAAATACTATTTAATTCTGTAAGCAGATCTTTTCAGATACTTTTACATGTCAATTTCTTTTAAACCTGTCCCAACAGACGGCATGCATGCTTCAGTCATCGTGTAGGTTAAACCTAGAATAATCAATAGGAACGCAGAATATCTACTTACTTTGAATTTGCTTTGAATTAATTTAGTTACTTATTGCCCGGCTGTTAAACAACAATGACAGCGTCATACCGATATGGCGATTGGGTCTCAAACAGTAAATAATTTATTGTTGTTTCAAATAAAGTTTTATGTTGAAATATTCATATCATAGAATATGAAATAGAATATTCTTTATCCTTAGATTGATTCATTCTCCTGAAGGATGATGTGGACATCGATAGGGAGCGGAGGGCGTTGTCTGTGAGGGCCAATATGATCGCCCGCAGGTTAGCGCGTTGCTCGGGAGCTGTCAAGATAACTCTTTTTAGAGCGTTTTGTACGTCCCTGTAAACAGCCAGCTTGTGGGGGTCATATACCCAAAAGCAGTACAACGCTCTCCGCGTTCAGTATAATAATGCGTTCAGGGTGCTGTTGAGGCTGCCCCGGCACTGCAGCGCATCGGGGATGTTCGCCGACGCCCGCGTCGATACGACGATGCGAAGCGGTGCACATCTCTGGGGCGCAGGCTCCGGACCACCTCCAACACTATCCTGAGCGTGTTTTCAAACAGGTTTGATTGTCGTTACATTAATCATTGCTTTATGATCAATGTAATGACAAACAAACAAATGACTCAGAAGCCGGTGTATTAGATTATTCGTGTGATTATTTATTATTTATTGTTATTTTGTAATTAGTGCCTATTCATCTAATTCTATGGACTTCAATGGCTGCAAAAAAAATGGTTATTAATATCATTATTATAAAACTTGTTACCAAAAATAACATTTAAATCGAGTGACAGTTTCTAAACGTTTCAAATTCATAACTTTGACTAAATGCAATCTACCTACCCTCATATAAAGTTACAACACCGCGTTCACAAAAGTAATGCGTGAAAATTCTTGTAAAGCGGGAAAACAATATTGTTATTCGGACTAAATAATATCGTGCATACCTATGCATGCACTTACTGTGTTCATTTTGTGTTTTGTGTTATAAGTTATAATGAGTGATACAGAAGTTAATAGTACCTAGTTACCAACTTGTGAATTGTTTCATCAAAAATCGGACTGACATTCTTTTTACGTATATTTAAGTGCCGTTTGAAAAATACCGAAAGACAGTTTAAAATACAAAATTTTCAGAAGCATTAACTTTTAAAGTTAATGCTTTAAACCTTAAAATACTATACCTACCCTTTAATAATGTACCTACTCTTTATGAAAAACCCATATGCACAAAAAATAAACAAAGCTCAAATGTGCTATAGTATGTGCGGGGTATACCTACATATAGTGTAAGCCCCAGATTGTGGTGAAATTGCGCCGTCGCGTCGTCAGCAGTGTGGGAACGGATTTTTGTGTTTTCCAAGAAAAAGTGTAAAAATATCACGTAAGTGTTTTTAATTTACACTTTGTTTTTGTTTCAATAATCACATTGACTCGGCTTTTTAGACTACATCTGTACATTTAAAAAAGGTAGGCACCGAGCGAGTAGTGACCGCGCGCATTTTAAAGTGTGGTTGGTGAATCAGCCTCGGGAGAGTATTCTACAATTAACCACAATACTATGTTTTTAACAGTAGGTTATCGTGGTTAACTGTATCTGTATGATAAATTAGTTTACAAATATCATGTACCTATAATATTTTCTGGAATACGAAATTCTATGATTTTTTTTATTCTGCGAAACGAAGGGACATCCATTATTAAATTTAGGTGTCGACTATGGATTATTGTCAATGAAAACAGGCATTCTAATCTTGTCATATTGAGGACCTTTAACCATACGACTAACATTTTTATGAACGCCCAAAACATATGAAATATTTTAAAACAAAGAAGAATAGTTTTTTGGTGCCTACTTACTACCCGAAAACTAATCTTTGGGAATAGTAGTTTTTCACATTGTTTATTTTTAAATTGTAAATACTCATGTAAATAGTTAACCAATAAACTATATGGCCGGTCAGCAACGGATACATGCCCAATACGAACTTCAGTTTTTGACATGATAAATAATTATGTAAATATTTTTTTATAAATTCAAATAAAATAAATAGGTAACTAGATATACCATTATACCTATTATGTATTTAATCAAAACAACTTAAACACACTTTTTTTTACACAGGTTTTTTAATAATAAATTAAAATTAATTCCGCTCATGGACTGACTTACCTGCACATGCCGTCGAGAAATATCTTTCTCACAATCAAAAACAAGTTAAAGAATAATTTTTGGACAAGTTACAAGATTTTTTATATATTCCTGCAAATAAACGCACACGTTTCGCTCTACGCATTAGTGCAAAGGTGTTGATATCAATACCTTTGCACTAAAGCGTACTTCGACTTCCTGCTGCTGACCGTACCTTCATAACATGTAAAATTGAACCCTTTGGCTACCTACAAGACCTATGCCACCAAAGAGATTTAAAATACAATAGAGCGGACATGCCAGGAAATGTTTGAAAAACTTTGATCCCATGTCTCAGTAACGCCATCTAGAAAATATATGAATATTGGAGCGGCAGCGGAGCATACTAAAATAAAACTCAAATACATGACGTGTCTTGCTGGACATAAGTCTATGAGTTTTTTAGTACGCTCGGATAAAAATTTTGTTCGTGATGTCCGGTCTATACGTATTGAATGTCTTTGTATTCCACATTGTTTGTGCAATACTGGTTGGTATTGCACAAAAAATATTTTACTACGAAACCAGTCGTACGGCAACCTCTCATGCACGAGATTGTGACTCAAATCCGGACAAGTAGACCGGTACCAATGTCACTTCTCCCATTTTCTAAAATTTATCTTAGACATCATTAATATCGGTAAAGGAAAACATCGCGAGGGTCCAGCCTGGACTCAATATAAGTTTGAAATCGCCAATCCACCTTGAGCGAGCGCGGTGATTAATACCTTCTCGTGTCTGCATGAGGAGAGGCTTTTGCCCTGCAATGGGATGGTAACAGACTGGCAAAGTGGCGTGGTTTCCTAGTAACAATTTTTGTTATGTGCAATATTGCTAACTTAGCACGGGTTCGTTGGCGGCCGAAGGTAAATTGAAAATGTACCTAGACTAAGTAGGTAAACTATATTAAATTTTTATTTACAAAATAAATTTTATACAGTTGGTTTCCGACTTATTTTTTGGTGAGCGAAATTGAAAGATGTACATACGCCAGCATCTCAACATACCACAATGTGTCAAATTTCTTTGATATTTTAAACTTTATTGTAAACACAGGTTCATGTTCTGCAATTGGGAAAAATTGACAGTTTGAGGTAGGTTGATGTGCTGGCGTCTGTACCTACCAAAACCTACCTACTTACTAGTGCTGGATGAGGCAGCTGACCGAAATACTTAGTCAATTTTGGTACAATTACTTATTCAGTAGGCAGAAACTACAGCAACAGCTTACATACTTCTTTTAATTCGTTTACGTTCATACAATCTGTAGTTACACACACACCGTTTGCGAGTACCTACTACGCACCTGACCTACCTGCAAATACCCTCATGGGAAAATTCTACTGAATAAGCGCAAAAAAAAACACACCTTTTGAGTTTATTTTTGCACTTATTCAGTAGAATTTTAAATTAATCATTACTTATATTAATTTACTTCATTTGTAAGTATAACGTTCAAAAGTGCCTGTTATCAGGTCTAATTCAAATAAATGATTTGACTTTGACTTTGACCTTAAAAGTGCTCGAGCATTTGTCCGTTTGATAAAAACTGACCCTAAGGTTGGCAACAAATTGAAAGAACTTGATCAGCAACTAAACTTAACAAGAACGCCATCTAGTGGCCAGTGCTAGATTTATTTCTAGTACCTACCGCTAGAACTGTCGCAAATATATACGGCCAGCTCTGCAATAGCGTAGCGAAGCATCCCGGGAGCTCCAGATGGCAATCCATAGAGGCGACAAAATATCTCTACAATTTACGCACAGTTCGCATCGCTTAATTGCATACGTCTACAAAATCCACTAAAGACCTATATTTAGGCGGGCCACTACATTTTTTTTTTAAATTGCTTCACTCCAGATTACAACTTACATTACTTCTCGGTACAAATCGACAAAATAGGACCTATTTTTTTTTGTACAAATGTTAAGAACCTGACCGCATAGGTTATTGACTGTCTTGTTGGTGTAGTGTTTAGTGGCCCAGACTTTTATGCCGGAGGTCGTGGGTTTGATTCCCACCCAAATGGTCGTGGGAGTGTTTACCAAATGTTTGTAGCACGATCATTTGTTCTGTGTCTGGGTGTAATATGTCTATAATACGTATGTATAGAGAAATTTATAAGTATGGTTATCAGTTATCTAGTCCTCATGGCACAAGCTCTGCTTAGTAGCACTAGATGGCGTTGTGTGAAAATTGCTCGTTGTGACCAAGGTGCTTAATATGTCGAGCTTGCTGTGCTTGCCGACGCACTCGAGTTTCTTTCAGTAAAATTGAAACAGAAAAGAACAAAGACGATAGGTACAGGTAAGTATAATAAAACAAACATGAAACGAGTAATAAAATATGATTTATTAAAGCTCAACTAGCATAAATAAATAAAAGACGTTGATAATAAAAAAGCATACACTAATTGGCAAACGATAATATTAACAAATTGTTCGCTATCATACAATTTTGATACACTAAACAACGAATTTATACATAAATGTACAGTGACTTACATAACACGTCCAAATATATTAAAAAAGTTAGATTTTATTGGAAAATCACAAGCACAACTGAACGGCATTTTTATTTTTACAGTTTATAACGTATAATTAAGATGATAATCGTTTTAATTTCTAAGCCATTTACAAGACTAGATACTTTTTTTATGTAAATCAGCTATCTGATGAAATATTCATTAAAAAATAAATTATTGTTTTAAAAGAGGCCAGATACATGCATACGTCGCAGTAGGTACATTTGGAAGAAAAGATTTTCCTAATTAGACTGAGTTTTTACAAAAAAAATAACTTAAGTAATTCGTTATTACGAAAATCTTTCTCAAATACACGACATAGATATTATTTATTTTACAAATATTTAATTAATGGACATGGGCTATTCGAACACGTTCACATTACATAATGAATATACTTGAATTGTCCAAGCCTCCAATTTCAAACGTTCGATAGTCTTCTAGAAGTAAAACATTAATATGAAAAGGCTCATAGGCTGTTTCAGTAATAATTCACCCCCGATCGTTCAAAATGTTCGTGTACAAAGGCTTGTAATAAATTTGAATACGATATAGATCTTATGGTATCCTGTAGGTAAACTTTAACAGATTCGAATGCTTGTAGAAAATTATATTAGCACCAGTTTTGTAATAAAACATTTAAAATCATGTTTTATTTCGCCAGTTTTCACACTATTTCATTTTAGTAAACAAATACTCATCACGAGTTTAGCAATTGATATCTAATAAAACAAATGTGAATCAATGTGGATTTTTTTATAAATAATTGATAAAATATAATAATTAGCTTCGTTAAGGCATACCATAATGAAATAAATAAATATTTTTTGCCAAAAATGTATACAAAGTTGAGATGTCAGCTGCCTCAAAGTTTCATTGCATACAGAGCAACCACGTGTAAAAAATAATAAAAAAAACTGTACGCTTTGAAAGTATCAGAACAAAATGTGTAACGCAACTGCTGCACACCAATGCTGCATCGCAACCAGTAAATTTGGCTGTTGTACAGTGGCGAGCACACCAAGCTACTCCAATGTGCCGCCAATTTCTTTGATAGTTTTTCAACTTCATTGCAAATAGAATAAGGTTAAATTTACCCAGTTGAACATGAACCTTATTGTTATTAAAATAAAGTTGTATGTCAAAAAAAATTGACACATAGGGGTAGATTGATATGCTGGCGTCTATACATATGACTCTAAACCTTCTTGGTTCCAAGAATCCGCAAAACGAGCCTTTTCTAGCTTCTATAAGCTGTTTATATAGTTTTTTTTAAGGGTGACCCGTTAATTTTTTCCGTAATATTCAAAATATCCTAGGTTCTTTACGAACAGCAGTTTTGCTTTACGTTGTATATTGGTTCAATCAAATATGTGACAATCGCAAAGAATTAGTCACGATTTTAATTTAAAACATTATCTTTTGTCCCTCGCAAATTATAATTACAGCGAATGCATGGTTAAGTGAAAAGGACAATTTGCGGAAAATATAATTTCAAGAGCTAATTTCGCTATTCGATATTTTAAATAGAATCTAGTAATTTTAATGTAAACGCCCCCGGTTCAATTTAATCAGCATAAACCGCTTAAAAACTTAATAAAATTTAAATTTCGCAGTATACATTGGAATCTTAAATAATGATACTTAGGTATGAGATGTCAAGTCGATATATGTATTCAAAACTTTAACATTACATTATAGCTGCTTCCGCTACTCTACTGGAAGTTACATTAGCTATCACAAGGCACTGATATCGTACATTTTACTCGCAATTATTAACATTGGTACTATTTTAATATTTCGTAAGGGAAACTACAATACAATTTATTCGTGCTAGGAGGGTCTGCATGGCACATGTCAAAATGACTGTCATCATAAATACCAATATTTTAATTAATATAACCGTGTATTTTTTCCAGAATATCGAACAAGTAATATATAGCAGAATTCAACATGACTGATAAAATTTTAATAGCAAATGCTTGTTATTAAATTACTGAATTCATTTTCCACAATAAACCTGACTACACAACGTTGTATTTTACCACATCGTGCAAATTAATTTTGCCATGTTTCGTGCAAACTATCCCTGCCCAAATAAGCTGTAATTAAATACTTCTAAAGGTTTTACTATCGACGCCAGATCTGTTTATAAGACAATGTAGTGCTTATGCTACGAAAACTTTGGAATTATTGCTGCAGCTGTTTACGATGAAAAGTTCATATGGGCAGAACTGGCATCGAGAGTAGAAGCTAGGATGTAACAAATATATTTGGCATACAATCATACTTCTGTCTTCATTTCAAGACCAAATCTAGATCCACATCATTTCTTTCAAAATTAAGCATATTGACATATTAATTTTATACATATATCATGGAAATACAGTACGACTATGTACAATACGGTTAAAAATACATAATTATATTTGTGACAGGTGAGGTACAGGACTGGAAGTAACACTTGTTTTTTTTTTTTTTTTATTAAGGTATCCAATAGGACGGCAGACCTAAAGATGGATAGTATAAGGGTTTGCCGTCACGACTAAAATACAGGGTGTCTCAATGGGAAAGTCTGAAACTAAAAGACATACGAAGATCTGTTCTGAGGAACCATGTCATCGATTTTAATAACAATCTAAACTGCATTCATACATTTTAAAAAAGATCTGTAATATTGTAAACGTGGTCACTTCGACCACCTACTAAAATAAATTAAAGTATGTGGAAACAATGCATTTTATTAATTTTAGAGATCATGTTTCATACGGATATTTACTGCTTAACACCTACACAATCGATATCTAAATAGAAATAGTGTAGTTTTTTTTTTTCAAAATAACCGGGTTCGATTCCCGAACGGAGTACAGATATTTTTTTAAAGTGTATGAATGCAGTTTTTCTTGTTATTAAAATCGATGACATGGTTCCTCAGAACAGATCTTCGTATGTCTTATAGTTTCAGACTTTCCCATACTGACCGATTTTAATGAGACACCCTGTATATCAAATAGTATTAGTAGCGTAAAGAGCATTTTATTTTCTAGCCCGTATGCATAGGTAAGTTCTAATCTATAGGTCATGTAAAAGACACTACATAGAACCATGAGCTTAATTTGAAAGATATACTCAAATGAAAATGGGTGTGTTTATTTAAATATTACATGCTTTAAGTACTTTTAGTTAATTTGCAATTTTTCAGAGTGAAAGTACTCATTAATGAGTTCATATTAATAGAATGAGCCATAATCCCAAATGTGAAAAGAAATTATGTACTTTTAAAATGGGATCAAGAAGCCTCAAATCGCTATCAGTCCACCATTTACTAACAATAGTTGTACATTGGCTCTTAGTCATCTGAATAAAGATTTAATCATTTCATTTCATTTAGTTTTTAGCACGTCTTTTAATAGAGTTGCATTTCAAAATATAAACAACAAAATTCAAAATATAAATATAAGAACATGTCACATATTTTGCTTCATAATTTAGCTCTTGGTATCTTTTAGCACTTTACTCATAGAGCTATAGTTAAGACTATACCCAAACGTACTACAAAAAATCACTCTTTATACTATGTTGGTAAGTATTAGCACTATAATATTGACTTAAGTAGCTTGTTATTGAATAAGACATTTTAATTGTGAATATTATGCTATCTATATTTATATTATTACTCGCATTACTCACATTTATATTATAAAATTTCCACATCTATAAAAGCTATTATATATGAACAGTTTTAACATCCACGATACTATAAACAGTATAACTTATTTGACACTAGACTACTTACAGCGACGTTATTAATGTTATTACTTGTTTTTTTTTTTAGATAATCTTTAAGCTCAACAACACGTAGAAATATATTTAGTGCCTCACAAGTTATTTATAATTTACTCACTAACTATAACGGGTACAGGGACGTTTGATAAGAGTTTATTAACATATGTGACCAATAAACGACTAAATTGTTGACAACAACACAACACCTGACATGTTTTGAATTAAATTAACTTATTACGTTCTCCCGTAAATCCCTTAGAAGCTGGCTTCTTTTTGCATTGACAATGATATAAAATATACGATCTATCTAAGTAGTAAGTCAAAATAAGGCATCCCACACACTAGTTCGGGTCGGTTTTAATCGACACAGCGGGACGGTAAAATGGAATAATAATAATCGTTTATTTTCTCGACAACATCTTATAACTAAAGTATTATATTTGTTTATTATATAAGTATATAATATTGTTATTGTTGTTATCATATTGTTGTGGAGACTGGACTTGTTCTAGGTGTACTGTGTTCGAGAATTTAAATCACTCAGCGTAGTCAGTGTCCGCCTAGACGATCCGGGCGATTAAAATCAACTGAAACCGATCGGCGCGAGCGGAATGTAAGTCAGATATGTTGTAATAAGAGACTTTGGTTTGCCTTGTTGTTTCATGTTTGTCGTTTCTGCGTCCGCTGAAACGGCCTCGGTGTAACAGCGCTTCAATTGTGCTGCCTTCGGCAAGATGAACTCGCTTGCTGAAGTCTGCAGTCAACATAGTGTAGGCGAGCCATAAACAAAACCAAACTGAATGTGGCGACCCGAACTAGTGTGTAGCAAGCCTAACAGATATTGTTTATTTTTTCTGTCAACAATTCAAAAGACAACAGTTATTGTAACAATTGGCCACAATGATTGCAAACCCTAACAGTATATTATCCTATCTCTAGATTAATATAGTAACGTTACATTATTATGTATTATATTTATATCACGTTGAGACAATGAGTCGCGTGAGGTTGAGATTTCTTAATCAAATAACATTTAGATACTAGTAGTGTGATCATAACTTAATTGATATCCTTCGTTTAAAATTTTCTTTAACAGATTGGAAATGTGGTCGCATGAAGTCTCGGGTTCGATCTTCGGGTCGGGCAAGGTGTTAAAGTAAATCATAAAACTTCAACAATAACGCTAGTTCAAGGGATATCAACTACAGTTATGAATAGATATATTAAAGAGATATTACTGTATACGTCACCGACTAATTTTGAACACCGTAAGTTTATAAGATTTCTCACGCGATAATAAACTCTCAATTTATGAATTTTCAACTGATCACTACATTTCCAATAATACTTATTAAAATTCTATAGTTCATAATCAAGCCTAGCCATGAAAGCAATAGGCATCTCGACAGAATATGAATATCAAAATATAATAAGTCCATCAGGTATATTGTATAATATTATTACACAAGTATTTTTTTCTCTTTCAAATTGATAGAAAACTACTTAGATTAAGCGCATTCAAGTTGAGGAGAGGGGGCTTGTAACGTTATTATTCAGCATGCACCAATGATATTTATAAGTAAAAAGGTGTAGATAGGTTACCGTAACAACATTCGATTTTCAAAAACAGCACACAACGCGCGCACGCGTCTGTGAATGAATGAATGAATGAATGAATGAATGATTTATTTATTTGAATGAATGATTTATTTATTTGCAAGAATATAGGTACATATGATGTTTTGTTCAACGGGTTTCACTTCACTATAATCGGCATTTCGGCCGTACAAATATTAAAATTCTACTAACTAATAGCATGCATGCATGTGACGCGGCAACGCCCGATCCCGTACTCACTAGCGGTATTGAGCCCCTAAGTTTTAGGAGAGACTTTGCCTCTCTATGTGTGTTCTACCGCTTGCATAATGGGATGTGTTCCGAGGAATTGTTTGATATGATGCCCACGGCCACTTTCTATCATCGCACCGCTCGCCGTCGACAGGGAGTTCAAGCTCACACACTGGAGCCGAAATGGTCCCGTACAGTGCGGTTTCAGAGGAATTTCCTCCCGCGTACACTCGGATTGTATAATGAGCTCCCTGCCGAGGTTTTCTCAGAGGGCTACAGCATGGGGTTCTTCAAAAGGGGAGTAAATAGGTTTTTAAAGGGTCGGCAACGCGCGTGTGGCGCTCCTGCCCCCCTAGCCAAGTTACAAACGATTCGTATCTATTCTCTTTCTACAATCAAGAACGCCTCAAATCCCTTTGTTTTGACCACGTGACTTATCACCTTTCGCTAAGTCACGTGGTCAAAACAAAGGGATTTGAGGCGTTCTCGATTGTAGAAAGAGAATACATACGAATCGTTTGTAACTTGGCTAGGGGGGCTGGTGTCGCAAGTGTCCATAGGCTACGGTAACCGCTTACCATCAGGCGGGCCGTAAGCTTGTTTGCCACCGTAGTGGTATAAAAAAAAAAACGCGACACTGAGGTAGGATGTGTCTTGCCACATTTTAACGTGTGAAGTGTGGTTTCTGCGCGCTTATAACCTATCTACACCTTTTTCCTTATAATATCATTGTGTACAACAATGTATCATATTTTCGACAGAATATTGTTGTTTTGGTTAAAAGAAGGATTTTTTTACAATTGACTGAGAGTTTAAAATATACCGAGATTGAAAATAAACCTACGATTCTTAAAATTACACGGTGACATACACCAAGATAGAATTACGTAACAATTTTATTAAAAAGTTTATTTACTTTCCCGCATTGCTTTCACATGAGTGTGCTCACTGCGATAAGACAATGTTTATCTTTACTTTCAGTAGTCATAAAGACAATACAACATATTATAACTTGATAATCAGACGCCAGCACATCAAGTTACCCCAATGTGCCAAATTTTCCCAAATGAATATGAACCTTATTCTGTTTGACATAAAGTTGAAAAACGATCAAAGAAATTTGACACATTGGGATAACTCGATGTGCTGGCGTCTGTACATCGGAATTGTGTTTTTTAAATTATAGGGCAGTTTCGTTAGTCTAGTGGTCGCAAGTTCTATTGCTGAGATTGAGGTCCCAGGTTCGATTCCAGGGTCGGGCAATAAATTATTAAGTTTTCTCCATCTGGAATTTCTCAGTAGCAGCCCGGAGTATGGATTTATGCCAGATTGATGGCAATAGGCTCACCCCCAATTACATGGGACTTAAATACTAGCGAAATGTGGGCGTACTACAGGTAGGTACACCTCTGCCTAACCCTTTGGGGATAACAGGCGTGGTGATGTTTTGTACAGACGCCAGCACATCAAGTTACCCCAATGTGTCAAATTTTCCCAATTGAATATGAACCTTATTCCGTTTAACATAAAGTTGAAAAACGATCAAATAAATATGACACATTGGGGTAACTTGACGTGCTGGCGTCTGTACATTCCGTTCCCAAAAGGTGCAACGAGAATCTATAACTAAACCTCTGCAGTTTAATATAATTTTTCGAGCGTACAAATTCGCTTCTTGACGTACCTATTATGTACTCTATAATCTAAAATACAAAACAAAACATTATCTTATCCACAGTGATTACTATCTCAATATATTATGTAGGTTACAAATTATCAGTTTGCTAATATACAAACAACGTGTTTTTGCATTAATTAGATCAAGCCTGACATACAATGTATTTAAACAGGATTTTCATACGTAATTTTCAAATAAAGCACAACACATTAAGAATATAGTAATCTAATATCACTTAGTGCCCTCACGATTGACTCACCGACTGTACTTGAGTGTTCAGTGTATGCTGCGATCAACGACACAATCGCACGACGCGATCGCTGTCGTGATCGTCGACGACCGATCGCTGTGACGTCAGCACAGCGCAGGCGCATCGCGTTCATTGTAACCGCGCATACCTGGAACGAGTTAATGTCGTGATAAATGTATTTGTATAAAATGATAAAGTTATGTAAATAGGAGGGTTGCTTGCGGTGTTAGAAATTGCCTAACTAGATTTGAATCATTTACATTTACCTATAGTTTTTAAATATCTTGGGATCAAGTTTTTGAGTATTTTGTCGAGATACCTATTAACCTAATTAGTCGATACCTTTTCACATTCACGTGAGAAATGCTCACTTATTCTTACTTGTTCGACATTTACATATATACATAAACTCACGCCTTTTACCCATGGGGGTAGGCAGAAACTACAGAGCGCCATATGCTACGATTCTTACATACTTCTTTTGCTTCGTTTACATTCATACATGTTGTCATACACACACGCCGGTTGCGAGTACTACGCACCTGACCTATCTGAAGAACCTCACCAATAAGGTCTATGTATGTCCTTCTAGGGCGTCCCCTCCCGGCGTTCCCACTTACATCTGCCTTGTAAATACTTTTCGTTAGTCGCCTTTCATCCATCTTTTCAACGTGACCAAACCATCTAAGCATACTCTTTTCAATTTTTGTTACTACATCTTCTTTTAAACCACAACGTTGCTTTATATCATCATTCCTTCGACATTTATCACACTAAATAAAGTTGTTATACATAAATACATGTTCCAAAAACGGTGCTTAAACAATTTTTCGTAAGAGCTACCTACCTATTAGGCAAATGAAGTAAACTTTCAACTTTCTGACGAAAACTATCAACGCTGTGGGGATTCCACAGTGCTACAAATGAAGCTATACATTTCCAGTATGAACTGATCTCGAATTCTATAGAATTTTCGTACAATGCGAGGTCAGCGTAAACTAGAATTGTTAGCTTGTAGGTAGCCGTGTGTATTACTGAATTGTGTTGATTTCCCTTCTACCCCGTATGCTTTAATAATGATAACTTTTAAACTAGGCTGGTCCAGAGGTCTCTCAAACAGGGGACCTCACAAACACGAGGTTTTGGTTCAAATTCAGGCAAGTACCAGTGTGACTTATTTGATTCATAAGTACTTTCTCTGTTTATTTTAAGCGCACTAAACTCCAAAGCCGCCGCCGGCCCAGCGGCAATTTTGGCAACAATTTTGCCGGCGGGCTAGGTTGGCGGCTTCAGTCATTGCAAGTCGTAAAACTTTGCCGGCGGCATGTCTGCGGCTCGACATCAGAAACTTATTTGGCAGTACGTCACTACAGCTCAAATGTCGCCGGGCATTGGGCCACTGAGCGCTTGCGCACGCTAACCGCCGGCAAGCAGCCGACGTGTCGGCGGGCAAAACGCGCGCTCTAATGTTGCCGACGTGCTTCTTTCAACATAAGCCGCCGGGTTATGTCGGCGGGTTTGGTGTGTAGTGCGCTTCAGAGATCATTGACATCGATAAAGGACAACATTGTGAGGAAACCTGAACTTATATATACCTACTAATATTATAAAAAGTTTTTATTTTTGTATGTAAAGAATAAACCTAAAAACTACTGAACCGATAAAACTTCATTCCGCGGTTGGGAAGCTACAATATCCCCTCATGACACAGGCTACTTTATATCCCTGTATTCCCACGGGAACGGGAACTACGCGGATGAAACCGCGTATCGTCCCCTAGTAGTGAATATAAGCCTGAAATCGCCAATCCGCCTTGAGCAAGCGGGTTGATCATTACTCGAGCCTTCTCTGTATGTGAAGAGGCCTTTGCCCTGCAGTGGGACAGTAAACAGCCTGGTATTGTTTTTATATTATTATCATTTACTTGCATTTAATAATAATAATAAATAAATAAATTCCACTACTTTCACAGAACGCCACTTGTGTTATGGGTACTAAACAGCTGATAAACATACTCATATATTTCTAATTAAATACATATTATAGATAAATTACACCCAGACAGAGAACAAATGATCGTGCTCATCACACAAACATTTGTCCTGGGTGGGAATCGAGCCCATGACCTTCGGCATAGCAGTCAGGGCCACTAAGTACAGACGCCAGCACATCAAGTTACCCCAATGTAGACCAACAGGTCAGTCATATCAGGCCGGTCTTAAGCCCTATTATTATCGAAAAAAAAATACTGAAGCCATTGACAAGGAATATACTGATACCAAAGACATTCAATACCTATAGACCGGACATCACGAACAAAATTTTCGTCCGAAAAAGTGTGTCCTGCTGGATACGAGTCTATGAGTTTTTTGTAGTACGCTCCGCTGCCGCTCCAATATTCATATATTATTCTAGATGGCGTTACTGAGATATGGGATCAAAGTTTTTCTATGACATTTCCTTGACATGCCCGCTCTATAGTATTTTAAATCTCTTTGACTGATACTAAAACATGTAAAACGTGAACTAATCGCAGTCAAAGTGGGCGCGGGTTATAGTTCATTTACACCGTTATCAGTAACACTTCATTAAATATCATTGACGCTATAAAGTCACAGATAAAGCGAATGCGACACAAAATCGTGCGGACGACATTTTTATGACAATTAAAAGTGGTTTAATTGCTTTATTCGTCATGTCATCATGTGACTGGTAGTTGTATGGATAATTATAGACTACTAGCACTTTGCTCGCGACTTTGTCTGCATACATTTCGTACTTTAACATCACCCTTCAAAACATTAGTTTAAAAAAATAAATATAGCCTATGACACTTACAAATAATCTGGTTTTCCATTGGAAAATAACTTTAAAAATCGGTTCAGTAGATCCAGAGCTAACCCTACAACGCCACAAACTTAGACTTACCTTTTAATATCTGTGTAATATATAAAATTCAAATCGTGTCATAGTGTTTGTAACGAAACTCCTCTTAAACGGCTTGACTGATTATTATAAAATTTTGTGTATATATTCAGTAGGTCTGCGAATAGGAGGTAAACTAATAAAAACTAATAAATTGATTATTACGTACAAAACTCTACTAGTACCAGTAAGTAAAAACATCTGTACTCCGTTCGGGAATCGAACCCGGTTATTTTGAAAAAAAAACCTACACTATTTCTATTTAGATATCGATTGTGTAGGTCTTAAGCAGTAAATGTCTGTATGAAACATGATGTCTAAAATTAATAAAATGCATTGTTTCCACATACTTTAATTTATTTTAGTAGGTGCTAGAAGTGACCACGTTTACAATATTACTACAATAGTACCTACGATGTTTTTTAAAATGTATGAATGCAGTTTTTCTTGTTATTAAAATCGATGACATGGTTCCTCAGAACAGATCTTCGTATGTCTTATAGTTTCAGACTTTCCCATACTGACCCATTTGAATGAGACACCCTGTATATAACCATTCTACATATTTCATAATCTATTTTCTTCTAACCTAAACTGTTCTATTTGCACATCGCAAGATTGGCACACACTCCGAATGTGGACTATAAAAAAATATGCAATACCGATCTAGAACTCTTATAATATTAGAGCAACCTCAATGACGTCAAAGATATGGCAATAAAAACTACATCGCAGACTATCCTACATGAGTGTTAACACATCATGGGGAATGTAAAACTGATGGGCAGCGAATGAACGATGTCAATGGAAACATTACATTCTCTGACTCAGCTGTTATTTTGAAAGTTACAAGAATTGGGGCTCAGTGTTTACAATATTTTTTTTAAACATAATTCATCAAAATCGTCACTGAATATTCGTATGCAAACAGCTTGACGACTTCAGGTTTGTGTGACGGTGAAAAACGAAAATATTGTCTGTTAGCTTATCTGATGACTGGCCTGTTGGTCTAGTAGTTAGTGACCCTGACTGCTATGCCGGAGGTCGTGGGTTCGATTCCCACCCAGGACAAACGTTTGTGTGATGAGCACGATCATTTGTTCTGTGTCTGGGTGTAATTTATCTATTATATGTATGTATTTAGAAATATATAAGTATGTTCATCAGCTGTTTAGTACCCATAACACAAGCTCTTAAGCTTAACTTGGGACTAAATGGCGTTGTGTGAAAAGTTGTGGAATATTTATTTATTTATTTATCTTAATCCCTTAATTACTTGTTATAAGAATGACTATCCTTGCCGAATTATGTCGTGTCGGACTCTTCCAACTTCGACCTGCCAAATCTGTTTAAGTATCACGTAGCTATCAATCCGGCAAAAATCCAAAAACCGAGCTGCTAGTGAGAAATCACACATCATCAGAATGGAAAAGCTCAATAACGTTTTGTCCGTTGCGAGGTTCGAACCTGGGACCTTAAGCTTGGCAGGACCACTTAGGTACTAACAATAGACCAAAAAGATTATTATGACGTGTTGAATGTGTCCAATAGATTTTGTCTTACGCTACCTACTGCCCATACACACAGTAGCAGTAGCATACTGATTATTTATTAATCCGTTGAAATACTTTCACAGTTTCACACATTTGAAACTGAAAATCAGCCTTGAAGTTCTATTTCACTAAGCATATTATTAAGTCCAAAAGCTTTTGAGCTCACACCTGCGCTGCCTCGGCCGCTACAACTGGAACAGGTCGTCGTGCGCCCTCTCCAGCCGTCTGAGCGAGGTGTCCACGCGCCGGCCCTGGGTAAGGCCCACCGGAGGCGGCGGCAGCGGGGGCGGGATCACCTCGTTGTACGACGTGGAAGCGCCCATGGATGCTGACTGCCGAAGGCGCGCCGTCGGTCTATGCCGGACGAAGCCATCCTCCAGGTCTTTACCGAATCTGAAAATTGTTCATGAGTTGGGATTAGTTGTAAGCATATTATTTTGTATGGTGGATCAATAATATTTGTTTAGCATTGCCTAGTGATAAAGCTGCAGAGGGTAGTCATGTGGACAAATTCACTTGTATCTAGTAAGGAGCCTAAAAAGTGGCTTAAAATGAAACAAACAAGATGTCAAGTTCTTAAAACAGTAAGGTAATCCCAAACTATTTCTCATCCATCGTGGCCAAACGGTATACCTGAGAGCTATTTCTCGAAGACATGAGTTGCTATGTATATGCAGAGACCAACGCGAAATTAAAACTCTAAAACCAGGTTATAGTCAATCACTACAAGAAAAGAAGGAGACTTTTTCCCAAGTCTTTTAATAACTAACAACTGCGTGTATTCTTGGCTTTATCTCCAAAAAACAACCTTAGACCTTTGTCTTAAAATAGCAACGAATATCATTCAAAGATAATGGATATTATATTTAAAGAGAACGAGACAATATCCACACGTCATATTTACTCTGCTTATTTTCCAAGAAGACTGAATTACAGTATTGAAGCTGAAAATATCCAGTTTTATTGCGCTTTATTGCAAACTTAGCCGTCATCAACGTTCTAATTACTCACGCAGTCAAAAGAAGAAATTATTTTTATCATCAAAATCCCAAGCCGCGAGAAAACAGGAATTCGGAAATGACGTGTTGACGGCAGCCGCAGTCATAACCCAGTATTTGTTATAAGCGGATACTGGCAGCAGGCCAGGGCAAGGCTACGCGATAAATCTAAGAACACCCTGAATCGATACCTGACTTACGTAATCACATAGACATTTATTTGAGTTGGAATCGACGTTTGCCGAATTGATTGCTAAAGTCGCGTCTGTCTCGAATTGCTGTCTTCTTATCCTCCTTAACTGAGCTGACCGTTACAGTCCTTTGAAATACTTTTAACATTGGAATTGGTTGCACGTATTAATTTCTTCCACCTACTGCGTTTTTTTAGACGAAATTACTCAGCCAACTACTTTTCCTTTTCTGTATGAGACGAGGCTTTCGCCCTGCTGCGGTAGAACTAGGCTAGTACCTACAACTATGTGTAATAAATGCATCAACGCTGCTTTGCTAAGAGATGCAGTCATGTAGAAGGAATTCCGGCAATTAGAGATCCTTTATAACCTCATCCCGTCACCGATACACGATATGATCACAAAGGTCCGGTCACAGGTTCAGCAGCACACTAGCCCACACACAAAGAATCTTATTTTAGAACTACTCGACGGAATAAACCCGACTGCACAATTGACACTCACGACTTCCGATAGCAACTCCAACGCATTTTAACTTTTATTGTTGTAGCAAAAGGTTTGGTTTTCTATGTGACATATTGTGTGAATTTGAAGGGCACGGCCGTTGGTTTTAGTTATTAGTTTTTGTCGTTTGTGCATTGGTAGCTATCATACAATATGTCAGCAATGGTAGTACCTGAAATAAGTTTTGTCAATGGAACACGATTTGGCAATATTACGTGTGGATTTTCACAACATTAAAAAATGTGACAATGGTAATTCTATAGCACGTATGCACCATGTTCAAGGTTCTATGGGAGCCAACATGCAATAGCCCAATGACAGCAAACAAAATGATTGTGCGAACTCCACTTTCACTTTAAATGGTGTTCATGAATAGTAAATATCTTCAGGGTCTCAACAATGAAGTGGGTGGTGACTGGCACTAAGCGGGGCTGTGATCACTTGTACCGCTCGAATCGTGCCCATAGGTAGGCCCGTAATACAGAAACCCTAAACTGGATCATTACTGTAAACTAATTTCAATCTTCCAATGATATATAACTCCAACCTGGTAAAGTGAGGTTTTCTTGACAGAACGCCAGAAGGGTGTGATTATGGAGCTATGTCACGAACCATGCTTCACCTGCTATACCGCCCCCTATGTCTCAAAACCTGCAGTCAAAGTGACCTTTGCGCTGCCACCCACTACGCCATTGGCAAAGGTATGGGAAACAACCTTCAAATAAGCAACAGAGAGCAGAGGATTCTTTAAATTTCAAGTAATTCTTGAGTTCTTGAGTGAACTTCTGTAATACGGGCTTAAGAAGCCCAACCAATCGTCACACTTCATCATTAATCCTATCGCAGTCCACTTCTAGACGAGGACCTTGACATTGTCACGATTACCTGAGTTCAAACGTTAAATAATAGGTTTTTAATTAACTCCTCTCTATTACCTACGGGCTTTATAAAACAACAGAATTAATTAACCTAAATACCGTTATATATATATATAAATTACCTACTTTGTCTTTTGCTCATTGCTTCTGACATTTCCACCCACCCGCGAACGTTGTAAACGCACGGAGGTGAAGCGGAGAATTTACATAATAGCATTTGCACGAACGATTTTAATCAACAAATAATATCTTGCGAAGATGTTAACAAGAATATTAATAAAGCCACACAGATGTACACTGCTCAACTCAACGCTTTATAACGTCTTGAATTCCTTAAGAGGAAATCAATGAGTAATGAAATAACACTTCTCTGACTAGCGGTGAAGGAGTCATAAGATAAAAATACAAATATTATCATTTTTGAACATAGGTAACAAATAAATAAAATAAAAAAAAATAAAAAAAATAATGAACAGTACACTACCGCCAACTTAAAATCGGTAATTACAAATCGAAAGTAAACCCAATCAATTAGCATCGTAACCTTTAAGGGGTAAACATTGTACAGACACGGAGTACACCCCACACACCCACACATTTCGCTGAAAAGTGGTATTAGGTAACAATGTTACGGAGGCAAGTTCACAATTTATCGGGCACTGTTCCAACCCTGAACCAAAGTAATTGTGAAAGGAAAATGCTTTCTCAATAAGATTTGGAACGGCGAAGTAGACATTGGAAAGTAATGTTGTTCCTATTGTATGTACATGTATGTGTCGCAACCAAATTGTAAAATTCACACAATTTGGTTGCATTATGTGTTGCAAACAAAAAAAAATGTGTTACACATATTGTTTTTACATACAGTTTTATAAGACGAAGATTTTTAGTAGGTACTACTGCGGGTTTATGTTCAGCTTATCAAGGTGTATCTTATTACCCGGTAACTGGGGTGTGGATCGCTTCATTATACTAAAACGCTCTTATTCAAGTGTAATCAATTTAATCGAAGCCATCCACAGCATCATTTAATGTAGGTTGTCTGTAAGAGATCGCTTTTAGTAATATTGTAACACTATATGTGAGCTACATAGGATGGGTTAAGGTTATTGTTTGTAGGTAAGTTTTGTTGACGCTATACAACAAAAAGTATTCTATTCTTTTCTATAATTATTTAAAACACAGACCACCTTATTGGTGAGCTTCTTCAGAAAGGTCAGGTCCGTGGCACCTTCTCGCAACCGGCGGGCGTATGTGTATGACAACATGTATGAATGTGAACGAAGCAAAAGATTGGACGTGAGTTTATGTGTGTAATTGAAAAATAGGAAAAAGTAAAATAGGGAAAAACGTCGCGTTACACAGCCGAGTCCTCAGATAAGATTCGTACCAGGCACGGCCTAGCACAAATCATCCTTAACCAGCGATGCGGATGTATTGCATCCTGCTTACATCATAAATACATACGTCAGTAAATAAAAACAAGACCAAAAATACAAATCACCACGTCTATATTTCCCGAAGGATTTGGCTACGCCCACATCCCACCAGTTTTGTTTAAGTCCCATGTTATAGGAGGTAGCCTAATGCCATTAACAGAGAACAAATCTAGATTGGGCTGTTACTTAAAAGTACCCGATTCCTGGATTGATAAAAGTGATATTCGTAAGTTCGTGAACATCTTCATAAGATGTTGGCAGGTTCATCACAGAGTTGATTGATTCTCAGACTAGTTTTTCTCTAACAACGTATTTTTATCTCTCTTGACTACCTATTATTTTGTTTTAAGTATGTATGTATCTGTGTATTTATTTTTATGTGTTACTTTTTATTCTTTTTTGTCCTTAATTCTTTACCCTGTTGCACCTACCTTGTTCTGTCTCTGCACCACCTTAAGGTAGACTGGTAGAAAATGCCTAAGGCATTAAGTCCGCCTTTGTACAGTTTTTTTTACTTGTGCATAAAGTTTTAATAAATAAATAAATAAATAAATATAGAGCTTTCTATATCACTTTTCATCATCCCGATTCAGGAATCGGGCCTAAAACCTCAAGGTTAGCAGTAGTGACACTAGATTAATAATATCGTCAGCCAAAACTTTTCCCATCTATGTTAGGGTCTGCTTCCAGTTAAACCATATGCCGCTGAATACCAGTGTTTTAAATGGAGCGACTGCCTGTCGGATCACTACAACCCAGTTACTGGGTTTCACGATACCCCATTGTTAAACTGGTTGTCAGATCTTCGGGCTTCTGACTAATAAAGCAGCAAATAAATAATAAATAAATAAATATTTCACAACTTTTCACACAACGCCATTTTAGTCCCAAGTTAAGCTTGAGAGCTTGTGTTATGGGTACTAAACAGCTGATAAACATACTTATATATTTCTAAATACATACATATTATAGATAAATTACACCCAGACACAGAACAAATACTCGTGCTCATCACACAAACATTTGTCCTGGGTGGGAATCGAACCCACGACCTCCGGCGTAGCAGTCAGGATCACTAACTACTAGACCAACAGGCCAGTCAAAATAAACAAAGTAATAATCCTTAATATCGGTCAGCGGCCTTACAGGTAACAGTTAACGATGTGAGTCATGAAAATATTTACTGAGCAAGTTAGTTCATCGTTATCATAAGCTGTTTCAGGCACTGCCGTCCGTTTTTATGGCCAAGAGATCACGAGACACTTTTTATTAGGTTAAAGGTGCTTACTTATGCCGAAATAAAATTTCCTATATTTGATATTAGATTAACGTCTTTCTTTCGTGTACTTACATGTAGGTATGTATAACAAACACCTTAATTTATTGATGGTGGTGGCTTGTACCTATAACAAGCATGTACTGTAAAACATGGATTTAACCAAAAAACAGCTTGTACCTATAACTCTATCAGTCTGTCTTATGTCAAAACCGCGGTTAAACCCGCGTAGGTCCCGTTCCCGTGGGAATACAGGGATAAAAAGTAGTCTATCCAGGGTGTCAGCTAACTTCTAACCAAATTTTATTAAAATCGCTCCAGCCGTTTAGACGTGAAGAAGTCACAAACATACACACTCACACACTTTCGCCTTTATAATATTAGCACAGTCTAAAAACATACAGTCGTCCGACGAAGCTGTCTAGACAGGGCAATCGTGCGGGGTGTGAGGGGCGAGACGCGGGAAAGCCGCTCCCGCACTGCGAACAAAACGATGTTCGTAGTGCGGGAGGTATTATTCAAGTCTAACGCGTGTAGAAGTTGTCGGCATTTTTCCAGAGATCAAAGGCGTCGTCCTACTGTATTAATATTTATACTGTGATATTAGTGTGATTACTTTTTACTGAAGCATTCAAAATGCAGAATTTCATACATTTACTGGATGTAGATGTAATATATTAATGTGGCTATGTGATCTTCGTATAGATTATGATCAATTTAAAAAGTTCAACGACACGAGACAAATAAATAAGAACTTTCTGAGACCCAGTAATGGTCTGCAGTTGACATTCAAAGCACCTACGAATATCAGTCACATTAATCGTCACACTCTAGACGACGAATTACACGACCCTCACGCCATGTCTGTCTAGTCATCAATCGATATTGTTTGTTTGTTTAATCAGTTCTAGTTTGCCGACAACTTTCGTAGAACTACGACAAAGACATTCAATACCTATAGACCGGACATCACGAACAAAATTTTCGTCCGAAAAAGTGTGTCCGGCTGGATACAAGTCTATGAGTTTTTTGTAGTACGCTCCGCTGCCGCTCCAATATTCATATATTATTCTAGATGGCGTTACTGAGACGTGGGATCAAAGTTTTTCTATGACATATCCTTTGCATGCCCGCTCTATAGTATTTTAAATCTCTTTGAACTACGATATCTGAATCTTTCGGCTCGCTTGCTCTACAAAGTGTAGTGTAATTAATTTTGTCTTTTATAGACCTTGTTTTGGCTGTCTGTACATAGATTAATTGTTGACTTAAAAGGACGTGATGGTCTTAATTAAACAATAGTTTTAGACGTCATCTCTTTAAATGCTCCTACACGACTGTTGTCAAATTTCGTTTTGAAGACCTAATTAAGTAAAATATTTAAAACTGAAAACGAAGATCTGGCGATGTCTTCAATATCGCATTATTTATCTCGCAAGCAGTTTGTAAACACATAAGATATCAAAATAGCGCAATCATGTATAAATCATGTTAGTTCTTTACCCGTTAAAAATATAATTTCAATGTTTATCTCGACACAGTTCAGTTGAAACCACAAATCGTAAATTAAAGGTTAATTAATCAAAATTTTATCTGTGAGAACGTCACAACATCCTCAAATAAATACCTACGTAGTAAGATTATTCTACGGGCTGCTAAACTGAATCTATATTGGTGGGTGGGAGGATATTTCAAGGAATGTACAACGGGAAAACCGTTTATGACAGTTCTGAAAACCGCCAACGTATAATGGGCGGCCGCATTAGAATACAAATAGCTTGTGGCCTATTATTGTTTGGTTTAGATAGACCTTGAAGTACAATACAAGAGGAAAATATGGCCATAGATCATTGTAGAAGATTTGGCTATACTTGGTAAACGATTATTTTTTGGACGGATGTTTTCAGTTTATGAATGCATTCTTAATCTATACTTACTTAATATTATGAAGAGGTAAAGTTTCAAAAGTTTGTGAGTTTCTGTCGTGTGGATTAATCACTGGATCTACTGAAAATTCTTTTACCAATAGAAAACCAGATTATTTGTGAGCGTATGAGGCTACTTACATTTTTTTTTTTTTAAACTAAAATGGTGGATCCGCTCCACCTTAGATTACGAAATGCACGCGGTCGTTGTCGCAAGCGAATTTCTAGTTTCCTAATCTAGACCTTACTTTACTAGACTATTAACAGTTGAGTTGAAAAATCTTATGACCTTTATATTAAACACTTAATTTCTTCCCGACTCAATTTGCAAACCTCAATTTGACTGCCTGGTACTTTCTTTATAAAATAATTCATGTGACTTCGGTACGAGCTTGCATGTTATTGTTTCTACATTTACCTATATAATCTTATGTCTGGACTTTAAAAAAGACCATGACCCCTGAGTTACTTTCGGCATTTCTTGTCAGGGAGCAGTCACTTTGGAAATGCCATTTAGTTTAAAAATAAATGACATGTAAAAGTATCTGAGAAGATCTACTTACAGAAATAAATATCATTTCATTAAATATCATTTCATTTCATCATTTCATTTTATTTCATTTCATCATTTCATTTTATTTCATTTCATCATTTCATTTCATTTCATTTCCTTTCCGTTCATTTCATCATTTCATTTCATCATTTCATTTCATTTCATTACCTATTTTACAATAAAATAAGTCGAACAACCGTTTTAAATGAAATGAAATTAATTTAATTGCGAAAAAGCTGATCTGTGCGTGTTAGGGTTGGTACATAACGACGGAAGATGCACCAAGTGTATAATGCGACACTGTACCTCGACGCAATAACGCATCATCGGTTAAGTGTGAAAGGTTGAATGTTATTTAATTTTGTCTGTTCTGGCGTTACACGACCAATAATACGCGATGCATTTTTCGTCAGATATGTACCCTTAATGTAATCGTTACAACGCGCGACATAGTCAACAATAAAACGGAAAGTCAAACAAATGAAAGGAGAGTGAACAAAGATATTTATTAGGCAAACATGAGTAAGAACGCCCCGGAGGGGACGTTTAAGAAAGACATATCTATCAGTCATGACGTTATTGGTAATGTACTCCAGAAAGGTCAGGTGTTTACTGTGTTTAGTGAGTACCTACTCGCAACACGCGTGCGTGTATGATGTATTTGTAACGGAGTCTAAGCCCTAACCTCGGTTGCTCTATCCATCACAAAGATTCTTAAATATATTATCAAAAAATGATAAATTAATGACACTTATCATCCCATATGCAAATAAACGAAGCTTAAGGAGTGTGAAAGGTTCTGGTCTCTTTAGTCTCCACCTAACTCTAAGGAAAAGCTAGAATTTATATTTGCACGAGCAATAACCGACAAAAGATTTAAAAACACAAAGACACATTAAAGTTCATAAAACTCTTCACAATAAAAATAAGACAATTTTGTCGTCAGTTGAAGGAATTCAGTATACGAACGATGCATTAGCCCTTTGACATCGAGGATAAGTAACATATTCTAAATGTCTAAACAACTAAAGATCACGTCATTTCATCGATCCATTAGCTGCCATGTCATGCTGAGTTCCCATTTACGCAGATTCATATAACTATAAAGACTTATGACAAAGACCCCAGCACGAACATTCCAGTCGGTACCTACGTAAACTCGTCAATTTTTTAAGTTGGGAACACTTAAATACTAAGTTTGAAGGTTTTCATTCAGTTTATGCAGGAACTAACTATTTCAAAATCGACATTTCTACCTGAAAAGATAGTCTATTTTATGCCGTTTGTCGAGACAGGTCAACTCAAAGCTAAATTGATTCTTGTCTCTGAAGGCTTTTCTACACTTGACCCTGCATCGTTACACTCGTGTTTGAGACAACCCCTGAGAGATCAGTTATTTTGAAAATGCCGGCGCTATTTTGTTTAAAAAATATGTGATATGTAATAGTATCTGGAAAGAACTAGGTACTTATAGAAATAAATACTACAGACTGGCCTGTTGGTCTAGTAGTTAGTGACCCTGACTGATATGCCGGAGCTCGTGGGTTCGATTCCCACCCAGAACAAATGTTTGTGTGATGAGCACGATCATTTGTTCTGTGTCTGGGTGTAATTTATCTATAATATGTATGTATTTAGAAATATATAAGTCTGTTTGTTAGCAGTTTAGTACCCATAACACAAGCTCTTAGCTTAACTTGGGACTAAATGGCGTTGTGTGAAAAGTTGCGGAATATTTATTTATAATATCATTACATTTAATTTTATCGTCATTTCACTATGGTATTTTTATACGCTGTGTGTTCGAGCTTCATAATAGCAAATAATGTGTTTGCAATCATCAAAAGAAAATGGGTTACTGTACTAATGCACGCTCTCCTTCTTAGCTGGCCAATGTCTACAGGATTTCTTTCATTACACCACTGTAAGTTACATGAAAAAGCTTTTAACAATATAGTTAGCAATGCAGTTATCGACTTAATACCTATTTGTTGGCAATGAATAAACTAATGCGCAGTGACGGTTTAAAATATTTATGTTACTTCTGATTTCTAACGGTACTAAGCTGCTATTTCTATTTTCAAGGAAAAGCAACAAAAATTATTGATTCTGAATCTTGAAAATATTACGACTAAGAAAATTGCGAACATTTTGTGGACATTGAATGCTTTAGCTGCTACGCTTCGTCGAACATCATTCAATCATCATCATCATCATTTCAAAACTCACTTTAATATCTGAATACCGCTTTTGAGAATATTTGATAGCCTAAAGACCGTGCCCGTATCTAAGCAATGGCCATAATAAAACTGACCTCTATAGTTACAAAACGTGAAAACTTGATAAACGCATACATTATAAAAAAAAACATGATATCTAAAAGCAAAGGGCAAGGCCGACCAAAGCTCTTTAGGATTCTCACATGGTTTTCTAATCGAAGTGTTATACCGATATTGTAAAAGATATGCTGGGCTCGTTGTTTGGAATTTAGGATGCAGTTAGCATGCAGCGCAGTCAATGCATTCAGTGGCGCAAATGCATGCAGAAATGTATAATACGATCACGAATAGCATAACTTGCATCCATCCAAAATCAATTCAGATGATCCATTACTACTCTATCGATACAAATTAGGAACACATTATAATTTATAGATTTAACACTGTGACTGCTCCGTTGATTTACGCCCGATATTAATATTCTATCATTTAATCCAAATCCCGTTCCTTTGTTTTTGACGGCTGCTTCTGATTGGACATCTTGAAGACTCGGATAGGCGAATTCGGTCGTTGATTGGTTACAGACAAAGATCGGGATCAAGATAGCAACCGAGATAGATTATTAATTTCCGGCGTTAGTGGCCACAAGTGCTACTGCTGAGAATGAGATGTCGGGATCGATAGCCGGGTCGCGGACATAGTGCAATTGAGTTTTTCCGTCTCGAGTTTTTCAGTATCAGCCCGAAGTCTGAATATGTGCCCGATTTAGGCTCGTCTCCTTTTACGTGGGACTTAAACATTACTGGCGAATAGTAGTTTTATCTACTACAAGTTCACCACTGCTTAACCCTTCAGGACAACAGGCGTGTTGTTAAGTTATTTTACTGACAAAAATATAAATTTTCTGCACCTATTGCATTGTAAGAAAATGGAAAATGCGCCCCGAACTATTAAAAATTCAGATTGGAAATACCTAGGCTACGTCAAAAAATCTGGACAAATACACATTCATAGATAATTAAAACTCTCGCCTTCTTCCCATGGGGGGTAGGCGGACACTACTAGTTACGGCAACATTTGGCAAATAGACAAATAACAAATACGACAAATGGTCAAATATGTAGATACGAAGCAAAGCAAATATACCTAGTCCAATAAGGATTCAAGCATGGTGTAAACATAATGTAACCTTTGAATATACGTAAGTTGGATACTTTTGCGAATCTATTTGCCACTGCAAAAGAAGAGTCAGACACAATTTATGCAATTACCAAAAAACAGCTAGTTTAAGAAATGAGCGATGACTCATCTTTACTACTTGAATGACCAATCTAATAATTCGGATTGATCATTAGATTGACACAGAAATATTTAGAAAACATAATATTATTATGTTTTCTAAATATTTCTGTGTTACTGAATTCAACAGATTTCATAATCAGAAATAATGATGTTCTCACACGCTTTTATCTGCATTTGTAAGCAAATATAACATTTAGTAAAAAGTAATTAAATTAGTGTTGTGTCTCCTTATTGGCTTTTTAAATTAATGCTGATTAATTAACGATGAACATTTAGATGATTTTGAGTTAGGCATGAGATTAGTGTAATAATGGTCTGTTATTAATATTAGAATTAATAAATGAATCAATCGAATAAATTATTATAAATAGATTGTGTCACCAAGAACAAAATCGTTTGCTGCGGAAAATTTTAAAGCATTACCATTTCATCATGTATAAGATAAGTAGATGTTATCTACACTTAATTAACATGACACGACTATGTACAGACGCCAGCACATCAAGATACCCCAATGTGTCAAATTAATTTGATCGTTTTTCAACTTTATGTCAAACGACATAATGTTCATATTCAATTGGGTAAATTTGACATATTGGGGTAACTTGATGTGCTGGCGTCTGTACTTATTTTGTTCCATACTCCATTTATAATAGCATTAGAAAAGAGGCCCGTAGAAGAGGGAATGCAGAACATTTGATTTTAAAGATACGTACATGAAAACAGGTTTTATTCAATTTTTTTTAAGTATTTTAAATTTAGAAGAATAAAAGTGAAACGAAGAACGTGTCCATGTATTGTTCGTCCCTGCTTCTTTGAGGTTTTTATCATTGTCACTGTGATTTTCAAGTAAAATAAAATAATATAACTTAAAATCCACATCATTTCTTAAAATAAATTGTTGCAAAAGTTACTATTAAGTGTGACAGCTGCTGTAACAATAGATTATTATAAATTCGGCGTCTACCGGAATTTTAGTATGCTTGATTGTACCTACTTTCGTTACAAAGTGTGCATTATAAATAATCCTTTTTTAGCTTCTGTCTGATTCTATGTACATGGAGTATAATAATATATGCCCATAAAATACCTCTTTGTGACGTATGTCGAACTGCCATTGCATAATTCTCATTTATATACGGTCAAGCAATACCAAAGAATGCAAAATAGGCACGCTCTAAGCATAAAAATAGAAAAAATATATAACAACATCAAGTGACGCCATCAAACTATATTTACCTAAATATGATACATTCAGCATACTGCTTTCTTACTTTCATAAACACAAAAATAATAATCGTCCGTTGAATGGCTACGTAAACAAAAAAGGAAGCGGCAGTCATGTGACTGCGCTGGCGCATAGAAAGTGTCGAACGTAAGCGCTAAACCGCGACCTTCGCGCAGTGCGGGGAAAAACGAATGAACCGTTTTTATTGGGAGTAGCTGGTTCCATGCTATTACAGAACTGGAATGTATGGTAGACTGTGAGAGAGGCACATATTTATGCATAAACACAATGTTAGTACCTACTGCCTTGAGTGGGTCGCCTCGTCTTTTCTGTTGACAAACGATGAGATATTTAACCTAACTCATTGGGTGTAAAGGTTACTTATTGAAATGGTAATTGAAGACAGTGATACTTAGTTACTCATAATTGCGCGATTTTCTATTGTAATTTCATGGGTTCACAAAATATATTTTTGTATATGAATAAAGACAAGTTAACTTTAAAATATTTTAGCTTGAGTAAATTTTAATAAAATCCATTCAGTAATTTAATAAAATCCATTCAGTAGTTCCACCCTTGCGTTAAAAGTCATAATTTTAACGCAAGGGTGGAATAACTAAATACTAAATAATCCTACTAATATTATAAACGCGAAAGTTTGTGAGGATGTTTGTTACTCAAGTAAAAACTACCGAATGGATTTTAATAAAATTTGGTATGGAGTTAGCCGAGACCCTGGATTAACACATAGGCTACTTTTTATCTCTGTATTCCCACGGGAACTGGACCTACGCGCGTGAAATCGCAGGACGTCTGCTAGTATAAAATAATAGAAACACTATTCGAGATCTAGCCATATGGTTTCTTTCCACAAAGAGATAACTAATTAGCTTATGACCACATTAGCAGTGCATTGCTATAAAATCATTAGCATATATGCGTAAACCACAACATTGCAAAAAAAATATTAGCTAACAACATTTTTATTTTTTAAGGCTTAGTACGCCACGCGCCGGTCACCGGTGAGCCGCGAACAATTTGAATTTCTATTGTGACTGTGATTGGTAGTCTGGCAGTTAATGTTAATAATTCTGTTGACTATATCCAAAACAGCTTAAAATATAACTTATTTATTACATTTAGACTTAGATAGCAACATAATTGATTTTCATAAATACCGATGCACTTGATTTAACCAGTCTGACAGCAAATTACGTATAACATAAAATGATGCCGGTGTCGGTGTTTCCTGATAGCTACAACCTAGGGGTCTTCAAGTCAAGAGTGAACAGGTTGCTTCTAGGCAAACGTGCTTCATCGTCGACCACATCATCGCTTACCATCAGGTGAGATAGTGGTCAAACGCGCGCCTATCAGTAATAAAAAAAGCAACATAATTGATTTTCATAAATACCGATGCACTTGATTTAACCAGTCTGACAGCAAATTACGTATAACATAAAATGATTAATTTAGTATACAATACATAACAATTGCCGGCACGGGCGAAACATTCTTTTAAAAAAATTTAGTCTTGGTATCTGCACTTAAGGCGAGGTTACAATCATGTTTAATCTGTTTGAAAGTCAGTATTTTCTATATTTTGTCAAATTTAAATAATGCGCAAAAACAAATCTATACAAATATATAAAGAGGAAATGTTTGATTGTTTGTTTGCATTGAGTAGGCTCCGAAACTACTGGACGATTTGAAAAATTCTTTCACCGTTGTGAAGCTACACTATCCCCGGGTGACATAGGCTACTTTTTTTTTCCTGTATTCCCACGGGACCGGGAACTACGCGGATGAAACCGCGGGACGTCTACGAAAAAAATACGAAATATAGGCGCTTGCACCTGCTATCATACCGTTCCTGTACCCTGCTGCAATCGGACCTTAAAATAAAGTAATAAGCGGCCAAGTACGCACAGTGAAGGGTTCCGTATTCACGTGAATAGTTACAAATGCACAATACTGATTCTATCGACTTAACAAAGTATAGTATTTCTCAAAGAATTGTTTTTTGCTAATCTTTTCAAAAATATCACATATCTTGAAAACTATGGATGTAAACTAAAAAAAAACCTCTTAATAATACCTTTATGTATAGTATATTAGATATATTTTTTTTGTTATGTATATTAAATAATAATTATAAAATCCCTAATATTATTTTTACAATTACAAACTTAGGTACACTATTATTTAGCATTACATAGAATTCAGCTTTGTTTCATAGATATGGTTTGTCATTGGTCTTTGAGTAAAAGGACTGTTTAAAGCAGAGACACACTGCATGTATGGATATATAATTATGACTTAAAGGAAGAGATGGCCTAATTTTGTATAGCAAGTACCTAATTTGTTGATGATTTAAATAAACAATACAGTACTGCAAGCTAAAAGCGGATTTTAAAACAAATGCAACATGAGTGTGATATGACATAAGTACGAAAATGACAAATTATTTAGTATTTTATAAGTAAAATTGGTTCATAATCAAGACTTTCCAATATTGTAAGGTGTATAGTTTTTAAAACTCCCTTAGTTTACATTTACATGTCAATCAATGATTGTGTGGCCTTGAATGAATCTTTGTTGAATCAATAGTTTTCACAGCTTATTTCACTTCTTCTAGATTAATTTTAGATTTGATTAATTTCCCATACTAACATGTTTTCAAATTGTGAATACTATAATATCTTTTTCTATGTACTTATACAATACCAATGACTAATATTTTTTTTTATAATTATAAGTCTTGGAACAAGCAGTGTTTTGACTTAAAGGGTTTTTTTATTATGATACTACAGTTTATTTTAGCATTATTTTCCTGTAATGATTAGACTTCACCATCCCAATTGGGACTTATTTTGCTAACTACCTATGGTCTGCAAAGAGTTACCTAATGGTTACTACATATTCATAGCACTTCACAACCCCTTTGGGGATACAAATGTAACTATGACTAATTAGTATGATGTCTCCAGTAATTCAGACACAACACACAATAAAATAATGCAAATTAATTTATTAAACCCCGGAAGGACACCGGTGTCCACCTGTCATTGTGTCTCTAATTGACTCAATTGAAAGGTTAATTTTAATTTAAGTTAAGGTTAATCAATAACTCTACCGTACCTGTGTCAATTTAAACAAAAACTAGTGCAAATTTGTCGACTAGCCTGTAGAACTAGTAGTTAGTGGTCTTGGGTAAAATTCCCACCCAGGATAAATGTTTATGTGATAAGCATGATCATTTTTTCTGTGTCTGGGTGCAATTTATCTATAATATTATATTATATTTAGAAATATTTAAGTAAGTAGTATGTTTAACAGTTGTTTAGTACCCATAACACAAGCTCTGCTTAGCTTGGGCCTAGGTGCCATTGTGTAAAAGTTGTGCAATATGTATTTTTATTTTTAAATTAAATTTGGTTACTCAATAATTGTTGTCAATGTTTTATTTGATTGGAATGAGATTTATGTGCCATGAAAGAGAAACATTATTATCATTGTTAATTATGATATTACTTTATATTGTTTACAGATTTCTCTCTTATTTACACAAATAAAATACAATGTATATGTACAGATGTTGATATATTCTGTTCAATAGACGCAGTTTATACTGATAACGGGCTGACGGCTGTACCTATATGCACCCCCAAACATCAAATAAGCTCGCACTTATCAATGTTACACATACATACCTTATCGTAAGGGCAGACACCTACATTTGTTTACTCAACATTGAGATTATTTTATCATTTTGATGTATTTTGTACAATACTTTTATGTGTCATGTAATGCATGTCTGCCTATTTTGTATTTTAGGGAATGTTCTAGAAGTGGGAATTATTTCTCAATTACCTACCTAAAGGTAGTTATACTAACAGATTGATCCCATTATTATAATAGTATTGGTTAGCAAGAATTTATTCTATAGAAATGAAAAGTTTCCATTCATTCATTCATTAAAATCAAAAGTACAGGATTAAAAATTAGTACACTTGAAATAGTTGTGAGCTTATTCAAAGAGGGCCTCAATAGCAAATCATTAGATATTATGTACTCACTCGCTAGATTCCTTGGTCTTCTCTACATGCTTCTTGATATCAGCAAGTGAAGAGTCCAGCCTGTTAAGGAACTCGTCAAAGGTCTTCTTTTCGTCTGGGCTGCCCGGTGAGAAGTCTGCCGTGGGCATACCCGCGATAGATGCCCGATGATTCGGTGGGGGCAGCTCCGTCACACGCTCACCATTCTCGTAGAACGGAGAATCTTTGGTGACGGGAATCAATAAATACTCCCGCAAAAACAAACTGTCCGTAGCAAATAAACGATTCGCCCGCCTAATTTTCTCCATCTATAACAACCAAACGACATATTTAACACTGTTTCCGTTCAAAACCCCAAGAGTTTAACGAGATAATAACACTTTTAATGCGATGTTAGTACACTTACAGTAACACCATACTTGAGGGCGAGCCCTTGCAAAGTGTCGCCTTTTGTCATCACATGCTTGATGTATTCTTCATTCCTTTTCATGTGGTTACAAGTACTTCCATATTTTTTAAGAGGGCGAGCTGAATCTCGGATAGAAACTCTCTCATCGAAAAGACGTTCCTCCTCCATTTTTGACGTGTATAAATGACAGCGTCGAATACACTGAAGTTAGGAGCAAAATAGGTGCAATGACCTTTCGTTTTTGACATCTCCTGCTTATCGTTCACCATTAACTCATTCATCCAAATTGAGGAAAAACAAAAATTTTTTTTTATATATTTCAATCATTAAAAACAACGGCAAAATAATAAAATGAACTCTCAGTCTATTTTTTTGTTTTTTCCCTTGTTGTTTTAACCCTGTCACATAATAGACCCCATTTACTGCCATCTGTTATCAAAAACGATTAACTAACTTGAAATTTACAGTGGTTGTGGTAATGCTTAATAGATGGCTGTATTTGACATCAGAGCAAAAGATGGCGCCGTTTTAAGTTATGTATAAATTTAGATAGATGGCGCATTTTTAAAACTGAACTGTTAGCTCAATCCGGGCTCAGACGAACAGCCAATCACAAAATCTAGACACTTTAGTTCATTCAAATCAAACTCGGTCGTTTCGTTCTTTGCTGAGCGCATAGTATTCCTTCATTTCATTCATTCAATCAGTCTCACGGTGCAACTGGACGGGAGTGGTGTCGTGTTATGTGATTCAGAATTCTAAGAAATTTAAAAATTGTTATGATCTGAAAACATTTTCGATTGTTGTGTTTTGACTTGTACATTTAAAATTTATTGAATTGACTGGGAACTCACAAAGGACTAAATTTCCACGTTTTGTATAGTTTTTTGGTTTTTTATTCGATTTTATTTATGGTTTGTGTACATACACATGTGATCAATAAAATAATTGCGACATTTCTTCGTTAAAAGGGGTATGTATGAATGAAAGTGTTAGTTTTTGCACGTATAATGAATTAACATCGTTATATTTTGTCGTTTGGTCGTCGGAGAGCTTGTTTTCCCCTGTCGGCTGCACACCGCCCCTGATGCCCCATTGCGAAAAATATATTAGGTATTGCGAGGGTTGGCCGCAGTTGGGCGAGCGCGCTCCGTACACGGTTATTTTATGACTGTTTAGCCTCTGCTTTTTAAATTGTTGAATGCTGTTATACAGTTTACTGTTTATTTGCGTTGATTTTTACGGGCCTACCCACATCCCATGAAATGAAGTTTCACTTGATATTCTCATGTACGTAGATGGATTAAGGACATAGGGCATGCCTTGTCTGCTCTAGTCTAATCTAGTACCTACCTTGATTTATGCATTCATTCAGTCGTAACTTTGTGAGCCCTATAAGAAATGAATGTCTAGATAACACAGGCTTATCTAGAGTTCAGCTGGACAGATGTCGTGGTACTTACCTGGGTCTCTTCCGGGCTAATCGTATAGTACCTATCTACCTAGCAAACCTAATAAGTTGCTTAATCTCCTGATTAAATTAAAGTAGCACAAGGGCCAATACAATTCTCCAATAACGTCACTCTGTCGCCAGATAACTTGAACCCTTACTTACATTTGACCTGCAAAAGTATTCATGAATCGACTGGGTAGGTAGGTACCTACATTATTGCGAGACCAAAAAAGTACTAAACGATCATCCGCCTAAGACACTACGTCTATAGCTGACTCAAACTACCTATCTAGAAAGGTCATGACCCCACTATAGGTACTTAAAAACCCTTGCATCAATAACATTAGGTCTTCAAAAACGACTACCTACTTAGGTACCTACTTTGTTGCAAGACCTAAAAGGTAGGTAGGTACTAAACGATCATCCGCTTGAACTTAACACTTTCACACTACGTCTCAAACTATCTAAAAAGGTTATGACCCCACTATAGTTAAACACCCTTGCACCAATAACAAAAATACTTATCAAATTTCAAATTCCATACTGTTGACTCACCCACAAACATCCGAAAACTGGGGTGTTATTATAAAATGCATTTCAAAAGAAAAAAAAATACGCGTGAGTTTGTGAGTCAGTGTTGTAAACGGAACCAGTTCGAAATGAGTAAATCTTTCAAGATCAGCGTGTCATTATCGTATGAGTCATTGCTCTAGAATCCGACCTCCGACAGCCTCCGAGGGAACTCCTAGGTATCTGTAATCTGTGTAGATTAGTAAATGAGCTGTGATTATATTATGTGTAGAGCTATGTGACGTAGGTACCTATTGGCCTGTTGACAAAACGTAAATTAGGCGCATGTTCGTATTTTCAAAAAAAAAAAATGCGGCAGTTAGGATACCTAAAACAAAGTCAATGACTTTGCATAGGTACCTAAAACAAAGTCAAAGATCATTAACTTTGCTTTGACGCAACATTATAACACCCGCACGGTTCTTTTGAAGGTTAAGTTATGCTTGTTCGGTGGATGGGTGACCAAGACCATATCCTATTAGATGGCCGCTTTTCGAGTTTTTTGACATTTTACAGACGCGAGACGTTGCGAGTAGTTACCTAGTCAGAAGCCCGAAAGTGTAACGAAGAGTGTTGAAAAGCGTTTTGTCTTACCCACTTTACCCAGTAACTGAGTCGTCGAAATAGGCGATCGTCCTGGATTTAGGTATACGGCTTCCAGTCTTAGCCGATCAGTGCATGTTATTTACAATTATTTGCAATGCATCCGATCCAGTCATCAGGTGTATGTTGTAACATAATTTATAACCTCAATTAATATGTACCTGCTAGCTGCTGGGTGGGTGTATTAATTTTGCACCTTGGCGTCTGAACAGCTGACGGGCTTACTAACAAGCTTACCTACACCACGACATCATATTTCATCGTTTCTTACCGCCGCCGCGGCCGTAACACAACACTCTGTCTTTATTATAACCGACACGGTTTGCTACTGAGAAACTGCTTTGAATAACCCATAAACTGAGCTACTCATTCGTAAAATGCCATTAATTTAACAAACGAGTCAGCTGTGTCGAAACTATAACTGTAGAAGGTGTAAAAAACCGTTATGGATGACGTCGACAAAACAGTTTTGTCAAGTCAATGACGCAACATAATACATTCTGCCGAAAAAACGATTCTAAAACCACCACACGGCTGTGCGTATACCACCCGCAGCCAATACAACAAATCTTTTAACCAAATGCGTGTCGTGTGACCGGGGTCCTAAGACAACTGGGTTGACGACGTCTCGATGACGTCATAACACCGGTAATGCGCGTACGCTGATGATGCGTCAGGCCATTCACGGATCTTTCGCTCGTATTCCGAGAAAGACATTATCGAATGACCGGGGTTCCTTGCCATACCTTGATTCTGTAATGACACATTTCACCGACTGCACGAGTTGAAAGCAGGGTAATGTTGCTGCCGTTGCTGGTAAATGACTGCGGAATTGGTAGGTATACATATGGCAATGATGTGACAATACCGTAAGCTAGAATTATACAGTTTTATAACTATGCACAGCTCAAGAAAGATAGCAAGAAGTCACCGTGTGGCGTAACTGCAGTTTCAAAATAAATAAAAAGAGAAAAGTTTTCAAACTTATTATCACGTTTCGCCAAGAGTCTTCAAACTCCGGGCTTCAGTGGACAAACTATAACTTTAATGAAAGTAGTTGATGAAACTTGGTTCATGTTATAAGTAATGAATCTTTGAAAACAAATAACAGTAAAAAATGTGCTATATTGCCAGTTTTGCTGGCAGATCTACACAAACAAGCCAGCTAGGCTAGGCGTGTGAAGACGATATTTACTCAAAAGAGGTTTAAAAATGATAAGTCGCCAATTTCTTGGTTACCTTTATCATCTGCCTAGCCTTTTCCAACTTTTGGGGTCGGCTTACAGCTTTAACCGGATGCAGCTAAATACCGGTGTCTTACATGGAGCGACTGCCTGTCTGACCTCCACAACCCAGTAACTGGGTAACACGATACTCCTTGGTTAAACTGGTTGTCACACTTTCCGGCTTCTAACTACTCGTAAAGACTGTCAAAGATCTCCAAATGACTGCCGAAATCAAAGGCTTAACGTGCTTTCGGAGGCCTTGGACACCCATCGACGGACCAACCTCGTCGAACGTAGCTTAACCTGCTATTAAGCCACAAGCTCCTCACGTCTTGGTAGCCTTCTTCAATGGTAGGTTTTTAATTACGAAGATTGGCCTTCAGATCTCTTAAAGTTTCCAAAAAACTCAATACTAGAATTCGGTTAACGAGTTTTCTCCTTTTGCGTACCTACAATTTAAACCGAATCTCCGTAAAAGATTACGATCAATTACTGTCAAGTGCAAATCCGACTGACAGCTGTCACTCGCCAAACCATAACAAACCAGAAATTCTCATTATTAATTTATCAGAGTTTTCGCTTTTGGCATGAACATTTATTTAATTTTATAAAGCCGTCCTTGATACCGGATCAAAAGGCGAGAAACTGCTAACTGTACTCAAAGAAAAAGAAACCCGACCTAACTTTGTACTTAAGCCTTATCAATCTTTTCATCAAAATAAAGAACTTCGAACTTTGGTCCTTCAAACTTTCATAGTTTAGGAGTTATATCTCGGCTGGCACATTGTATAGTGTTCAATATCAAAACATGTTGCTATATTTTTACTAAGATAGAGTGCAGACGCCTCAAAATACCTTTATAAATAGGTGCAGTTTTCGTCGCGTGAAGTAAAACACGGTAAATGAAAAGCAAACACGTTCATAACAAAGGCATGGAAAGGAAAAATAAACCGTTGTTTAAAAGCATTTTCTAAAGTAACGCCTGCTTTAAAAGGTTTTCGTTTGGAATAGTAATTACTGAGTTGCAATGTAAATAAACAATTTGGAATTAAATTCTACTGTTTTAGGTATGTGAGTGGTAAAAAACTCATTGCAACTTGTCTTATGCCATACGGGTTCCTAAGTTCTCATAAGGCTATTTGCGACGAAGACTTGATTTATGTTTGAAACACTTTTAAAAAACTGTCATGTAAACGGGTCAAGCCTTCAGATATAATCCCCTCTTGGCTAGAACTCCTCCAGCGTGCCACAACTAGGTACTAGAAATAATGAGGTAGTATATTAGTCTTTATCGCAAAATAACAAGCGAGATATTATTTTATTTTTCAGCTTGCACCTAATTAAGTATCTTGTTCCCTGTGCCTTGGAATAGAGAGTGTATTTTAAGCCCAAGCTGACTTACACCAGACGCTGAGCTAGACTTAAAACTAAAAAAAGTGTACACGTTTATTTAATTATAGCGCAAAATTATATTCCGCAACTTACCTTCGACTCACCGACGCGCTTGGATAGTTGAGGGAAAAAACGAAATTCATTTTGATCCGCATCGATACTGTGTAATTATTTCTTCAAAGGTTAATAACAAACTGTTGGTTAAAGATCAAGAAACCGTTAACGTTAAGGCTACCCAAGTACCCATGCCTGTTAACTTACTTCGTATCGCCTCGAGCACGGGGTATTGTCCACCACGAGTCGCCCATAATCTTGGCTAATACAACAAATGCGAAAGTCTTGTTAGTATGTTATTCAATAGCGTAGCGAGGTAAGGAAAGCTGCGGGGAAACCTTAAAGGCTACCTAAGTCTGTATGTAGCTCAAAGCACTTTGTATTTCCTTCCGTCTTGTTACTCTTCGTTGTTATGGTTCCTTGGTCCTACGCCCGTTATGCTGAATGTTATAGCCAAGCAACGTTTTGCCCCGTAAGTCTTTTAGTTAAAACTATATTTGGGAAACCGCATGCTCCTTTCACGATATTTCGCTACAATCGTTGGTTACAGAGCAAATCTGCCTTGTGTATAAAGGCATCTAGGATCAGCAGTTGACGTTCACGGACAGAGATAAGACATTACGGTCCAGACTTTAAAATAAACACTATCCGCCACTCAATCGCGTTGTTATCAATGTCAAAAACACCAGGCGGGCGGCTCTGGGAGTGTAGCAAGAGAATAAAGCTCAGGCGTCTTACAAAATGGTTGTCAGTGAGATAAAATCGCGGTTTTGTGCCCATAATAGGCATGAGACTGGAAGTGGACACGACGGTGACCCGACCCGGGGCACTTGCCCTCACTATCACGACATGGAAGTGACTTTATGTCACATCGTATTGTGCACTTTTGTCTTATTACCTTTGCATTATGAGGTACTGCTTACGTTGTAATGTACACGCTGATCTTTTAGTCATGTTGTTTCAAAGACATTCAATGCTTACTATAAACGGGAAACCACGAACAAAATTTTCATCCAAAACTTGCGTCCTACTTAGTAGCCACAAGTCTGTTTTTTTTTTTTAGTTCACTCCGCTGCCGCTCCAATATTCATATATATTATTCTAGATGGCATTACTGAGACATGGTACCGCTCTATAGTATTTTAAATCTCTTCGTGTTGTTCACAGTTTCATTATTTCTATCTTGTAGTGTTTATGTAGGCATCCAATCTAAATACCATTAATTCTTGTGCTGCGGAAAAAATCGACACTGCACTGCCTTAATACATTTGCGCCTTGTAATATCATAAAATGAGAAAATACCAACATAAATGGCGGAATTTCCTATAGAAGCCGACCCGTTTCACCCCAGAAAATATAATTTAATGTTATTACAGCGCTAAGTCTCTTTGAAAGATGCTTTGTTTGGCTTGATATTACGTTTATCCAGGCCTGATTTTTTTGCACATACCTTCTACATTCAATTTAGTTATCAATCGTAACTTGCAAAATGTAAAGGTAAGCAATAAATGCTAATTACGTAACAAAGTATAAAGTCTTTTACTATTAATCAAAAGAAAGTTTGCGTGATGATAACGTCACTAACAAAGTGCTTTATGGGTACTTCATTAATGTCAGATTTTATAACATCAGGAATTAACTCTTCACCAGCAATACAATGCTATAATTTTTTTTTAGCTACGTAGCTGTTTCAATGTAAACAAGAATCGTGTTAATTCGTCTTAAGACTTAACAGTTATGGGATTTTGGGTCGTGTTTTAGTGCAGCTTAATCTTTTCCTTGGAAGTAGTTAAACATACCACAGCGTCCACAGCTGTAAGTACAGTTTTGTACATTTTCCAAATAGTTATAAGGCAAAATTAAGTCGGGACGGAGGCCTCTTGAAGCAATTGGAAGGATAATTTTATTAATACCTACTCGAATGTAATTTATTCCACGGTTTTACGGTTTTACCACTTACTATACATACATTATGTCCTTTAGCTTTAAATTTCGATTAGATTTTTTTGAATAACAAACATGGCGATATCGGATCCAATTTCCAAATACACATAACGACTTGGCAGTTTTGAATTTTATCACCGCCTTCTAAATTCGGCTATAGCAACGCACCACTGTAATTTACCAGTAGGTCCTCGTTACAACATAATGAGGGGACAGATGTACGGATCCCTCGGCTCACAACAGGTGTGCACGCGCCTTAATTTTTTTTATGACTCCGTTATGCACCCGCGTCTCGCTTTTTCGAGATAACGACTAAAGAGAGAGGCGACAGGTTGTAGAACAGTTATCGAATAAATATTTGTTGTAATATTTATAGTTGGCACTTCATATTTCATGTATTTATTTTATATTATATTCAGTAGGTTTATTTTTTAGGCTATAACAATAAAAATTAATTACAATACAGGGCTTTAAAACAATCCGTCATTCCTGACGTTATTAATATTAATTGAAATTTGAGTTTGCTTTTTGCGAATTCAATGAGCGGATTGTCTCATTGAATTCGCAAAAAGCAAACTTAAATTAAACAGAAAACAACATTTGCAAATAAAGGCTTTTAATTAAAACAGCCTGCAAAAGCACCGCATAAATACATATGTCCGCTAATTAAAATTGACTTGACAAAGTGCAAATGTAAAACAGCATTTTCAGTCACTTCATAATTACTGCAGACAGCATATTTGGAACATTTGCACGGTCTGTCATAAACTTGCAACTCGCAACCCGTTCGACGAGCAAAAAAAATCGGTAAATTATATCGATATGATCGTGCATCGATACCGCGCGAGCCTCGGCGTGCGCTTGCCGTCTCCCTGCATCGGCAGCTGTGTCAGATTTTGTATTTTTTGCACGAATACACCAGACATCGATTTGCAATTTTCGTGCAAGTGGTTCCGAGTCCGACCTTAATGTTCTTACCTGCTGGGCACGAAATTTTTATAATGTGCATCTGCAATTTTGTATTCAGTGTGAAATAATTCAAGATGAACGACTAGATTGTAAGTTGTAATTGTTAAACTAGCCTTTCAATACCTTTATTTACCATTCTGAACAAATTCGCACACGCAGAAGTAGGTAACATCAACTAGCCCACTACACTGGACGTTCTGAATCGAATGACCCTTTTCAGTAAGTACCTATAAAGAATTCAACAACACTCAAACCCAGTTGGGAATAAAATTCAAGGCATTTTTACACAGGGTCAACTGATGAAAGGTCCGGACGTAATATATAAGAAAGGTTTAGGAAAATAAGCTCACATAACTCTGATAGGGGCGTTCCGTTGTTTTGTTGGTCACATTTACGAAATAAAATACAAAAGCTCTTGAATATTCAGAAACTTTAATACGTGTTCAAATATTTAGGCGACAAACGTGGTGTTAATGTATTTTGTGCGTTAAAAGGTAAGGCAATTAGTCGTATTTTCTGCATCTTTTGGGGAGACACTAATTGGCACGAAAGATCAGGAAGTACACAAATGTATACCAATGAGATACATTCTCGCGTGTCTCAGTAAGTCGCGCTGAGGTTAACTATAAGCCAATTCCCCGATATCCCTCAAATAACTCGGTCACATGTGTCGTTAACATCTGGTTTACATCTTCAATGCCAAGTCACCTATAACCCGAGCCTCGTAGGACATCAAAGGACATCAAATGTTCCAGCAAACGGCACATAATGGCTTTCGGCCAGGAACGCGACGGAGTTACAAATCGAGTTTAATGCCGTATACTGCAGACTCGGCAAGACATCGGAGGTCAAGTGTTGAATATTCAGCAGACGGTTTAAATTAAGCTTTGGTTTTAATGGTGTTAGGAAAAAGTTACAGGTGTAAACTTTGAGGAAAGTAACGGTCTTTTAGACGACAATGTGTCCCTGGATACCAACAAAAAACTGAATACATTTAGCGTCACCTCTCGGCCCAATCTACTTGAAACCATGCTTTATTTTTTGTTTCGTATACCTAGGTAGCTACTAAAGTATTTTCTCTTTGCAGTCATGCATTAAACACTCCCTGTATTAATTTGTCAGCAATTTCCGAACTTGACGTATTGATGTGGGCTCACCACATAATTCTTGCGCGCAATTACACCTCCAAGATAATTCTTCCAACTGTAACTAAAAGAAACATTCTCTGAGACCAATTACAAGCTATTACCTAACGTAACCATGAATAAATAAGTTTAACGATTGTGATCAAGCGTATCTGATCTGACTTTCACGTAATCTGATGGTGGATAATGTCCGGTTATGAGCGGGGCATCAATCATTCGTTGCAGGGATGGCAACCGTCGCATAATAGGCCCCTACTTTAGTGTGACCTTCGCGGACCTTTTGTCAAGGCAACGAGGCAATCATGGTTCTTTTTTCTTGATAATAGATAAGTGCCTGTCTCCGTATTTCGCCATGTTTTTCTAAATCACTCGTGCTTATACGTAATCTGACTGTTCTCAAGAGAAAATGTTTTATTTGGATAAACTATCTTTTTGTTTTGTTGACACATCTAAGAGTTTTCTTCGGGCAAACTTGGACAACTATTAGTTACAATTTGTCCTTACGTACTGACCGAAATAAGAAGTTTATTTCTGTATAAAGTTTCCACTTATATCACGGTAAAGTAAAACTAATAATTTAAAAAGCTTTTGTAGCAGTTGCAATGTATGAATGTAGTGTTTCTACTAACATACCATCACGCCTGTACAACCCAGTTATGTTTCAGTTTCATGTACTTAATAGGAGGTGACCCTATTGCCATCATACTAATTAACTCATTGCCTTACCCAGGAATCGACCCGGACCACTTGCTTAGCAGTTAGAGCTTGATACCACTAGACTAACAAGATAGTCATCCCTAGTGGTTCTACTGTTAAAATAAATCCCGTTGTACGATACCTTAACTCACTACCAACTAGAGCCAAGCTAGACGATTAAATAAAGCTTGTAAAGCCCTTGATAATCCTATAAAAGCACCACAAACAAAAAAAAATACGTCCTGCAGTTGTAATTTAGTCAAGTTCTGGCTGAGTGACACTCCTTTAAACTGTGTAACTCGAGTCAAGTCGAAACGAAACTAAAGCTGTTTATTCACGAAGGGATAAAATATGTTTAGTATCATGACATGGGTCAACCGGCCAACATTGCTTTATAATACTAACCTTACTTGATGAAGTTTTGTGCTACTGACGACTGACGATTTTTCGGAGATATTTGGAAGCAATAACTTGGTGCAATCAATTTATTGTATCACATTTCTTTGCTGTGCATAAGCTTATCCTAAGTTGTGCCTCGTTTCTTGTTGTATTCGTTATCTAATTTATCATGGACTAGCACACGTCATGCGGTTTCACCCGTATAGTTATCGTTCCTATCGGAATACAGGGATAAAAATTATCCTATGTCACCCGTGTATTGTGTAGCTTTTCAACGGTAAAAGATTTTTTCAAATCGGTCCAGTTAAGTTCATTCGTTACATATAAGCTTTCACATCTTAAGTGCCTCTTCATAATATTAGTATAGAAGTGTAGATACAACATCTGTTTGTTGAAGGCCGTGCTGGTCTACTATGCCGGCCAGGCATAATACCAGCTACTACTACTGTCCCACTGCAGGACAGACACTAACCTGACCTTTTCATATAAAGAAGGTACAAGCATTGATCACCGTACTTGCTCAAGGCTTAGGTTTCCTCATGATGTTTTCCTTCACCAATGTCAATGATGTCTTAAACAAATTCGTGATGCTCACGTTACTCTATAAAATGTACAGTTTCGCGAATTCATGATTCGTTCCATGGGAAAAGTTGTTGATAATGATGAGTTCAGCAACAGCGCTTTACGGTTTCAGTAAAAATAAGGTTGTAGAAGAATTGAAAAGGTCAAATTTTAAAAGTCACTTTGGTACCTACTTGCCCGGATTTGAAAGACAACTTCGTGCATGAGAAGTAGCCGAAGTAGGCGACATACTCTGGTTAGATAGCTGGTTAGGCTACCTAGGTATTACTCTCTAGCTCAAGAACCTATCTACTTCAGCAGTCCTCGACAAGTTGACTACTTGGTCACCCGCCGGTGACCATGTAGTCAACTTGTCGAGGACTGCTGAGAGAGTAGGTAATACGCCTATTACCTACTCTCTCATTCTTGTCGTAAAGCGAGTGCACAGCTTAAGCTTCAGACGATGGTCTATTTCTGTAGCTAAATCATTTATTTTTATACCGCGAGTTGTCCTACCAATAAATAAACGAAAGTTCATTTTTATTTTTTTATTTTAATCTTCGTTACCTTTACAAGGATGTAGCTTTTTTTTTGTACAAGAGCTATGTTAACTGCTTTTACGAAAGGTTCAACTAGATATTTATTTATCTAACCACTGTGTAAACAATTGGGTACATATTATATTATTATTATCTGCTAGCAAAATCTAGAACTGCATTTAAATCAAAAGTGATGTTCATTAATGTTCATTTAGGCTTGTTTGGGTAATTAAGTAAAAATCTTTACACTAGTTTGTTTTTTATTAATACACATGTGAATCTAAATTTGAATGTTTATATTAAAGCTTAAATTAATGTTCGTTAAAACGCGATAATCTCTGGAACTTACATACATCATACATAGCGTCACGCCTGTAATCCCCGAAGGGCTAGGCAGAGGTGTACCTGTTAGTACACCCACATTTCGCCAGTTATGTTTAAGTCCCATGTAATAGGGGGCGAGCCTATTGCCATCAATCGGGCACAAATCCAGACTCCGGGCTGCTACTGAGAAATCCCATATGGAAAAACTCAATAACACTTTGCCCGACCCGGGGATCGAACCCGGGACCTCATGATCAGCAGTAGCGCTTGCGACCACTAGACCAACGAGGCAGTCAAGTCTCTGGAACTTCTAGTCTAAATACAAAAAATCTTATCGCATTAGATAGCACAATTCTTTAAGAAGGTTATACCGACTCTGACATCACGCTACGACCCTTTGGAGCGGGTAAAACAGATTGATATCTTGTATTCTTGTATCTTCGTGCATATTTCCTCAATTTATCAAAAACTCTTTACGCTTTATCAAGCATAACTTTGATCAAACTCAACGTAACGTACGCGTGTGCGTATAAAAATATCATGCGTGGATAACGCGTTACTTAATATTATGATAACACATAAACATACATCTGCCATCTGCCTAGCCTTTTCCCAACTATGTTGGGGTCGGCTTCCAGTTTAACCGGATGCAGCTGAATACCAGTGTTTTACATGGAGCGACTGCCTGTCTGACCTCCACAACCCAGTAACTGGGTAACATGATACCCCTTGGTTAAACTGGTTGTCAGACTTTCGGGCTTCTGACTACAAGTAACGACTGTCAAAGATCTACAAATGACAGCCGGGACCAACGGCTTAACGTGCTTTCCGAGGCACGGAGGAGTCTTGGTATGTAATAAATGGTCACCCATCCACGGACCGACCTCGTCAAGCGTAGCTTAACCTTCGATCGACCCATGCGGCTGTTATAATTTAGCCACAAGCTCCTCCTCTGATAACACATAAACATGCGTGTTATTGTTTACATAATAGTTCAACCGAATCGAAAGAGAACTATCGACTCGGAAGATGCATCGTAGTTGATTGGAAGTCACGTAAGTAATTGTGTCCACAAACTGTGTAACGGACAAAGGCAAGCATTGTTATGTGATTGGTTTAGATCTAACAAGGGACTAGAAAATTGGGATTGCACACAGAATAGAGTACGTTATAGAAGTTTCTCATAAACTGAACAATATGTATATCTATGCAGTAATCTTTGTAGCTAATAGGGTTATAAGGTCAATTGACCGACGCCGACGGTTTGTCCATACAAAAAGAGAGCAACTTGTATGGAACGACTCATCGACGGCGGACTCACACAAAACGCGATCGGTCGTCGACGGCTTCCGTAAGTGGTGTAAAAGCATAATGCATTCAAGAGTGATCCTTTTCAATCGGCATCATGCAAAAGGCCGTCGATCAATGTGTCTTGACCATAAAGATGACTGGCTCCAAAGAGATAGCGGAGAGAACATGAACTTCTTATAAACACAATACAAACAGGAACTTAGTCACAAGTCAAAACTACAAATAGAATACTAAGTTATAAACTTTATTGAATTCACAGCAACGGAATATAAACTCATCCTAAAAATACACTACCGGACATTCAGTATCTTCCATTATCATGCGCCTGCGCTTCGCAACTTATCGACAGCAGTCCGGTACGCATTCCTCTCAGCGCTTGCGCTGCGGTGTGAAGTAGTCTGCTCAAGGATAATTTGTCACGCTAAAATATTATTATCCCGGTATTATCCTAGTCGCTGTGTTATTAAATCATGTAATTTTAGAAATTCACAGCAATTGTTGCAATAATAATAATTATTGCAATTGACAAACTAATGTCAATTCTGCTGCTGTGATGAGAGAATTATTATATACATAATTATGTAATTTAATTGAAAAAAATAATTTTATGAGGTATTATGTCCTCTTTTGTACTTACTTTTTTTTAAATTGGGCATATTGTTTTAACAACAAATACTCATAACCATCAATGTGCCCCAGACCTTGAAATATGAACATAAATAACTGCAAATGGGCATACCTACCCGTATACAGGACGTCCCACGAAGTTGTCCTATGATAGAAAAATATCTACCATAAATATTGTAGATAGGATTTTTTTATTAATGAAACTTCATTTTGATTATGAAAAGAATACTAACTGCCTTCAAAGATTTTCGGTAATTCGTTTGTCACACTCAGGAATGTGATCTGGCTAAAATCCAAAAAAGTAACAGCCTGTATCTACTTTCATGGCATCAATTGACAGAGTCATTTATATAATGATCCAACCTTACTAACAAACATAAAATAATAATATCATGAGATTATATTACCACATTTACTATTTCACTAACCTTAAGGATTTACAAATGACCCTATAGGTATATTGCCGAATTATTGCTAACACAGTACCTACTTATGAACTGACAATATATTCTAATATACACTTACCTTATCTGACAATTACAATCAATGAAATCATAGATAATAAGTACTACCTAGTAATAAAATCATGTCGTAATGTAAACATGTCGTTAGAAGAAGGTTTAATAATAAATGTAATGTAAATATATTCTTTCGATCAATATTTTCCTTCGACCAATAATACTAGACTACCTATCCATAAACGCATTTAATCACGTTTTATTACAAAATAAATATTATGGCGCATTATTGGTCTAGAGCTAAGCTGCAAACCTTGAGGTTTCTTGTTGGATTACAAAATTAGGGTCGTTTTATACTAGCTACTGCCCTCTGGTCCACTCGTAGCTTAGAATAACAGCTTTAAGCCCTTTTATATAAAGTTATTTCGTTAACAAATAATTCGCAGACTCCTTAGTTAATAAACTAAGCTAAAATTGTTATCTCTTTCTATTACACATCAAAAGAAAGAGACGGTGACAGATACGAACTAAGTAAGAGATTTCTAATTAGTTTATGCCTTGTACGTCACAGTGTTTTAGTCGATGCTTTCTGAAATAGCAACTAAAACTTTAAAAACTGACAGATCCAGTCCACCCAATGTGAGCAGAAGTAAGATGAGTTTTCCGTGAAAGATAATTTTGCTGTTCCCATTGGCCAAGTAAAAGTGCCCCGTATCATCAATCATTCGCCATACGCCATTCCCATCCTGAGCCATCATTTGATCCCATAAAAATCTTGGCCAAATATTGGCCATCTATCTTTATGCATAGACTCCAATTTTAATAACGCCAGGTCGTTTGGGAACAATGCTCAATCAAAGTGTTAGTACATTATATTTGCCCATGTCTCTTGCATTGCAATATATTATTATGATCCCGTAGCGGTCTTGGGTAACACTTGGATATTATACATCTATGATTTACCCTCCGTAGACAGAACAGAGGACAGAGTTATGTAGGGATGTGGGAAGGGTAAAAAAGTATCAATAAAGAAAGAAAGAAAAACAGTTATTTCGTACACTAGTACCAGTTTAGTTCAGGTAGGTAAACGATAAAAACGTGCTGTAATTTTTTTTCGCGGATCTAAAGGCCAAAGTGTTGTGCATTTTCGTACTTTTGTACGTTAAAATATCGTTTAAATGGCACGTTAACGATATTCGTAATCGATACGTTTCGACAAGCCTAAGGTCAATGTAAGTTGTAATATTTGGAGACTATAAATCGACATTGTTTTCGATAAACTTACAGTCATGTAGGTCTGTACGAGTAACTTAGCAAAATTATCGTAGACTGCAACGGAGGTAATAAAAATTCTTCACACAGCATTTAGATCTCTATTCTCGTTATGCTGTTTGAGACAAACATCTGGAATGCGTGTGACCAAATTATATTGCTTTGTCAGACTAAATACCACGTCGTACCCATAATCGTGTCTAAACTGTGTCATAGTTTTTCATAATAAATTATGAAGTCTGTGAACAGCAACGTACTTTTTAAACATCATCATCATTAAGCTCATTAGGTCATTATTTCTATTTAATTACTAGACATAGCCTTTTCTAATATAGGAATATTGTCCAAGATAATAAAGCTAAGGAAACACAATAGATAAGTCCTTATCACTTGTTATCCCCACTGTACCCCTCATCTAGAGACACTGCAACAAAACGCCACGTGTTCGTATCCTTTACAAACTCCATAAAGGTACCATGTGCGTTTCGAATACTACGGGCACAACCTTTTAGAAGGCCATCGAGTAAATTATGTCCCGTCTTGATCACTGTCACATGACAGTAAAAAGGGTTCGCCAAAAAAGTTGTACGTATCTCAAAAAAGAAAAAAAATTCTGTACCAGCTGCCCGCCAATTTTTGCAAGCTGCCAAAGATCGGGCAGCCGATAAAAACCGGTTATAATATCAAATCTTAAACAAGACATTCAAATCAATGTTAATGACTCTCGATTAAGAATATCTAGACTAAACATAAACAAGCAACTATAATGAAAGAACACTTAATCAATGACGAAAAGCAAGTAAAATGGCGATTGAAACACATCAATAGATCCAATTACCTAAATCAGTCTTTTTATTTCAATTCAATAGAATCAATCTTCATTACACGATAGTTTCATATGTATAACTTACTGTTAAAATCAATCGTTGAGAAATTGATTCTAAAAGTAGGTACTTCTATAGGCTCTTTTATAAATAAACAATTGAACATTCCAAAGAATCCAAGACAAAATGTATGCATGCAGGTGGTGCAGACTGGGGAATTATATATTTTATGGAGATACATTTGCCTGTTAAGCCGTTGGTCCCGGCTGTCATTTGTAGATCTTTGACAGTCGTTACGTGTAGTCAGAAGCCCGAAAGTCTGACAACCAGTTTAACCATGGGGTATCATGTTACCCAGTTACTGGGTTGTGGAGGTCAGACAGGCAGTCGCTCCATGTAAAACACTGGTATTCAGCTGCATCCGGTTAAACTGGAAGCCGACCCCAACATAGTTGGGAAAAGGCTAGGCAGATGATGATGATGATGACATTTTCCTGGTACTAAAAATAACATAATTATTCTTTACGGACATCGATGAAACGACATAACAAGCTCAGTTTATGTTAAATTTAATTTACTTGCTGATAATTTGGGTGTAAATCTGGCCTCCGCCACATCCTGGGCGTATTGACCTAAAACAAATAGAGTGTGGTCCAAATTATGGCTAATAAATTGTAATTACACACGTGGTTAGGGCGTTGACCCGTATGCCCGAAATTGTAACCCCCTCAGCGAACTGGCGAACACATGGGTTTGCTCAGGGCCACACTGTGTTTGCACATAACTAGAGAACGTGGTTATAGTCTGGCTATTGATGGATCTCGTTACGATTTGTAGGTCAATTAACGTCCTATATTGGTTGTAAACTATTGCAAGGGCGTATTTGTTTGCCCACCGAGAACTTATTGGTCTCTGTTCATTAAAAAGCAATCAAACAGCAAAAAATAGCATATTTTCAGTTGAGATTTGAGCAATGATTTCTAACGGCCGTTGCGTTACTTTACTTACATTCCAGATGTATACTTATCGTAATAAAAAGGCGATCGAGTGCGCCCTACATTCGGATGCTCATTCATTAGGGCATGTGCAGGGCACTAGAAGCGTTTACAAACTGTAGGAGAGCTCTCGACGTCATTCACGAGTACCTTCACGAATGGAGCTTCGGATGACTCGTCAATTTCAGTCCGCTTTAATTTGGCAACACGATCCTTTGAAATTGGGTTGGCTAGCGTGTGATATTTGGTAAACGTTTAACATCGTTGTATATGTAACTAGCAGACGTCTCTCAGTTTCACCCGCGTAGGTCCCGTTCCCGCGGGAATACAGGGATAAAAAGTAGCCTATGTGTTAATCCAGGGTGTCAGCTAACTTCATACCAAATTTTATTAAAATCGCTCCAGCCGTTTAGCCGTGAAGAAGTAAGAAACATACACACTCTAAAAATTTCGGCTTTATAATATTAGTATGACATACAGAATATAGAACTAAGCGTTACAATACCCAAGGTGATAAAGATTGTAGCAACGTTTATGACTGGTAATCCTACATTATCAGAATAACAAGTATTACCATATTACAATTCTTGAGAAAAAAATGAGTGTCGTCAATCTAAAATCTTCTTGAAACACTCTAACTACATTGTTTCAAAAACACTTTCGAAGCATTCCATTAGTTAATTAGTTCAGCTGGAACAAACAGTAAAAGCAGATTTAATTATTTAATTGCTACTAAGTTTTTCCTCCGGTTTTCAGATTGAATTTGAAACGATTTTGCTGTACAATGTAGCAGCCACTTAGTTGCTATGCTGGATCGAACAGTAGTAGGTACAATTGTTTCTACAAAGCTTTGTTCAGTTTCGTTCGAAGTAATCAATCGTAACATGATTCTCATTCGTGTATTAAAGGAAGCTGATCGCAACCAATTCGGGAGGTGTGGTCCGACTCTCAACGATCAACGGAGTGATTCGACATATTTTTCAAACAACTCATTGATTCTGCCTTCGCTTTCATGCTTTTAGTTAAGATGTTTAACTATCTTTTTTTGCTTTTAATTACCATAAAGTAAAGCTCTGACAAGTGCTAACACAACGGTCGATCATACTTCATCAATGTAACTTACGGTGTTTTTATCCCACTTACACAGTTCGCTACTTAAGTAAACACTTATTACTCAATCTAAGGTGCTTAAAACTGTCGTGAAACTGGAATAGAATGGCCCACGTCGCGTGGCTCAAAAGTCCCGCTCGATGGCCCATAGTAATGGCTGCTGACACGCAACCTCCTCACTATCTTACTATTTTACTACTACCAATCTATACTTCCGAGTATACGGGCTAATTGTTACGTCAAACCGTTTTTGCTATCTTCGATTTTAATGATCTTCTCTGTTACGCGTATTATAAAGTTTATTTATTTTTTCGTTCACATCACGCGATGTTTAGTTTTTGCACATTCAACTTGATCTTTCATTGCAGCCATTCTAAACTTGATGTTCGTGCTTTTTTTAGTAACTTCATTAGATCTTTTCAGTAATCCATTAAGTGTTTTGAAGTTTGCTTGTTTTTTTTATGACTGTTGATTGATAACACGACACTGTGTTGACGGCTTGACAGTAGAATGGGCTAGGGAAGCAGATGTGAGGTATTACCGTTTGCGTGTTGATGTTGTGTTGCAGCTCTATGCAAATACCTGGCATGCTCCCACAGATCGTGATCACGGACCATCTACGTTGCCTTGTCTAGAGAAGCTACAGATTTTCTCACATATTCTGTATTTGTCCATCCATATATAACAGTTTGTTCGAGCTCTTGTGTGTTTTGACTATTAATGATATGATAATGAGTTGTTACTATTTCTTAGATGTTACTATTTCATGATTGATGAAGCCGTCGGTACGATAGGTTTACATTTTGTGAACATGGAACATGTGTGACTTTGGTTTGTTACACGGGTGATTCTACGCTATTTGAATTCCAACAGCCTTTAGATTTTTTTTTATGTTAAACTAATTACATTGCCGTTAATGTGTGCTTATGCAATAAAGTATAACTTCTTTCATTTGGACCACTTAGTCAATTCACGATAGTGGTTTAATTTTACACATTAATATTATAAAATAGTAACAAATGTATACTCCCCTGGCCTACCCCATTACTGCATTTTTTTCATTTTTATGGCCTAATACTTTTAATATTTATGGCATTGTGTTTTATTTTAATATTGTGTTATAGCTAATATAACTTTGAAACATATGTTATAACAATCCATTGCAAAAGTGTTTATTATATAATTTAAAGAAATCTTATTTTCACGTCACTTGCTAAAAGCGTCACTTCACCTGGCGAAATTGAAAGACTGTGATTTTCACCTAAAAGTGCTAAAGTATATTTTTGACCATAAACGACGCGCGTGGGACAGTGTGAAGTTAAATGCAAGCTAACAGTGTTGAGCACAACTAAAACAATGTGGCGTCAGTTTTCAATTCATTGTCTGAGAACGTGCTTGTGCCAGTAGTTCCAGTATTTCCCTTGGTAAGTATATCTTTTTATATTTCATCGTTAAATCATTGTGAATTTGCACAGTGCAATGTTTAGTGTGTGTAGATGACATTTATTGTGTAAAATGTGGTCAGAAAAACATGCGGTATTACTTTTGTGAGATTATGTCCAATTTTGTCACTTCTCTGGCGTCACTTCTCTGCCAGTTTCTATGCCAGGGGAAAATCATACCATGCAGGGGCAGTGACAATTTTTTTTTTGTAAATATTTACTATTCAAAACGGTTTATTTCATTTGTTCTAGTTACGCAGATCTCATGTCAAACATGATAAAGAAGCAAACAAGGGATGAGAGGCTAAAAAACCAGATCCAAGCAGAAAAAATACGCTACCAAAAAATTAAAAACAATCTGATTAAAAATACAGAATTACAAGCGAAAGAAAAGCAAAATTTTCAAAAAGGAGAAAAGGGATAAATTAAGTGTATTAAACACGACTGAAAGGGAATGGGCTGATTTTTTTTCTGATTTTACTTGGAATTATCTTGAAACCGGACATGGTATCAGATGGGCATGTAGACAAACCTTGCTTCAATGGACAACTTTACCAGAGATTTTTTTTTTTAAAGTTCTATCATTCATATGTTAGTGATACCTGTGATTTTATACTTGTGGAATACCAGATAAGTGATAAAAAATATAGTTATGCTGCCGTATGCAAGTCTGAATTTGATGACGAAGAAGGAGAGATTATTATTTTACTTTATTTAAAGAAATCTATTGAAGGTGCTACTCTTTTTTGCCAGTTTACTTATGATGAGTAATAGAGTATTCTACAATTTTTTAGAGCTGGTTGATGTGCTCCAAAAGTTAATTATTTATTGTTTAGTATATAAGTAGAAAATACTTAGTTTAACCGAAATTATTGATTCAGTTCTTTCTTAAAATGGAAGTTTACATTTATAATAATGATTTTTAAGTTTACTTGCTAAGATAACCTCTCATAGGTGTATCATTTTACTATTTAGGTAAGCCTTAAATGTGAAAATACACTTTTTCGAGTATTTAATTATTAAAAACTGTTGAACAGTAAGTGTTGTGATTATTTAATAGGAAAAATTACTAATTTTGTTTAATTCACAGACAAGAGTGATATGCATTAATATATATATTATAATTAGATATTATTATTGTTTTATTATTATTTTCATATGTAAATTATTTGATGGTGATCGAAACTTAATTTTTTAAGAACTTATTGTGAATATGTTTCAACTGTTAAGGCTGATTGTATTCTATTCATTAAAAATATAACGATAAAGCTATTATTTATTCATTTTATACAGTATTATTAAAATTCCTTAGATAATACTTAGTAGCCTGTCACTTTCCTGCTATAATTTGTCACTACTCTGCCAATAGTGTCTCTCCCCTGATAACACATTTTCCCCTGGAGCCTATAAAATGAAAAAAAATAGAAATATCTTCTGGCCCTTGTCATTACTTAGGCGAAATAATGCCAAGTAGTTGAATTATTAATATTAAATTAAACAGATGATTTTTTCTTTGGGGACACAAAATACTCAAATACCTTAGAATCACCCACACATTTTTCAAACGCTTTTTAATGCAGACTAAACGCACTCGATATCGTACCTACATTGAAGTAAGTACATGACAGTGTTTAATTATAGCACATAATATATTATAATAGGTTTTACTGACATAAACAGCAACTTACTAAATACTGCGGTTTTCCTTCCTACATTATTATTGACGGTAGAACATTCCTACACAATTTACCACACATGGTAATTAATTTTACTACTCCATCATTCCCTTTTACGCGGTTGATCCTAATACATTGTATAATAAAAGATCGCTTTGTTTGTCTGTCGTAGAGTTTAATATCGCCTTGCATAACTGGTGCTTCGAAACATGACCGAAAAGACCATTTTACGGTTCCACCTGTAGGTAGATGCTTTTAAAAGTCCTTAAAGCGAAGCCTACAATTTAATGAGTTGAGTCTACTTTGCTTCTTTAGTAGCCTAGCCTTTACGCAATGATGTTGATTTCTAGATACTTTTGGTATAATATAAAACTTTCTTACTTCCATCTGCTTCAATTACTGGGTCAGACTGATTATCAGACTGCCTGTCATGTCAATACAGAAAATATTAACATAGCTATAAATAAAAAAATAAGTTTTTTTAAAGTAAAAAAATGTTTCAAAAGAAAGTTCTCTTCAAAATGCTTGTATTAGTGCTTGGTATTAATTTGAGGGTAGTTCATATAATATTTACCATCTTGACCCCAACACCATAAAAGCAGCCCAAGGGGATAATTTGCTTCTCAAAAATAAATAAGATTGCTCTAGGTCCCTTTGAAAAATTATCAGATTTTGAAAATGAAATGAAATGATATTTATTTCTCTAAGTAGATCTTCTCAGATACTTTTTACATGTCTTTTTTTTTTAAACTAAATGGCATCTCCAAAGTGAATGATCCCTGAGAAGAAATGCCGAAAGAAACTCAGGTTTTGGTGTGAGTTGACCTGTCCCGACAGACGGCATGCATGCTTCAGTCATCGTGTAGCTCAAACCTATTTCAGGGAGCTCGACGAAACATGTTACATTTAGCTTGCCAGGTATTGTTGCTTTAGCAAACAAGTGAAAATTGAGTAATTTTTTTTTTAGTTTATTACTTCATGTGCAAGGATGGGTCACTATTAATTACATATCAAGACTCCTCAATGCTTCGGATAGCACGTTAAGCTGTCATTTGCAGGTCTTTAATAATCTTTGCGGTTACGGTAGTCAGAGCCGAAAGCCTGACATCCAGTTTAATCAAGGGGTATCTTGTTAACCAGTCACTGGGTAGTAGAGGTCAGATAGGCAGTAGCCATATGAAAAATACTGGTCCTTAAGTAGATGCCATACCTTAAATTGTAAGCCGACCCCAACATATAATAATAATAATATTCCACAAGTTTTCACACAACGCCATCTAGTCCCAAGCTAAGCTTAGAGAAAGAAAGAAAGAAAGAAAGAAAATACATTTATTGGCAACAGCTGGATACACGCACAGTAAAAACGCAATAACACAAAAAAAGAGACAAAAATTGGCATGTCTCACGGCGGTGGTGTAGAGCTTGTGTTATGGGTAGTAAACAGCTGATAAACATACTTATTTGTTTCTAAATGCATACATATCATAGATAAAATACACCCAGACACAAACAAATGATCATGCTCATCACACAAACATTTGGGGTGGCGTAGCAGTCAGGGCACAACTACTAGACCAACAGGCCAGTCAGTCGTATAGGTATGTAGTTGGGATAAGGCTAGGCAGATGACGACTTCATGTGAAAGCAATTCAACGAAATCTATGTAAGCAGTAAGCCTAGTTAGTGTGTGTCTCGAGTTGAAATCTGACTTTTCGGATTCATATGCGTGCGTATTGCATAATTATATCACTTGCTTAAAAATACGGTGAAGGAAAACATCGTCAACGCTCATGCCCACGAGACGGTTTTGCGCCGGAGCTAAGCCCGTCGTCAAACCGGGTCTACGGGCGGTCGTCAGTCGTGTATGAAACTCTATGAAGCTAACCACACGACGCCGGCGCTAAAGCCGGCTCGCCGTGCAACCGGGCACGGTCCTCGCAGCGTATACGCCCGGCGCGCAGTGGAGTATGGCAGTGTGTAAGCGCATGCACACGAGACGGCGAGACCGGCCCTACGAGCGGCGCGTGCACAGGGCTACCAACGCAATCTTGAAACCGGGTCGTGTACAAACCGTCAAGTGTGCACGGTCGGACGGTTTCTACCCGGCGCCGGCAAAAAACCTGGCCGTGTTAAAACCGTCTCGTGGGCATGAGGCCTGAGGAAACCGACATGCCTGAGATCGACTGCATGTGATGCCAAGTCAGGGGTCCATGCAGGCGGCAGTAAAATTCTGACAGCAAGTTATTTACTAACTACACGATAAGAAGCAAGAAAAACATAATCTATGAAATTAAAATTAATAAAAAAAACAGTTCACACATCTTTAGTTTGTGATTCTGACCCAGAGTAATTGTTTATCATATACAATTAATATTTGCTCCTATTACTATGTCCCCGACCGGCGACCATTGCATCGTCTAATAACACCAAATCAGTTGTTTGTTTGGTCTACTACACTTCTGGGCTTCGTTAGTTTTGTTTGCGTGTTAAAACAAAGCGGTTAATGTTTTGGTGGTGTACCTACGTAACGTGGCCGTTGACCTCTGATCCAGACTTGGAAGTGATCCCACTTAACGTTTTCGGCTAACCGAACTAATTGTATGCTAAACTGTCACAAAGGATATGACGAGAATGGATTTACTTAAAAGTCTTTTTAGCTTGTACTCTTTTTATAAAGCTAAACTAAGTTACTTTAGGCTATATCATCTTTTTTCTTTCAAAAACAATAAGAAATGGACGAATTGTATATCACTGTATTTGTAGGTATATCAAGAACTGTCACTTTGACTATTCTTACGCATCGACCGAAAAACATTGCGAAGTTCAAGGAAAAAATAATTCGACGTTTCTAACTTACTTTTTATCTGTCACCGTCTGTCATTGTCCTTTTCTAAAACTGTAAGTCAGTAAAAGATGGCAATTCATAAAATTTAGTTTTGTTTTTTAACAAGGGAATCGGGACCAATGTCAGTAAATATGACTAAGATTTTTTTTCTTTATTTTAAGGGCTTTATAACGTTGCTCGCATCATCATTCATCACTCACTAGCTACTTATACAGTTAAAATGTATCTATTTATAACAAAAAAAAATGCAAGCTTGTACAGGATTCTGGTAATGACTAAGATGAAAGTACTGCGAGCTAAGGACCGTTTTCTTCCTCCGTGTGACGTAATCGATCCCGGTCTGACTTCCTTTTGAACCGGGGTTGACTAGGTCAAAGCATTTCCTACTGACATACTCGTTCGGCTTGCGTATAACGTAACATAAATACCTACATATTACGAATATGTAGGTCGTGTCCTTATCTTTAACTTGACCGTCAGTTTGGGTCCTGTTCAAACGCTCGCGCTACTTCCTCACGGTTTTAGCAATGTCCTTTACCGTTAGGACCATAGATAACGGTTTTAGCAATGTCCTTTACCGTTAGGACCATAGATATAATTAGATTTCTATGGTTAGGACGATGTGTCCCAACAATTTGGAGTCCATTTAGACCCATGTGTGGTGATTCTATTTTGTTGTAGTGATACGATGCAGATAACTCTTTACCCACTGAGTGGAAATAGTGCAAACGCACCATTTGTGAATGTTAGAGAGCTTCAATAACTCGTGCCTTTGGTAGAAATCAAATCAGGAAGATTTCTTCAAGTATTTCTGTTATTGCTGTTGAAGTAGTTACTCAAGTTTTTTCTTCACAGCATAACTGGTCGCCGATACTGGTGCTATGGTGTAAAAAGTCTTTATGCATCAAAAAGCTTAGATAATTTGATATTCGTGCAGTAAATCAGATATTTGCGTGTTATGGACTTATGGTGCATTCTTCTTTGTATCGACGCGAGGTAGGTGCTCAACGGAAATTGCTCATTGCTCCACACTTTTAATGACTACTTCCTTAATGAAAGCTTAATGAGTCCGCATGTGTGGAGAGGAATTGTTCACAATCATTAAAGTTTTTTTTTATGTTGCTATTCTTGTAGGTATCTGTCATTGGTATCCTACTTAATCCTACTAATATTATAAACGCGAAGGTTTATGAGTATGGATAGATGGATGGATGGATGGATGGATGGATGGATGGATGGATGGATGGATGGATGGATGGATGGATGGATGGATGGGTGGATGGATGGATGGATGGATGGATGGATGGATGGATAGATGGATGGGTGGATGGAGGTTTCTTTCACGTAAAAACTACTGAATGGATATTAATGAAATTTTGTATGAAGTTAGCTGACACCCTGGATTGACGCATAGGCTATAAAGTACCTATATGTATAAGTGTAAAGACTATTAGGGAAAAAAATCTGCCATTTGGAGAGCTGACCTCTTTTGGCGAGCTAATCCTAAGTCGCTGGCACCAGCTAGTCTGGTATAAGATCATTTTGTGGAAATATTTAACAATCTTCATGGTCAATTAGTCAATTCTAAAGACCACATCTTGTAATATTGGGTCCATTTCGTAATATTACCCTAGTCTTCATGTTAATTGTTATTTAGGGTCGGCGCTAGGAAAATTATGTCTTTTCTAACGGACTGATATTCTTTAGCTAGCTAGAAGATACCGTCGTAACTCTACGTAAGTATATTAATTAGTTTTTAAATAGGTTCTGAGAAGGAGGAAATCCTATTAGTCTCATAAAAGAAAATGAATTTTGCGCATCATATGTGCTATGAACACAATATTTCCATATACTCGTTTATTTTTCATCTTTGTTCTACAATAGGAATTTCTCCGGTATCATTTGTGCGTTGACAAACATTTAAAAATCACGTACACCTGACTACAACACGACTCGTAACAGCTATGTATGTATTTGAAGACCATTCGAATACTTGATTCGTGCGGCAATTGAACCCACAGCACGCAGCGCAACAGTCAATCACTCAGCCATTGAACCAACCATATCGTCAAAAGTATATTAGAGTCGTATACTAGTAAAAGTGTATTAGTAAGCCCGCAGTTGTGGAATTTCTTCCAGGGTTGCGGAATTTGTCCAAAAGAGTCACCGCGGCCATGGAACGCAAAGGGCTTTAAGAGGTATACGGATGAGTTTTGGAGACACTCCTTTCTGCTTTACTCAGAGCGGGAGAAGTCATTTGATAATAAATCATCAATAAAAATGTAGTGTAGGTTAGGTATATTGCCCCCAATCATAACGTTTCAAAAATAGTAATTCGTTAGATTAGATCCTTCCGCACATTGTTCCAATCATATTATTCAAATCAATACGTTTATAAGCACACCACGACCGGGAACGTTCGGAAACACTGCTTCGCGTGACGTAATCAAATTAAAAAAAAAATGGGAATACGTTTTGGATCCCGCTACTTTCCGGTGCCCGCCCAAAATGTCGCGATGACAAAATTTTAATAATGTTTTTGGCTAATAGGTTACCGTAATGAGGTTTTCATAGGTGCACATAGTGTGCATTTTAATGATGTAGGTATTTCGCGAATATCCTGCAGATGTGCTAGTTATGAACGTGTCAATATTCCTCAATTATAACTTTATTTGTCTGATTAAAACGTACTTATTATTTTCCCAGTTCTATGAAATCGATTTACATTTTATTCACTAATTTTACCTGTAGCATGTGGCCTAAATCCTGGTAATTACAATCCTGGTAAAAATAAATATCTGTAAGTTAGTAATCGCAAGAAACAATATTTTGTGCTAAAATAACAAATTAACGAGTAACAAAAAATAAGTGTAGGTACTCAAAGAGATTTAAAATACTATATGTATAGCGGGAATGCGAGCAGTACGTACAGTATCATGTACGTCAGGTTTGGTACCAATTTAAATATGGATATTTGAATTTAAGGTACCCAAAAACACTCGCGGTTCATTTCAGATTCTGTATTATTACTTCATCTACGATCTTTCGATCTTCATACTCGTAGCTAGGTATTATTTAATTTATTTACTATTTTAGATACCCTACACAGTACACACCTACTATTGCCTTTAACGTGGAACAAACAGGTAAAAGGAATTTCATAATTAGGCGTACCTAGATCAGTTGACCGAACTCAACGTTGAAAAACAAAATCCACGTGATTATTATAACTTGAAATTCCAGCCCACTGGCCAATGATAATTCATTTCCTACTGAAATGATAACGTTTTCCTGAAATCCGCATTCGTCAGGAAGTTGGTCATATTTTTTGGTTTTGCCCGCAATTTTGTTACATGATAATTATGCTCGTACTTATCTACTTGTGGTACTTAATTATTTGTATTTTTACATTTTTGTTATTCAGTTCATCATTATTTTAACTCACACACACACACGCACGCACGCGCGCGCGCACACACTCACTCACTCACACACATACACACACATCTAAAAGACGTCCACTGCACGACATACCGTCCCAAGTGCTCACATAGAACCAGTCAACCAGTCTCTAAGCTTTTCGCATCTATTAAACTAATACGCTTTACCAGGTCATCAGTATACCTTGGGAGGCGTTTCAATACCAAACCTTCCGGTATACGGCTATCACTCCAAAACCTATCGGTAATTCATTTCCACTTACAGTTGCCAATTCTTCGAGCAATGTTAATAGATACAGAACCCGTGCTGCTTAACATGATCACCGTAGAACAGGTATGTGGGCGGAAAAAATGGCAGATGACTGATGCCAACACCACACAGCATTCCACACACACACCACACAGAGACACACACACACACACTCATTTTTTTTTCTGTCATTTCTGCCTTTTATACCTTAAAGGTGAAATCATGCTTGATATTGTCGACTGAACAATCTACATTATTTCTTCTCTACATTCTTGAGATTGTCGTGTCTCAAAACAAAAGAAATGTGTCTACAATATATGTCACTTTGCCGATTCTTCTGTAGACCAAATACTACGGTAGTTATATGCTACGGCTCCAACGCCAATACCATCACTAGCGTCTACAAATATCATATCTACTGAATACTGAAAAGAGCTCCTTACTAAGCGAAGTTATTTATCGTTGAAAAATCGATCTCCGGTCGGGACATCATCTCAGAAGTAGGGCAGACTCAATACCTTATGCACCAATATTATAAAAATCTAGCTTCACTTCGTTCACGTCGAAGACAAATAATAAAATAGTTCTACCAAAAGAATGTGCAGCAAAGTCAACCAATATTGTTAAGCAAGTTTGATGCCCCCTGGGGTATTTAGAACTACTAAAAGCCTTTTTTTTTGCCTGCTAACATGACGTTGGTGTAGACCGTACTTACCTTACAAACTATTTCGTTAGCGCACGCCGATAAAGTCGCCAGTCAGTTTTATTTACCTCGACTTGAATTACAAAATACAGTAATTACACTTCGCTCGGGACCCCGTCGACTACTTTTCCTATCTTTGAACACACCTCCACGTTACGTAGTCTTGAAAAAGTAATAGACACTTTCTCTGATAATAAAGATTTCTAATTGTAAAAGAACTTTGCAAATCGGTGTATAGTAGACCCTACAAACGCTCAAAAATAGTGCAGCCTCGGGCTAAGTGTTATTGAGTTTTTCCATCTGGATTTTTTCAGTAGCAGCCTAAAGTCTGAATTCGTGCCTGGTTGATGGCGCAATAGACTCATCCCCTATTACATGGGACTTAAGCATAAACTGGCAAAATGTGGGTGTACTACACACCTGCACCTCTGCGTAACCCTTTGGGGATAACAGGCGTGATGTTATGTTATGGTGTATCGTTGAATGACATGGTTAAGTTATATAATAAGACTAAAATGAATATTTTACCTCCAAAGTTAATTGTAAATGCTCAAAGTGTAACAGACGGCGAAAAAATCTGTGATGTACTGAATGCTTACTTCGCCACCATTGGTACAGAGCTGGCTAATGAGATACCATCGAGATACCATTTAAATTCAGGTAACACACTTATGTACACAGACGAACATGAACACACACAAACGCTTACACGATTTAGACCTTGTACAATCGAGGAAGTTACTAAACTTATCGATAATTTGGATGCTGATACTAGCACAGGTGTGGACGGAATCAGCACTAAAGCATTGAAATGTATTAAGAATGTCATAATTTCACCCTTAGTTAGTTGTGTTAATAAATGTCTAGATCATGGTACGTTCCCTGATAGCCTGAAGTTGGCAAAAGTTTCTCCCATCTTCAAGTCTGGTATGAAGACAGACCCGAGCAATTATAGGCCAATTTCTGTGCTTCCAGTGATATCAAAAATCTTTGAAAAAATTATATACAATCGCTTAATTGAATACTTAAATGAAAAAAACTTCCTAATTGACCAACAATATGGTTTCCGATCAAAATCAAACACCTTATCAGCAACCATTGACCTAGTAACGAATATTAAAACAAATATAGACAAAACAAATATAGGCTTAGGCATTTTTATTGATTTAAAAAAGGCGTTTGACACCGTTTCTCATGCAAAACTGTTACAAAAACTAACTAACTTGGGTATTACGGGAAAGGCTTACAACTTATTCGAATCCTATCTATCGAACAGATACCAAATTGTCAAAATTGCTAACTTCAAGAGTACTCCTCAGAAAATTACATGTGGAGTGCCACAAGGATCTATTCTGGGACCCCCCTTATTTCTTATTTATGTAAACAATATCAATCAAATAGGGTTAACAGGATATCTAACACTTTATGCAGATGATACTAGTATATTCTATTTTGGTCAATCCATTCACGATATTATTTGTCAGGCGCAAAACGATTTAAATATAATTAATGAGTGGTTTCTACATAATTTACTTACTATTAATACTTCGAAAACATCTTACATGATATTTTCTGCCAAAAATAAAAAGATTCCACCCCACGCTCCTCTGATTATTAATAACTTAACTATTAATCAGTCCAGTTCAGAAAAGTATCTTGGACTACTATTAGATGACAAACTGTCCTGGAAACCCCATATCGAGCACGTAAGAACCAAGCTTGTGTCACTCTCTGGTGCTCTTCGCAAAATAGGAAACTGCTTACCACCTAAGATAAAACGCACTATCTATAATTCATTAGTAAAACCAAATTTAGAATATCTGATTGAGATCTGGGGATCGGCATCCAATACTAACCTTAATTACATACAAAGAACTCAAAACAAAATTATAAAACGATTATATTGTTATGATTTCCTAACACCTACTAAACAGCTATACGAAAAAACTAAACTTTTCAATCTCCGCCAATTATATATCTACAATACTTGCATATTAGTAAAGAAATTTTTAGATAACACTACACAAACCAACATTAAACTTACTAAAAAGACATACACACATAACCTAAGAAATAGAAATGAAATAGTTCTGCGTTTTCCTAGAACTGTAAAATATGGCAAAAAGAACTTCTTGTATGAAGGGGTCCAGTTATATAATAATCTTCCAAATGAAATCAAAGAGTCCAAAAGTATTAATATTTACAAAAGAAAACTTAAGGATTATATTATATGCACAAGTAAGTAATTGAAGTAATATCTGAATAAATGTTAAAAAAAAAAAAACTTACATAAAAATGAAGACCATCAAATCGTACTACTAAATAATAATAATTATATAAAAAAAAAAAAATAAAAAAAAACTAAAAATGAACATTCAAAGTAACACAATTAAATACTACCTACTTCAAAATGACTGATAAAAAAAATATATATAGGTACTTATAAAACACGTAAAATAACACAACAAAAAAATAACTATAGTACAACACTAACAAATAAACAGAATTAAATACTTACATTAGAATAATAACAAAAAAGTACACTTAAATAATAGATACAAAATAAGAAAACATAAAACTAGAACTCACACGTAATAATCAAAATATAAAAGTGATCACCTGTCTCCGAGACTATATTTGTCGCACACAAGCAAAAAAAATGCGTGCGCGCGCTATGCTAGCACACACAAACACATGAATTCACACAGTAGTTCGCTTCCTAATCGTTGTTCGTGTTCCTCACAAAGTTAGCTAGTTATCAAATATGAGGGTACCTTGGTGTCAAATTGGCCAGCTGTACTAAATTGTTTTATATGCAACCTACTTTTTTTTTACTTTGTTATTCTCGAACGTTGTTGTTATAGTTTTATATTATGTTTTAAGGCGAGGTGACCCCAATAAACGTCGTCAACAATAGCGTTTTACTCGTACATGGAACGGATTTAAATTTTGAAAAAAATGTATTACATAGTTGACTCTTCGATCATGAGATGTCGGGCATGCGATACACGATTACTTACACTTCACCGCATCCAATTAAATCGCAAAGACATGTCCAAATGATAGCTAAATAATCGTTTTACTTGAGTTATATTAGGCTTTGAAAAATAAAACTTATATCATAATAAAGGTTGTAAAAAATGTGTATTATCTCGGGTCACATAATGTGCAATATTAAAATAAATGTATCACAAATTCCAAAACAAAGAGTATTTCACTAGTTTGCGCTCGCTCCGAGTCCTTTAGTCCCGAGCGGAACGTGTTCGAGGTCGGACGTGCGCCAATTTTTTCCGTCATCCCCCGATAAAAAATCGATTTCGATAAATTGTAATACATGTACATACTTTATCATCACTTTAATTTAGTTTTTTAAATAGTTGTAATATTTTTCGTTTTATTAGGTAGATAGGATAAATTTGTAGATAAGTAAAATAAATCAAAATGGTCATGAATAAAAAATTGTCTGCATTGGCTCTACGAAGACTGAATAAACAAAAAAGGTAGGAATACTTTGACGATATTTTTTATTTATTTACCTACCTAAATTATATTTTACCATATAAATAATACCTTAGATGATATTGAATCACAAACTTAGGTACGCATAATACTTTTGCAACACGGACACGGTTGCACGGTTGGCGCAGTGGCTGAGCGATCGACTGCTGCGCAGCGTGTCGCGGGTTCGATTCCCGCACGGAACAAATATATTTTGTATGACCTACAAGTAGTTGTTCGCGGGTCTGGGTGTTTGTGTATGTGAGATAAATAAAGATATAGATGATAAAGATAAATGTTTGTAAACGCACCCACGACACAGGAGAAATTCCTAGAGTGGGGCAATGTTTACGAGAAAAAAATACTAATGCAAATAACAACGATAAGCGCGAAAGTCTTTCATGCTTTATTTTTACCGCGAAACGTATTTACCAACCATACCAAGTGTATCGGACAGTAGTATTTGAACCCTAATAATAGAGCAAATAAAGTCGCCACGCGCGCAAATGCTATAATGGTTTATTGTTGCGTGACGTCAAATAGGTAGTTCACCCGTTCACTCTGCTGGGATTTTGTATTTTTTAATAGATTTTGCCTACGAAATCGCCCGCGATTTTTTTTACTAATTGATTTGTGATAATAAAATATACGTAACCTAAGGCATAACGTAGCTTTCTAAAAGGTAAAAGATTTTCCTCTCAGTATCGAATCAGTACCTACCTAACGCCATGAATTATTATTTGCGCATTGAAACAAAAAAAAATACTCGCATCAACATACTCTTGAGCAGTGGTGGCCCAGTGGTGTGTGACATCTATCAACCCGCAGTGGGCTAGCGTGGTGGATTATAGCCCACTCCCTCTCATAGAGAGGAGGGCTGTGTCCCGGCAGTGGGAACATTATAGACTGATGATGATGAACATTATTGTAGTAAATAGTGAATAAGATGGGATGGTGGTCACACCGTCTACTCATAGGAACTGTCTCCAGTATGAACATCAAACCACCAGCAGCACGTCACGTGAGTATTAGGTAAAACTACCCACAGCTACCACAACACAACAAATAATATTATTATATTTTGTGTCTATATTTGTGAAGGTCACGTACCATAGCACACTCGTACCACAGTGTAGCAAAGTACAGTATTACATTGCTCATTTCCTACAAGTATGTTTATTATTATCGGTGACATTTATTTTACGCTAATACGAAACTACGTTATGCCTGAGTTATATAATAATAATGCCTGAGTTATACAACGTGTTTTTTTTTATATCCCATAACTCTGGGGTATGATTGAGACCATATCAAAGAATCAACTGGCACATGAATTACGTTTCAATCATCCTTGAGACCATATCAAAGAATTAACTGGCACATGAATTATTTATTATTAATTATTTTGTATGATAGTAAAAAAAAGGATGATTGAAACATATTTCAATCATCCTTTTTTTTACTATCATACAAAATAATTCGACTAAGTCACGATGATTAATGTAAAACACCCTTACGTGAAAGAAAAGTGATGTAAGAAAGAAGATTCGTCGTACTAGTGACAATTTTTGAACTAATTAGGTAAAAGATTAAATATGAAAGATACCGGGCTGGTATCCGCAACTCCAAGTCAAAGCGCGTATTTTGCGTATAGGAAAATAAACTAATGAGGTAATACAAATAATATTAATAATACTTAATAATAATATTCCACGACTATTCACACAACGCCATCTAGTCCCAAGCTAAGCAGAGCTTGTGTTACGGGTACTAAACAACTAATAATTTAATTATGATTGATGATATAATCTCCGAAACTATGCATTTTTGGACCATCTATTCTAGGAGTTTTAGTATTATTTTTACCTACAGAATATAACCCTAGAGTTATGGGATATAAAAAAAACACCTTGTATAAACTACGTTATGCCTGCAATTATAATACTTCATTAAAAAAAAAGTAGTTTCAGTTAATTTCGTTTTTTTTTGTAAAAACGCGGTTCCCAAACCACATCCACCTAACAATTTCCAACTGTGTAGTCCTAACAGTTTCTTAATAAAATGGTTGTGACATACGGAAAGACAGACAGACAGATATAAAGAATCTATAAGGTTTTTAGTTTTTGCCATTCAAACCACGTCAACTACGTTTCGACGAATTGTAGCCAAATGTGCATAATTTACATGTTTTTATTTTTATTACTTTTAATTCTATACTTTTAATTGATTTTTCCTCTATTTTTAGTTTTATCTGGCAATATTTTAGCTAATCTTAATTCAACTGTGATTAACAAATCAAATATTTATTTATTTAACCCATTTTCCCTAAACCCATACTTTCCACGCATACTTATATTCTTATTAAGTGGGATACTAAAATTAAATAACCATTCAATGCATGTAAGTATTTTTGAATTACAATATTGATATCGTAGTACAAGAATTCTATAATATCTAAATTATTAAATTGAAGTTGCTCTACTGCATTACTCTATTCTGTGACGCAACTGTGTACCTACTAGAGTTCGTGAAGTCATGAATGAGCGGTACGACGCACAGTGGTCCGGATTTTCAAAATGATGGACTTAGGATCGAAGACGAATATTTCATTAAACAAAAAATAGTATCGAATAGTATATTCAATGCTGATCAATACTTATTACTACAATTTTTCGATAAAAGTGCTCCTTCACGTCATAAAAAAATATTGAAAAAAAAAATGTATGGGAGAAAATCTATTTTATTTTTTTTCTCCGGCTAGTATCAAAGTATAGCAACCAAACCTTATGTCCTAGTAAGTACTTGTTGCCCTTAATACGATGACATATAATTTGCTTGCGTATCTCTGCGGCCTTGGCGCCTACGATGATTTAAAGTTTCAAATTTTTAAGTCTATTTTGCTTAATGTTTTTGACGATTCATATTAAAAGAAACGGTTAGAAATATATAAGATAAAGCCCTGAAAAGGGCTATTTTTAGAAGTCCTGAAAAGGACTATTTTAATGAAACAACTTATCTAACTAATTCGATTTCTACAATAACAACATCACCAAATCTATCACGTTTACGCTAACGGACCGTCAACTCCTGCCTGCAGCTCCTGCTGATCCATATTTTCGGTTTCTTCTGTTGCTAGCTCAGGCAACAACAAAAGCTCTTTAACATCCGAAAAGAAATCAAAATGTTTTGAGTTGTTGTATTTTGGTCGAATATGGGATAAATATGGGTCCGAACTAATTAAAAAATTATGCAGCAAGTCTTCGTTGGCCCTCATCCTGTTAAACTTTCTTGTGTGATATTCACGAATTCTTCGAAATTCTTTATTTCTTGCTTCACTAGCTTCTTCAGAAAGAATACCAATTGGTAGGAAGCCAAAGTGTTCACAAATATCTGCACCGTGTACGAGCAGCTTGTGCACACTTGCGGGCATATAAAACCACGGGTATAGATGAACAAACATCTCAGCTGTATCTCGACAATAAGTTCTAAATTTTCCAATATCTATGGTACATCCAGATGAAATTGTTTGAAGAATAACCGCGAAATGCTTTAGAAGGTCTTTATCAATATTGGTAATTTCGGCAGATTTCTCATAATCTCTAAAAAACCTTCTAGCTGTATTTCCGTCGTTTGTGGTTCCATAGCCTTGCTTAACAAAATCCACAAGTATTCCCATTTGCTGCTTGAATTCTTCTTGTGTTAGATGTTTTTTCGCAGCTTTTAATTCCTTGTTAGCACCTCGTGCGGTCCACATTTTGAAGTCCATGTTGTATGATATATGTAGAATACACTCCATACAACGTATCCACATATGAAGAGTAGAAAGTCCATATTTATAAACATTTTCTCGTACAGGTCTTGAAAATACTTCTGACAGCTTGTTCATCTCAGTCGGCTTAGCAAGGCAAATATTGCAGGTAGATGCAGATGAAGTATCCGTTTTAATAGTGGCCACTTTTCCGTCAATCATTGTCATATGAAGGTCGTGATTAATCTCCAGCCCGGCACACTTTGTAGGACCAATATTATCTATTTCTTCTTTCAATGAAGCTTCTTCTTGCTTGATATATTCTGCTGTCTCTTTACAAAATTCGAACTTAATAGGCCTACAATAATGGGTCGAAGAAGGTGTTGGATTTTCCCATATGGTGATATTATTAGAAATTAATTTAAGAGGGACAAGACTTGACATAAAAACCGATGAATCACTGAAGTTTACATCTTCACTTCTTTGCTTGTAGGTGCTTTGTGAAGAAGCTCCATCGAAACCCCATTTACTGATTAACTTCAATCCTTCAGTTGACGAATCAACTTGGGTACTAGTAATCTGAAGAATGCTCTGGACTGTCAGATCCAGTAGGGCTTGAATCTTCACTTTAGCTCCTCCTTCAGTGATTTCTAAATCGCTTGGATAGTATCTTTCTTAGCTTCAAGGAGTTTGTGATACGATGGTAACACTGGAACTTCACAGTCTATTAGCACTTTCCTTAAACACAAATATTTCCACTTTGACAGGTTCAAAGATGTATAAAGACCTAGAGCGTGATCTTCGTCTAAAGATGTTTTCTTAATTTTATTAAACAAAGTGGTTTGAACAATCGCAACACTATCAGGGTTTTTCGTTATGTGGTCAATAATATTAGCTAAGTCATTTTTCTTTTCTGTCTTAAGTCTTGTGACTAATGCGAAAGTGAGTTCCTCCGGTGAGTACTCCAGAAGAGACCCTGAACGTCTTTTCTTCTGTTTGTTGCCGAGATCAACAAACGGTTTCCTAATCTGAACTAAATCCGTAAATGTGCCGACAGTTGATGTGGATGGAATCACAGCTGCTTCAGTATTGACATCAACGGAAGTACTCGTAATGTCTGATGATATGTTTTCGATAACTTCATCTTGGGCTACAAAAAATTCTGATAAATTTACTGTAGTGCAATTTGGCCAACTAATATTTGATTGTAACCACTCAGCATGTCTATTCATGAACGTCTTCTGATTTCTGGAAGCACTTACCCATCTGCGACTCAAATTACTAATATAATTTTTTAAAAAGGTCTTAATTATTTCTGAATCTTCTGAACATATTTCAACTGGAATGCGTAGGATAATAGCTTCATAGAGGCGTGTCCAATTTTTCATGTCTCCTTCAACACGAAGGAACATAAAAATATCTAAATTCGTAACAAATGCAGCCATAACGAAATTCACAAAACTTTCATTCAGCACGGATATAGATGTTGCTTCCTCAAGGGTTGAGAAACAAGTGCCCTTAATTCTTTCCTGCACACATATTTATAACGAACGCAAGTTCGCAAGTAGTGACTGACATGATTAGTACCGCTTCGTTGAACAACCAATCAGCGTCGTTGATATTACCCCCACCACCGGATGGTGGTGGGGGTAAATTATTATTTTATTGAACTAATAGTTTTAGTCATTTAGGTATAGATAGTCATCGTCAGCACATAACTGTCTTCAATTACAATGATCAAGTTAAAATTTTATTAAAAAAAGTTATAATTTTATTATTGTTACATAAATGAAATGGCTACCAAATGCCTAAATTTATATTTTTTAAATCTTATTGTATTGAAAATATATATTTTTAATTCATCTTAATTGTAAAACTCGTTAATAATCATTAGAAAATACAACATAAAAATTTGAAACTTTGAATCATCGTAGGCGCCAAGGCCGCAGAGATACGCAAGCAAATTATATGTCGTCGTATTAAGGGCAACAAGTACTTACTAGGACATAAGGTTTGGTTGCTATACTTTGATACTAGCCGGAGAAAAAAAAAAAAATAGATTTTCTCCCATACATTTTTTTTTTCAATATTTTTTTTTTACGTGAAGGAGCAATTTTATCGAAAAGTTGTAGTAATAAGTATTGATCAGCGTTAAATATACTATTCGATACTATTTTTTGTTTAGTGAAATATTCGTCTTCGATCCTAAGTCCATCATTTTGAAAATCCGGACCACTGTGCGACGACAGCGCGCGGCGTATCTCCGATGCATCGCAGTTTATTACGTAGCGCTATTGGTTGCGGGGCCTGAGGTAAGCGTTAAATGCCTACACGGCTGGGGTCACCTCGCCTTAAAGTAAACCTGCATGCTTCGTCATTAGACGACGGTTAATTTAAGTTAAAAGTTAAGTCTCATCTAAGTGAACTGTATAATGTTCTTATGAGAAATAAAGATTCTTTGAACCTATATATTTATTTATTTAATACTTCAAGCTCACTAATGTACAGAGGCGGACTTAATGCCCTAGGCATTTTCTACCAGTCAACCTTTAGGTGGTGCATAGGAAAGCAGTGGTGTGGTAGGTGCAATTTTAAATGAAAATCAAAAATAATAATACATAATTATATCGTAAGTACGTAATGATAAACGTAAACATAATAACAACGACAACAACAACAACAACATAATAAACGTATTACATTATTCAATCAGTGAAAGAACTATAGAAACTAACAATTGTATTATAATATAAAGATATATTAAACAATTGTTTGTTTCTAAATGATCTCTGGAAGATTATCAAACAATTTTACCTCGATGACGTGGAATAGTCTTACCCACCCCGTCTTATTATTACAGTATTCAACACTGAACTATTGTGACCCAGTTCAACACTTACATATTTTAACAACCACCCAATTTGCCAAAACTCACTCGAAGCTTCGCTACTAGGCTAATTGAACGTAAACACAGCTGTTATATGATAATATTGTAACTGAATTGAAGACTCTTGGCCCAAACCATCATCAAGGGAGCAATTACAAGTCGTAGCAACTGACTGTAAATGTTTCCAGTTTCAACCAAAGGCTTGGGATACTTTATGTAATATTAAAAACAATAGCAATAACTCGTACATAATAGGATTAAATAACACATAATAAATATTGTAGTATTTGTACTTGCGTACTATGTTAAAATAAGATAATTAGATTTTAGAAATTAAGTTACTGCTGCATTTAGCCCTCTTTCTCTCTTAAGTTTTTGCTGTGCCCGACAGGGTCCATAATGATTCTGTACCTTCATATCCTTAGGACCATTTATGTACATTGTGGAACGCAATAAATATTGAGTATTGTACAGACGCCATACATCCTAGAAACAGCCTTATTTGTCAGAAATAACCCTCACTGGTTTCCTCTTTTGTCAGATAATGTAATTAGAAATAGACGTAATAAATATAAACATTATTTACAGCCTCACTCTTCGAAAACAGCACTTCTTCATAAAAGTGTGTTTTGTATGGCACCGATCATATATAATAAAATTCCAGAGAACTTAAAAAATATAAATAATACAAATAATTTCAAAAGAGATTTGAAGAAGCTACTAACTAAAAAATGTTACTACTGCGTTAAAGACTTTTTAAATGATACCTTGTAATTTGATTGTTTTGTGTTTTAATTTTGTTGTTTCTTCTTTTTCACTCAATGGTTTTATATTTTAAATGTCTGTATTTCTTTTTCTCTCTCTTTTTTTGTACGCTAAATATGGCAAAACATGTTGAATCTTACCTGATTTCAAATTTCCATCCACATTTGCATCTATATGTATTGTGTTACACATGTTTAAACAAATAAATATATCTTATCTTATCTTATCCAGCACATTAAATTACCCCAATGTGTCAAATTTTCCCAATTGAATATGAACCTTAATGTGTTTGACATAAAGTTGAAAAACGATCAAAGAAATTCGACACATTGGAGTAACTTGATGTGCTGGCGTCTGTACAAATGAAATAACCGTGAGTTTAGATGTCTATATATTTAGATATCAAAATATCTCTATAATTTATTAGATAATATGGTCAACAAAGTCTGGCCACCCATCATCATCGGTCTAGCCTTTTCCCAACTATGTTAGGGTCGGCTTCCAGTTTAACCTCATGCAGCTGTGTTTATCATGGCGTGACTGCCTGTCTCACCTCCACAACCCAGTTACTGCGTAACACGATACCCCCTTGGATAAACTGGATGTCAGACTTTCTGGCTTCAATCTGTAACGACTGTCATAGATTGACAAATGACAGTCGGGACCATCGGCTTTAAGTGCCTTCCGAGGCACGACGGAGTCTTGATATGTAATGAATGGTCACCACGTGGTATCCACGGACCAACCCCGTCAAGCGTTGCTTAACCTTTGATCGACCAGTGAGGCTGTTATTATTTAGCCACAAGCTCCTCTTCATCCTCTCAAAGTCTGGCAACCCCATAGACACAAAATTCAACGGCTTCTTGTTATACTTAATACTATTTTCGGTTTGTAGGTTTCCCATGATTGTAGAATAGTATTTTGCCATCCAATATTTCATCAAACTGGTAATATTATTATCACAGCATCCCTAAACTAAACAAAAATCTGGAGGCGAATTTGATAACTAAATAATAGTACCCGACCAATATCAGAATATTCACTTACCTATGAATTATTTAATTCAGTAATATGCAGTTACTCGATCGGTTGGGGGAATTGCAGTATCGGATTTAGGTACAGTCAGCAGAGCCACGCTTTGTGTACTTAGGTATGCATTTCATTACCATTTCCCTGTTCAAGTTAGCGACTGACTGTATGTAACAAAATATTATTGAGTAAACTGACAAAGTGTCAAATATAGAAACTCGGAAGCAAAACATTGTACCTAAAGTTAAGCCTTACAACTTATGTCATCAGAAACTTGTAGATAATTTTCCGCATCTGCCCGTCTAACCATACTGCAATCAGGCGTGAGCTTAGTTGATATTACAAAGTGGAATACTTCCACATTGTGAACTTCGGCGCAGTAGCGCAGAAACTCAGTTAAAATATGTGCCGGAGGCTCGTAGCGCCGTGATAGAAAACTCAATAATGATTGATACCAGTTCCCCGATAACGTGAAAATATTTCCCTGCGACCTGGTTCCCGCCACGGGGAAAATATTGATATTTGATTTCGCAATACGGCGATGGGATTATATGTATGCATTTCCGAGAAAGTTCGTTTATTCAACGATAGCAGTTTCAGCATGAAATTGGTTGGAAAACTTTGTTTCGTGTTAATAAATAGGCACCTCTACTGCTAGGTTAGAAAGATTAATGGTCATATTATGCGAGGGGTGTGCAAAGGGCGTAGAGTACCCCTGGTTGGATTTTGGGAATTGTAATAATCGAGCCCCTGCAACACTGCTTCGCCGGCCTCATGAGATTAATTTTGACAGCTCCCAGACTTAATCTATTAGTTTCTATGAAATATGGAATGTCTCCTAACTAATTATCTCCCTCCTGATATTTAAAGTTACCAAGGTTTGATACCGTGGTAGCGTCAATTCAATCAGTCCCAATAATAAGAAATTCATCCCCAGTAACAACAGAACGTTTACGTCCAATTTACCAAAATTGATCGTAAGTTTTGGCCAATAACAACAACAAACAATAAATAAAGCCCCAAACCTGTAAAAGGACGAAAGCACTTATGTGATTATTTTCTTTTCAGATCGTGAACGATGAGACGGCCGTAACGAAGTTAATTCATCGCGACACGTATCAATCGAACAGGTGGGTTCCAACAGGGTGCGTTACGTCACTAACGTCACACCTGCTTCTAAGAACAACTCATTTGTTATCTGTGGCACGTTCGCATTCAGCCTCTTTTAGAATCGACGGTTTTTTTAAGCTTGATATTGCCTTTGTTGTTAGTTTGAGTTTATCGTGTACCTAATAATAATAATTCTAACGAGGTTGCTATTCTAGGATATCGTTGAATAAATTAATTGGTTTTTACTGACAAATAAAGAGAAAAAGGATACAGGAATGTGACAAATACGTCATTTATAATCGCAAAAGTACCTTATTTGAATATACCTACGCTTCGAATGCCTTCGCCATACATCGAAGCAATTGAACTTGGATGCCCTTCTTGAAGACAAAGGTCCTAGTTAAAACCATTGCCTATCGCCCATCTATACGGTATAAGGTCCAGAACTCAATGCATCAATAGGGCCATACTGGCGACTACAATAAACAATAGGCTGATTGTAATTCCGGATGGCGTGTCTTGAGGAAGTTGTACTGTGGTGTCGCGGTGACGGCGGTATCCATACTTCTTGTATGTAACCGTCGGCACACTCTTTGGCCATCACTATGGGAAATAACTTCCGTTCGATCATTTCTAAATGGTTTTGTCGTTTGTCATGGGAATGTTTCGATTAAGTACTTAATTGTTTCTTTTAATGTGGAAAGAATAATTTCAAATACGTGAACTGAATTAAATAACGGTTGTGTAATTAAATAGAGGATATTGTTTAAATTGTGTTATTCGCAAACTAACAACTTGACAGATAATGTTCACCCCGGCTGCAAAAACCTCATAAAAATTAAGAACGTGATCACTTTATTGGCAGTCAATTGCACCTAGTTACAGTTGTTTTAGTTTAACTTTAATTAAAATAGCTTAAATTGTAACATACTGCTTGAAAAGTTATCTTATTTCTGACTAAGAGTCAAAACAACAGAGTTTTTATTCCTACATTTTAGTACGATAATTACCTACCTACGTTTTTGAAATCGTTACCTAGAGCTTTGACATTACGTCAAACTTTACATATTAAAATAAATGAAAATAAATTGTTTATAGAAGGGTCAAAGTTCTTACCAAATTTAGAAACTGATATAATTTTATTTTTAGGTTCAAATTGGCGTTTTCCTTGTTATTGTTATTCGTTTCGTCGATGGAATTTAAATGACTCATCGAATTACAATTCCGTAGTACAGCAAGCTACAAGCTTGTGGTAACGAAGCCAGAATAAATAGACCTCTCACTCCATTAAAACTCGCACTACCAGAAGGTCAGCTGGATGTCTTAGTGTTAACACGGCTCCTGCGGTCGACTGTACCTACCTATTTCATTTTTTTTTTAAATCTTTGTTTGACACTAGGAATTCCTCATGTGTCGTGGGTACGATTACAAACAAAAAAACTTACTACACAAACAGACCCGGAGTGGCTTAGGCTTCGGCCTGGCGATCGAGTAGTCGTGAGTTCCACTTATTGCACTATTACTTATTGACATGAACCCACACCTGACACAAGCATATTACTTAGCTTAATTATAGGTTGTTAACAAGACTACTAGTAATGCCCAAGCCACATTGCTAGTAACCTTTTTTAAAAGAAAAAAAAAACATCTGTAGACCATACAAATATAAATAATTAGCAGACGTCCCGCGGTTTCAACCGCGTAGGTCCCGTTCCCGTTGGAATACAAGGATAAAAAGTAGCCTATGTGTTAATCCAGGGTGTCAGCTAACTCCATACCAATTTTTTTTAAAATCCATTCGGTAGTTTTTATGTGAATGAGTAACAAACATCTATACATCCTCACGAACTTTCGCGTTTATAATATTAGTAGGAATGTAGGATTGTTCCATGCGGAAATCTAGCCCGCAAAACGCAACGCGGCCAATTTAACCACTGCGCCAAGCGTGCGGTCAAATGACAGTGTCATAACTAACACCCTACTGTCAGTTTTACGATGTTCCAAAGCCCTCAAAATCGTCAACAAACACAAAGAGCGCCTTTAAAAAAATCACACGCGACATGCGGGTTCACTAACCCTGAACTGCTGACGGGTATAATGGAGCCGCGCACGCCTCTCGGCTCTACGACCACTTCAGTGCGGCCCAGATTTTTTCTCCATTCAGAACAAGCTGGTCTTTCTATTAATTATTAATTACTGCCGGGACGAACTGTTCGTGTCGTTATTTCTAATGATTGGAGACACAGCAGGCTGAAAGTACCCATACTCCATTTATAGGTAATAGCATTAGAAAAAAAGCCTCGTGAATGCTGAACATTTTATTTGAAATATAAATTAAAACAATTAAAATTGTTCCATTTTAAATTTAGAAGAATAAGTGTTACGAAGAACGTTCCATATATTATTGTTCTGATTGTTTATCCCTGCTTCTTTTAGGTTTTTATCATTGACACTATACATTTCAACTAAAATTAAAATAAATAATAATAATAAGACTTAAATTAAATAATATACCAAACTTAATGAAATCCACATCATTTCTTGAAATATTTTTTTTTAATGGTTACAATTAAGTTTGACAGCTGCAGTGAACATAGATTATTCTTCTTATTCGGCGTCCATTGTAATTGTACCATGCTTATTGTACTTTCTAGTATCTCTACACAAAGTGTGAAACTATAAATAACCTTTTTTATCTTCTGTCTTCTCTATAAATGTAGTATAGATATTTTATAAAATAATGTTTGCAACGAAATTTACGAAACAAAGCTTTTCGAAGCATTTGCGCAAAATTCAGTATTTTGTTTTTCTGCAGCATGAAAGTTTTTTTCGGAATCTCCTACCTGGAACAATTTTTGGAAAAATATTGCACTATAATTTTTCGTCAAGTAGGTAAGTACAAATAAACTGCAAGACTCGTTTCTGCTGGTTACTAAACTACGTTTGATACTTCCTGTCAATTTTGTATTTACTCGTGATACCGTAACACCTCAATGAAACCTAAGAATGTCATCGAAATCTGTTTAGTAGTTAGTATGACGACGTTCTTACTAAGCTTGTTTCAATCTGTTGCCAATAAATGATTTGTCTTTCTTTTTTTCTTTTAATATCAAAATAACTGGAAAAATTATATGGATGACACATTTTTTCCTGCTAAACAAAAATGAAATCCAAAAATAAAAAAAAATACTTCTCACACTCACTTCTCTCTGGGTTTTTATGCAGTCGGTTGTTTTTTTTTTTGTTGTAAAAAACAAAAACAAAAAAAAAACGTTGTTTATAATAAAATCGTAATAAACCCATATTACGAACTTAAACAACGGTTTTTGCATGGAGTAAAACAAGTATTTTATGGAGCACACCTTTTAAACTTTTACAACGTGAATGGCACCGTTTTACATTATACCACTTAAAAATTTAACCCACGAGTTCACGTTGGAAAAGCTTTCAGCCTCAGGCGTGCCTTAACCCTAACTTAGGATCTGAGAGACCTAGTTCGTGAGCATCAGCGACCTAATTCTCTCAGTGTTCTTAGCGTTTCCCGCAGACTTATCCGTTGATTAGTCCAACAAACTCCTGTGGCATGTAAATCGAGGCATTTCGAACGTTTTGTGGTAAACTCAAATATTTGTCTTTCATAGCTTGTTAGCGTCCAGGGATTTTGTTTTCTTTTCATCGTGGACTGTTTACGTTTCTTCCTGATTGTAGTGTACTTATTGTTACTTCAGCGAATTTTTGACGGAGGTTTTCAACCAGTTAATCTTTGAGAGTGGTTTCTGGAATTCCTTTCAGTTACGTTAACGCAGAAATCTTCAACGTTAGGTAAGTACGTTAATGCTTCAACTAAAGGTTTTCAGTCACTTTTTTTAACTCATTGTTGCGCAAAACATTTATAACTTATCAAAATGTTACCTACAACTGGCTGAGCGATTGTCAAAAGACAGACTTGTGATGTATAAAAATTAGCTTTAGGACAGAAAAAAAAAACACTAAGTTGACACTTAATCGCTACCAATTTAAAACGTGTTAAGATGTATATGGCTCAGAGATATTGTCTTCATGAAACCATTTAAAAGTTCTATAAACAACATTTTTGGTGTGTATAATAAGTAAAAACAAGTTTTATAATATCGCTAGTCTAGTGGTTGCAGGCGACACTCAAAACATTATTGAGTTTTTTAATTGGTATTTCTTAGTAGCCACCTGGAGTTGGGATTTGTGTCCGGTTGATAGCAATAGGCAAGGCCCTCTATAGCATTACATTACATTAGACTAAAGCAAAACTGGCGGAGGTACAACTCAGCCTAACCCTTCGGGAATTTCAGGCGTGATGTTATGTGTTTTAACTATTTTACCCTGTAATGATAACACAACAAAAAAAAAAACAATTTAAATGCTCGGTGCTCATACCTTGGAACAACCCACCCCCGAACACTACATTACTGTAATCTATTACACCACAAAAGCTTGATACACATTAAAACATTGGACTAAAGCAAAACTGGCGGAGGTACAACTCAGCCTAACCCTTCGAGAATTTCAGGCGTGATGTTATGTGTTTTAACTATTTTACCCTGTAATGATAACACAACAAAAAAAAAAAACAATTTAAATGCTCGGTGCTCATACCTTGGAACAACCCACCCCCGAACACTACATTACTGTAATCTATTACACCACAAAAGCTTGATACACATTAAAACATTGGACTAAAGCAAAACTGGCGGAGGTACAACTCAGCCTAACCCTTCGAGAATTTCAGGCGTGATGTTATGTGTTTTAACTATTTTACCCTGTAATGATAACACAACAAAAAAAAAAACAATTTAAATGCTCGGTGCTCATACCTTGGAACAACCCACCCCCGAACACTACATTACTGTAATCTATTACACCACAAAAGCTTGATACACATTAAAACATTGGACTAAAGCAAAACTGGCGGAGGTACAACTCAGCCTAACCCTTCGAGAATTTCAGGCGTGATGTTATGTGTTTTAACTATTTTACCCTGTAATGATAACACAACAAAAAAAAAACAATTTAAATGCTCGGTGCTCATACCTTGGAACAACCCACCCCCGAACACTACATTACTGTAATCTATTACACCACAAAAGCTTGATACACATTAAAACATTGGACTAAAGCAAAACTGGCGGAGGTACAACTCAGCCTAACCCTTCGAGAATTTCAGGCGTGATGTTATGTGTTTTAACTATTTTACCCTGTAATAAAAATACACAACAAAAAAAACAGTTAAAATGCTCGGTGCCCATACCTTGGAACAACCCACCCCCGAACACTACATTACTGTAATCTATTACACCACAAAAGCTTGATACACATTAAAACGCAACAAATCTGTCGACATGTTGGCCATTAAATCCTGCAGATGGTGGAAGTGTGCCGAACTAGGACACGCTTTGAGAGTGAAACCGGGTATACTGCAGGCTATCCAATGCGGGTGCCGTCAGTCTCTTTGATGCGTGTTTACGTGATATCGTGTGGAACATCGGCCGTCTGCCTCCTGCATGCAAAGGCACGTCGTTTAAGTAACATATTATATGCAGATTTCATTTCATTTATTTCATAAACAATTTTTACATTGTGTCGAAAACTCATTAAAAACTAACACAGCACAGATTTCATCGATTACAATTCAAAAAAATCACATAATATAATTCTAAATCGGTACATTATCAAAAAAAGACATACATAATGTAAATGAGACGTAAAACATTTCAATAAAATAAAACAAGTTGAACGAAAAAAAAAATCATGTCAATAATAAGAGTTAATCCATATAAATTTAAAGCAAGAAAAAAAAACAAAATAATGATGATGTTCACATGTTTATTTCTTTGATTGTAGGTACCTGTATTTTCGCGGAAAGGCATAGTTTGTCATTGAGCGGTGGTGTCCCAGACAGGCGTTTAAAAAAAAAAAGAAAATACCCGCCTGTTACTGTTCCACTGCAGGTCAAAGGCCTCTTCTCATACAGAGAAGGTACGAGCATTGTTCACCACGCTAGCTCAAGGCGGGTTGGCGGTTTCAGACTTATTAACTACTAGCAGACGTCACGCGGTTTCACCCGCGTAGTTCCCGTTCCCGTGGGAATACAGGGATAAAAAGTAGCCTATGTCACCCGGGAATAGTGTAGCTTCACAACGGTGAAAGAACTTTTCAAATCGGTCCAGTAGTTTCGGAGCCTATTCAATGCAAACAAAGAAACAAACAATCAAACCTTTCCTCTTTATAATATTAGTATAGACAAGCCCAGGTTTCCTCACAATGTTTTCCTTCACCGATGTGCGTTTCTTTGTATACATTAAGTCTTAATTAAGTATTTAAACACCACTGTTCGCAAAATGGTGAAAAAAAAACATCGTGTGAAAACCGGCCTGTCCTAAAAACAAAAATTCGAAAACACGACGAAGAGCCGTTAGACTGTGAGTCTAAAGATGCAGGTCTAAGTCTAGAAAAGTCTCTGAAGAAAGAACTAATTCAGCTCTAAGGTCCCGACAAACGGCATGTCAGCATGTGGCATGGTATGTTGCATTCGTAATAATAATATGTTGTTTATTACTTCAACAAACATAATTGGTTCTATTTATCTTCTACAGGCTCTCGACATACAAATTATTAGATCATTTGTTACTTTCAGACATAGAGCTTGACAGATTGATGTCGACGTTCTATTTAGAATCGAATCACTTGCTATGTCATCTCATTAAAAACTTTAATCGATTTGAAATCGAGTCGCGTTGTTAGATTACCTTCGTTCATTGAAGTTAATGGCTGGAGGTGGGAGTATGAAAATACATCGATTAACTATATTCAAACAGCCTAATTATGTATCGCGTCATTGAACGTGAAACAATCGAGCCTTAATTACTATATAAGGGAGCAGTGAATTAATTATGAAAGCAACGTAATCATAGTTTTTATACCGATAAATGAATATGTTTGATGTGTGAAAGGCTAGGTTTTTACACTATGAGGTAATTTCTTAATTTCGTTTTATGGGTTTTTTTTAGAGAAATGAATATGTCCATAAATATAACATGTACCTTATGCATCAATAGTTTACGTTTTTGCCCGTTAGTTAGATGGTTAATATTGCCTAGCATCACATCCTAAAAAGGTTAAAAAAAACTATGAACCGATTACTTACTTAAAAAAATCTATATGTATCGGTAAAATAATTATTGTATACTAAATAAATAAAGAAATAAATTAAAAAAATTACTAACAAGTGGGGTTAGTTTTTTTCTGAACTATCAGGGAACAAAAATAAATTTAATAGCGGTCTTGTCACTCAGACCAAAACGAACTAATTGACACATTCATCAAAATCAATGTAGTTGTTTAGGGGCAATGGTGGAATATACAAACATACGAAGAACATGCCAAAACCATAACCCATTCCTAAGCATCGCGGAGGTCGGGGACTGAGCATGTTAGGAACATGTTAGAGTTGGACAGAGCAGTAAATAAACTCTTTAACGCCACACGCTAGACAATTGTATTGTGATTGTGACAGTTCGTGTTAAACAGGGGTGTGGCTCGCCCTTTATTTTTATAAAATTATGCGTAATCATTTTTACCTATTGACCTAATTATACCTATTTGCTGGAAAGGTGACGTCATGACGCTTAAGTCATAAAAAAATAATTGTGGTTTACTTTTGTAGGCGATGAAAATAGGTAAATGTTTTATAACATAACATCACGCCTGCGTTCTGCGAAGGGAAGATCCAAACTCGGGGCTGCTCCTGAGAAGTTCGAGATAGAAAAACTCAATAAAATTTCTCTGACCCGGAAATGAAACCCAACACCTTATGAATCTCAAAAGTTGTTTTTCTTTATAATTTCTTTTTTTTTAAATTTACTTTAGAAATAGTAAACATTGGCTTTGTTTGACATACCTACGAAAATAAATACAAATTAACTACAGATAGGTATGGTTTTATCTGCTGGCTGTAGTCGTTGTAAAACAGCCAATCCCATTGTTTTACAAAAACGGGCAATTCTGATAAAATAAACAAAACATATCTATTACAGATCCGTAACAACGTCCACAGAAATTCGTAACTTCAAATACGTCACAATAATGATACCGATGTGGATATTTCAGAATTTTCCTTATTTACTCAAAATGATATTAGCTCAGTGATATAAAGTACCTACCTACCTTCAAAGGGGTGGTTCCCGGAACTTGCGTCACAACACAATATTTCCATAGATGTCGTTGGTTGTTCTGAGAATGGGTTTGTAATAGACTATCTTCACATTACTCATATGCATTCAAAATGGGGCGCTATTTAACAAAATTTTAGTTTTTAGTCCCTCATTTAAATTACAAGAAAATATTCGACACATATCTGTCTCTGTGTTCTGTCTGTTTCTGTTTTGGTAATTTTTAAGGATTTTTTGCCAAACAAACACAATTTTCTGTCTTTCTTTTCTTTCTTTCTTTCTTTTCTTTCTATATTTTTTCTTTTTTCACGTAATCAAAAAATACCGGCCATACATCGAGTCAAAATGTCGCATGTAGTCACTTGCCAGTACAGTTTATACTAGGTAATGACGTTACAAGCCCCCTCTCCTCAACTTTATTGCGCTTGATCTAAGCAGTTTTCCATCAATTTAAAGAAAAAAGAAGAAAATACGTGTCGAATATTTTCTTGTAATCTAGATCTAGATGACGGACTTAAAATTAAAATTTTGTCAAATAGCCCATTACATCATGCCTGTACAGTATTAAGGGGTAGACTATGAGTTTGTGGAGCCTTATAATAAATAAAAAAAAAATCAAAATAAAAGTAAAACATTTCTTTAAATTAGACTGAGGTACTTTAAAATTACATAAGACCCTTTGCCACTTCCTAGTTTTTGCTGAGATGAACAAGTGTCGGAACAAACTCCCCACTTCCCCAGCAACACATCTGTCTGTTATATTAGACGAACTTGAGATATTGATTAATTTATAAATTAAATAATTTGCTACATGTTAACTAGCATAGCACACACCAATATTCACGATAGTAGTCTATACTTAATATTATAAAGAGGTAAAATTTGTTTGTTTGTTTGTAAGTTTGTATGTAGGGGGTAATCTTCGGTACTAATGATCCAATTTTAAAAATTATTGCACTGGTGGAAAGCTATACTATTCCCGGATGACATAGGCTACTTTTTATCCCTGTAATCCCACGGGAACAGGAACTACGCGGGTGAAACCGCGAGACGTCTGCTTGTTAGGTACCTAATAATAATAGTAGGTTCCGAGTTTCCGACATTGACAACTAAACTCAACTCAAGTAAAAACCTATAACCAACTGAATAAATAGAAGCCTTCAAGTAAAAAGGGAGTGTAATAACTAATAATACTTGGGGACCTACCCAATGATATTATAAATAAAAAGGTGTAGATAGGTTATAAGTGCTCAGCAAGCGACACGTTAAAATGTGGCTAATTAGCCACACTTGACCTCAGTGTCGCGTCGCGTCGGCATCGGGCGCGTGCTTGCGTTAGTGTGCCGTTTTTGAAGATCGAATGTTGTTTAGGTAACCTATCTGCTTACAGCTTTTTATTTTTAACACCAATGTAATGAACAATGAAAAAAATTAAATTGTATATATAACCTTCTGAGAATTTACCTAAAAAGTAAATAAATAAGTCACTTCTTTCATTTAGAATATCATTGGTTTTGGCAGAAATCTCCATTTTTTTTTTGTTACTTATATATAATATCATTATATTATCACAGTATAAATATTAATACAGTAGGACGACGCCTTTGATCTCTGGAAAAATGCTTAGACTTGAATAATACCTCCCGAACTACGAACAAACCGATGATCGTAGTGCGGGAGCGGCTTTCCCGCGTCTCGCCCCTCACACCCTGCACGATTGCCCTGTCTAGACAGCTTCGTCGGACGACTGTATGTTTTTAGACTGTGATAATATCGTGGTAGAGGTATCGTGTTACTCAGAATCTGGCTTGTGGTGGTCAGACAGGCAGTTGCTCCCTGTAAAACAGTGCTGCTAAAACAAAATTATTAGAACTTCAAACAACCCAAAATAAAATTGTAAAAATACTATTTAATTATCCATATCTACTTAACATCTACCAGCAAAATTTATCAAGACACAAAAATAATGAACATAAAACAACTTTTTATTTACAACACATGCATTTTCATCAGAAAAATTCTTAACAAAAGCGTTCACTCAAACTTAACATTCACTCAACATAAAACAATTAGCCAACGCAGTACTAGGCGAGCAAGCTTACTTGTTTTACCAAAAACAAGAACTAACTACGGCAAAAAAATGCTAACTTTTGAAGGAGCACAACTGTATAACAAGTTACCGTCCTCTATTAGAAATGTAAACTCTTTCAATGTATTCAAAACTCAACTTACTCAGCACATCATTGCAGATCGATCACTTCTGGAGAAATGAATGTATTGGATGGGTAACTATTGCCTTGTAATACTGATGACGAACCTATTGTAACCTATAATATGTATGTTTTTAATATCGTTCTCAAGTAAGTGACATATTATGTCTTTATTGGGAATAAATTTTCTTTAAACCGAAAACGCTGGAATTCAGCTGCATCCAGCTAAACTGTTAACTTAACATAGTTGGGGACAGGCTAGACAGATGATGATGATGGACTTAATATACAAATTTAAGCAGCTGATGAACCCGCGGTGCATCCTCACAATTTACCTATTTGTTGCAAAATCGATTCGTTCTAAATATATCGTTGCTCGTACCGACATGAGTTTTAATTTTGTCTATTTTAAATGGGGTCACAGGTCGCCAAGTAACATCGGAATCTGGGACATTGACTGTGGGAACTTTTGACCTAATTCACCTAAAACGAAATACTATTAATATGATATAACGTGTTGAGTCCGGCTTTTGAAGCATGTTAGTATAAATCCCGTTTAGTTTTAGTTTACTGTGGAAACAGTTAATGTTCCTGAGGTACCGTGTTAGAAATTTAAAAGGCTTGTTTATGCGCTAATTCCATTAATGGATGGCTTTTATACAACATGCCAACTCCCAAACCAAGGCAAACATTCTTTTGTGATTAAATTAATTAGTCTATAGAATACTACTTATTTTTTTTTATCTCATAACATGACATAATCTTATACAATATCGACTCTAAGCAGTACGAACCTTCTTTGCATTATGGTTTTATATAAAAGTAACTAATGCATCAGCTGTCTCACTAAAATAACTCTAAATCGGTCCATTGGTTTGGGGGCTACGATGCCGCAGACAGACATACATACAGAAGTCAAAATAAACTAGTAAAAAAAATATCTTTCTGTAAGGGGGTTAAGAGTTTCGTCATTTTTGTTAAGTACCTCAAACGTCATTAAGTAAGTTTCACTAATCCAATGAAAATAAAATTACGTCAAAAAATAGGCAAATGTTCTTATTGTCAAATGTCGCTTCTTGCTTCCATAGACTACGAAATTCAAACTGCATTGGAGAACAAACCAAAACAATACATGGGAGTGAGTCTATCACCTTTGATCGTGCTACACATGTTTATCAATTGTCGCGACAACTTCACGCGCATGCGTACCTAATAGACTACACTCAATACAGCATTATTGCATTTAAATTGATGATGTTTATTTAAAGTTTAAGGGCGAGTTGCAGTAAGGTACGGCAAATGTTAGGCCGGTGTAAGCTTTCTTTAATTTGCCTGTTTTTATTTCATTACAAAGACACATAATATCGAAATTACAAAATGCGTTTGTACATCAGTCTTTATAATAGTAACCCCTATCTTATATATAAAATTCTCGTGTCACAATGTTCGTTCCCATACTCCTCCGAAAAGGCTTGACCGATTCTCATGAAATTTTTTGTGCATATTCAGTAAGCCTGAGAATCGGCTACTATCTATTTTTCTAACCTGTAAGTGATAAGGGGTGTTCACCCCAAAATTTTTTTGATAATTATTATTTTTTTAATTTTTTTATTATGTGGCATCAAAAACTACATACAACTCTAAATTTGCACTTTTTTATCACCAACCCTTGCTTTTTAATAGTCATAGCAGAACTTTTAATAAGTTTTTGAAATATCACCAGGAGATAGAGGTAGGGGAGTGGGAGGGGGAGAGGGGGAGGGAGTCAAAGTGGGGATCGTAAGAGGGGGAGGGGGGAGATTGTGAGAGGGGAGGGGGAGATTGTGTGAGCAGGAGGGGGGAGATTGTGAGAGAGGTGGGAGGGGCAGGGGAGGGAGGGGAGGGGCAGGGGCAGCAGGAGGGATGGGAAGGGGAATGGGGGGAGGGATGGGTAAGGGAGTGGGGGAGGGATGGGGAGTGGGAGAGGAGGGAGGTCAGGACAAAGGGAGGGGGTGGAGAAGGAGGAAATGAGAGGGGGAGGAGAGGGGAGAGGTAGGGGAAGAGTGAGGTGAGAGGGGAAGGGAAAGGGGGAGGGGAAGAAGCAGGAGCCGGGTGAGGGAGGGGAAAGTAAGGGAACGGTGAGGGGAGGCGGATGGAGGGTTAAGGGGAGGGGCGTGGGAGGTGTGTGGAGAGGGAGGGAGAGGGGGGAGGGGAGGGGTAGAGGAGTTGATAAAAAATGCTATGCAATAGATTTACCGTGGCAGTCTCCGAGTGCCACACGTCATTTTCTCTTTTTTTTTTAACCATTCAATCACAATGTGCCACAGCGAAGCGTGGCAGGGTACAACTAGTTTTTTTATATAATGTTGAAATGGTTTTTTATTATGGCATCTCAGAGTAATGTAAATTGATCTTTAAGTAACTAATGTAGGTACGAAAGTGTTGATCTCGTTTCTAAACAACCTTATGTTATGTTTTTTTTTTCTATAGAGCTAAATTCCATAAATCACATACAATTGATGACTTCACCAATCCCTTAATCTTTACAATTAAATAGAAAAAAATGCTGTTTTTTGTTTATCAAATTCAACTTGCGGCTAAAGAGATTTAATTAGAAATACAAAGGTACAAAAAAGCTAAAAATAACTGCAGCCCCGCCTTAACTAGAAAGACGAAGTTATATTATATCAACGTTAGCAATTTTCATAAAGGGTTTCTCTCCTGAAGCCTTCCAGAGTGTTTACGTAACCTAGTTTAATAAAGTACAACCAAGATTCTTCAGAGAATCCAGGTACTTTAGGCACGTCTAACCTAATTGGTTAACGTGGCCTGCAGCCGCTACAGGTTTGGCTTAGCAACTTGCAACCTAGTAGTTCATTGGCTTAATTACTTCGTGGTTTAAGCAATCCGTTTTCATTCACATCTGAGTCGGTTTTGAACATGTTAATTGAGAATTTAATAATCGAACAAATGCCGTTGCCGCGTTGCAGTAAATTAATGACATATTGAACTTTAATAGGTTTACTTAAGAGCTAGGCTGACCAGCCACGTCGTGAAAACTGGAGTGAAGTAAACTGTCAATGCCTAGCATTAGTATGGAATGACAGCTCAATTCGCCCTAAACTACGCCTACAATTTTCACGCGGCATTTTACGGTGATTGGAGCAGAATTGCACTACTGGTGGTTAATCCCAGGACTCGTTATCCAGTTAGTAATGCTAATAATAATTCTTTCTTTTTAATTTGGTTAGTAAATATCTTGGTGTCAGTTTTTATGCCGCCCATTAGTCTCTCACTTGACTTCACATGCCGTTGATTAATTTAACATCTCAAGCAAGCTGCTACAAAACTCACATGAAATCAAAAAAATCAAAGGTGTGTGCTGTTGGTACGAACTCGTGACCTATTACATGACAGTCCTCTGGTTACACCATCAGACAATCACTGCTTATAATTAATCATTTAATTATGCTTTAGGCCAACACGTCTTCATGGGTTGTAAGTTGTAATTATGATAACTAATCGCATCTGGATTAGCAGCAAGCCTAAATAATTCCTTGCCGAAAGCTACATTTACTTGGTTACCATGCGTATCTTTAGTTCTGTAATCTGATGGATGATAAACTGATGATTGCTTACTGCAGTTGTTAGCAAACCATCACTATTTTACGAATTTACGTATTTTTATCTCTCTTGACTAAAGTATTTAATGTATCTGTGACAGTTTTTTTACTTGTGCATAAAGTTTTAATAAATAAATGTATTACCTTTGACGATATTCTATGTGGTAGCGATAAGACTAAAAGTTCTGATTTAGTTAATCGAACTTTAAAAATTTAATAAGACTTGTACTTAGTAGGAATTTTCTGTTGCAATAATTCCCATAAAGGAATTAGTATTTTTTGGTTGGTATTTTTAAATAGGAAATTAGAAATCTAAAACCCTTTTTGTGTTAGGGAGTTATTTTAATAGGTAAAGGAATAAGTAAGTATATAGTTTTTGATTCCTTTAAGATATTTGAAAGAATTGTATGCATTACTTATTTTACTGCTTAAGTTGATGAATCATTTAATAGCCTTTATTTTGTACTTTCTGATTTTAGATTTAAAAGTGTTATTAATCGTATATCAAATAAAGCTAACAAGCTATTTATTGGCATCATTCTGTTTCTCGACTCATTGTTAAGCGTGTGCGTGTGTGTGTGTTGTATATTTGTCAATGGCTAATTTTCAAAGCTCTTGTGATCACACAGTCGTGCTATTCCTAGAATTTTCTATTGGAACTTAACGAAAGCCAAACAGGGCGTATGGCATATAGAAGAGCTTTCAAGAGCCCGATGCCGTCGTCTAGAGCATTGTCTACGAAGCCAGCCAGACAATAGAGCGCCCAGACCCAGACCGCGGCTTTTATCTAGACCTAGACTTGAATGATTATATTTAAGTGTTCTGAAGTCGCTTTACTAAAAACAAACAAAAACTAGCTTTTCTTCTACTTATTTGTATTCTTAACAATTGTTCGAGTTGGGAATAACTATCTAGGTACCTACTGAGTTTAAAAACAATCTCGTCGTCATTATGAATAACAATATTTTTGGGGAAAATTCCACCGCACCGAAGTTAATAAAAGTATTTGCGATATACAAATATAATTTTACGAGGAAACTGTAGCGAAATTCCGTAGGTAGTTGGTATTTGGATAACCCTGTGAATGGTAACGGTACAGAAAAAAATGTCAAACGTAGCCAATTATTTTCACTGTACCTACAAATTTCTGTCTTTGACATACGAAATTAAGTAGGTACCATTTTGCTAAGTCATGTTCATAATGTGTCATGTCTACAACCAGCAAAAAAAAAACTATCTTATCAATAAAAGGATTAAAAAAAACTGATTCAGATGGCATGGCATGCCTGAGAGTTATTTTACCGAAGGCTCGTGAGCCCAAATCAGAGGCCCATGGTCGGTATAAAAACTATGACATCAGAGGAATTAGATAGAATAGAATAGAATACTCTTTATTATACACCATAAAAACTTACAAGTTATAACTTTATGGGCTACATAGGGTGTTACAATGGGCGACCTTGTCGTTAAAAGCGATCTCTTACAGACAACCTTTGGTTGGACTTGATAATGGAGGAGAAAAGATGAGTAGGCAGTTTGTGGTGTACTATTTACATAAATATATACCATATGACCATATCATTCAATCATTTACAGAGTAACGAACTGTTATATTACGACGTGTTAGGAGAGAGGTAATAATTTTAAAGCATATTTTTGAATGATGGTAATGTTAGTCTTGTCTAGGGAATGCAATCTCGTACGAGATTTCCGCCTAGCGAGATCTCGCGGGACTCAAAACCCAGTCTCGCGAGATCTCGCAAATTACGGGATCTCGCGAGATTGGGAGAATCGCAATTAAAACATATGCAAATACTTGTTTTAAGAACTAGTAATTGACATGATATGTAATTAAATAGAAACTGCGTTGCTTAGTTATAAAAATAATGTAAGTTTTATTTTAAAAATCAACAGAGTACTTATTATTTTGTCTCTAACTCTAATAACATTTGTTTATGTCTATAATTATTATACCTACTGTAGCTAATCAGTTCAAATTCTTACAATATTGGTAACAAAACAATAATTATCTATATTTAGTCTTTTGTAAATTATTACTTTAGTTTCAATAATTAAGAGTAATAGGAACATTACTTATGGTAAATAAATACAACAAAACAAAAACTTAACTTCACAAGTTCTTAAATAAATGTTGTGAGATCGTATTAATCAAATAAAAGAAGTTTAAAGTAGAAGTCAGATGAAGTTATCGAGGTACGGAAAGGCAAGTAAGTTTCTCTGAAAATGGCTTCTCAAAAAACACATCATGTCGAGAGTATCATCTGACAGACGACTTCTGATTTTGCAGGGTATTTGGCATGCAAAATCAGAAGTCGTCTGTCAGATGCGCCAGGCGCGGCCGCACGGCCGGCCAGGATTCTTTTCGCGCGCAGCTGCGCTATGAAATACACGTCGTCACGCTGCATTTGTCGATCTCGTTATCTCGCGAGATCTCGTACGAAGTTTGACGAGATACAATCTCGTAAAATATGGCCGGGATCTCGCGAGATCGGGATCTCGGCGAGACGAGATTGCATTCCCTAGTCTTGTCTCACTGTCACAGGCAAAGCATTCCATAGCTGAACAGCTTCCACTGTGAATGATTTTCCGTAGAAATTAGTGGTATGTAAGGTCATTAGACTCAAGTTTTCTGATGACCTTAGATATCTATTATGTGTAGATAAATCCAAATTAATGCAATTCAGCATTTCGAAAGCTTAGGCCAATTCCATATCTACATTTCGGATTTGTCGAACTTCGTTTTCGTTATAGTTAAAAGTGACTTTGTCTTGCCCTCCTGGTTAGTCACTAAAAAAGATACAATCGTCTTAAAAACTGTTTCCAAAACTTCATTTTCCATTCATTTCGTAGTCTACCATCCACCACGGCCTATTATTATCGTCGGCGACTGTTCCACGTCACGGCTCGAGCACTAAGTAATGTTTTCTCACAGAGGGAAGCCTTTGTACCACAATCGCGGGCCCATTCAAGCCGCGCTTTTTTTTCTCCTATTCATCCCCCAGGCTTCACTCCGTCATTACTACGCACGTAACAGATTACAAAGATGTATTGTGCGACGAATCCGCACATGTCTGTAATCAGAAGCTCGAAATAAACTTAGGAAAGGATAAGGAAAGGAAACACATAATAACATTTGAATAAGACTTCCATTGATAAACTGAATCTGAGGAAATGTTTTGAAATCGCAAGTGAGAAAAGTTCAAATTAAGTACCTACTTAGGGCTCAAGCTCAAACCGAGTTCCAAGCAGCGTAGATTCCATGCAAACATCAAACTTAACAATTTGACACATTGGGGGTAACTTGACGTGTTGGCGTGTGTACCTATCTTAAATCTCTTTGGTGAAAATCAAACATTATGAGTACTTATGAGAAGGAAAATGCGCATCGAAAACTATGAACCCTACCGTTATTTTGCTGCAGCGACAATAAGAAAAGAAAGAAAGAAAGAAAACATATTTATTTGGCACATGTCACAAATGTACAGACGCCAGCACATCAAATTAGCCCAATGTGTCAAATTTCTTTGATCGTTTTTCAACTTATTTCAAATAGAATAAGGTTCATATTCAATTGGGAAAATTTAACACATTGGGGTAACTTGATGTGCTGGCGTCTGTACACATCATACTAACGTGAAATGCGTGACGTGTAAAAAACTAACATCAAGCTGTATTAACATCTGTCCGTAAAGAAATAACAAGCAGAGTGAATGAGTGATGAATCAACTTTGTCCATTTATCATGAGAGAGACCGGAACATTTTTTCCATAATTATAGATCAGTGTTATGTGTTAAAATGACTATCGTTAAGTTATTAGCTACTGTTATGTTTCGTTTTAAATTGCCATCATTCATCATAGTGAATCAGCACTATTATTTAATCCGACGATCATTAGTTTATATGCTTCCAAAAAGTTGAAACTCTTTCGTTTACATTTTTTTCTGGTTTGTACAAGTAGTACCGTTTTAGTAGGTTTTTATTCAAAGGTTTTAAGTGTTTTATTTTACATCACAGGGTTTTGAATTGTTAACAAAACGATACTTTCGTCTGGCCATTCACATATTCCGCATATGCAGCAATTTTCAATCCGGTATTGCCGTCCGATGAAAAATCAATCGTCTCTCCAGGACCTAAAGGTTTCATTTCAATTCTAAAACTGCGCGAAGTAAGCCTGAAGTCATGGGTTAAATGCTTTATTCAATCTGCGGCCGCCAACGCAATTGTTACTATTCGTTTATTAATACCACCACTCTTGTTGCCACCGAATTTGTATATTCTAGTCCTTAACACCTTAAAGTAAAGTCCAATGAGACTCCCTAGAAGTTTTGCAAGAATTCCAACGTGCAAGGATGTGAGAATATCAGCGATTTCTATGTGTGGGTCCCTGAATGGACGTTAATGCGTATATTTTCGGGTCAAGCGACAATTTTTCTAAATTAGAATAAATGAGCTCGTAGACTGACTCTGACACAGATATAGGATTACTAAAAGTTAACGTCCCTAATCCAGGACGACTTTTACGAATGGAAATGGCAAAACATAAAAAACTAAGATAACGAAATTGGAGTCGTTAGCTGAAAGAAAGTTTTCCTTTGACCCAAATTTCTTAGCATTTATAGCTGATTTGAATATAGGTGTTTAAGCAAATAAAACCATCCAGCTATTTATATTAGTTACCGATCTGGCACTACGTCGAGACAGGTCCTCTGTTATCGACCCCGGCGTTGACCCCCAAGAATGTAAAGACCACAACAATTAAATAAGTCACACAATATCACTGTGTTTGTCAGCTGATAGTAACTGATTTATGATCAACATACTTTTTTCCTAAAATACTCGTATACCACAGATTCGCGTGCCACTTTCCGTGCCTAACTTACGTACAAAAATCGTAAGTGCCCACTTTCGCGCTCCGTTTCCTTCCATTCGGTAAGTCATTTTGTCATGAATGTTATGCGTAATCAATTTAATAAACCATTATTTTTAATCAAATACCCTCAGTGATACCTGGTATTACCAAATTTGGGAAAACAAAACATTCGTAGGTATTACATTGCGTACAGTCAAAAAATGGCACGCTTGGTTTTCATACAGATCGTGATACATGCGTTATCTAGGTCTATCTATTTCTGTGTCTTTTGCCGTCTGGAAATGAAAAGAAAAGAACAAATCCTACAATGCCGATAGTTGGTCCAAGAATATCCTCATTCAATGGTTCCTTCCGGATTAAACATTCGGATCAGGCGGTCGGGAATGCTCGACTATTTGTTGGACGTGTAACCGCGTCTGACTTTAATCCCGTAGCAGAAAATAAGATTGAAAGAAATGAGAGGGCTTTATATTTTATTTATACGCGGTTTAATTATATCATTTCACTCAAAAAGCCATAAAGACGATTTATTTAGATGCATTTAAATGCACCCGGCATTTGTATATGGCATCTATTTCAGTTGAAGCACGTGCCACTTTTTACGGCCATTAGATAACACGAGATAAATTACGGAGCGGCGCGAGCGCAGCCACCGCGCGTGCCACAGCGGGAAATTATAAAAATAAAAATCAAACGTTTGGACGGATGTTAGGGTTCATGTTACCAAAGAAAGTTGACTAATCGGTGGGTTAAATTAATGGCCACTTTAGCGAGGATGTGTTGACTACATCTGATATTATTATATGCGAGACTAATGAATTCGCTTTTATATTGGTTTCAAGAGAAACTGGCGCTTCATAATACTGAGAACGTGTCGTATTTCAGTGGTTATCCATTACTTTTCTGTATGACATTGTAAGATTAACTTTGTTTCATTGCCTTAAACTTTCTTTTACATCACACGAAACCAACTGAGCTGAGGAAATTAAGTGCATTAGGTGTATAGTGCATCTATTTTAATTGAAGCATTCGTCAGGTTACGTCAGGGAACAAAAATACACCGTTAAACCTTGGTAAGGCTGACTTTAGTCAGAAACTACTCGTTATAGCGACTGTCAAATCTAGAAATGGCAGTTGGGGGCCCATGGCTAAACATGGACTTCATGCACAGAAGGGTGCTTGCGGCACTGTGAGAACACTACAACACACCTTCTCCTGTCTTAATAAAATTAGTTAAGATACCAACCACGATTACCAAGACCCAATAACTCGATTTGTTCGGGCTACGGTGACGAATAACGTCATCACCGGGCAATTCTACCGTTTTTGCTTTCACCCTAGTTCTTCATATAAACTTTAACCATGCCAAGTCTCACAATCCTCAGTAATTTAATTTTATGAGATGGCTATATATTATATATAAATTTAATTTAGATGGCTAGCTCCTTCGCAATAATATTTTTTCATCTTTATACAATTTTGACCTAGCAGAGCTATGAACGCTTAGTAATACGTTCTTACCACACAAAAGGTGCGTTAGGAGGATCAAATAAAACGATTATTAAATTCTGTGAACACAAATGAATTCGGGTTAAAGGCCAGACGAGGTCGAAATTCAGGTTACAAAGGACAAATATGTAGCGAATTTAATATAGATTATTGTGACACAAATATGAAACTACATCGGTTCAGAGATGTTTACCACGCGCGACGTGTTTGCCTACGAATTACCTGGTTCGGGTGCTTGTGTACGCAATCAGAAAACCAATATCGCGTATTCCCGGAGGCTGTAATTAACTTGTGAGGCTAGCGTCCCTAGGCGTTTATTGTTTTGTATAGCCTACATCATCATAGTCGCTTATTTTAATAGCTATCTACTCTGCCCGGCTATAATTCCCATAAGCATTACAGAAAAGTTATTGGAGTTTTTGCAACGCAAGATAATTATTTTAGTCTTTAGTGCTTACGGATTTTTAAGATCTAAAGCCCGTGAAGGATACAAAAATATAGTTCAGTGACTCAATTTCATTCGCACAAAAATCTAATTTATTTTACACCTGAGTCAACATTTCGGGGGTTGCACCAACTTCAAACGAATATCTAAAAAGGTCGAATTCAAATGTCCCTTTTTGACATTTGAATATTTTCTTCATTACTCTATGGAATAATAAAGAAAAAGACGATCGCCAAAATTATTTTTGTTTTTGAACCAGACATTTTCTGCTTTTTTGTGAAATATTTATTATGTGTGTTAGGGTCTTTCCAGAAGGCTGGAAATGGGTGTAAAGTAAATTGCTTGCCATTCATAAAGCTAATAGAGCAGGCAGAGTGCATTGGCCGTCGGTGTGTAGTTGTATGTGAATATAGGCGTGCTCGTTCCCGGCGTATCATACTAGTAGGTACCAATGTGCCGCTCAGAAAAGCTTGTGACAGAGGAAAATGCACCAGTTTATGAAGCTCCCGGGGAGAATGGTACGTATTACTGCACATTCGTTTGGTAGGTTATTGTATGAAGTTGTGGTAGCCGTCTAGATTCAGTTATTCCATACAATACTGTTCGTTATGAAATCGTGGTCCATTTCTATGAGAACGTAGACCCTCCATGTTTGACAATGGGTTGACACTAAGATCTCTATTGACGTGACATCCAATCTATAGTTTTTTGTCAGAAAAAAATCGGATTTCAACCCAGTGCGACTCAGGGACGTTTCGTGCGTCGTGGTTCCGTAATCTACTCGTCATGGACTGCTACCTATTCAAAACTGACAATTTGTACATCATTTGTGTCGTAGTGAGATCGTTTTTTCTTGCTTGATTAATTAATATGTATTCAACTTCTGCCCGTGGCTTTGTCCGCATATTAGATAGGTATTTTATCCAAATTCATTCAGCGGGTTTTTTTATTAATTATGCTTGATTGAGTGAAAACATGCAAACACTAAGGCAGTGCCATCCCTAGTTCAGAACTAAATTTTGTTATATTAACATTAAAGTTGAGTAACTCAAGGGATAAAAAGTATCCTGTGTGTAAACATCCAAGAAATAGTCTATCTATGTGCCAATTTCATCCAAATCTACTCAACGGTTTACACGTGATTGAGCACCTAACAACATGTTTACTATACGGGGAATATTTATTATTTATTTATTACTTCAAGCACACAATTGTACATAGGCGGACTTAATGCCTTAGGCATTTTCTTCCAGTGAACCTTTAGGTCACGCAGAGACAGTGGTAGGTGCAATTTCTAATCATGGGGCAAATTCTTCGGAGCAACTCGGAAATCGCGTAAAAAAATCAGGTTTTTCATGCGTATTGGTCGAGTAGGTATCAAACTTTTGTATGATGTGATGTCCCATGATCAAAAATACAGTCTGTATAACACAGTATAAGTAGAGAATCGACTGTACAATAATATTAAAGAATTTCGGTGTCGTTTAGAGTTGAACATGAGCAGTAGCATAGCAATGCGCAATTCTTAGGTAAGAAACTCCTTCAAGGATAAACTTGGATATTGTACGTGTAGGAGTACCTCGAGGTGGGAATGTTTACGACCGCGTCTTGTTAGAAGCTGCCAATCTGTAGCCGTGGATGCGAGGAAGCGTGTTTTATCTTGTTTCGCTACGAATTCGAATTCGGTAAATCCCGACCTATTTAAATTTTATGAGATTACACATAGAGAATGCAATCTCGTCTCGCCGAGATCCCGATCTCGCGAGATCTCGGCCATATTTTACGAGATTGTATCTCGTCAAATTTCATACGAGATCTCGCGAGATAACGAGATCGACAAATGCAGCGTGACGATGTGTATTTCATAGCGCGGCTGCGCGCGAACAGAATCCTGGCCGGCCGTGCGGCCGCGCCTGGCGCATCTGACAGACGACTTCTGATTTTGCATGCCAAATACCCTGCAAAATCAGAAGTCGTCTGTCAGATGATACTCTCGACATGTGATTTTTGAGAAGCCATTTTCAGACAAACTAACTTGCCTTTCCGTACTTTGATAACTTCATCTGACTTCTACTTTAAACTTCTTTTATTTGATTAATACGATCTCGCAACATTTATTTAAGAACTTGTGAAGTTAAGTTTTAGTTTTGTTGTATTTATTTACCAGAAGTAATGTTCCTATTACTCTTAATTATTGAAACTAAAGTAATAATTAGATTACAAAAGACTAAATATAGATAATTATTGTTATGTTGCCAATATTGTAAGAATTTGATAACTGTATAATACTGATTAGCTGCAGTAGGTATAATAATTATAGACATAAACAAATGTTATTAGAGTTAGAGACAAAATAATAAGTACTCTGTTGATTTTTAAAATAAAACTTACATTATTTTTATAACTAAGCAACGCAGTTCCTATTTAATTACATATCATGTCAATTACTAGTTCTTAAAACAAGCATTTGCATATTTTTAATTGCGATTCTCCCAATCTCGCGAGATCCCGTAATTTGCGAGATCTCGCGAGACTGGGTTTTGAGTCTCGCGAGATCTCGCTAGGCGGAAATCTCGTACGAGATTGCATTCCCTAATTACACATGTGTCCTTCAGAGTACGTCCACACACTTTGACATAGCTAGCGATATATACTACTACTTATCTTGAACTTAAGTTAGCAGATTAGTATTTCTCCAGTAATATATCTTTTTTTTTCTCTTGACATCGCTTGTATTTGGATGTTATATTATTATAATATGTATGTATCTATGTATTTATTTTAAATTATTGTTGATTTGTCTTTATAGTTTTTTGTCATCCTCTTGCGCCTACCATGTTCTGTCTCTGCATCACCTTAAGGTAGACTGGTAGAAAATGCCTAAGGCATTAAGTCCGCCTTTGTACAGTGTCTTACTAGTGCATAAAGTTTTTATAAATAAATTATAAATAAATAAATAAATATATGGGGTCCTAAAAATTGTGTGTTCATTGCCACAGCAAACTTAAAATTGTCAAAAATACTTATGTAGATTTTACACTAATAGATATGAAAACAATAGAATGGAAACAATACTCTTCATTGTACACCATTAACTTACAAATTACAACATAAGTGCTAGACATAAATATTATATCTATGACCTAAGTATTCAAAGCAGTTGTAGGTACTAATTCTGATTGTCGATTGTTCTGTTTCCAAACGAAGCCTGTGTGGACTTTGGCAGAGACCACCCAACATTTTTTTAAATAAATTTAAATACACAGGGACATAAGTTTTAAATTATCGTCTGAAAATAACAGGCGGAACACGCGTTTCTTTCTCTTAACACAAAAAAAAAGGATTAATGAATCAGGTGACGGAAACAATATTTATGTCATTGAGCTAACGATGGTGAAGTTTTAACATTTGGAGATGTTTTATGATGTAGGTTTTTACCGCAGCTTCGTTCCACGTTAAACATTTATTTTTGAGACTACTCTAGCTGTTGAAACGTGTACTATAAAATATAAATTCATCTATTTCAGGTAAGTACGCCCATTGACCAAAATAAATAAAAATGAAATCAAACTCAGATTTAATTTGATTGAACTAAAAACAGGATCAAATTGAAACAAAATAAATCCAAACACTGTCAATCAATAAATGAAATCAGAATTGATAAATAAATGCAATACACGTATGCTATATTTATATCCTTTGCAGCGGATATAAAGCTCATTATTTTCAATATGTAACATTATAAGTACTATACCAATTTTCCCGCAATTTCGTTCGTTTCGTTTCGTTCGCGTATATTTCTAATATTCCTGCCTACAACATCCTTTTCACCCACTTCAAGAAATGGTTTTTGAAATAAATGATGAAACTTAAATCTTAATATTGTTTGGGTATGCACTCTAGTCATGTTTCTAGTTTAAAGATCAAAGTAATTTGGGTTTTATATGAAGAGGATATGTATGTTTCATATAATTTATGTAGTTCTTTCCGTGTAACATATTATTAGTAAGTATCTGCCTACTAACTCTAAACTTCTCATCTACGACTCTCTAGATGAAAACACACGCGCGAAATACCTACTTACAGCTTTGCTAGAACGACTTTTATCTCATCCTCGTTCTTAAAGCTTTACAAAACAATGTTTCACTGTTTCTAACAGTGTTTCTCTATTTATTGTGACGAGCTGTTGAGCCAGTGACTGAAACGCGGCGACTTTACGATGGATATTATCAATGATTTATTTCATTTCATTATGAGTGCTTTACGATCTGTTTAAATACCGCCTTATAGCTGTAGTTGTCGTTAAATCTTGTGCTAGACGTGTTTATACATCTTATATCGCACTTAGATGTTCAAGTCTTTGAATTTCTTTTTCTGAATCCTCGCTAAGTTATAAAAACGTTACAGAGATAAAAGTTTTATTGCTAACACTTACTTAACTCAAACTTGATATTCACTTTTATAAACACCTCTGATTGGACCCGCCTGCCAATACACCCACTTACTTGCACTCAAACCTTTATGAAGTTTTACATTTATACTTAGTGGGTGATACCTAAATTATATTTATTTAGTAAATTGGTTTAGTCGTCCTATGTTTGCTTTAAACAACATGAGATCGCTGGTTCCTAGCCGATTGCTCTGAAATACAGAACACAGTCTTTCTTAAAGTCTAAACGTTACTTTGGTTCGATCAATCATAATTATGTAGACATAAAGCTAATTAGTGTGTTTGTTTTTTGAGGAATGAACCATACAGATTTGTGTATACCCGTCTAGTCAGTGCACGCCTTTGGAAGTAATCTTGTGGCTTAACTCAACATTAGGAGCTTAAAAACTTGGCAAACAATACCAAAGAAAGGACATTTGGGTGGTCGCGCAAGGTACAGTCAGCCTCATAAGTCGATGAACATATCCATATTTCCTAAACTCATGAACACCTTAGCTTACACAAATTGCTAAACAAGACTAGTGAGTTGACGTTAATTAAATCCTGGCACTAGTCTTGTTTAGCAATTTGTGTAAGCTTAGGTGTTCATGAGTTTAGGAAATATGGATATGTTCATCGACTTAAGAGGCTGACTTTACTAATTACGTCACTGCTTGAAAAAAAACATTTTTGTATGAAAATTCTAACTACATAGTAAGTAAAATTTTATGCAAGTGACGTTGATAAAATTATATTAAAAATTAAATCAATGTATTACAAAGCCCTACTACGTTCTTTAGTAAGTTGTCTCAAGTCTCTACGCCATTTGACCTGTCTGCACAGTTACTATAAATGGTTTATATAGGGTCACTAGATGCTTATAGCGGTAAGCTGCACTCAATAGTATTTAATTCCAGATCAATTAAATTAAATGGAACCGTGTAGCGCCTTGTAAAGACAAACTTAAAGCCAATTGATCCCCAATAAAGAGCGTTCAGCGCGGTGAGGTGAGCCCACACTAACAACGATAATCCGAAGCTCGGACAACTAATACGAGTTTGTTGTAAAGTGGCGCTGACGTACGGTTTAGTATCGGTTACAGTGTGCTTTTAATTGGGAAGTGGCAATACTTTAATGTAAGTATGGTATTCCTGTCTCTTCTATCATTAATTATAATGTTTGCTGTTTCTTGTTCAGTCTTGTGAATCTCTTGTAAAGAAAGTGCTTAACCTTTTACAACTACTACTAGGGTGGTGTTTTTTTTACCACATGTTTCTGTGTGTTCCATGATTTTTTTTTTCTTTCTTTCTTTTTAGGTTCTTTTATAAACCAATCTACAGTATGGTAGACTACGTAACATGGCTTAGCACGTCACAAATAATTATTGGCAGAAAAATCAACACATCAATATGTTCAACTATCTATTCGTCGCACCTATGCGATGGATAGATAGTTGAATTACACAGGTCGTTTGGGGTTTTTGAGGGGGCTAGAAAAGTAATTTGGCAGGTTTCACCCAAAAACCTAAACACTGCCGTGCAACCAGTACAGCATTAATCCGTGTTGGGAAAGATTTCCAATATACCGTTGTAACTTTACGATCAATCGTAGGTATACTTGATTTATGCCAAGGTTTCACGTAGGCAGTTATTCTATCTATATCTACACCTCACAATAACACCGCGAATAAAGTTTCAAATTCTGCACTGATTTAAAAATATACGGAACATGCAACGAAGCCCGTCCTTGCACGAGTACAATATTGCGGTATTGCAGGGAAACACGAGCTTTGCCGACTAAACACGAAGTCCATAAACCTATGAAACATGGCATTTTTCGCTTGTCGGCTGCGCGTTTTAGAGGTACCTAGATAGTATAATGGGATAACTGTCAGCGACGAGACGTGAAAGTGTGAAATATTTGATGCAATATTCGTATGACGCTCCAATTCACAGTTCAGACATGACATCACACCATTTTTCCCCGAAGGTTTAGATTGTGTTATAAATGTTATAATCATTTAGTGGACCCAGTTGTGTGTTAAAGTTCCTCGTACCTACCTCGCATTGATATAAACCAGGCTCCGATCTATACTACGCGTTACTTCTCAAAAAAGCAACGAGACTGTAACCCAGGACCTCATCGCTTTGCAGTCGAAAATAGAATCAATAGAATGTCAGTAGATATCCCAAGTATATTTTTCTACCCTCCCACCTCTTTCGAAGCAAATAACAGCCAGTATAATCGCCAGATTTACCATACATATCTCGACATTGGTATATCTTTACTAACGCGTTTATTAATATGGGAAGTATGAATTCTCTTTGGTATAGCCGCTGGCCGTTCGAAATTCAAATGTCGTTTTGAAGAACATTTAATTTGCAGTCTCAATAAGCCCCCAGCATACATTTTGATGGCGGTGGTGGATGCCGGTTGGTTAGCTCTACAAATTATTGTGTTGGGGTGCGTCACCTTCACCTCTTTCGTTTTGTTTGTGGCACTGTCACCCCGCATATTGTGTTTGCTTTCGAGTGTTTTTTTTAAGGTTGTCTACATTTGGACATTGATCAAGTGGGACAGGTTGATTGGAATTCGTTCAATGCTAGCGCATACCTACCTATTTCAATCAGATCAGTCCGATTGAAATACGTAGGTAGGATCAGATCAGTTATCTAACTGGTCACATTATATTCAAAATTCAATATTATTAAAGTCTCATGTCACAGTGTTCGTTACAAAACTCCTCCGAAACGGCTTGACCGATTCTTATGACACTTTGTGTGTATATTGAGTTGGATCTGAAAATAGGGCAATAGGGCGTAAACTATTTTTGATACACTTATGTGATAAGAATGGTCCATCCCAATTGAAATTGATTCTTATTTAATTCAGAACAAAGTTTGCTGAGGCAGTTAGTCATATCTATGTATACCCCATTCCCTTGATTTTATAATTATCTGTTGAACAAATATTCTACTAGTTGGGCCCTTCTAGCTTGACTTATATTATCCGTAATTATGCAATTAGTTTCAAGACAGTGGCTTAGAAGGTTTCTAAGAAACCATTTTCGACGCGTCCCCTCGCTGACCGGGCGCTCACACCTAATAGTTAACCCAACCATCCACCCGTGAAAGAATCCACCGCGGTTCACTACACAAGACCCCAGCAATAAAACAAAACAAAAAGGCTCACCGCCAAAGTTCCAAACTCCCAAGTCCTTAATAATTAACAGCCATCAATATCGAACCAGGTCGGGGACAAAACTACTTTTTGCTCAGAAAATACCTATCGGACAACCGCGTTGTTCTCTCGACAAGTTCCCAAAATAACATTGGCAGGTCCTTGAGAGCCGCATTGTCTTCCCGATTAGGTAAAGGCATGTTCGTACCCATCCCTCTCACTCCTGCGAGGAGGTCCTCGTTGCCTCATCTTGCGAGCTCACGTGTCCTCAGACAGGTCTCTGTAAATTATGGATGCGGCGGCGGCGTGTAGATAACAATGTTTTTAAAGAATGTATAAAACTGCAGAAGTGTAAGCTTAATGCTTTAGGTTGATCAGAGTTTGCTCTTTCGCCATCTTGTTTCGAAGATTGTTGTTTTTGCATGCATAATTTTTCCATCTGAATCTAAGTAGGTATTATAAAAAGGAAAGATTTTATAACTTGTTTGTTTGTACCGAATAAGCTCCAAAACTGTCGATTTAAACTATTCTCTCACTATTAGAAAGCCAATATTATCACCGAGTATCTAAATAAGCTATATTTTTATTTTCATAACTACGAGTGGGTGTAGGGGAGGGGATGTTCAAGTTCAGGCGATACTTACATCGAGTTAAAATGACGCATTATGGCACTAACCCGTACAGTTTATACTAGATAATGACGTTACAAGCCCCCTCTCCCTAACTTTAATATGCTTAACCTAAGCAGTTTTCCATCAATTTGAAAAAGAAAAAAAATACTTGTGTATTATTTTTTATATAATCTATTGTATTGTGGAAAGCGATATTCTTGAATAATAAGTTGTGAAGTTGATTAACTTAGTACGGAGTCTATGGTGACCAGCGTGACATTACTGGTCATTTGAAATGGCGCGAATGTGTTTTTGGTAATGTCACGTGGCCAGCTATTTTAATGTTCATATTCTGCCATACACCCTATTCCTAATAGAAAAACCCCCTGACACTTTGTCGTACCCAAGACGTCATTCAGACCTCACTCAGCAATAGCGTTTGCTGCCACTTGGCCAACGAGGAATTCAATCAATATCTCAAATACTGAAAACAAAGTAATACAATTCCAAGTGTGAGTGACGGTTTCTTATCCTTCCTCACATTCAGCAGACACAAACATAATTAAGCTTGCAGACAGAGGTTTTACGACTAAAGCTTCGTGTCCGTAACATCTTTACTTTAAGGACATCGTAATTATTTTATGACTGCTAAAATGCTAAATACCTACTGTTCCGGCAACATACTACATTATGTGCTCCAAAATTAATCAGCATATTTTAATGCAATCATTTATAATGATAAGAGCTTGCATTCCAATAAATAAAACTAGAATTGTCGAAAAATATCAATATTGGTACAACTATGAAATAAGTCACCCTAAATTAAAAGCAACATTTCTAATTGTAAAAGAATACAGCACCTTGAAAGTGATTTGAAATACATTTTGAAAATAAAAAGATTTTATTTACTTTGCTGTTTTAAATAAATACTAAACTAAATACACTACAACCGAAAATAAAATATGGCGTCGAAAAACTCATCTGTTTTATACTGCTGTCAACCCTAAATAATATAACTAATACACGTGAAACGAAAGTACACGTATGAAGTTATGTACGGCTAATAGCGACATACACACTATAGAATTGATACGCACAAACAATAATAACATGGAGTTGTTCTTTGCTTTTCTTCATAGGTTTACTTGCTTAAGGCGATGTCTAACTGCAGGACTGTTACTCAAGAAATGGAAAGCTAGTCATTGTGCCTACTTACCTAAGACCTATTAACACTGAATTGATCGAAACGAGCTCTTTTATCAATCATATTAGCTTGTAAATGTCCGATGGCAAACATGGGTCCTTCTTTTATGATGGTGCAATGAATAATTATTATTGTAAGTAACTTTTACAAATCTTTTTAGGTACTACTAGCGTAAGATTCTTATAATTATCGGAACATCGGAACTCCCCATCTTCCAATCATTTGTAGACGAACTTACATGTATATCGCCAAATTTAAATCTGTGGCCCTAGTGAAAAGGGGTATAGGTAAGTCCAATTTTGTTGAAAATGAGTTAAGTGTACCAAAGTGATCAGAAAACCGACTTTATACGGTTTTTTTGGTGTCAGTTGGACCCTTTTACACAAAGTAACTTTCTTATTTTTAGAGATAGCTTAGATCTGTCTTCACCAAACGATAGAGCATTTTTTCTGATCACTTTGGTACACTTAACTCATTTTCGACAAAATTGGACTTATACCCCTTTTCACTAGGGCCACAGAAATTAATGTCAAGTGGTGCACCTTGTGTTCTCATCTGACATTATTTCAAAATGCGGGCCCCTTTAGCAATGTAATCTTAGTCTTCTGTTTATTTTATTTATTTTTTTTGTTTTGTAATGCCATATAGTCCGGTCTATTTAGACATTCGAAGTTACATAAAGTCCCAACAAGCTGAATTTCTGTGAAGTTGTTCAAAACATAATTATAAACAATGTCTAGAAGTTCCCCATCATTCCCCTGTAAGGAAAAAAAATAATTCAAGGTCAAGGTCAAAAAAATGAGTTTTTCGCGATTTTCAGCAAAACGGTAAGTTTTATCATAAAAGTACCTCAGACAAAAATTGTAGATCATAAAATTATCTATAAAAAATGTATCAATACTTTTTTTCTTACGAGCCACCGTTTCTGAGATATAACGATTCAAAAAGTTATAAAGTCGTTATCGTCATAATATGCACACGTTTCCACGCCACCTATGAGGTGGTGTACTTAGCGCGTTTTTTTTAACGTGGTATCCCCAGTAGGCCTACTCCACGGGTCAGTTGTGATCCTGTTTAATGTAAAACTATTGCAAAATAACGGAAATTTTCAAAGATTGGGAAAGATAAAAGCGATGTAAATGAAAAAAAAGTGTTGAAGTTTATTCGTCTTATTCGTAAGTTTCAAATTCTTGTTCTTCTTCTTGATCTTCTTCTTGTTCTTCTTCTCCTGCTTCTTCATCTTCATTTTGGATGCAAGTAAATTGCGTCAATAGCGATGTATCGCATGATACTTCGTCGGAGTCAAACGAATCCTCCATTGTTTGTGATTCAATATTAGAGCACGACCGGCCTTGACAATTTTTGCATGCCAAAGAACAAGACAGTCCGACTTTTTTGCAACCACATTTAGCACTGCATCCCTTTTTGCAGTTGCAAAAAATAGTGTTCAGCAGTTTTTCCGGCGCAGGTGGAAGTCAAGTTTGAACTGGCTCTAATATATTGTTGACCAACTTCCAACCCCAGTCTGTAGGGTTACACTGGCTTAAAGATTAAGGGACTGGGTTTCATTTTACCTGATGTTCTTGTAGTTAAAACTTATGTTTATTTTATATTGTAAGTATAAGTTACAATGACCGATAGAAAAATATTTAAACATTTAATATATACATATTATATAAAATATTACAACTCTAGATGTATATACGTGGCGTACTCATGCATATTATGACGATAACAATTTTTATAACTTTTTGAATCGTTATATCTCAGAAACGGTGGCTCGTAAGAAAAAAACAATTGATACATTTTTTATAGATAATTTTATGATCTACAATTTTTGTGTGAGGTACTTTTATGATAAAGCTTACCGTTGTGCTGAAAATCGCGAAAAACTAATTTTTTAAAAAAAAAACCTTTGACCTTGAATTAATTTTTTTCCTTACAGGGGAATGATGGGGAACTTCTAGACATTGTTTATAATTATATTTTGAACAATTTCACTGAAATTCAGCTTGTTGGGACTTTATGTAACTTCACTCTCATTTTTTGGTCTAAATAGACCGGACTAATAAACGCATTTTTCTTTCTTTCTTTCCAAACGGTTTCGCGTTATCTACCCATCACCGCCTTAACACATTCAATACGTAACGTATGTAATGTACAATAAAACAAGACAATTATACCGTAATTATTTACGAGCAACGATCTTTCATTTTTATGCCCCGGTATCGTTTTGACTCCGTGCACACAAATGCCAGTAAAATCATAATGCCATGTATAATGGCAGTTTAATTGTCAGTACGTCTGCATACTGGCATGCCAGGCTTCGCTTTATTGTGTTGTTTTCGCCATGTATCGCTGCATTTGGTGCCAGAGGGCTAAGATTAATGATGACTACTCTCCGGTTTTGACAAACCTGATCATTAAATCTTATAGTAGATGGTGCTAAGCCAGGATGTTGTCACCAAACATTATGTTATTTGACAACAGATTTAAAACCAAATGGCCGCCGTTTAAGTATTAATAAACGTCAAAAAATCTAGAATCCTTTGTCATAGAACAAAAAATGTCAAGAAGTGATCGAAAATGTAGAAAAATTAAAACCAAGTATATTTGGCATAAATCATGATTACAATGGGCATTTTTTAAGAAGTATACACCCTGTTTTTATAGCACCTATGCATTTAATACCAAAGGTATTATATTGATTGGTAAATGCATAGGCGCTCTAAAAAAAGGCATATTTTAAAGGGCATTCACGACTGGGGTCAGTAGTGAATGCCCTTTAAAATATGCCTACAGAAATTTGACGTATTTTCTGATATGCTTATTTTTTTTCACAAACAATTTGTTCCTTTTCCATATAATATTATGACTGTCCTGAGGACATAAACTTTGCTGAAATCGACCATCGTCGAGCTGTTACTTACCGACGACCTATTGTAGGTACTCATTGAAGCAAGAAAGATGCAAGATAAGATGGTCGCTACGCATGGAGTACTAACTACCCGTTCTCAATGCATACCGTGTTATGTGAAAAATTATCAGTCTACACCATAATAAAAATATCTATCGTAAAATAGAATAATGATGATTGGACGGTTGTGACCACAGCTTTGTGTTTAATCGTTGAACGGTGTGTCTACTATGATTACATCAACTCTCCTGGGATTAACTGTCGTGATAACGATTGATTCCTGGAATATTTCGAGCTTATCTAAAATGGATTTATAAGGAATTCTAGCTACCCATTGCTCTAAGCTACGAATTCTCACGTGTTGATAACTCACTACACCTTCCAATTCGCACCCAGTATAACCATAATTGACAAGCGTGTAAACACAAACAAAAGCTATTTTATTTCACATGAGTTGTCTACAAATTATGTTTGTATTATAAATTATATCTTTATCTACTTTCATACAAAGTGATCTAAAGCAGTGATTTAAATAGTCGGTTCTCAAGGGACCGGGACGTTCGGTTACGGTCGCTGGCGTTCGTGTGAACACCTCCTTGTTTTTATGCTCATCTCTCTCCATTAGGGTTTTGTAGCCCTCTATTACCTTGTTTACAGCGTCCAAAAGTATCTACACTCTGTTTTCGCCTCACACAATTATGTATATTTAATTACTAATAAACATACCAAAGGCCTTATTACTAGTAGTTAAAGTGAAAAACAAGAAGATGAATGTACATAAAACATTGAAAGCCGTGTCGTGATTACTAATTGGCGAACAATTAGTATTCTGTGTTAGAACGATTAACACGTTAATAAACGTAACCTAATAAACGCGGGCTGGTCATAAATTAAGAGGCGAAGAGCGCTTTAGTTATTGAACATTTTACGGTGTTTAATATTGCGAGGACACAATGGTGGGGCAGCTTTGTGAATATGTCGGCTTGTATAAGATGTTGAAGGACTCTGTGTCATCTGTCATTATGTCAATGAAAATTTTTCGGCAATTACTGAACTATGAATCAGATAAAACATCAATACAAGTCTTGAAATTTTACATATTTGCTGGAGACGTAGTGTTACTACTTCATTTTCTCTCGTGTGTGGTCCCATGGACCCCTGACTTGACGTCATATGCCGGCGAGAAATATCTATCAGGCATGCCGTTTCCTTTATGATATTTTCCCTCACCGTTTTTTAAGCAAGTGATAATTATACAATACCCACTTGAATCCGAAATGACAGAGGTGCACCGTAATTTGGTATTTTCTGAAAGGACCAAATTAAAAAATGGAAAGAAAAGAAAGAAAGAATTCATTGGCAAAAGGTAAAACATGCACGCACTCTAAAGCATGAAATTTACGAAAAATTACATTACAGTAAAAAATAAATGGCATGTCTCACGGCTGCGCCAAAAGGCTCATTAAATACCTACTCTATGTTTTTATGTATAATACAAGTTATTTTTATCCTTCGTCCCAATAAAATCCCATTAAAAATCCCATTAAAATTCTTCCTAATAAAACAAATGAAACTTTTTACACAAAAAAAACAACCGACTTCCTAAAAAATCTTGCTAAGTAGGTACTCCTTGCTGTTCTCTGTTAGCACGAAAAGCCACTACCTACTTCTTTTTTTCGACTTAGTTCATTCACTTAGTTTAGCGCTCCTCATCCAATTTTCTCTCCTACTTGGAAACATTGTCATCGCCCTGCGTAATCTGGCTCGCTTAATGGTCAACGCCCTAGACGTTTTATTCTTGATGCCTACGTTCAGTTCAGATCTGCTTGCTCTAAAATAAGAAGTGCTTAGTCCACTTATAGGGCTCCAGTGACGCTAATGTAAACGGTGGTTGTCAACAGTCAGCTGTCGCAATCTGATCACGAACAATGTCAGGCTTGTCATGTTGTGATTACCGTTTGTGTAACGGGTTGTGCGAAGTCTATTTTGTGCGCATGTCATTTTGATGTTTAGGAAATTAAGGATCTTTTTGAAGGTGTGCCGAATCGTTCTGGCATTAGTTAGAAATTAAAGGCGATTAAATATAATGACCACCATAAAATGCTTTGTTACCCTTAGTTCTTTTACCAAAAATATAAACTTGACACCAGAAAAATAAAGTCTAAAATAACAATAGTACTAGCTATTTTAGTCACGGCTGCACTTTAAATTGTATTCGAACACCAAATGTAGTAAATGATTACCAAATCTTAGCGAGCAAAAAGAGTTTGCTCCCAGAATCACGACGTTAGGTTAGTTAGGTTCCTTTAAACCCTGCAGACAGAAATAGGAGCCCCGCATAGCGGGGCTCCGTCGTCTACGCTTTTTAAATTTCTTCGTTGTTACATTTGTAAAAACTTTGGTTATAATTTTACATTAATATGCTGGTTTAATTTTGGTGATCATTTACTATTTTTGGGTTAGGTACTCATGATTTACTTGGAGTCATTTTACTTAAATAGGATAGCAAAGTGTTAAAACTTTGGTTATAATTTTACATTAAAATGCGAGTTTCATTTTGGTGATCATTTACTATTTTTGTCTGCTATTTGTTACTATATCTGGTGGTAAGTTAAACATAAGCCGAAATTAAAACTTGGTAATCTTAAATCCCTTTTTCAACTTTCTGCAGATTAAAAAAGTCTTCGGTCTTTGACGCCTTACCAGATTGCTCTACTTATATCTAGATAAAAGCTGTTATATTCGCAGTCCTAGCGTAATGTTTAATAACCCATAACTTTCCTAAAGATTTAAGCTATCAAATGCGAAACTTTTAAACCCGACAAGAACTTTGTTTAGAGATTTAGCGCGTTCAACCAAAAAACAATCGAATTTTCCAACTTTATTATAAGTATAGCTGCAGACCAGCAGACGTGGTAGATCTTCAAAATTCTTAGATTTATTTTGCTTTTAATACGTAGCTAAGTTCTACGTGTTATTACGAATCGTACTGTCCTTTTCTCAATAAATAGACCCAACATGTGAGTCTCGCCGGTAGTGAAAGATATACAAAGCAGACTATTCTGATACCATTATTGACTGGAAAACCTAGTTTCCCTTATTATGTCTATCTCTTTCATTGTCGCGCGTGTTACAGAATACATTATGCGCCACAAAGTTTGTCTTTTTGTATTTATTTTAGCCTTGTATGTCCTCGGAATTCTTAATATGTGTCTTTTTTTTGTTAAAAGTGAAAGGTATTATGATATTAGGTTTTCTGTGACCTAAAAAAAAACTAAGAGATCAATAACCACCTAAATTACATTAATAATAATACCAGACTAATTATGTCTCACTGCAAAGCAAAAGCCTGAAGGCATACAGAGAAATTTATGAAATTCATACCATCAAAGAAAATTTTGTGGCGAGCTAAGTTACCACAAAATTTCTTAAGCGTTCAAAGTTTCTTTTGAAATTATGCTATTGATATCTTATTCAACGTATTACGCCTCCAAACATTTCGTTTGAGAACACGTCTAAAACGAATCTCTGTCTAAGAGCTCTTGCACACGAGCGGTATGTTGCCAACGGCAGAGGCAACTGCTGCCGTCGACAAGACTCGGCGGCAGTCTAACTGACTCCTATACTGAGAGAGCTGACGAGTGACGACGTCTGCCGCTGATATTTGAAGTTGGAACGTCAACGGCCGCCGTAAACGCGGCATCGGCTGCCGCCGACGCGTCGACGGCTGCAGTTATCTCTGCCGTAAACAACATGGCAACATGCCGCGTGTGTAAGAGCTCTTAAGCTAAAGTTATAAAAATCCCAAATTGCTTTTTTAAAGTAAAAGTGGTCATTATGTAATAAATATTGAATAAATAAAGAATAGCTCCCGGCCCTATAAACGCTGTTATTTGCCGCCCACGCCGCAGTGCCAGTGCCAGCGCCCAAGCTCTTTTACTCTCAACGCAACACTAGGTTTTCTCGCCCGAGCGCGCACAAGTCCGCCCACGGGTTTGTCCTTTATTTCTTTTCGATTTAGCGAAATGTCGCCATTGCTTAGATATACTGAGCTTGTTAAAGTTACGGCGAGTTTTATTCTCACAACGTGATACATTTGCTTTCAGAAATGTTCAATTAAAATCCATTTCCTATTTCGGGATAATTGGCCTTATAACTGAACAATCGCGTAGATTGATCGAAGGTCAAGCTACGTTTTCCTCGGTCGTTCCATGGATGGGTTAATCAATCTCATATCGAGACCCCTCCTTGCTTTTGAAAGCCCATTAAACTGTTGGTCGCGGCTGTTATTTGACGGGCGTTAAAAGTATGCCCGAAAGTCTAACCATTAAGCTTCCCTATGTGAATCGTTTAACCCAGTAACTGGGTTGTAAAGGTCAGATAGGAGATAATCTTGTCAAATACAGGTTTTAAGCCGCACACGGTTAATCTAGAAGCCCGTGAGATAATTGGCAATCAATAAACCTAATTGCTACACCAATTTTGCACAAGTTTGTACTCATCCGATTAACCTTTTTCCCACAAGTTTCAAGCAACTTATCTATCCATAGCACTGAATTGATAGATCAATTGGAAAGTCTCAAACTTTTCATACAGATCTAATTCAATGGACCCAAATCAACATGATGAAAACGTATAATAATATCCAATTTCATTTCCCTTTTGGGTCATGGTTGGATGTTTGAATGGTCCCATTAAATCAGGGAGTTTGAATAGGTGTTCCCTTCTCGTCGGTACGTAGGGTCCCTTACACCAAGTTGCGTTGTGTTCGTTGTGGGTAGCGCCCGGCGCCACGGACCCGTTTCTTGTTTTGATACAAGTTGACAGCGATTGTTCGAAGACTTTGGATAAAGTTTTCGTATGTGGGTAGCTAGTATGTTTGTTGACTTTACGACTTTTGCTACATCAACGGGAAAGTGGGCTTGTGATATACTAGAATATTAATGTAGAAGTTAACGTACAGTCGGCCTCAGTTCTGATGAATATCACTCTTAAGGCTATAATTTATTTATTTATTTATTAAAGGTAAACCAACAGCTTCTGTATACAGCATTACATTAGAATAATAGTAAAAAATCAGACTTATGCAGTCGCCAATAATAGGTCGACCAACATTCAAGTGAGTGAAAAAACATTATTTTATTATTAGCTCACTAATTATTAAAATTAGAAATAATCAAAATAAAGTTAAAAATAATGAAATTACAAGTACAGACGCCAGCACATCAAGTTACCCCAATGTGTCAAATTTCTTTGATCGTTTTTCAATTTTATGTCAAACAGAATAAACAACTTGATGTGCTGGCGTCTGTACCTACATACATAATTGCTTGCACTCGGTGTCTGAACTCAGAGCTTTTCTGGTCAGATGTACGTTGCTTAGTTCAAAGCATTTCGTGTGGTTAATCCGAAAAGTGAGAGGATCGTGTCTTGGGTTTAGGGTTTGATTAGTTTAAATAAGGGTTGTCAATATCACTAGCTGAAACAATAAATTAAAATAATTCCCTGCTGTGTCCGTAATCTCTTGTGCCTTGTGCCAATCAAAGCAACAGTCCCTTGGGACTTCGGGAGCCCGTGGTCGTTGAACGTCGTATATCTAACTAAAATTGTCACACGCCGCGGTACCGTCTATCGAAGTAATCGATTATTTGCACCAGACACACAAATCGACAATATAATCATCATTAATTGTAGTGAGAAATACATTAATTGGCAGCTGAAGCATATTCAGAATTACACAAGAACTAGAAATATTTTCCGCTTCTGATGGAACTTACACTTGCAGTACGTCCAGGAGCCTGACAGCCTAAAGCCCAAAAAGAATAGAAACTAAATAGAATATAACTGCAACAACTCTTTATTTTACATCATTAAAACTAATAAATAATAAAACTACTACTAGTTAAAGGGTTATACTAAGAATTGGAAGAATGTAATGGAAATTAGCAATAGAAATAACAACCTACATTAAAATAACAGAAAGCTATAAAACACTCAAGCTTTACGAAAGAAATCCCCAGTCGAAAGAATTTGATTAGACACATTTTTCAATGGAGACTTTTAAAAGCGCCGAGTCATATCGGGGTGATAGATTTACGTAACAAATATATTAGGGGGAGCTCCCCAGAAATGAAATGACATAAAAAAACCAACGCAGCGGCTAAGCACGCGAGTGCGTGTCTACAGTACTTAGATGGCAGATAGGGTTATCACACATCCTGACTGGGATAGATGGAAAGACCTAGATTACTATATCTTTTTCCCGAGTTAATGTCGTGTAATGAGCGGCTAGGAATCAAGATTTGTTCCAGTGATGTTTTGTCGCACTGGTTTAAAAAGTAAGCAACTAAATCTTTGCTTAGTATGATCCCAATCTAACTAAAGTTTCCAAAGAAACCAAATAGCAACCTAATTTAAAATGAAATACGGTTTAAAATCATTGTCATTGACCGGCTGCCCTTGTCCCAATTTACTTGGGGTCGGTGCAGCACGGACCTCCTCTTATACATCCCTATCAGCTGTCATCTCAGTATTGAGCACCCTTTCTATCTAGATATTTAATCTATGCTCAATTTATCCATCGTTTCTTTGGTGTTTGCTAAGTGCTATGTTCATAATTAAAACTATCTCCACAGATGAAAAACGTTTATCATTTCATTTGTCTCTTAATTTTCAGCATCACAAATATTTAAACTAATAAGCAATTAACAACTTGCTAAAGTAATAAATAAAAAACGTCGTTCATATTTTGTGTCAAAACAATTGGTAAAAGTAAACACTAAGATCTGGCAGCAGTTACTTGACAACCCTATTTTTATAAGAGGCTTTTCATTCATCAATATTTGTTTAAAGCTCTATAACCGGTAAACATGGCGCCGCGGAACGATTGCGGCTATTGAACGGATTATTCAATAAAATGATCGGGTTTTAGGGTGATATAAATTCATAAATATTACTTAGCTTACCAAAAATAAGTGAAACTAAAATAATAGTTAGGTAAGTATAAAACCGGCAAAATGACGCGAATGGGTTGATGAATTTGTAACGACTGCAACAATTGGCTGTAAAACTATTGATAGCCACGTAGGTCGTTGATGCAATTGATTAAATAGATCGTAAAACGAATTATACTGTTAACTGCATCGGACATGATGCACCGACTTTGCGACGCCAAGGCATCGTCACCTCACTATGCAACGGAGCTTTGCGTTTGCGCAAATATCTTAAGACCAAACAAACTGCTTTAACGCCTCACTAGATAATACTCGGGCGTAGTGAGTCTAATCTAAATAAGGAAACCTAAGCGCCCTACGCCATGTTTAGTAAATAAATTCACTTGGAGATTGAGATCTCTTTGTCTGAGCCGGAACAATAACTTGTATCACAGCTCTGGGTACGAATATGGCAACATGTTTGTAATGGACGGTAAACTACACGGTATATTTATTATTTGCTGTCCAGTTATCGAGGTACACCTTGGACATAAAATTTCAGAAGCACATTGTTGCGCACATTGTTGTGTCGGAACTGGATTTTCTAAATTAGGATAAAAACGGCCATTTCGCACAGCTGGTGTAAATATTCGTTACATTTTTAGTTATTGATGCTCGTTATTGTAAGCAAAGTTCTTGCAAGATATCTATAAACTTAAACCAATTACTAATGCAGTAAATGAAATAGCTTAGAAACAATGAAATACAGGATTTTTTTATCAGTACCTACATTTTCACAGGGAGTTTCATACAAAAGTTTCATACCTGCATTATCTACTCGACCAAAATATGTAAATGCATTACCTAGCTAAATTTTTGACTGATAAATAAGGATCCTGTATATTAGCTATTGTACACAAAGGAACATCTACCCTTTCCAGCATAGCAACACCACATTAGCAATATGACAGGAAGTTTTGTCACACGATTGTCACAAATAGCCTTGTCATTACCCATGTTAGTCATTACCGTTTGTATACCGCATTACTGCCCAGCTTTATGGTCAACGCCGTATCGTCACGCCAATAATTATCTTAATTGGTACAAGACTTTTTTTGCCACCGCTCAGGGACTTTGTTGCAAGGATTTTTGCCTTTAATCTCATTTTGTTCGCTAATAAACTTGTGGATGGAGTTATTGGATGCTGTCGCAAATATTGCAGCTATACGGATGTTGACTTTATTCCTAACGTATGGTTTGTCAATATTGTCGGCGATTGTCAATATTTTTGACATCACATGGCCAACAACAAAACCAGTGTAAATATCGATACGAATTTCATTGTTTTCCTCCACGTCAGCACTGTTTCCCGTAATGCTTTTGGGCTGGTTACTTGCCAAATATACCATTTCCGTGCCCGTACCTTTCTACAGCACAGATTTTATGTCCACTATAATCCTGAGAAGTTATTCTGTGCCCTTTTACATCAAATCAGCACGAAAACAAAATAAAACCGTATACATAATCGTAAAAATATCCTCGCATCCTGTTCCTATTGTCTTTAATCTTGAACAACCGCTCGCGGTGAATCACTGCCGTATAGACACAGTGGCCGTGCTGTAGTAATTGTGCAAATAATGTGTTATATTGATAAGTAGCAAGTGCGAGGGCCCCAGTGACGTATTTATCCGCAAGTGACATTTCCGTCCGATAAGTTGGTGGGAACGTCCCATACATCGCATTCAAGAACACATTGTTGTTATCTTGATTTTCTTGTTAATAGATTGATATGTTGGGCCATAATATCATCGATGTAGGTTACAATAATTGAATCATTGGTTTGGTTGGTAAACAATATGCACCTGGATGTCCTGGATTTTATTTATGTCATGGAAAATACGGAATAAAGATTAGCTTTGGTAGTTTTTTTTTCTTATCTCGTCGTATATTACTTACTTCAATATATTCACTCTGTTTAATGTTACAATTAAGTAACAAAATATAAACGAAGAGCAAACGCCAATAAAAATTGATAATTTCTATCAACCGTAATGTTTCAATTCAGGTCGCGTTGGTTCAGTTTCTAAATTGAATTGTGAATTGAACAAGCTTTTGGGACTCTAAAATTAAATAATTAGGTTTGATTTATTTCCGAGTCTCCATTAGGATCAGGTGTTTAATTTATATAGGGCTTTCTGTTAAATTATGTAAGAGAATTGAATATGACCCCGTCAGAGCAAGCGCTATTATTTATCGAAAACAATTACACATTCGTAGAAATATCATAACAATAAGTTGTCACATAAACCTTTCATTTCACCCGTTTATTGACCAAACATATTTGTGTGTTTGGAGTAATAAAACAGTTATCAATCGTTCACGATAACATCGTATTTAGGGAGCCCGGGGCCCAGGGGGCACAAGGGCGAAGTCAGATCGATGTAAATTGATAAAGTCGTGAGTGCTATCTTCAAAGTTACTCTATAAAATGGTGACAACTTCAATCAGCACTTTTTAAAAGTCAAAAGTTACATCATCAGATAGTCCCCTTCTGTTCATCAAGTCAGATACAGTCAACAAGTCAGAGAACACCCAGGTCCGCATTTCTGGATTGTTTTTTAATTACCAAGGACTGGATCAAAATCTCAAACCATTGAGCCTTAAACCTTTACTTTCCATTTAAAATAAACTGATGGATTGCCAACACTTAAAGCGATTCGGTTTGCTCTGTTTGAAAAAAAAAAACATTAATAATATAAACAAAGGAGATAAAAGGAGCCTGAAAAGACACCGTTTCATTCAAGTAAATCACCTGCCATTACATAACGGTTAAGTTTTTGTACTTTTAAAGTCGAGCAATGTCGTAACATAGCGCCCTCAGTCTGTACTCCGGTGTCTGACTTTGAGACAACATTGCAGCCTTCTAAGAGGATTCTTATGACGTATTTACGTTGGGTTGTTGGCCTACTTCGTCGTGCCAAAGGTGATTTGGTCAAAGCGTTGGAATCATCCGTGTCACTTGATGTTGATCTTGGTAGAATTCAAGCTAATAGCAACGGGAGTCAAACACGTCACTTTCTCCGCTGACCTGACAAAGCCCTATATGCGTCAACAGTCGGAGGGCTGGGACAGGTGTGCGACGATACACCGGCATGGTTCTTAGTCAGTAAGAGCTGATAGATTCCCTCTAGAAAATTTCTCACGCATGTCCTGGGAATTGTCACCATGTCATCCATGAGGATTATCCACTCCGAGATAAAAAATAATAATAATATGGCGAAGTTCTGCTGCTTTGGAGCTATTAGACAATTAAGCCTTTTCACATGGTTGTTGAATGAGTTCGGCATACAATCGTGGTCGTCGTGTCCGCCTGGTGTAAGTGATGATTCGTTATATTTACCTCAAATCCTTGTGTTGACGTTCGTAATCGTTTAGAATGGGAAGTGGGAATCTCTTACACGTTAAGGAAGAAAGGTATGAAAAGTTGTGGTAGATTCTACATAATTATGTTTTGGAAGAGTCGGTTTTCTTTCGATCGATCACTACCGATACATCCAACTTTATTCTGCTTTGTTTGGTCCTAAGCTTTCAAGAACCTTAATTTTACTACTAGCTGTAATAAACCGAGACACGAAGGGTACCAGTAAAATGTCAGTGATGTCTGTCGACTCTGTCGTGGGTGTTTTAATGTTATCCACATTGTACACCCCTCATGTTAATAGAGGGTAACGTTGCCTTTTTTAAGAGTTGAGCGTGACGGACTTTTAATTTAACCCAGCACAAAGTTAATTTATTTTAATTAAAACGATTATGTTATACTTATGTACGACGTTACCTTTATAAACGTAGCACAAACAGTTCATTTAAATAATTTCATAAGCTGTCCTCACGACCCTCGCTCGCCAAATATAAAGGCCGTCTGCTAACTAGAATAGCAGTACAAAGAACAATGAACCCTATTAATATTAACGAATGACCTCTTACCACTTTTGCCCTCAAACTATAATCTCTATTTTGCTTGATTTCATTTAATTTAGAAGCTAAGGTTTATACATTTTATTTTGACAATCAAAGTTAGTATCTTGTAGGTTTAGAACTTCGGTACTCTATTAAGGTCTTTGCAGTAATAGGAACAGTAACTATTTTTCCGTAATCTTTGGGAACGCTCTTACCACTTTATAAATCCTTGACAATAATGGATTCTCCAATTTAGTTAGTGCTTTCTATTTCAACCACGTCTTAAAAGGCTAGACTAAAGCAATAAGCGAGCGAAGGATCTAACTGTCTGTGAAGTGTTGCCAGTAAAACGTTGGGAATATTGCCTGTTAACACTAACACTAGTTACGCATATATGTATAAGCTCGTAAATGTTGAGGCAGTAATGTGTAAAATATGTAATATTCTAATTTTGACACGCTTACTTCTGTGCATTTAGCTATAGGTATTAAAACATCTCTTGGCTGGAATCCTGCCTACGATTAATACATTGAATTGAAGCCCTGTGGGCGAAATTCGGGCTTAGTAGGCGACTCGGCCGCTGAGTCTCGTCCGATCCGGTCGAGACAGGAATTTCATTATTATTAATATTTTTGAGTGGTGTTTCGGACGAAACCTTTTTTAGAGGCAAAGTACCGTCAGACACATAATTAAATAATACATATTTTACTTTGTCGCTATGGATAAATTATTAATTACAAATAAAATAAACATTAAAACACATTGCACATTTTGCGCAAAAAAGTGGCATCAGTGATACGCAGAGTGAGGGGAAGCAGCAATAGCGTTCTGAAGGTATTTTCAGAAAGATTGGAAGGGTCTACTATGGATAGGTTTATCAAGCTGCATGTCAGACATGGGTCTTGATGAATCCTTCTCGAGTTGGGAGCTGTTTATTTTGCTGTGTATAATTTGTGTTCTTGTGTGTGTCTAGATGTTACTACTAACATAGTTTTTAAGTTATTTTTGTACTGAATACTAACACGCTATGGGCCGTCGACGCCTGAAAATAAAGATTTTTTTTATTTTTTATTAATGAGTGATGAGATGACAAGTATCCCTACTTGTCAGCTCACTCTTGCTTTGATACGATACCGATACATCGGTATCAGTATCGTATCGTATTTTTATATAAGAGCATCGGCTCTTATAAAAAAATATCGGCGATACTGATACCGTAACAAGACAGGTTATTTTTTTAATAATAATAAAAGGACAAACTAAATAAAATCATTTGAAACTATAGATAGGTTGAGATTAGTTAATAGTTTTAGTAACTAAAATTAACATTGATGAGATTTTTGTATCAAAAACAAAGTAGACGAGACAACACGCGCGTTTATTTTCGTTAAATCGGCCATAAAAATATCGCCGATGCCGATATATCAGCAAGCTTCGAGTATTGCCGATATATCGGCATCGGTATCGGTATAGGATGCATCCCTACGGACAAGTTATTGAATAATTGTTTTATGACTTAGTTATGTGAAAATAAATAAATGGTGGTAATGGTGGAATATTGTTAAAATCCAAGACGACATGTAGATAATTTTGACATTGATTTTAAAGTAACGACTTCCTAATTATAATGATTCATATTGGACTTATTGTCAATCATTAAATCATATAATTAATTGTACATAACTATATAAGAATGACATTTCAATATGTGTACACCATATGTTATGGTAATAATAATAATAATAATAATTTTATTTGCTTGAAACATGGTGATACAGATCTTAAAATACAATAGGTAGGTACATGGTTCTTCATGTTCCGCCTTATAATAAGCATGCAAATTTTTGATCAGGCAAATATTCTTTAAAACCAAACATTACATTTTAATGGTAATTCTGTACAAAGGTAGAGTTTATAGAACTTAAAAAAAATATTAATACCATACTATGTGAAACTACATTCTTAATATAATTAAATAAATTCTAATTCTAAATTCTGATCTCTCACGAGTCGGTTAGTTTTTGACTTTTGGCATTTTGCACGCACATTGAGACATAAAAACTTCTAGTTGGTAGACATAGGTACACAAATGACCCTTTATCTCCCCGCGCCGATTCAGACACATGCCATGCCACGATTATGTATTTTAAAATTGACTTTTATACCTTTTTGGAAAGCTTACAGAATAGGCAAGTTGTTTTATTTATTTATACGATTAATGTCATAGAAATTTTTGTGACGAGGCAACATTTTTGAAGCGTAAAAGGAAAATATTGGTAAGATAATAATATCTCAAAACAAAATAATTAAAATAATGAGCGATATGAGATTATTCTTAATAAGTAGTTTGAAATATGTCCATAGCTTAATTAAAGAGCCAGCTACAACATCATTCTTAATGGTACCCATTCAAATATATATTTTTTTATTTGGAAAATTTTGGTTAAATTTCGAAAAACCCTTAAAATTCAAATATCTCGAAAACTATTGAATTTCGGTCATAAATATAGGGGGTTCAATTTGTTGCATTTTGGCCCCCTTATCAGCCTCTCACATCTAATTGCCGTCTAATTTACATTTAATATTCTTGTTGTACACGTTCCAATTGATATAAAAGACTGATTATTGTTGTTAACATTTATAATTATTATTGTACGCTTTTTAATTGATATATAAGACTGATTATTGTGATTTATCATGTTTACTGTTGATTGTTGTAATTGTATATTAAACTTTATCTCTTTCTAACAATTCCCTGACTTCAACTTAAATAATAAAACTCTACCTAAGGTTTTTCATTCTGACTGTACAAAATTTGCTTAATAAAAAGTATCGTCCGAAACACCACTCAAAAATATTTATAATAATAAAATTCCTGTTTCGGCCGGATCGGACGAGACTCAGCGTCCGAGTCGCCTACTAAGCCGAAATTCGACCGTTCTAGTTTTCTGCAAACCCGCTCTACTCTTTAATTTATTAGTATAAAGCTTTGGTAATCATGAGCTCATGAGGCGGCTTTTTCCGGCAATGAGCGGAATATCATCATCATGGTCCAATGGGACCATTTTAGCTTCTTGTACTACTCCGTCATGTAAACTTTAACTGCCAAAATTTAAAAAGGGATCCAAATTTCTAGCGAATTAATTTAATAATAATAACAATTTAATGACATTCGCGTATCCATATAATACACACCCCCATATTTTAAGGTATCTGCAGATTCCAAAAATTGGTACTTACTCGTATATCTCTCGTAATAAAAATATATTCTATCTAAGCAGTGAATTTCCCTAGAACTCGTCTCCTTCCAGATATACGGTCATGATTACCCAAATAGCCACTTATACAAACTTGGGATAGGCCCACGCAGGCTATTCAGCGTCGGCTGAATCTTCTTATATATAAAATTCTCGTGTCACAATGTTCGTTCCCATACTCCTCCGAAACGGCTTGACCGATTCTCATGAATTTTTTTATGCATATTCAGTAAACCTGAGAATCGGCTACTATCTATTTTTCTAACCTGTAAGTGATAAGGGGTGTTCACCCCAAAATTTATTTTTTTATTTTTTTGATAAGTTTTATTTTTTTATTATGTGGCATCAAAAAATACATACAACTCTAAATTTGCACTTTTTTATCACCAACCCTTGCTTTTTAATAGTCAAAGCAGAACTTTTATTGACTTTTAGAAATATCACGAGGAGAGGGAAGAGGGAGGGAGGGGGAGAGGGGTAGGGGAGTGGGGAGGGATGGGGAGTGCGAGAGGAGGGAGGTCAGACAAAAGGAGGGGGTGGAGAAGGAGGGAATGAGAGAGAATCGGCTACTATCTATTTTTCTAACCTCTAAGTGATAAGGGGTGTTCACTCCAGGAATGGGGAGGGGGAGAGGAGAGGAGTTGATAAAAAATGCTATGCAATAGCTTTACCGCGGCAGTCTCCGAGTGCCACACGTCATTTTTTCTTTTTTTTTTTCAACCATTCAATCACAATGTGCCACAGCGAAGCGTGGCAGGGTACAGCTAGTAAATATATATTTCCTGAAATTAGTTTAAGAATTATTATTTGATGCGCCAGTGAGTCAATTGAGATAGAAGAGCTTTATTTGGCGTGGGTGGGTTATTTTTGAAACTGTCAAAGAAAATAATCCAACATGAAATTGAATTTGTATAGTCGACATCGCAATTCCTTTACCAACCAGCAGAGCATGCCATTAGGCTATCTTTTCATTGTCAGCTAGTGGTTAAGTACTTAACTGGCGTCCAGCACACCAAACTTTGATGGCAACTAAGGCTTCCCAAAAAAAAATTGTTTTACACTACGTACTAAGTGGACTTCAAGTTACGTTCATATCAAACGGGGTACTGTGCACTTCGTCACAATCTCTGCGAGTGGGCATGACGTCATCCACACTGATGACAGCCAATAAAAAACTAGCTGTTTGACAGTTCATCGATGAACACTTTGCTCTGTGATCATCACTATGAACTGTCAACTGAGAGACTCTATTCTATTTCATTTTTTTTTATGGCAAACAGAGCCGATGTCGACTATTCTGCCAATGTCTAAAGTGAATTGGACAGCAAGTGCGCAGAAGCAAAAAAAAAAAACTTAAGTTGATACAGTTAACTGAGAGACTCAATAGCCTTACTGGTGTTGAATGTCACTTCATACAACGTCAAGCTCTATTTGATTGTAACGTAAGTTTCAATTATACCGGGAATATTGTCAATAGCGTTCAAGCAAAAACGTAGTCGACTCAATACCTAATTGACCATGATATTATTTACTATTTTTACATTAGTAATCGGTTTATTTACAGTTTTCCGGATTTAAATGTACCTTCTACCACATAAAACGACTGAAAATAGTATGTTATTTTATGACACATAGGAAAAATTCCATAACACATTAGGTATTAAATAATTGACATGCGGAATTATTAATTGTCCATTATTTTCTTCTTAATACATTAGTATGTTTAGTTTGCTCGCATATAGTCGCAATATTTATAGTAAAACTAACTTTTGTTTTTCTTTGTTCACAGACAAAATGGAGGAGCGGGAGAATGCCGCGGACCATGGTGTCCCCGACATGACCATGATGCCGGAGATCACTGAGCAAGCCATCAATGACAATCTGAAGAAGAGATACATACACGACTTAGTTTACGTATCCTTTTTAATGAAAAAAACCTGCAATAACCGAAGGGTTAGCGAGAGGTGTCTGTCAATTTTTCCCAATTGAACATAAACCTTATTCTGTTAGTTGAAATAAAATAAAATAAATTTGACGCATTGGGGTAGCTTGATATGCTGGCCTCTGTACCCGTAATCAATAAGTCGATAGGAAATCATCTTTCACTAAACCAGCAGTGCAATTCTGTAGAAAGGCAATCTGACCTGTCATTCCATACTAATGCTTATTATTGAGCGTTCACTCAGTGTGTGACTCTTCTGAATCGAGCGGCTGGACTTTTCGTGCTTTCTCTGTTTGAGAAGAGGTTTTTGCCCGGCAGTAAGAAAGTACTAAACTGGTAATATACAGTCGTAAGACTGCCAGTCTGGCTACGCTAGCCCGACAGTCTGCAGTAAGCGAAGTGGTTAAAGCTGCCGCCAACTTCGAAATATACACTTCATTAGAATTCCTGAAATCACGCCATTTCGTTTTACGATTCTTTTCTCTAGATTTGGGAACTTGAAACGCTCTTTAGCGGCTAATCTACTTGAAGAAGTACTAAAGTTTAAGTCATTGAGATTTTTTATGTTGTTTGTTTAGATCTTTTCCTTAATATTTTATACAGACATACACAGGATCCATTCTAGTCGCAGTCAATCCATATAAGGAGTTAGGATGTTACACAACGGTAAGTTTTTTTAATTATTAAAACTTTTTGCACAAGTAAAAATAACCTCAATCATTTAAGTATAAAAAATAGCCTGACAGTACAACAACAGAACTGACATGTTATCGCGCTAAACACGCCGCTATAAAATTAAATGACAGTACGACGTCCAAAGAGTATGACGGGTGCCTCATGCAAAATGGATTGGGATCATCTCACAGTCATATTTCCGCCACCGTTGGTCAAATCAAGTAGCGCGCGCTTGACTGGTCTATAACACATTTCCGTCCCTTTTCACGAAATAACTCCCACAAAAAGAATCCAGCAATCGAGAGGAACGATGTCACCCATAAAAACAAAAGATTGTACGATTACCATACAAACACTGTCATTACTCAGCGAAGAATTGAAAAAAACGCATCAAAGGTGACGCAGTCGTCGCATTTAGCGGTTCCTTATAATTGTGTTCACATTTCTTTTGATATCGATCGCTTGATCACGACAATAGCCCGTCAGTTTCCATCAATTTCCTTCAACAGATAAACAAGAGGAAATGATACATTATTCAGCAGTTAATTATCTATTATGTATGAAGACTGCATACATTAACGTGGGTAGTGATACACTTGACTAGTTGCCAATTATATGGTAATTGATAATGAGATGGGGCTGTTTATTTTTGCTTTATTCAATTTTTGATGGAACCAATATTTATGTATACTACCAATTTGACAGACGAATAATATCTAATGAAGATGTGAATAAATTACGTTTAGCGTTTGCAGGATCATTGTGTAAATCGCTAGACAATCACATAATGTAGTGCTGCTAACAAATAAATTTGACGGGCGCAGTTGGCGCAGTGGCTGAGCGATTATATGCTGCGTTACGTACCTATCGTGGGTACAATTCCTGAACGGCACAAATATTTGTTTGGCCTACAAGTAGTTTTTCCGGGTCTGGTTGTTTGTACGAGTTTTCATGTTTGTAAATGCTTCCACGATGCCGCTAAAATTCCTAGTATGGACGTTTATTTTTTATTAAACATTTTTTTTTATTTTTTTGTTGACAGGATCACATGCTTGAATACCGAGGCAAAGCCTTTGGTTCACTACCACCACACGTGTTTGCTCTGGCTGAGTCAGCATACAGCTCATTACAGGTATGAACAACAACGTACCTACTTAGTTTAAAATGTATAATTACCTACAACAGAAGGTCAAATCAGACATAGTTTAGTTTTTCTTAGTATCATGAATCAGTTTTCAAGAGATTTGCTATTGTATCTACTCATGAATCATCTAAAAGCAATGTTGCTAGTAAAATATATTTCTAATAAGCTTCAGTTCTCTCTATATAAGTTTGCCGCTCTGAAGTAGCCCATAAATGATGGCGCAGTAGTCAAAATCACGCAGCTCTCTATGCAGTGCCTACCGCATAGCCAAATTTCTGAGCAAAACTTACGTGATAATGACGAAATACCACATTGTTGCTGATCTGGTATTGTGATTACTGTACCACTTCAAGTATTATGACGTCATCCACAGCATCGCATGATTAATAGTTTTTTTTCTTAACAGAATGGAGAGAAGAACCAGTCTGTAGTGATATCAGGCGAGAGTGGCGCCGGTAAGACTGAGACAACCAAACTGATCCTACAGTACCTCTGTGCGGCCGGGGGACAGGCCTCGTGGGCCGAACAACAGATATTGGAGGCCAATACTGTGCTTGAGGCCTTTGGTAAGAAACACCAACTAACAAAACACACCACAACTACTTCCAGAATAATTTAATGTAGTATCCTTAGTTCTACGACAAACAGCGTCTCTCTCTGCATTTTGACTTGAACAATCCTGACATCATTTGACTGGCCTGCTGGTCTAGTAGTTAGTGACCCTGACTGCTATGCCGGAGGTCGTGGGTTCGATTCCCACCCAGGACAAATGTTTGTGTGATGAGCACGATCATTTGTTCTGTGTCTGGCTGGAATTTATCTATACATATAATAAGACTGTAAAAAAACTGTGTCTGTACATTGAATATATTTAAAAAATAATAATTGAGGGGGGTTTAGAAACAGTAATAGAGCACGAATCCAAAAAAAAAAGTCTGTCTGTTTGTCTGTTTGTCTGTTTGTCTGTTTGTTTGCACACGCTAATCTTCGGAACTACTAGACGGATTTGAATGATTTTTTTTTTGTTGTATAGATATTAAGTCTGGGCAACACATAGGCTATAATTTATCTTGGAAACTGGAACACCTGATGCAGAACCGCAACAGACCAGCTAAACTATAGGCGATACAAAAATGGTCCCATAGCAAAAATTGTTCCACGTGATGAGCATTTTCTGCTGAGAGAATAAATTTGAAGATCCGAAACACCTGATGCAGAACCGCAACAGACCAGCTAAACTATAGGCGATACAAAAATGGTCCCATAGCAAAAATTGTTCCACGTGATGAGCATTTTCTGCTGAGAGAATAAATTTGAAGATCCGGAACACCTGATGCAGAACCGCAACAGACCATCTAAACTATAGGAGATACAAAAATGGTACCATAGCAAAAATTGATCCACGTTATGAGCATTTTCTGCTGAGAGAATAAATTTGAAGATCCGGAACACCTGATGTGGAACTTCAAGAGCCCAGCTACACTATAACATATATTGGAATGACGTCTTAGCAAGAGTTGTTCAGCCTTATGAGCACTCGCTGTTGACGCATAAAAATCGAAGATCTGGAACACCTGTTGTGGAACTCCAAGAGCCCAGCTACACCATAACTCAAATAGGAATGACGTCTTAGCAAAAGTTGTTCGGTCTGATAGGCATTTCCTGTTGACTTATAAAAATCGAAGATCAGAAACATTTGATATAGAAATTAAAACTATCACTAATTTTATTGCATAATTATAAAATAACATAAGTAGGAGGTACTACGCGGTGAAGGCGGGAACAGTTCAGGACTGATTTTCGATGACGATAATATATCGTTGAAAATTAGACTCTACTGGCTAAAACTCCCATTTTTTTTATCGTATGCCTTCGGGCTTATGTTATTTGAGTGTTTAATTTCCTTTTCCATTTATCTTCGTTACACGGTAGCTTACCCGATAACGCAGGGGAGCAGCCACTTAGATTTTAATTGATCATGTATCATCACAATAAAACTATAACCATGCCTAGAAAGAGGTCAAATTTTTCCCAATGTTTCAAAGGTGCTAAATGATTAAAGACCATAAGATCCCAACAATCTACCGAAGAGCGTTAGGAGAGACTTGATGCTGTTCGAGAACATGAGGCTGCAACTCGCTCCGTGGAAACTTCTTGGGATCGCGAAGCACGCCTGCATTGTCAGCGTATTTACGCATCTACATCCAGGTCTCTAGAGTCCAGTGAAGAATATGTGCGCGACTGACCGCTGATCGTGAACATCATGCACTGTCTCGCGAGTTGGAGACGTTCACGGAAAAAGCATGACGCTTGAGTTTTCAGCGTATATACGCATCGACTCTAGAGATAAGTGGGGGAAGGAGATGCGCGACTGACCGCTGATCGTGAACGTCACGCAACATATTATAGGCTATAATTTATTTTGGAAAATGGAACACCTAAAGTGAAAGAGATATAAAAATGGTGCCATTGCAAAAACTATTCCACGTGAAGAGTGTTTTCTGCTGTGAGACTAAATTTGAAGATCTGGAGCACCTGTAGGGGAACTCCAAAGCCCAGAGACAATATAACTTATACATAATAGAAATGGCGTCTTAGCAAAAGTTGTTAAGTCTGATGGCATTTCCTGTTGACCAACAAAAATAAAAAATCTGGAACATTTGAATCGTCTCGCGCATCCCATTGATTTCCCGTCCCCGGGCTTATAGAATTCGACATCAGATGTTTCAGATCTTCGATTTTGACGACCCCGTTGTCGCTGGCATAAGCAACAGGATCCGCGTACGAAGTCGCGGGCAGAAGCTAGTCTATAATATGTATGTATTTAGAAATATATAGGTATGTTTATCAGCTATTTAGTTCTCATAACACAAGCTCTCAAGCTTAACATGGGACTAAATAGCGTTGTGTGAAAAAGTTGTGGAATATTTATTTTATTTTTTATATTATTATTCAAGCTTGTGAGACATTTAAGCTTGGTCTCTGAGAGGCTATGCACTGACGACGGTGCTTGTAATGAAGCTAGGGCGCAGCTAGAGATTTAGAGGGAGAAGCCACACAATTATTATGAGAAATAAAATATCACACAATAAACAAAAAACAAAAATAACACAACATAACATCAGTACATCACACCTGTTATCCCCGAAGGGTAAGGCAGAGGTGTACCAGTAGTACACCCACAAAACAGTCAAAACAATTTGTTGGCCAATCCTATGATAGTATTTGAGACGTCTGGTCCGTCATCGCCACTAATTGCAAATCTGCAAACACAACATCTGCTATAATACTACTAGACGTTTTTTGGCACACACAATTTGATTATTGAACGGCAGTTATCAAATGTCATATTATCCATGTAAATTGAGGTTTTTTGACGAGCTTTCCAAGCTATGATATCACTGTTTACGCCCCCTCACTAATAACGTCGTGAGTCGCGTCGTCAACCTGTCATGTAGACATTACCCCTCGTTTTGTGTAAAAAGGAGGGGCTGACAAACTAAATCATTAGTCTCTAAGGCCACACCTAAATTGAAACCTTCAAAAGTAATGAAGTTCGTAAAAGAACTCATTATTTGTAGTTTAGTTCCGGATACATACGGCGATAATACAGAGGCCAGCACATGTGTCAAATTTTTTTGTTAGTTTTTCAACTTTATAACGAACAACGTAAGGTTCATGTTCTATTCTGAAAATTTGTCAATTTGGGGTAACTTCATGTGCTGTCTGTACTTACACAGTGAAAGTTACTTTGTCGCAATAGATTTATTCTGTAATGGCAAAATAAAACATTTTTTGGGAATAAATAGTTTAATCAACTTTTGCAGTAAAGTAAACTCGTATAGGTGACTTCCATTATATTATTAGCTGCTGGATGCGAGCCGCTTCCATCCGGTATTATTGGAGATCTATAGGGGAGGCCTATGTCCAGCAGTGGACTTCCTAAGGCTGAAATTATGACTAGCTGCTCCGGCAAACTTCGTTCCGCTTTAGAATCAATTTATTAGTCTTATTTAGTTTTTATTCCTTTCAGTCCTACTGAATATACACTCATTTTTTTTAAATTTAATTCCTTTATAAAACCTGACAAACTGATACGTATAAACACAACAAAAAAAAAGAATTAGCGCAATTGGTCTACCCGTTCACGCGTGATGCCATGACCAAGGAAAATAGGGATTTATTTTTACATACCTACTTATATAGATTTTTACAAATTCAGTTGCTTGATTAATGCGCATAGCTTGCTAAACTGATAGTATAAAAACCTAAAACTCCTTATCATTTGTGTTTACAGGAAACGCCAAAACAGTTCGTAACGACAACTCCTCCCGGTTCGGTAAATTCGTGGAAGTCCGGTTGGACCACCGCGGTGGGATCAAGGGCGCAGTGTTGAGAGACTTCTTGCTAGAACGGGCCAGGATCACGGGACCTGCCCCGAGGGAAACCAACTACCATGTCTTCTACCAGCTCGTTGAAGGAGCTAAGGTAAGCCGTAGGAATAATTCTATAAGATATATTGTATAGATTTTAAAAAATGAGTATAAATATTACTCTTTGAAAGAATTAAATTTAAAATTCTGAAGCCAAAAAAGTTGTGGAGCTTCGTTTGGGTTAAAAGTAATTGAATGCTTAATTAATTGTTTGGTTTAGTTACTCTTTGTAAAAAGCTTTGGTTTCATGAACAACTAGAAGTTTCGTTGACTTTGCTTTACCGTCGATGAATATATTCTGGCATCCCGATTACATCATGATGTTTTTCTACACCGTTTTTAAACCAAGTGACAATGAAACGTCAGAGATGCGTGCCTAGTTTATCACTGCTCTTAAGTTTCCAAGTCTAAAGAAAAAAAATACTACCAATAAATCTTGGGCCCTGTCCAGCATTACAAGGAACTACCAAAACTATACCGCGAGAATCTAAAATGGTAATGGAGTTATTTGGTTAAGGTAGCCCACCAAGTATTATTAGACTAGGGTTCAGTGTGGAGTCTAATAGTAGGACTAAATACTTACCTATTTGACCAAAATCAACACAGACCGCAAAATCTCGTTGTAGTTTTTCAGCCGACTGTAGGTACTGTTCGTATTCACTGGCTGTAATGCCCCATTCCTCTATTCCAGCATAATGCAGAACTCCGCAACATCCTTCGCCTGCGCGAAGACGTCCAGTACAAATACCTGCGGCCCGAGGATGAGGAGGCGCACCGCGGGCGCGGCGGGGAGCAGGGCAAGCTGGAGGCGCTGCAGCTGGCGCTCACCGTGCTGCAGGTGCCGCCGCACATGTGCGAGGGACTCTTCAAAGTGCTGGCCGCGATACTGTGGCTGGGGAATGTACAGTTCCAGGTACGTGTGGAGTGAAGACACAATATTTCTTGAGAACTGTCTCCTTTCTGCCCATCATCGGGTAGTGCCAAATATTTTTATGTCATTTGAAAGGGCATGTTAAAACTTCAAAGTATTCTGCTCGGAATGCCAATATGAAGGGTTTTTATTAAGCGTATAATTGTTGTTTTTGGGCCCATTACTTGACTTGATTTCCCTTTCTACTTTCAAAAAGGGGAATTATAAAACGAGCGATTAAAAAAAAGCTTTGCGACTGATGATGACATACTGTATTAATAACTTGAGCGGTATGAATTTGAGTAAGCGAAAAATTAACTAAACTAACGACGAATATTGATTAATAATAAAATCCAGAACAAGCTTACAAAAAGTGGATTGTGATAAATCCATTAAATATATTAAAATTTTATCCGAGCGACTACATTACTAAGTGAGCGACTGGAAATACAGAGAGGGCAACTTCAATATTAAGATAGAACAAAACAGTTACTCAAAATGGAAACGGTTAGGTTAGGTTAGAACTGTGACGCCAGATGGCCCTTTTTTGTAATGCAGTCGCTCAAATATTATGAAGCTGCTCATTTTGTATTTTAAGTAACTCAAATTAATGTTTGTTAGATACTATTCTGTTGATTTTTCGTCACTTACAGTCAGTCGCTCACTTAGTAATTATATAACCCAAATTAATTAATTTTGACACTTAAAATTGTAATTTACAGTCACTCGTTTTATTGCTACCCTTTCAAAAATATCATCATCTTTTGCAATTTCTGATAACGTCTATAGTCCATTTGCAGTAACAAAAGAAATTGAAACAAACCGTTTTACAGTCCGATCAACCAATTTTAACTTCTATTCCGTAGTTTTAAGGATCGCATTATAAGCAAAAACGTGGATACAACAACAATTGTTAACTGCAGCTGCCATTTGTCATGCTACTAACGTAATAGTTGTCTATATCGGTTGAAGAGACTGTAAAAAAACATACCGTCGAATAGAGAACCTCCTCCTTTTTTTAAGGCGGTTAAAAAGGTTTATTTAATTTTCTTCTCGTATTTCAAATGGACTATAGCTAAATAGTCGGACCGCTTTAATATCAAGGGCTTTTTTATGTTATTATTATTATTTGTTACTAGGCTGGATTTTTCTGATTTTCCTATTATTTAAGCCTCTCTACCCTCTTTCCACTTCTCTCGATGTAGGGCTTTTTGGGATCAGTCTTTGTCGAAGAAACCCATTTCATCCCGCCATCTTCACCTAGGCCTGCCACAAGACCGCTTGTTGTGAAATGTACCTATTTAGGTCATGCACATAAGCTAAGAAATTAATTAAAAACATTTTGTACGTTTCAGGATGTGGACGGTGAACGTTCAACCCTAGCTGGAGAAGACACAGAAGCTGTAGATGCGGTCGCCAATCTGTTGGGGCTGCCCCTGCCTACTGCGAAACGAGTGCTGTTGGAAAGGCAAATCAACGTGCGCGGGAATGTGACGGACATACCGTTGAGATTGCCTGAGGTAGATGCTTGGTTTACCTTAACTTTTTAACCGCGTGTTAGTAGTAACACTAACTCCAAAAGCTGAGTCCACTAGGGCAAAATAAAGGCTTTGTCTTAGTCAAATTGTTTTAAGAACGTACGTTTGACCTACTTGAATCATAACTTTTTAAAAGTGCCTCGATAAAATAATCGAAGCTAATAATTATGAAAAACACTAAAACGTTTTGATCATGTGCACAAGGTAATTTCCCCGATTACAAGAATCCTTTCGCAGAAGGTTTACAGTATTGTCGATTGCCACGAATGTTTTATTTTTAAAATATGCGACCGATGTTGGGAGTTGAAGAAAGTAGGTAATTAATAGGTTTTTCAAAAACCACATTTTCCTTCACAGGCTCGCGAGAACCGCCACGCGATGGCTCGCGCGCTGTACTCGCGAACATTCGCGTGGCTAGTGCGCCACGTCAACAGTTGTTCGGCGCCCGGACGAGCCGCGCGGGCGCTCGGTGTGCTTGACATCTTCGGTTTTGAGAACTTTGCGACCAATTCATTGGAACAACTGTGTATTAATTACGCCAATGAGAAGCTGCACATGTTCTTCAATAATTATGTGTTCGCGCTGGAGCAGGATATTGTGAGTATGCGTCAAATTGCCATCCTAAACTATAAAAAGCGGTTAACAGAACACACGCAGGGCTTACGTAGTATGAAAAAAGATAATAACATACATGCAGTCGAATTGAGAAACTCCTCCTTTCTTGAAGTAGGTTAAAAATGTAAGTATGCATATTATTAAAAACATAATTTATTGATTCCAGTATCGTCAAGAAGGCATCGTCTACAATCAGATCCAGTTCACGGACAACGCAGCGTGTCTCGAACTGCTGGAGAAACCGCCCAGAAGTTTGCTCAAGCTACTCAGTGAACAATGTCATATGCCCAAGGCAAGTCAAAAGTATTTTCAGTAAATTGTAGACTATGGTATATTCTAGCGACATCTGTCTAGCCACATACGAACTAACGACTGACATCCTTCATCGTGATGTTAAAATTATCCGCGCGATCGAACGAATACAACATCCCGACCACAAAAGGCCAACCAACCAACCAACCAAACCAATACCAATACCAATACCAATACCAACCAATACCAATTTTATTTCTTTTCTTTAAAAGCATACTCACTGGTCTTCACTGCTAATATTTTGGAACGAAGTTTCGCGCGTTGCGAAAGGGGGCTAGACGGAAAAAATTAAGACCAAAAGTTGTAACGACACTTTTTGCTAATAGTTGTAAGCGGCGTGCGCGTGTGTCTCTGTCTGTCTGTCTCTCTCTCTCTCTCATAGAAAGCAAGCCAGTTATTTTCGTTTCGTCTTTCTATTTCGCATTGTATACAGGTTTTTTGTACATAATAAATACTAAAACTAACTATATAACTTCGTTCCATCCGGATGTCCCTTTTTCAGTATTTCAGAATTGAGATTTAACTACATAAAACGTTTTTTGTTACGTAAATGTTTTTTTTATTCTTCTTCAGTTATGATTTATGGTTAGTAATTAAGATGTTGTCAGAGTTTTTATGCAGCCCAATGGGCCTTCGATTTGGCTTCACATGCCCGTCGAAAAGGCGTGTTTTCCTCACGGTATTTTGCCTGTGATAATATTTATGCAATATCTACCGAAAAGTCATGAGGTGCGTGTCTTAGGTTCGAACTCGGGACCTATGTCACGACTTAGCTTTATTCGTAACTGTGTATCCTTTACAGGGCTCTGACGGCGCCTACCTAACAAACATCCAAGGCGAGTTCGGCGATCACCAGTCCTTCGTCAAGGGCTCCCGTCGGAAATGGGAGGAGGAGTTCGGAGTGCAGCACTACGCGGGCACCGTCAGCTATAGCGTGCAGAGCTTCGTGGACAAGAACCGGGACACGCAGCAGGATGCGTTCATCGACCATCTGAGTCGGTCTGCCAATCCCTTTGTAAGGGAACTGGCCGATTATGTTCAGGACTTGGCGCCACCTGGACAGGTACTTATTTCATTTTTGATCTTAAGTCAAGTGTGTTAAAGTTGATTATTATTGATGTTGTGCAGCAGAACTATTGACGATCTCAATCGGTCGGAAGCTATGTGATTTGAATTAGTGGGCCAATTAAGAATTTATTCTAATACAGACAAGGTTGATTATTGCAAACCATAAACGGTGCATCTGACCTTCAATACTCCTTTATTGCATTCCACAATGTAGGCTTAGGTGGTACTTAAACATTTCAAGAAACAATCATGGACCCTGTCGGGCACAGCAAAAGATACATAATTTATGGAGAGGAGAACTTATCGTCTACGTATCTTATAATATAACTTATTTTAAATTACCTTTTACACAATCCAACTTATTTTAAGCTCACTTTTAAAACAATAACAATAATATTTATAATTTATTTAATATTCATTTAATATTTATAACCTTACTTCCACTACCTAAGCAAAAATTCTGTTTCTGGGGCATGCATCTTCAAGATCATGTAGATGCTTTCAGAATATCCTATTTATATTATAGCGACATAATCTCGCCACATACGAACTATAAAATATGATATATCCTAAATCACGCAGTTAAAGTTATTCGCGCGATTGAACGTATATAACAACTCTACAACAAACGTCGGCCAGTAGTAGCCAACCAGATAACAGCCTTAGGAGCCTTAGGAGCTTTAGGATCCTTCCTTTTCTATGGGGGATGCGGAACGTTACACCCTGTTTCACGTGTCTCTAAAAAAATAAATAGTTCCGAGCTGTCTAAATCTGCTTGTTATCTTTAATTAAATAAAATTCAATTCAATTAAATTAATTTAGATAAATTACAAAACAAAATACTATAAATTATCCATATTTGGGTTCTTCGACTATTGCTTATAATTTAATACTCTTTTTCAGGACACGTCCCTCTCGAGCCCTAACTCAACGGGCACGACACAGCGCGGCACGTCCAAGGGTCGTCCGACTGTCGTGGACACGTTTAGAGCGCAACTACAGTCACTTGTTGATATGCTACAAGCTACCGACGTTTGGTGAGTACCACATATATCTTTAAATTACAGTTTTTCCAATTGAAATTGTTGTCCATCTTACAAAATATCATCAGCCTGCCTGCGTCGTTGGTCTAGTGGTCGCAAGCATTACTGCTGAGCTTGAGGTCCCGGGTTCGATCCTCGGGTAAGTCAAAGCGTTATTGAGTTTCTCTATTTGGAATTTCTCAGTATCAGCACAGTCTAAAAACATACAGTCGTCCGACGAAGCCGTCTAGGCAGGGCAATCGTGAGGGGCGAGACGCGGGAAAGCCGCTCCCGCACTGCTAACAAAACGACGTAGTGCGGGAGGTATTATTCAAGTCTAACGCGTGTAGAAGTTGTCTATTACATGACTGGCGAAATGTGGGTGTACCTACTATTGGTACACCTCTGCCTAACCCTTCGGGGATAACATGCCTGATGTTATGTTTATGTTAAAATATCACCTGCCTAGCCTTTTCCCAACTATGTTAGGGCCGACTGCCAGTCTAACTGTAAGCAGCTTAATACCAATGTTTAACATGGAAAGAATGTCTATCTGTCCTCCACATCCCAGTGACTGAGTACATGATACCTCTTGATTAGACTGGTTATCAGAGTTTCGGGGTTCCGACTACTCATAACAGTCGTAATGACTGTCAAAGATATCCATTTGTAATTAATGTTAACCATCCATGGATCCGCTTCTGCAAGAGTAGCTTAAACTTCGATCAACTCGTATGGCTATTATTTATTTATTTATTTAGTACATGGAGGACTTACAGCTAACAAAAACAAATAAGAAAGCAATAGTCACCAGAAAGCCAATTACAAGTCCTCGCGTTTAGGTTTACAATAAAAAATCAAATAAGACGCTATCACAGACAATATATTATCATAATATTGAGTCATAAGCACCTCCCTTCAAAATATACGTGTGAATTAATTTGTCAATTCTCCCACAGGTATGTCCGCTGCATAAAACCGAATGAAAACAAAGAGGCGGGCAAGTACTCGGAACAGCTGGTGCTGGAGCAGCTGAAGTACCTCGGCATGAACGAGATCGTGCGCATCCGGCGCGACGGCTACCCCATCCACCTGCCCGCGCCGCACTTCCGCGCGCGCTACCGCTGTCTGCTGCCGCACCCCAGGCCCCAGGACCCGGACATACAGTGAGTACTTACATCCACCTGCCCGCGCCGCACTTCCGCGCGCGCTACCGCTGTCTGCTGCCGCACCCCAGGCCCCAGGACCCGGACATACAGTGAGTACTTACATCCACCTGCCCGCGCCGCACTTCCGCGCGCGCTACCGCTGTCTGCTGCCGCACCCCAGGCCCCAGGACCCGGACATACAGTGAGTACTTACATCCACCTGCCCGCGCCGCACTTCCGCGCGCGCTACCGCTGTCTGCTGCCGCACCCCAGGCCCCAGGACCCGGACATACAGTGAGTACTTACATCCACCTGCCCGCGCCGCACTTCCGCGCGCGCTACCGCTGTCTGCTGCCGCACCCCAGGCCCCAGGACCCGGACATACAGTGAGTACTTACATCCACCTGCCCGCGCCGCACTTCCGCGCGCGCTACCGCTGTCTGCTGCCGCACCCCAGGCCCCAGGACCCGGACATACAGTGAGTACTTACATCCACCTGCCCGCGCCGCACTTCCGCGCGCGCTACCGCTGTCTGCTGCCGCACCCCAGGCCCCAGGACCCGGACATACAGTGAGTACTTACATCCACCTGCCCGCGCCGCACTTCCGCGCGCGCTACCGCTGTCTGCTGCCGCACCCCAGGCCCCAGGACCCGGACATACAGTGAGTACTTACATCCACCTGCCCGCGCCGCACTTCCGCGCGCGCTACCGCTGTCTGCTGCCGCACCCCAGGCCCCAGGACCCGGACATACAGTGAGTACTTACATCCACCTGCCCGCGCCGCACTTCCGCGCGCGCTACCGCTGTCTGCTGCCGCACCCCAGGCCCCAGGACCCGGACATACAGTGAGTACTTACATCCACCTGCCCGCGCCGCACTTCCGCGCGCGCTACCGCTGTCTGCTGCCGCACCCCAGGCCCCAGGACCCGGACATACAGTGAGTACTTACATCCACCTGCCCGCGCCGCACTTCCGCGCGCGCTACCGCTGTCTGCTGCCGCACCCCAGGCCCCAGGACCCGGACATACAGTGAGTACTTACATCCACCTGCCCGCGCCGCACTTCCGCGCGCGCTACCGCTGTCTGCTGCCGCACCCCAGGCCCCAGGACCCGGACATACAGTGAGTACTTACATCCACCTGCCCGCGCCGCACTTCCGCGCGCGCTACCGCTGTCTGCTGCCGCACCCCAGGCCCCAGGACCCGGACATACAGTGAGTACTTACATCCACCTGCCCGCGCCGCACTTCCGCGCGCGCTACCGCTGTCTGCTGCCGCACCCCAGGCCCCAGGACCCGGACATACAGTGAGTACTTACATCCACCTGCCCGCGCCGCACTTCCGCGCGCGCTACCGCTGTCTGCTGCCGCACCCCAGGCCCCAGGACCCGGACATACAGTGAGTACTTACATCCACCTGCCCGCGCCGCACTTCCGCGCGCGCTACCGCTGTCTGCTGCCGCACCCCAGGCCCCAGGACCCGGACATACAGTGAGTACTTACATCCACCTGCCCGCGCCGCACTTCCGCGCGCGCTACCGCTGTCTGCTGCCGCACCCCAGGCCCCAGGACCCGGACATACAGTGAGTACTTACATCCACCTGCCCGCGCCGCACTTCCGCGCGCGCTACCGCTGTCTGCTGCCGCACCCCAGGCCCCAGGACCCGGACATACAGTGAGTACTTACATCCACCTGCCCGCGCCGCACTTCCGCGCGCGCTACCGCTGTCTGCTGCCGCACCCCAGGCCCCAGGACCCGGACATACAGTGAGTACTTACATCCACCTGCCCGCGCCGCACTTCCGCGCGCGCTACCGCTGTCTGCTGCCGCACCCCAGGCCCCAGGACCCGGACATACAGTGAGTACTTACATCCACCTGCCCGCGCCGCACTTCCGCGCGCGCTACCGCTGTCTGCTGCCTCACCCCAGGCCCCAGGACCCGGACATACAGTGAGTACTTACATCCACCTGCCCGCGCCGCACTTCCGCGCGCGCTACCGCTGTCTGCTGCCGCACCCCAGGCCCCAGGACCCGGACATACAGTGAGTACTTACATCCACCTGCCCGCGCCGCACTTCCGCGCGCGCTACCGCTGTCTGCTGCCGCACCCCAGGCCCCAGGACCCGGACATACAGTGAGTACTTACATCCACCTGCCCGCGCCGCACTTCCGCGCGCGCTACCGCTGTCTGCTGCCGCACCCCAGGCCCCAGGACCCGGACATACAGTGAGTACTTACATCCACCTGCCCGCGCCGCACTTCCGCGCGCGCTACCGCTGTCTGCTGCCGCACCCCAGGCCCCAGGACCCGGACATACAGTGAGTACTTACATCCACCTGCCCGCGCCGCACTTCCGCGCGCGCTACCGCTGTCTGCTGCCGCACCCCAGGCCCCAGGACCCGGACATACAGTGAGTACTTACATCCACCTGCCCGCGCCGCACTTCCGCGCGCGCTACCGCTGTCTGCTGCCGCACCCCAGGCCCCAGGACCCGGACATACAGTGAGTACTTACATCCACCTGCCCGCGCCGCACTTCCGCGCGCGCTACCGCTGTCTGCTGCCGCACCCCAGGCCCCAGGACCCGGACATACAGTGAGTACTTACATCCACCTGCCCGCGCCGCACTTCCGCGCGCGCTACCGCTGTCTGCTGCCGCACCCCAGGCCCCAGGACCCGGACATACAGTGAGTACTTACATCCACCTGCCCGCGCCGCACTTCCGCGCGCGCTACCGCTGTCTGCTGCCGCACCCCAGGCCCCAGGACCCGGACATACAGTGAGTAATTACAAATTATTTGTGGTTGATGCAGCATTTACCTCCATTCGAATGTTGCGAAAGTATCTTTTGTTCCCGTGACCCCCGGCCCCCGATGCAGGTGTGAGACGAAACACCGGGGTGGTTTTAGTCAGTAAAAGTTTGGCAGACCTATCCGCGCTCTCCTCGGGGCAGAGGATTGCGGATTTTGTCACCCCGCACTATAAAAAAGGCATCATGCCTCCAACAGGGTGTTGCGGAAGTATCATCTGTTCTCGTGACCCTCGGTGCAAATGTGAGACGGACCACAGAGAAAGTTTCTATTCAGTAAGAGTCTGACAGACCCCTCCGCCCTTCCCGAGGCATTCATGAGGATTTTCCACCTCGTATAGTAAAAGTTTGCTCAAACTTTCTCTGATATAAATATCCTTTCTGTTTTTCAGAGCAATTACAGCGATAGTGAATGCGCCTAAGGACGACTGGCAGATCGGACACACGAAAATCTTCATGAGGAGTTCAGTACATGCCCCGCTCGAGGCTAAAAGGACCGCGCTTTTGCAATCGTCTGCTTTGCTTATACAGAAGGTAAAACGAATATTTTTTCAGTTTACACCATTTAAGTCATTTATGTATGTTGTTCTAATGCAGGGTTGATACAACTGCGGGGTATTCTTTGCAAATAATACGAGCATTAGTAATGTCTCAAGACCGCTTCTTTTTGCTGTATCTGTCCTAACTGCTATTTACCAAAACGTTCACTTTAAAACAATAAATTAGAGTTAAATGTACGAAGACGGCGCCTCTCTGAGAAACATAAGGTCCGCACGACCCGGGATGTTTGCATTTTACTTTGATTTGTAGTCGTGTTATTTATTTTTGCACTGTTTAAGGGCCATACTGAACACGCATAGTTTACGTAGTACAATTTAATGCTTATCTGTCGTATCACCCCTGTATACTAAAACTGGTGCCCCATTTTGTGTTTAGATGAGTTCTTTCCGATTATCTGTTATTGTACCTAACACCTTAACCCTCCACAGTGGTACAAGGGCTCGGTAAAACGTCGCCAGTACGTCACGTGGCGCAACGCCGCCGTAGTGCTGCAAGCTGCGCTGCGCGGCTGGAAGGAGCGCGCCGCCTTCCTGCGCATGCGCCGCGCTGCGCTGACGCTGCAGAGACATCTCAGGGGAGCCTTCGCCCGCGAGGTGGCCGCTGCGCTGAGAGAGATGAGGAGGGTCAACCAGGAGATCAAACTGAGGGAGGAGAGGAACAGGTACATATTTGCTACATATCAGACTTGTAGGAAGAAAACAACAGAAAGGACTGGTAACAAGCGGGTGTGCAGGTTTAAAACTGTAATTAGTGACAATGTAAAATAAATAAATAAATGTAAAATACAAACCTATTCCGAAATCTAAAAATGACTTCCTTTTTTATTGTTCACAATATTTTATCGTTTGGTTTTTCGTGTCTTAAACTCAAGAGCAATAGGAACAAAAAGGACATTACCAAAGTCGTGTTTTAATCATTTATTTAGTACATGGAGGACAGCTGTAAATCCTATAATAAAAACAAACAGAAAATAAAAAGAAACCATAGTCACCAGAAAGACAATTACAAATCCTCACATATAGAATTATGTTAATTTTTTTATGGAGCACAAAACAAAAAGAAAACCTTATTTATTTAAAGGAATAACTATTTTAAACTTTCGTTCACAATATAAAAAAGTGATGTGTGGCACTCGGAGACTGCCGCGGTAAAGCTATTGCATAGCATTTTTATCAACTCTTCTCCTCTCCCCCTCCCCATTCCTCCCCCCCCCCCCTCCCTCCCTCTCCCCCACACCTCCCCCCCTCTCCCCCACACCTCCCCCCCTCTCCCCCACACCTCCCCCGCCCCTCCTCTCACCCCTCCCTCACTTTCCCCTCCCGTCTCCTGCTTCTTTCCTCCACCAAACCTCCCCTCCCCTTCCCCGCCCCTCCCCCTGCCCTCCCCTTTCCCCTCCCCATTATCCAATACGTCTATACAATACGTCTAATCGCACACAACGCCGTGTCGAAGACTGCCGAACTGAAACGACGTTAGACGATGCACATGTCACATGTGTATAACACACATAACACATGTTAAACTGTCCATTTCTATTCCAGTATCCAAGAAAAGGCGAACCAAGAGCGAGCAGAACTCGAAAACATGGCGGACCAACTCCGAGGTCTTTCCTGCCCGACCAGCACTCGGGCAGAGTCGGTCAACTTGGACAATTTGTTCGACTTCTTAGCCGACGTGCCCACACAACGAGGTGCGCCCGACGGACAGCCGGATTCGCATCAACCGACCATCGCCGAAATAGGAGACTCCATGGAAAGGCTTGCTGATGATCTGCATCAAGAGGTGAGTTGTGACATTTTTATTATAGCGCCGTTCGTGATTTATTTTCGTTTGATTTATCGTCGTTTGACTTTTGTTTATTTTTTCTGCTGACGCTATAACATAGTTATCATAATTAAGTGGAACAAGGTGCAAATAATTTTAATGTTGTTTTATTTTGTAAGATAATTGTTAAGTTATGAAATAATATGAATGAAATCATCTTTAATGTTACTATCATGTATGTTAAATATTGTTAATAATTTTGTTGTGCTACAATTACCAAACTAAATGAGCTCCTGTCGCCTGTGATATAGGTTTATATAACCTAGTACAGGCAGCTAACATTTGAATCCCTTTCGAAATTATGATTATGATTTTTGTATTTTATTTTACCTATTTTAATTTTGGAATTATTATTGGAATTGTTTATTGTTTAAAACTACCAAAAAAGTTAAAACTACCAATTTGGTATTATTTTATTGCGACGGCTTCATTATCATCGGCCTATGCTTGTCCCAGCTATGTTGAGGTCAGCTTGCAGTTTAACCGGATGCAGTTGAATACTTATGTTCTACTTGGAGCAACTGCCGATGCCCCTTGGTTAAAATGGTTGTCAGAATTTCGAGCTTCTGACTACTTATAACGACTGTGAAAGCAGAGACACATTTGTAATCTATACTTATATATTATAAACAAACAATCAAATGTTTGTTTGCATTGAATAGGCTCGGAAACTACTGGACTGATTTAAAAATTCTTTCACCGTTGGGAAGATCGGGTGACATAGGTTACTTTTTATCCCTGTATTCCCACGGGAACTATGCGGAAGAAACCGCGTGATGTCTGCTAGTATCAAAGAATCTGTAGTCTTATTTTTTTATTTTCTTTTTCCGTTTTGGAGAAGAAATACATGTAGAAATATTTACAAAACGATCACAAGCATTAGACACGTTTACATAATAACCTTTGTTCACAGTTGGAGCACGTCTTAGCCGCGGAAATGAACGAGCTGAGCAAGTCGCACACGGAAGCGCAACGCAAGCCCGACGGCGCGCCGTCCGAGTCCATCCCCCCCGCGCCCCCCGCGCCCCCCCGCACGCTCGCCATCCAGCCGCACGCGCCGCCCGCGCCGCCGCCGCCCGCCTCTATGACGTCATCATTCAACGGCGTCATGACTAACTCCATGAATGGCATGTCTCCGATGTCGAATGGTGACGCGATGACGTCATCGTTGATATTGCCGCCGCCGCCGCCGGTGGAGCCGCTGATGGAGGAGTCTCCGGTGTTCCCGCCGCCTCCTATGACGTGCACATTGCCAGAACCGGCTGGACCTCCGCCACCGCCGCCACCTCCAACTAAAGGTGATTTTAGCTTATAATTTTTATTAGAGTATTAAAACATGGCATACATAATCAAAACCTCACTCCCATATTAATAGCGGGAAGTTGAGATAACAAAAACCAATCAAACTTAAACCTCAAAAAATGTATGGTAAATCCGAAGATCATACTGGTTACCAATATCTTCTCTATTAAAACGCTACTGGTAGCAACTTAACGCCTAATAAGAGACGATTGTTTTAATAAAAACGCTACAAAAGGAAGAAAGAAAGAAAATACATTTATTGGCAACAGCTGGATACACGCTCAGCAAAAACACATTAACACAGAGAAAAAGAGACAAAAATGGCATGTCTCACGGCTGCGCCAAAAGGTTCATTTCAGCGTAATGCCAGACAGATGAAAAGCTGTATCCAGATAGAAACAATGTTACCACACCATATTGATTATGCATCTATTCCTATTTATTTTTCTTATTCCCACAGACGCAACACCACCAGAGCTAACCAATGGTATTATCCCCAACGGGAAGCTATCGGTAGTGAAAAGCAAGGAGCCGATATACGAAGCGGTGATACCGCGACCGGCGCCGGAACAGAACAGTGAGCCGTCACCACCGCCTCCGCCACCACCGCAACCCGCACCAGCTGAGAGTAATGGGTATGTGGATTCGATTGAAATAAAAACTTCTTTTGCATTAGTGTAGTCCTTGCGAAGCACATAAAAGTGCATCTTTTCCATTCTTAATCAATATAACCGTTACGTCTCTCAAAATAAAGTCGAAAATAAACCACGTACTGCTGTCGTAAATAATAATGCTCTCGAATTAATCGAAGTTTATTTATTTTCAACTCTATTCATGTCACCGCAAAACGATAATTGCAGTGAAACCCGCGCTTCTATGCGCTTGACCAGATAAACGTTAGCTCTTAGGTTGCTAAAACTAGGCAAAGAACGATCTATAGAAGTAGTTTGCTGCAGTGATCGACTATTAATGGATGTCTGTATTTTAAAGTTGTTGTTAGATAATCATTGATTTAAATCACTGTCATGAATCTTTGGTTTGAATTTAAAAAAACTGTGTACATCGGTTTCAAATCGACTCATACTCTGAAATAACAATTTTGTATGATTCAATAGTTTTGATCATATTCTTGGGTTGCAACACCCTCGAAAAACTTGGTTATTGATATCAAAATTTCATGCACCCGACCTTATTTCAAATCAAAGTTTATCTTGATATCTACCTTAAAATTAGTGGCCATATTTGGTCATTTTTTTAAACGCAATTCCATTAAGCAACTGTCAGAATTATACTGACGTCGCTAATCTCCATTTGACCATAGATGGAAGATCTACTTTTCGCAAACTAATGAAAAAGGTACACAGACTCCATCCTTTAAGAGGTTCTCAATTAGGAAGAGGAAGAATTTGGGACATAACCCATTTCATAGAAACTTGAAGATGTAAGGAGTAAACTGCGCACTGTGTGAAGTTAGCTGCGGTTAGTCACGTTGTCATAATTTTATCAGGAGAAATGTATTAGAAAACTGGCAAGCATTAAAATGGGGTTTCTTAGTCGCGATGAATATTTACACATGCTCAATATAACTTAAGAAATTTCGTGTTGTTTCTCAAAAAAACTCAAAAAATTTATAACTTCACGGGTAGTAAAGTTCGTAGTGCTGAGTTTACTCCTGATACCTTCCAGTTTAAGATAAAAACCTGCTTCACGGTGATCATAAACGTGACCGAATCGCAGAGGATTTAGGCATTTATATCATTCAACACTTATAAACGTCACTAAGGCTTAATGCAAAAAAAAATGTATTTTATTTACTATTTTCTGTATTTAAATCTATTGGTCCAGTGTTCAGGCCTGTGACGTCATTAATTAATATGTACTTTAAAAGTTTATCACAAACACCGGTAAATGGTAGTAGCTGGTATTACTGTTATTATATTTTCCTATTTGCCGTTGCTAAACTCAAAAGTGCTATCTCAAAAAAAAACTTTAAATTGATATTTATGGCATCAGATAGCATAAAGAACGACAAATTAGATTATCCAAGCCTTAAATAAGATACCAAAACATATAAAAAAAAAGTAAAAAGAAAACTAGCTTCCCTGAGATACCGTTGCGTTTAGCACACAGCAGTATTTGCCTATATTCTAAGTTCGAAAAGCTTCACATTAATATCGTAATTACTATGCAGGGTCATCCACAAAGAGATTGAGGTCGAACCTGAGCCGTCCGACGCGCCGTTACCACCACTGCCGCCGATAGACAACGGGCCGTCTCCGCCACCTGTTCCCATGGACACCTGCATTAGCCCTCCACCTATGATGAATGGAGACTCCACTGTAAGTGTCATTTCTATAGAACGTCTCGGACACTAATTTGCATAATCCTCTCATGATCCAACCAAGTTAATGTCTTGAATTTAAAAGAAACAGTGACATCTACGTTGAACGTTACGTAAAACACCGACCTAAAAGCGTTTGTAAAAACTAATTTAAGTACACAAATAAATATCATTTATCTTTATCTTTTTAATACGACATATCCATATTATGGTGAAATTACAATCCATGGGTTTGGTTCTTTCTTAAATATTTATTTTAATATATTAAAAAGAGAACTTTGGGTCCCTTTTTAAGAATATTGCCGGGACGGAAACGTGTGAGATTTGACATGTATAAAGTTTATATGAAGAGAAGGTGCAGAAAAGTAAAAAGGTCGCATTTCGACCATAAGGCGACAACTAGAAATAAATTTATTTAAACCTTTATCCCAACAGAGCATAGACCGCAACGCGCGTCGCAAAGAGCGCGTGGAGCGAAGATTACATCAAATTGAAGCTCAGGCAACTACGTTACCGCCCACAACGCCACCTGCTGACGTCACCAACGACTTGTCCGAGTTCGCCAAGTTATATTTCAACGATCACCCGCGCTCGCCTGAAGGTAAAATAGACCAAAACTCTTTAGCAGTAAAGTTGCTTTTTGCGTAGTGTATTAAAACCTAGTCTTCCTTGAAAATATAATTGTTATCCTCTGCCTCGTTGGTCTCAAGCACTACTGCTGAGCATGAGGTTCTTCCGGGTTCGATCCCCGGTCGGGCAAAGTGATAACTGAGCAAAGTGGCAATCGCAACAAAATTTGACATCTGTGAAAATATTCATAAGGTTCAAATCGATATGAACTAATAAAATAACCCCTTTTTTGTGCTTGTCAGGTACAATCATGGCGACGTTGACCCGCAAGAGCAAGTCGATGGAACTTCTAACCAAGGAAGAAATGATCACGTACCACAAAGGGAACAACATTCCCACCTCACACATACAATTACATGATCCCGACAGTGTGACTGCGGCCGTCAATATATTCAGAGTAAGTCTGTTTACATATCTTTCGAACATAAAATACTGTGTAGTGTGTGTCGTGTCTGTTTCAGTCTCCGTATAGGTATTTTTCGTCGAATCAATTGGAAGTTTCACAATAGAAGAGGACAATAAACATACTGCACCCATCTGTTTTATTGATGAAAAGTACATAAAAAATATATACTTAATTAAAAAAATATAATGCGAGAGTGGTTAAAAAAACCTGGCCAAACTATGCTTAGTTATAAATTCAATAATTACTGTTTATTAAACATTGCACTCATAAGTTTTTAATGCCAACCGAAAGTATGACGCCTTTAGAATAAACGAGCGTCGGGTAGTCTTTTTTTCCTTGCTAATGGGTTGACACTGTCACCATACCTGTCAACTTGACAGGTATGGTATACTGGTTTAAATTTTACTCGTGCTGGACCACTTCAGGATTCATTCATTTACGAGTACAATAAACACATACAGGACATAATTGTGAATACGATATAGTGTTGTCTATTAACTCGAACATAAACGCAGGCGTAGCGTCCACGCTTAAAGACAATGCAATCGCCAAACTCATTTTCAACATCAAATTCGATTCGGAGAAAGGATTATGTCGAATCGAATGTACAGACGCCAGCACATCAACCTACCCGAAACTGACAAATTTCCCCAATCAATTTTGAACCTTATGACTCATTAGCAATAAAGTTAAAAATGTATTAAAGAAATTTGACAGATTGTAGTAGGTTGATGTGCTGGCGTCTGTACATTCAAAGATTATTTACTTCAGTAAAAAATCTTTGAATGTAAATTTGATTCGAATTTACAGAAGTTAATAATCTTTTAACGTTCATAAATGACTGGGTTACTTATTTGTTTTTTCTTCTTATTAGGATCTTTGTCGCTACATGCGTGGAGAGCTGACGGCTGAAAAGGAGACGCAAGTGATACAATCTGTCATCGGCAAGGGTATTGAACGAGAGGAGTTGAGAGACGAGATTCTGGTGCAGTGTGTTAGACAGGTAAGTCATCTATTAATACGTTTAATTAAAATATCTCTTACAATTGTTCTGCAACTGCTGAGTTTTTATATGTAGTATTTCCTGGGGATGGTATTGGATTGGTTTTCCATTGTGTATGTGTTTGCGTACTGTGGTTCATACAACATTTATTGTAGAGTATGTCAAGGCACTATTTTGGAACCTGTACTGTTTCAAGTTATGGTTAGTTATTTAAGAACATGCTCAAATATGTTAAGCATTAAAATGCCGTTAATCAGTTACTTTCTAAAGCTATGTCTTCCTACAAGATTGATGGTTAAAAAGGGCTACTGATAGAAAAATGCCCTATTAAATCCACCAAAATATTGCTGTTAAAATGTTAAAAATAACAAACACGTGTTTGTGTATTACGGGGGTGCTCGGGTATAGCGCGATTTGCTCCGCCCTGTATCGCCAGAATTGATACGGCTCTGAGTGAAAGTAGGCTGACTCTGGATCTGATAATTGTGTTCATGTTTATAACAGGATTTTTTTTATTAAAAATCCGTTTTTTTTTCCATCCAACATCCTTAAATTAATGTTGCCATAAAATAACTCTATTTAATGTCGTAATCTCTGTTACGCAGATCACTGAATGCCCATCGGAAGAGTGGGCGGAGCGCGTGTGGCTAGTGCTGTGCCTGTGTGCAGTGGCGTGGCAGCCCAGCCGCGGCCTGGCGCGCTACTACAGCGCGTGGCTGCGGGCGCGCGCGCGCCTGCTGGGGGCGCCCGGCTCGCCCGCGTCGCCCGCGTCGCCCGCCGCGCGCGAGGCGCACTGTGCGCAGTGGTGTCTGGACAACTGTCGCGGGGCCGCGCCCAGGCAGCTGCCGCCCAGTACTGTGGAGATTGCCGTGAGTATACCAGATAACACAACAGACCGACCGTCACGCGTCATCGAGACCAAGATCTCAGCCAATGGAACTGTTGAATAATTTTCCCTCCCTACTTATCGAACTCCACTTATATTGAAACCCTCGGTTTATCGCAGGCCATGCGTCGCCTCGGCACCATAGTGTGCCGCTTCTTCTTCCTGGACGGGCGCACGAAGGCCATCGACGTGCACCCGGCGGACACGGCGGCGGCGGCGGCCGCGCGCCTGGCGGACAAGCTGGGCCTGGCGCCGCACTCGCGCGCCGGCTGGGCCGTGTACCAGCAGCGGGCCGGCGCGGAGGAGCACGTGCGGGCCACGCATTACTTGTATGACGTCATCGCTGCTTGGGAGATGTGAGTAGATACTTTGTCAAATTTGTCACATTTAAATAAAGACGCCGCCAGCACATCAAGCTATTCTTAACTGTCAAAATTTTCCACTTGAACATGAACCTTGTACGTTTTGTTGAAGTTAAAAAAAACTAAAATTGACATTTGATAGCACCTTTATTCCGTTTTAGTTAGGCATGGTTTTAAAAACCTTAACGTATAGACATATCAATCCACATTTTAGTTATCTGTGCTCTTTTTAAATCCCTCATTGTGTCTCTCAGGCAACAGGGTCCCGGAGGTGGTTCCGCAGACAATCGCTTCGTGTTCAAGCGCCGTCTGTTCCGCGGCGGGCGCGAGCTGCCACACGACCCCGTCGAGGTGGCGCTGTTGTACGCACAAGCTGTGCACAGCGTCGTCAAGGTAAGAGGACTACACAGTGCCTAGATTTCGGAGGGCAGGAGTTATATATCCCATACTAGCAGACGGTTCCCGTTCCCGTGGGAATATAGGGATAAAAACTTGCCACTTTCCTCAATTTTTCAAATAGATCCAGTGGGATCGAAGCCTATTCAATGCAAACAAATAAACAATTCAATCTTTCCTCTTTATAATATTAATATTAGTAGCTATAGACTGACAACATCAGGGTAGAGATTTGAATGTCTACGATTATGTCAATAATATAATCATTATTGTGTAATAATGTCTTAATGTAGAAAGGGGAATGTTTTGCTATTTTGTGTTCTTTTTTTGGTTTGCTTGTTTGATGGGGTTTGTTTGAAGTCGCGTGCGAATTGTTAATAGTAGATTAAAAGATACGCTTACAATACTGAAAAAGTGTAAAAACAAAGTACAGAAAAAAAACGCCAAAAAGGAATGTGCACTCATAGTCTTGGGGTTTCTTGTTTATCACTGGGAGGAGAATGCATGCCAGAGAAATTAGTTTTTAAGATTTATTTTATTTTATTTACATTAATTTTATGATGTTTTGCTTATAGTCAATGTGTGTGGTGTGTGTTGTTGTTTTACTGTCTATTTACTGTAATTGGTTTTCTTTTTACCGTAGTAAATAAATAAATAAATAAATCACGGTCAATAGTCTAAAAACAGTTGCTATTATATATCGTTGTATGGACCAGATGGACGAGTTCCCCGTATCGGAGAAGGTGGCGCTGCAGCTGGCCGGGCTGCAGGCGCAGGTGTCGCTGGGCGAGCCTCCGCCCAGTCCGCCGCCGCCGCACACGCGGGCCTACTACGCGCAGCCCGAGCAGTTCCTGCCGCAGCGCATAGCGCGGGCCAGGCCGGCGCAGCAGTGGGTTAGTACCTCGAGAGTGTTTATGGGGAGAATGATGTCTAATTGTCTACTATATGAGATCCTGATAGATCTAAATCCAAAATTTTCTTTGTAAGGTTCCCTAGTCTGGATCGGAAGTTGCCCGTGGTCCACCTACGTTAGTTCACCTGAGTGTGCAACGGGTATTTTTTTTCCAATGGTCCACCAAAGTATTTACTTTTGAGAATGTATCATATATGAACCAAGATAGATGTTACCTATTTTTTTCTTTCTGAAAAACACTAATGTGAACAAACAAATGAATGCCAGAAAAACAAAATATAATATTAAAAACCTAGCCAAGTGCGAGTCGGACTCGCACAGGAATGGAATAAAGACGCAAAAAAATCACTTTTCTTGTATGGGTACCGTTTTACCCCAATTTGGTTTCATTTATGTATAATATGCACACAGGTGTAGGTGCTGTTGGTCAAGCAGGTGGACAACGGGAAAAGAAATACCCGTGGTACACTCAGGTAAAATGACGTACGTGGACCACGGGCAACTCCTGGTCTAGATTTCTGACCGGACCGGATAATCCCGGATATACTTCCGGTTGATGGTCTTGACCCCTATTATATAGGACTAAATTATAAATGGTAAAACTGGCACTGGGTGTACCTACCCTAGAACCTCTGCTTAATATGCTTTTGGGGAAACAGGCATGTAATTCGTATTCTAATACCGATAACTGACCTTACCTCGATATTTAAAAAAATCCTTGCGAGTATAAATGATGAAACTAATTATTTATTAAAATAACGTGTTTAGCGTAATTCAACCATTTTTAGGCATGAGCGATCTAAAATATGTTTAACTTCCACCAGGCAACCATCCTTGCCCAAGCGCATCGTCAGTACGGTGCCGGACGCGCGGAGCTGACTGCAAAGGCGTTATATCTGTCATGTGTAATGCAATACCCGCTGTACGGAGTCACACTCTTCCCAGTTACTTACAAAGGCTACTGGGCGCATGGTAAGAATAAAAAAAAAATAACTATTCGATTTTTCTTGGTAACTTGGATTACAAACTAAGATGTCACACATCAGCTCAAATGCTCTGACATATAGTGTATCATTGTCTATTTCTACTCAGGTTGTCTATTTTTTTAAGTTATCTATTGTTTATACAGTACCTATTGAATTCATTCCCACAAGCTATTAGCGCTCTGCGTCTAGAGACTGGTCTTCTCTCAAATTGAATAATGTAGTTACTTTAAATATACGTTATTATTATTTCATATCTTCAGGTCCCAACGTCCTTCTCGGCGTGGGCTCCGAAGGCGTGGTCCTCGTCCGTCCCACCGACAAGGTTGTCCTCGCCGAGTACCCGTACAGCAACATCGCAGCCCTGCTCATGGACCCCGTGGACAACGGCCTGACCATCAGCCTCACACACCACGGACAGCACGATGGACACCGGTATGTTGTTAATGATCAGGATGAAGACGTGAACACGCATGGAACGGATGAGGGACATCGGTATGTGACACTTGTATTTGTTCGAACAGCTTGAAAGTAACGAAATATTGCCTGCCCGCCGACGAGACTAACCTACAATAATCAGATAAATTGCAGTCAGCTTGCAATGTCAATGTGCTGCGAGAATATTTTTCTCTCTCTTGTTGACATAGGTACATATGTTGCCAGCTGATTATCTTTACGACATATAATGTTGCCAGCTAATGATGCTACTGCTCAGAGCTCTGTTCTACAGCCAACGCTCCATGTGCCTCTATGCAGTTGTAGCGTTTCACGAGCGCACTTCAATCGTTGCAATTTAAACCTTGAGTTATTAATGTAAGAGTCTAAAGATGCGCGCTCTTGATTTGCATCGACTACCTAGCTATTAGTCTGCGATATTTTATTGAAATTCCTCGCCAGGTCACAAAACTGATTCCTAACTAATACTATAGGTGCATCGTATTGGAGTCTCCACAAAAGAACGAGGCTGCTTGGTTGATGGCGGCCTACAGTCCTATCCTCGCTAATGGCTTAGCAGACGAGCCTCCCAGACGTGCGGCCCCCACGTCCGAGCGGTCGCGGTTGGCCGCTGCGCTGAAGAGTGCCAGGCGAGCTCTGGTGGACTCCGGCATGCTCAGGAGACCCACTGAAGCTACTGCTGGAAACTTCTTGCGGAATACTCTTCGAAGGTGAGTTTTTATAATACTAACATGTTACTGTCCCACTGCAGAGCAAGGCCTCTTCTCATACAGCGAAGGCATTGATCACCACTACTCAAGGCCGATTGACGATTTTAGAATTTGTTTAGCTTATTTTATTTAGGAGTCTTAAATAATATGGAACTTTATTTATTCATAAATATTTTTCTTATCTCCCAGGTTAAGCAAGCACAGACTAGAGAAGATGCGTCTGGACATTGCGGCAGAAAGTCACGGCGAGAGCTACAAGAGCTTCCCAGCCGGCTACTGGAGCTGGTCGCGCAATCTGCCGCACAGCCTCACCAAGCTCAACGAGGCCGAGGAAGTCGCCGCCATGCAGATATTCAAGGTATACATTGCATAATAGAAATATTTTTTTTATGTATCGTTCATGTTTAAAATCGCCGAATTTACATTATATTGAGCTAAGGGATAGTTGCGTTTTCGACATTCAGAGACGGCGTGGCGCTATTCTTTAAACCGGACACCACACGGAACAAATGGTAGATACTAATGTATTGGATGGCATGTCGGTTAACCATAACTGCATCTACATTTTCACGAGGAGAGTTTTTTAAGTAACGCCTGTTTATAAAAACCCTATAAGATATATTGTGTAAGGAAAAAAAATAATACAGGGCGTGTTATATTCTGCCTATGTACTATGCTGTTTTATTGTTCTAACCTTACCCTTCCAAGAGCGTTCTCGCATACGCGGTTGAACAGCCTTTTTTTACCATGGGATCAGCATTTACAACTAAAATCTTCAACTTTTCAAAAAAAAATTACAGGACATAATGAGCCACGCTGGTCTAACAGCCACCCACGATGGCAGCACCACCAACCTCGCCAATAACAACGTGACGCAGCACGAGGCGGACAGCGACGACCGAGTTGCGCTTGCGCAGGCGCTGTTACAGAGGTGTCTGCAGAAGGACACGCTACTGTGCGAGCTGTACATGCAGCTTATCAAACAGGTGAGAGCAAAGAATTGCCTCGTAAGTCTATCGGTAGCAATTACTACTTCTGAGCAGGAGATCTCGGGTTCGATGCCTGTGTCTGGTTTTTCCCATCTGAAATTTGTCTATACTGATCCGCAGGCTGGATTTGTGCCCAATCGATAGCTATAGGCTTGCCCCTACTACGAGGGACTTAAACGTAACTGGCGATATGTCTGTGTATTAAACCTACGCCTCTGCGGGGAATACACACGATATTTTAGGTTGAGTGTGTATAGTGTAGTGTAGTTTGTAAGTGTATTGTTACTAACAATGGGAGTCCTGTTACTTGTTTCAATAATTATTATTATTATAAATAACTATAAGAACTATGCAGTAAACTATTGAAAAATAAAACTAGAACTATCGAAAAATACAAAACGCGTTTATATTGTTTCGTTCCACAAAAAGACCGAATTGAGAACCACCAATTTTTTTAAATCGGTTAAAAACATTAAAACAGTTTGACCTAACAGAACACAAATGAGGTTGCGTTCTCAACTGCCAATACATCTTAACGCCAATGGCACCTAAATTCCTTCAAAGACTAACATCAGCTGTCTCCCCAGACGACGGAGCACCCGGAGCCGTCGTCCCGCGTGTCGTCCCGGCACTGGGCGCTGCTGTGCGCGGCGGTGGGCGCGGCGCTGCCGCCCGCCAAGCCGCTGCGCCGCCTGCTGCTGGCGCATCTGCGCTACCGCGGGACTGCGCTGCACGCGGGAGAGGAGGGCAAGTTCGCCCGACGGGCCGAACAGGTACGAACCAGCTTTATCTTAATTCTACACTGTTGTAGAAAGAGGATGGTCGTGGTCAGGATTGAGGACCGAAAGTCGTGGCCCTCGCATACGGGACATGGTTTTAAACAAACCAGTAGTTTCTTTCAAAATAATGTTCTAATAGAGTCTCAATTCTAAATTTTAAAATCCAATTTTAAAACTGTTAACAACTGTGTACTGTACTGTGTGTATGTTTAAAAATAAATTATTATTATTATTGATATTCAAACTGCTGCAACCGGTTTATTGCTTCCGCCATAGTTTTTAAACGTGTTATCGTTTGAATTCTTTTGTAAAAATTGTATAGCCAAGCCTAGAATTGCTTTTATTCGGATCGCAGCAAGAAATCAAATTACCTTATTTGACGTGCGACGCAATGATTAAGTCAATCTGCCCAAACAGGGTCGGACCTTGAGCCTAACCACCGCTTTGCTTGACCTTAATAATTGCTCAACAGATAGCCCATTGGCCCTCATATCATCCCTTACATCAACCAGCTTACAATGCTGCTCACAGTGCCCACCATCCCTTCTGTAAATATTACCACTTCAATGTCTGACGGACGCGTCCGTACGACGGTAAGACCACCTCCACCATTTTTTAACAACCAAAATATACGATTTTCCAAAAATTAATAAAAAATGTAGCGCTAGCAATATAGTTGTCTTTTACTAACAGACGTAGCGGCGCCAAGTTTTGAAACTAGCCTCTGAAGTGTTTTATTTTGTCAGCATGCACTTAATACTACTATATAAATTCACGTGTGAGAGCTTCTTACCCTGGATATTAATAATCTATCTCGGTTGCTATCTTGATCCCGATCTTTGTAACCAATCAACGACCGAATTCGCCTATCCGATTCTTAAAGATGTCCAATCAGAAGCAGCCGTCAAAAACAAAGGATCGGGATTTGGATTGAGATAGAATATTAATATCGGGCGTTAACCTATACAATAGAGAATAGTACGAGAACTCACGACCAAAATTCGTCCAATCGTTTTCCGGTCAAAACCCGATTGGGAGAACCTGTGCATTATAAAACCGTTTGAGATAACGCTATTTGTGACGCTACAGATCCCTAAAAATGTGTTATCAGTATATAAAATTAAAAAACAAACGATGAACTTTTTGAAAATTTTTGACATTTTTGAAAATGCGGGAAATTTTCTTGTAATAATAAAAGCAATGCTATTGATTCCATACGATAAAAAAATTGGTCATGGGCTCTCGTACCAGAACAAAATGCAATAGTTGAAGAAGATCTGGAAACCGAACGCCTTATTATTATTATTTATATATTTTACTTGACACGTAGTACGTTTGGTCTCCACCAGGTCGCCCTAAGCATAGCCCAAGTGCCCCGGCGCCTGGCCGCGCCCTCCAAGGAGGAGGTGCTGTGCGCGGCGGCGCGCCGGCCCATGCACGTGCGCGTGCTGCTGCTGGACGGCAAGCAGCACGGCCTGGTGTTTGGCCCGGCCGCCACCGCCGACCATCTCGTTGCCATGTTGAGGGAGAAGATTGGACTCAGCGATGCTGCTACAGGTCAGTTACAAAAACCACCCTTATTTTTACTGTGTAAAGTCTGTCGTGCCGTTGTATGTATAGAAACTTGGTTCAGTACATATGCCACTAATCTTAGGGACCGCAAAGCAATAATGCCAGGAACTAACAACCCAAAACGACATCTTATTTTTTCTTCTAGGCGTTCTAAGCGGAGGGGTCTGTCAGACTCTTATTTTCTAAAAACCACCCCAGTGTGTCTTCGCACACTTAATTGCATCTAGGGCTACGGGGGTGAAAGTGACTACTGCATACCATAGGTCCCTTAGGGACAGAGTAAGGTGATGTCTCCCTCCGTTACTGTTGGTATGAACGCATAAAGATGTCACGTCGAGCAATTTTATACACTTTAAAAGGCGCGCATGGAACACTACGCGCGCCGGAACATTCAACCGTCTGGTTTTATTTTTGTTAATTTGTTTTTTTGTGCACGTAGGTTACGCGTTATACGAGGTGTGCGCAAACTCAACGCCGGCGGGCGCGGGCGAGCGAGCGCTAGCGGGCAGCGAGCGAGTCGGTGACGTACTCGCGCGCTGGGAGAAAGCCGGAGCTACTGCCGCCGCTTGCAGGTACATAATTAGACACAAGATTCTCATCGTTGCACTATTTACTTTCTTAGTCAGAAAATTTCAGCTGTTTGCTAAAGTATCGAACAAAAACATTTCAAGTTGTTTTTTTTTATTAATTAATGAAATTATGGTTCGTCCATTTTTATATGAATTTGATTTTAAAATCGACTACATGGGACGACGTCAATTGACAACATTTCAAAATTGACATGGCCCTAAAACAAAAATACCATGTCTTCATGTTTAGTTCAAATATTTTTTTTTTATTTTTTTTTTATTGCTTAGTTTCTGAGAAAAAAACATGAAAACCAAAAAATGTGGGTCCTCTTGTTTTGGATTTACTTGTATGTAACGTAATAAAACATGCAGGTTAACATTTTTAAATGTTGTCAATTGGCGGAAGAATGGATACTGGATAATCTATCTACAAGTTGGTAATTAAATTATTTTTATTTTAGGCTAGTGTTCAAGAAGCGCCTGTTCCTAGGCGAGCGCCCACTGCAGACGTCGTGCGCAGCTGAGATGGAGCTGTTGTACTACCAAGTTCTGCACTCCGTACGTCACGACCGACTGCCCATAGAGACCGACGAGGCTGTGAGTATTCACGATATTTTGCGAACACAGCTACCACACTACAAAACATTACTGACTGGCCTGTTGGTCTAGTAGTTAGTGAGCCTGATTGCTATGCCAAAGGTCGTGGGTTCGATTTCCACCCAGGACAAAATGTTTGCGTGATCATTAATTTGTTCTGTATCTGGGTGTAATTTATCCATAATTATGTATGTCTTTAGAAAAATATATAAGTATGTATATAATTTGTTGAGTACCACGTACACAAGCTCTGCTTAGATTGGGACTGGGTGGCGTTGTGTAAAAATTGTGGAATTTATCTATAACTTCGTTCCGCCTTAGAATCCATTTATTAGCTTTATTTAGTTTTTATTAGTTAACATCCTTTTCCCAGACCTACTGAATATACACACAAAGTTGTTTCATAAGAATCGGTCTAGCCGTTTCGGAGGAGTTTTGTTTAAACACTGAAACGACAATTTTATACATTAGGTATCTAATGTTAGTATAATAACATGACAACAAACCAATAATAACTACTAGTACTTTTTATTTAGCGAGTCTGTAATGTGATCTTATTTAAACATTTTGTGTTCGATTAATTACTTTACTTTATTAAATGAGAATAGGAACCTCTATCTGTCAGATGTCACTTGAAAAGTACGGTCTGCAACGAAACCTTATTTGCGTAATCAATAGGGAATATGCATGTAATTTTAATTTGGTTCGATTATTTTTTTCCCAATCTTTAATGGCAGAAAATATGAACTAAATCGTTATTTTGCTTTTTAATAGCGTCATAATTATTTATAATAATAAATTAAAGTGCGAATTATAAGCGCGAGAAATTCAAATTTGTGAAACGCATCACCATTGGTTATAATGAAACGTGACGTCAAATACTACAACAACAAGACAAGTTACGCCTACAAAACAGTATTGAAATGGATTTTTTATTGGAAAACATAATTATTGCCGTGTGTGTTGTGAATTAATTTAATGTTCAATTGTAATTTTAGCTTCATAGTGAAGTTATAAAACATTTAAGACTGAAAGTGGTTTTGTAAAAGCACAATCTGATAATGTATTTGCATTCGGGTAGGCAAGCAATACCTGTAAACTGGTTCTTGAGCTTTTTTCATGGTGAAATGGTTAGAAGAACGAAAACACCCAAAGTAATAGTAATAGGATAATAGTAAATGACGTCAGCGAAATGGCGTGCGAACATGGCGGCGTTTAAACAGCTCATTCTGTATTTTAAATATTTTTTTAAGCTTCGTTAATGCATTTTTAAACATGTTTATATTTTTTTAATATGTTAAAACGTTGTTAACAGTGAATTAAATATATAAAAGAAATACATGACCCAATTATTGTAAGTTTTTGTTTTTCCGAGTCGCAGTTATTCAAAATGAAATAACGTCTTAAATTAATTAAGGTTCCAGTACACTGGTAACACCCGACGCCAGCCCACACGGTTTTATTGGTCAAATCTGAACGTGTGGTTGACCGAGTGCCTACTTTGTTTATGTATTAGTATAACACATGCCCCCCTCCCCGTCCCGCAGGTGATGCTGGCGGCGCTGCACGCGCAGGTGGTGAAGGGCGAGTGCGCGGGCGGCGGCGAGGAGTGCGCGGCGGCGGCGGGCGCCGTGCTGCCTGTGCGCCTGGCGCAGCCCGCGCTGCCCGCTCCCGCCGTGCGCCTGCACCACCTGGCACTGCGCGGCACGTCGCCCACCGCCGCCATCATGCGGGCGCTCACCCTGGCCTCGTCCTGGCCACTCACCAAGGCCACCATCTTCGATGTTATGGTGAGTCCCGTAACAATTGTTACTTTTTAACTGGCTGCAAATTTTATGCCAGAAAGACTTTTTGACAGTGTGTGTACGAGAATTATAACAAATTGTATCCCCGGTTTCACTCATCAATAATTCCCCGTTAAGTAACCTTTCAATTTCTAGCGTAAAAGTACAAACGCCAGCATGTCAAGTTACCCCAATGTGTCAAAGGAGATTGACAGTTAAAAAGGCGCTTTCTAGTAAAAGTGTATGGCCCTAAAACTATACTCATTAATTATAAAATATTTTTTTAACTTCTCATAGTTTACTCGGTTGAAATCGTATGTGGAGCTACTATTTTGTATTTAATTAGTAGTTAATGCATTTTAGTGCATAATTTTAATGGCGTATTGCGGTAAAAGTAGTGTTGCCAAATTAAAAACGTCACAGAGTTTTAAAAATAAAGTCAACTCTGACTTTGTCCTCGTATTAGTATGTTTAATTATCACAATTCTAATGAGAATTATGAAAATAATATTTTAACTTCATTCACATCTTTAAAATAATAATATTACTTTACTAATAAAAATCTTTCTTTGACGAATCATTTATGGTCAAAATGATTTTAAACTGTTGGTAACACTACATGAAAAGTGAGCTGTCAAAGGTGTTATTGTCAATTTTTCAAACACAAAACTTTGTGCTTTGGATTCGGCAGCGAGTTTTTGTCTTTACTTGTGCATTGATAGTTGTTGAGTTTGTTGTGCTTTAAATAAATTATCATAGCGTTCTGTTCGTGTGCAGTCAAGTCTACAAAAGTACTTATAAAACACACAGTTAGCTTCACTAACCTATGTAATAATGTTTATTTGGGATCATTTGTTGATTTGTTGGTACTATTTTATGTTGTCTTTCGTAAATTCAAATCATATTGTAGAAAAGAGCTGCTGCTTTTAGTGGAAAGTTCGTTACTGAACTAACCTCAAACCCGATCAAAAAATAAAAAAACAACAAAAACCCCTCAAAATAAATGGGTGATTTTTATTTTCTTTGAAAGTACGATATCACTCCTCTTTTATACCTAATTTATGCCATAATACACAATGTTTTGATGCGGAACGGCGCTCAGTAGAAAATTGGGCATACTCCTTTCTTTGATCGTTTTTATGTCCAACAGAATAAGGTTCATAATCAATTGGGAAAATTTGACACATTGTGGTAACTTGATGTGCTGGCGTCTGTACATAATTATTATTGTCTGTGACTCAAAGACAGAAAACTGCGAAAACAAACTTTGTGATTGTTGCAAGAGAACAAGTCATCAACAAGTGACTTTGCGTGTAACTACAGAAAATAAAGTTTTGTTTTATCGACTATTGTCCTAAAACTATTTTTATTTGTCTCAGCAATCGTTCACATCGAACTGGCCGCGCGCGCTGTGGCTGGCAGTGGACGCGCGAGGCCTGACGCTACTGCGGCGCGGCACCCGCGCGGCGCTAGTGTCGCACGACCACGACCAGCTGCTGGCCGTGTCGCCCGCGCCACGAGCGCTACTGCTCGTCACCAGAGCAGACCGCAAGCACGCCAAGCTGGTGCTCTCTACTGATCAGGTATGTACTCTCATTAATGAGCAAACAAATAGTCTTTTGAACAAAAAAAGACTATTTTTCATTGCCAAAGAGAAATGATTAGCTGCAGTCTACGTCCCAGATTTTAAAGCAAAGCTCTACGGAAACCATCATGCGGGCACTTTCATGTAGTTTTATACCGAAATGGGGATTTAACATTGTTTATTTTGCATGTTCAGGCGTACCAGATCGCGACCCTGATCAAGGACTACATCGAGGCGGTGCGCGGGCCGGTGTCCCCGGCGGTGCCGGCGGCCGGCGCGGCGCCGCCCGTGTCGTGACACCCGGCCGCCTAGTGCCAGTGCTTCCACGTCAGGCGTTGAGCTATAGCTCAGCTCAGCCAGCTCAACAACGGACTACACACAGGAATGTTCGACACGCGATCGACACTACACATACAACGTGATTTGAATAAAAGCATCGATTTTATAACACGTAGAAACTTATCTCGAATTAAAATAATAATATAATTCAATCGATTCAGCAATGAAGTACTTAAAATATATTGATAGCTAATATAAATTCGAGAAGTTTAAATTATAGTACAATTCGAGTCTTCCACTCAGTTTATTGAGTTCTTACTAAATGATAATCACGTGATTGTTGTAGTTGAAGCTAGTTCTCTAATTGATGTTGATTCCACTCCAAGGATACGATAAATAGTAGTGTATTAGACATGAGAATATTGTATCTTTGGAATAGATACGCTCGCGGGTCGAACAGGGGAGGGAATGCCAGTCACAGAAGTGAATGCTGATAGTGACAAGTAAATGGATCTGAATGCGGAAGGCATTAGCTCAAGGGTCCCAAGCGCGGCACTACGCGGGCCGCGCACTCTTTACATTCTTAATTTTAATTTCAATTAGTTAAATATCATTGTGAAAGATAAGCATTTACTTCACAGCAACAGGTCTGATCAAGTGGTGTTCGGTTTTGAGTGACAGAATGGACGATTTAAGTTGCCAGAAAGACGGGGAAGCAAAAATAAATTAATCCACATACTTTAATAGTCAGTAAATAAAACAATTTTAACCCACTATCGTGTAATAGTTGTTATATTCCGATCTAATAAATTCCTCAAAATAAAATTATACCAGTATTATTACTGTTAAAAAGTGTTAGAACTAAATGTTGCAGTTAGATGTATTTACCGTTAATGTTACATTTATCTGGTAGATAGTAATCAATCTTATTCCCCTTTAGTCTTTGTAAGACCTAGTAGTGTTGACATTTTTGAACTATATGTGTTTGGTGTGAACTCTGAACTATGTAAAGTGTCGACGCAAGCGGCTAAGCCAACCCACTGTAAATCTTTGTATTATGGTACTCTAATATGACACGATATCATTGTTGTAGAAAATACTATGTGTAATAGTGAATATGTGAAGTACAGTTAACTGAAGGAGTAGAAAAGCAAGTGTTCAGTGACGGGAGTCAGTTGTTATTGTGTGTATAAATCTGCTGGATACTTGAGAAAAGAACTAACTTTCAGACGGAATATTGTATAGTGAAGTTTGTCTAGGCTCATGTGACTTTAGTAGGTAAGTAGTGTTACTCCTCTTGACTGTACTCCCACTATTATCTCTGCTAACATTTCAGATTCCTACCGTTTATCCTATTTAGTGTAATCGCTCCAAATATCGTCCCAGTAGATACCAATTGTATGTAAAATGATATAACTTGTTTAGAATCTGCCTATAATGCATATTTAACCTGAACTCTTGTTTTGTGCCTTGTATAGAGCTGACATAATTATGCTGAGTCGTAGCCCTTGAATCTCTACAAATTGTATTTATCAATTAAAATAATGAGTTATAAATAATGTTATTGGCTATCAGCATACATTATTAGGCGTATTAAATTCAGTGAGCGATTTGTGCAAATTTATTGTGACTGCAAAATAATTACTGATTGTTTCAAAGTATAACTTCTATCATGCATATTACACTATATTGCACAATGTTATGTCTCAATATTTTATTATAATAAAAAAAAAATATATTTCTTAAAGTAGAGCTAATTGGAATGTAAGTAATGACTTTGTTAGTAACATTAGGTTTAAGGCGCTGCTAATTCTGTTCCTTTATATCATAGTGGAAAGTTTGACGCTACAGCAAATGAATTTAAATAGGGGTGTCGATGAACTATGTCCATACTGTGGGCTTATACACACGCTCACGCTCACATCACCCACGTCTAATAAAGCATCACAAAAACGGGCTTAAGTACACTAGCGAAAGTTACCGGACGACCAGTTTTCGACCTTATTGCTAAAAGAATAAGAGCGAAAAGTGATCAACGATCGTGGAAGTTGACCACCTATGACCTCCACCGGTATTTAATTGTCAAAAATGTATATCAACATCCTTTTTGTTACATTGTGTTTTATTTACTTAAAATGTAAAGGAGCAGAATAACCGCGATTTAAATTCGATTGAGAAAAGATATCCCTTTGTTATAAATGGTCATGTTGTCGCATAATATTGATATGTCTACTATACCTCGTTCTTATGTAATTAATGGAGCACACGCGTTATTCGGGACTTCTTTGGTGCTTAAATATCCAGAAGTTGCTTAGCTTGTGTTTCTGATCTCATATTGAGTATTATTTATTTAGATGCCATATTTTTGATTTTACGAGCAATATTTGATTAGGTTCTATTTATTTTGATTATTATTAACTATATATTTTGATAACTTGTATATAATTGGTGAACCAAAGACTTCGATTCGTCCCTTTGGATATTTTATGGATTCCAATTAGACATTTGTAAATAATAATAGATATAGCATACTCATTGACGTGAAATTCTCGTAATATCATAGAGGCTGAAATTATATTAAATTATTGGAAATTTGGCATTCGGTATGTTTTCGGCTTTCGGCTTATTATTAGTCAATTATTTAATGTAATTAACTAACACTTGGGTGTATTTACAGCACAAATTATAAATTTAGTTGCATGTGACTGCTACTTTTTGGTATTTTTTTTCTGAAAAGTATCTAGAATAAATATTTCTAGTATTTGAATGTAGTAACGATTGGATTGTGGTTTTAGGCGACAACAGCAAGCCGTTCACAGTTTATTTCTGTGCCAACCACAAGTGGTCATTATGCTAACATTGAGCACTCATCTATAGACAATATTTCAAAATAGTTATAATTGTTTCTCATAGAAGTAAGTTATTATATTACTAATAGTATAAATAATGTCAGTGAAACATTGACAATCACACTCGCTACGTGTTTCATTGTGTACCACCAAAAACACTGCCTGGCATACTGCTCGAATAGACTGAAGGTGTCCAAATATATTATAATTTTTTGATGGATTGTTTTTGTTACATTGTGTATGGAATTTTACCCTATTATTTGAATGCCAAATAAATGATTACAAATTTACGTGTTGTTTTGTTGGTTTTATTTGAAAATTTGTTTTGTACACTTACACCAATATTTATAAACGAATTATTGTGTCACTAAACCTAGGTAATCGTCCATTAATGTTCCGATGGCGAACTGAAATAGAAAAACAAACATTTAAGGACAAACACACTAAAACAAATTCGCACACACCACAAGAAAAGTGTCAGTTTTTTTATTGTCGAAAGTTGCAGTTAGGCTATCTGCCGACGTCCGATTTTTGTAGCACCGATAATCGGATCGGTCGTGATCGGATCACTTTCGATAATCGGTGACTTGATTTTTTGTTAGTGAAAAATAGAACGTGCTGACTGATGGCAATTAAATAGTGCAATGCACACGTCACAAGAAGGCAGTCAGAAACAAAAACAAAGAGTGCGTCCTGATCGATTTGATTAATTTATCGGTGCTACAAAAAGTCTGACGTGGGCAGGTAGCCGCAGACTGACACAGAAATGTTATAAAGGAATTAGACACAGGACTGTACTCCATTTACAATAGCATTAGACTTAAGTTAAAAAAGGTTATTTATAATTATAATGCACACTTTGTAGCGAAAGCACAATTAAGCATGTTACAATTACGATAGACGCCGAATTTATTATAATCTATTTTTCATTGCAGCTGTCACACTTAGCTTAACCATTGCAACAGTTTATTTTAAGAAATTATGTGTATTTCATTATTTTAGTTGAATATTACAGTGTCAATGATAAAAATCTAAAACAAGCAGGTATGTTCAATGGACGCATTCTTCGTTTCACGTTTAGGAGATTCTCACACTGCCCCGCATGATGCAGCGTAGCGCGTGGATGCGTGTTCTACCGTTGCTTGTAAGTATCTCCGTTTGTATGGAAAACACGCACAGTCCAACACACAGAAAATGCATCCACGCGCGTTCATTTCAGTTCAGAGACACGCAACAAGCAGCGTGATGCATGGCAGTGTGTTAACCGCCTTATTCTTCTAAATTTGGGACTTAAACATAACAGGCGAAATGTGGGTGTACAGTCGAGTTCATTAATATATTGGCACTGTCAAGGATTCAAAATATTGTGAGCGTTGGAAAGCTCAATAAATTCTATAGAAGGTTCTATAGAATTTATTGAGCTTTCCACACACACACACACACACAGCATATATTATTGAACGGTTCACATGAGGACATATTTTTGATCTATAGGTTCTATAGAATTTATTGATCAAAAATATGTCCTCATGTGAACCGTTCAATAATATATGCTGTGCATTGTGCAATAATATGTGATCATGAACAGTTCAATAATATGTGATCATGAACGGTTCAATAATATATGCTGTGCATTAGGCAAAAATATGTGATCACCCTTTTCAAAAATATAGTATTGGCTTTTATAATATCTGAGCAGGAAAAGCTTCTTAATTATCTCTACATGCATGGGAAAGTCAATTATTTGCTCGAACAAATAAGATCTAGTTTACATTGTTACAGAAATGACAGTAGTTTCCATTGTTTTAAGCGCGTTTGCGTTTGTTTTTAAAATGAGTGTCTTTCAATCGTTGAATGACATGTGCGTCAGTTATAATTTTATTAGAAAAACATTTAACATCATTTGAAGTTAATCTAGCCAGTGATAAATGATGTAGCAAACTCCTTGACCATGCAATTTTAAGATTCATCATTCAGAGTAAAATTATCTTTATAACGTAAGTAATAAGGTTGAATTTGAATTACATTTACTTGTTTAGATATTATTGTATTTATGTGTGCCAAAGAGATTTATAGTTTATTGAATGTCTTTGATGTGTGCATACATAATTGTGAATCCTACAATGTTCAGATAATATGATCTTAATGTTGTTCATATAATAATGTGCTTTTGGCTGTATACATGTTACTGAGAAAAACCAGTCACATATTAATGAATCTAAATCTTGACCACAATTTAATGATGCTTTAGTTGTCACAATGTTATGTTTTTTTTTGACGGTCATATATTTTTGAAGCCTGAAAGGGCCAATATATTAATGAACTCGACTGTACTACCAGGTTCACCTCTGCCTAACCCTCCGGGGATTACAGGCGTGACGTTACGTCTTCTAAATTAAAAAAAAAACAATTAGAATCAAAATTGTTTTCACTAACCTTTAAAATAAAATGTCCTGCTTCTACGAGCCTCTCATTTCTAATTCTATTACAAATGGAGTATAGTTCATACAGCCTAATACGTTTTCTATTCCCTAATAAAGTATAATTTATAATATTGAAATGCAAACAGTATTTAAAATTTCATTAACAGCATACAGGTCATTACAGGTGTAAGAAATCAACGGGCCCTGTAGGTAAAACTATTTCATTATTAAAGGTGGATGCCCCTGAAGGTAAAACTATTTAATTCTTAAAGGTGGCTGCGCCAGTGTAGTCCGCCAAATTCTAATTTTCTTGTTTCAAGCAATTTGCCGTTCAGTGCCAGTAAAGTAAAAATATTTTAATCAACATACAACTATGTTGATTAAAACATTTTTCGCGACAAAACTTAAGTTATGAACTCATCTTTAATGTTATTTTAACAAAACTTTCATTTTGTTAAAATAACATTAAAGATGAACTATTATCCCAAGTGTATAAAAATACACATTACAGGGATAAAAATAATCCTATCCTAGAAAATAGTATATATGTCAATTGGCATCCAAATCTGCTGAACGGTTTACAAGTGATTAGGTAAGAAACATCTAAACGTCTTCACAAACTTTTACTTTTATAATATTAGTAGGATTATTATTCAATTAAGGACTAGAAATTCCTGTTAATTTCAGACGTTCCCCTGAGTTAATATAAATGATGTACTTCCATTGAATTATGTACTTCTTAGTTCTGTAGTGTTATAGTGTACTATAATTGAAACATATTATACAGGGTGTCTCATTCAAATCGGTCAGTAGGTATGGGAAAGTCTGAAACTATAAGACATACGAAGATCTGTTCTGAGGAACCATGTCATCGATTATAATAACAAGAAAAAATGCATTCATACATTTTAAAAAACATCTGTACTATTGTAGTAATTTGTAAACGTGGTCACTGCGAGCACCTATTAAAATAAATTAAAGTATGTGGAAACAATGCATTTTATTCATTTTAGACATCATGTTTCATACAGACATTTACTTCTTAAGACCTACACAATCGATATCTAAATAGAAATAGTGTAGGTTTTTTTTTTCAAAATAACCGGGTTCGATTCCCGAACGGAGTACAGATGTTTTTTAAGATGTATGAATGCAGTTTTTCTTGTTATTAAAATCGATGACATGGTTCCTCAGAACAGATCTTCGTATGTCTTATAGTTTCAGACTTTCCCATACTGACCGATTTGAATGAGACACCCTGTATTGTATACTCACAATGCCAGTAGCGTCCACCCTGGTGCCGACTATCTTGAGCCGGATGACATCCTCTTCCTGTATGACATTATCTTCCTGTTTGCTTTTGTAACACGGAGGGTTCACATTTGGACAAAACTCCATATCAGCTGGGATGGACTGAAATAAAAAAAAATATTCATTAGAATCATGACTCGATATATAGTACACCCACGTTAAGTTTAAGTCCCACGTAATAGGGGGCGAAACCATTGCCATCAAACGACCACTCAAAACCAGACTCCGGGCTCCTACTGATACATTCCAGAAAAAACCACCACCACTCCGCTGTTTCCCACCACCGCCACCCACCCTGTTTCCTTCCACTGTTTTTCTCTGCATCACCTAAAGATAAACTGGTAGAAAATGCCTATGGCATTAAGTCCGCTTCTGTACATTAGTGTGCTTGAAGTAATAAATAAATAAATAATCCAATAACACTGCACGACCCGAGGAACGACCTCATGGTCAGCGGTAAGTATAGCAGTAACGACTTTTAGACTATCGAGGCAGTTATTAGTATCAAACACGAATTATTGTGTCGAATATTCTTTTGTTATTATTTAGCCCATTGTAAAGGTTACCATTGCAATAATTCGTGTTAGACACAAACATCAGGATTGATTATCGTAAGAGGCAACACACTAAAAAAATAAACATCTGAATTGAATACCTCTTTCTAGTAAGTCGGAAAAAAAATTAACCATAGGACTACTATACTACTACTACTACTTCAATAGGACTTATAATTCTCTTGTGGTAATACTAGCAATATTGACAAAAGCACGACTTATTCGCGCAAGTGATAAAAGCTGAACTAGTTACGTAACTGAACCATTAATGTTAACGGCAGTGGCAAATGGCCATCAACTCGTCAGACAGGCGTGTTGGTGAGGAGTTTGTTGCACCACTTCTTCCTGGCACAAACACTAGGAAGTAGCGAGAACGAGCTTTTCCGGGGGACTGTCATGTGTAATAAAAGTGCTGATTTTCAGTCTAATTTGAATAAATAACTTTCGATTTTGATTTGCCTTACTCAATAGATTTAAATTTTTAATAATATTCCGTAATCTACATGCAATATTTTTATTCGTATTTTTTGCAATGATATTCTGCACAGTTCTTATTAGACGCACCACGAACTGGTGGTGTGGTATGTGGCGGTCTTAGAATAATAACACATAGAAGCCGCTTTTAGTACAAAATACGGGCAAAATCGTGTGTCCACTTTATTATTTTTTTGTGCCTCGTTGACGCCTCGACGGCGGCTGTGGACATTCCAACTTTGAAGATCGGCAGCCCAACTGACTCCTTATACTAAGAAGTATAGGGAGTCAGTTTGGCTGCTGACGACATGTCGACGGCTGCAGCTACCTCTGCCGTTGTCATCGTACCGCTCGTGTCGTGTGTAAAAACTCTTACTTATAAGATACGTTCGACGGAACGTGACTTTTAGTACCTATTGTCACGCCTCACCGAGCAAAGAAGCCAATTTTAGCTGCATCACTTTTTGTATTCGTACTAGGATTCTATGCATTATTTTTCTAAGATGGCGGTATTAAGCTCTCACCACACTACTATTGAAAAGTACAGACGCCAGCACATCAAGTTACCCCAATGTGTCAAATTTCTTCGATCGTTTTTCAACTTTATGTCAAACAGAATAAGGTTCATATTCAATTGGGAAAATTTGACACATTGGGGTAACTTGATGTGCTGGCGTCTGTACAAAAATTTATGTAAGGTGACTGGGGGTAAGATCAAAAACGGGGAAAGATAAAAAAAATACAATAACGCCGAATACCAAGGAATTCTTTTAATTCTGGCAATACAGTTGTAGGGACCATTTTGTCTTTCCCCGCTCTGCAGTCTGCGTCAGTCGCTAAGTAAGAACTTACTCGTGTTTTTTGTCATTTTTCCGAACGGACACATTTTCCGCGTAAAATTAAGTTTTTCAATCTTACCCCGCATGCTGTATCTCTTTACACAGGTAAGTCACAAACATTTTGTTTTGATATTCGTAATTAGATTTGAAATGTTATATGCTCTATAATGTGGTGATTAGTATATTTCACGTATTTTAGGATTTATGGTGCCTTTCAAACTTTCCCCGGCAAAATTTAACGGGGTAAGATGATAATATAAAACTTTCCGTCTTACCCCGTTTACGAAACTCATACAAAAGGTTCTCAATCTGAAATATACGGTAGTATCCCCCCTTACACAACATCGTATCATAAACTTTTACCATGAAATCAGTACATCCTTCTAGACTCCCTAGTGTTAAAACGCTTGGCGGTTTAAAAAAAAGTCAGATGTTCTATACGTAAGTGCAATTCCTACACGATCAAAATGTATTAAACAACTGCTTTTAAGCATATTAAATTTCATCTTGCATACATTCATAACTTTTTATTTTTGTTTTAGGATCAACATGCCTCGTAACTCCATAAGGAAATCGTTACGGGCGATTTGTTATACTCCTGAGGACTAAGAAATTGCAATATAGAGAGTGAATATAGATTCGTTCATCGTGGGAGAATATTTTAGCTATTTGCAGGCTACTCTAAAGACATTAATCGGGTCCTGAACAAAGGCCAGAACTCATCTGGAACAACTACTACCTCCTTTGAAAAATAATTTTTCAAATGCCTGTTTTATTGTATTCTGCTCTCGTAGTTTATTTTATAAAAAATATTACAATGTACGGTACTTAATGAAAACGTGTGTTTTATTTATTGACCCGACTAAGACTTCACAATCATGAGCATGTTTTTTTTAAATATCTTATAACATGTTGAGAACCCCTGACTGCTAGCCGTTTCAACGGGGTAAGATCGATATATTTTATTTGATGAATTATTTTTTCTTGCATTTATAATGCGATTTTTGAATGTAACTGATTTTCAAGCTATTAAGGTTATTGTAGCAGAAGGTTTCTTGATCACCACACATTCATAATGACCATAAATACGATTTTAGTAACTATATCAATCTTACCCCTTCGGCGTTTCATCTTTCCCCAACATATTGTTTTTCTTAAGACCAATTTTATTAACGTTTTTTGCATAAAATATTGGTTCAAAAACATTTCTGTCAGCATTATAGTAACAAGTTGACTATACTTTTTTACCCAAAACATCAATTTATGCATTTGATTTGAATCCCTTTGTTTCACAACCGTTTCAAATCAACACTATTTATCTCATCTAAAATCCATTCCGACTTACCCCCACTCACCCTAGGTTAATCAATTTTTATGCACGAATTATTGCCATGTAACCTTTACAAGCAGCATCACAAACAATTAACAACAGGAATTAGTTTGAGAGGGAAAAAAGGCGTTAGTTTAGGTATATAAGTAGGAATAGTTTGATTCATCAGCCTAGCCGTTTTTTTTTAATATTGGGGAAGGCATCCAGTCTCACCGGATGTAACTGGATAGACCCATACACGGATCAACCTTGGTGTAAGCTCAGCTTAATCCTCGATCGACCTGTGTGACCTGGAGTCTTGAAATACAGGGCTGCCCTAGTTTAGGCTCCAGTCCACTCCATTTATTTGATAATGTCCGTATTGTTTTCCATTAGTGTGGAAAATAAATGAATTTTTACTTTTACTTTTACCTGTGACGCTAGTGTTAGTTAGCAGGACTGCCCTCAAATAAGAATTATAGTTGTTTTAATTTGTAGAATGTACTTACATGATGTGATATAAAGCAGCTTAATGGGCCAATTTGTGCGAACATTCCCACCTGAAAAACAAATTACAGTTACTTATTTACATTGCCATAGCTGTGCCTTCGTGCGTGTGGTTGTCAAAAACTAAACTGCGCCACTAACATAGGAGTGTGACGACATTTTCTAGGTAAATTTGAAGAGGGTATTTTGTTAAATAATTTTAAACAACGGACACTCGATCAAATCAGACCTCGAATAATAAATTCATGTTTACTAACTAAAACCCGTTTTGTCCTAGCTAGTGTAGGTGTACCTAGTAGCTGAAACTACTAACATTTATGATCTACCAAAGTGCAAAGTTCGACGGCTCACCTCGTGGATCTACCGTCATTAAGTGACGCTGGCAGAATAGTTGTATCAGTTGCCAATTAAGAAAAAAAGAATCTGTTCGTATCGCGACTGACTGACTATATCTATTCAAATACAAACTACGAAAGTTTCTTACTTCTTTTTTTCTTCTTGAACACTTTAAAATAATATACTTAATTATGTATTTCGACACCGACAGCGGATCGACACCGGGATAGGCAGACTCATTTCCGCGCCAAACGGTACGTTGCACGTACCGCGGACTGCGACTTGCGAGAAGCGGGGGTAGCTGTACCACCCGGCGAGGCGCGCGAACTATCGCGCGGTATAGCCACAACCACAGATACACCAAAATAATCCGCGTCACATTTATATCTTTTCATAGGAAGAACCGATTGCAATTCAATTCAAACTAAGTGATATTTCGAGTTACGCTCATTTTTTATGCATAAAAAAAGTCATCTGCATTGTTTGCGTACAGAGGCCAGCACATCAAATGTGTCAACTTTATTTTAACAGTGAACGCGCCCATAAGCGCATTTCTGAACGAAGCAACGGGGCGAGCGCGGGGTCCGAACGCGGTCGCCGGCAGCACGCGCGCCATCTTAGCCATCTTTAGTCAGCAACAGACGCCGGTCGCATATGCATTTTTATGTCGCGATCGGTGTCCAATATTATAAATGTAATATAAGGCTCACTATATTCAATAATATAATCGTTATGAAACATTGACTTCAAAACAAGGTTGAGTAGGTAGTTTCATTTAAAACTATCCTCAACAAACAGAATAAGGTTCAGGCTAAGCGCGCACTACAAAAATAAATCGTTGCGAAAAAAAAACGACAATCTGTGTACAACAGAAATTATGTACCTACTACAATCCGCGCACTGCGAAAATAAATCGTTGGCGATTTAAAATAGCAGATGCGAAATCGTGCGAATATTTTGTTCCCTATGGAAGCGGTATTAGCTAATCTTAATGCTGTCTTAGGATGTACCCAGTAACGTTTAGTTATCTTCTTCTTCTTATTTAAACAACTTTTACGTAAAATTAAGTAGTATACATATAATGGTTATTTTCTTTTTTAAATCCATGTTTCGATGTACAGACGCCAGCACATCAATTTACCACAATGTGTGAAATTTCTGTATTTCTTTGATCGTTTTTCAACTTTATGCCAAACAGCATAAGGTTCATATTCAATTGGGAAAATTAGACACATTGGGGTAACTTGAAGTGCTGGCATCTGTACACTCCCGTCCGCGGCAGCACAGTGAGTGTTTGGCCCTGTTATTTCGGAGGCGATAATAAATCGTGGTGCGCGTAGGAATGATTGTCGTTTGCGATTTTATTTCGCACTTTAAAAGTCGCAACGAATAAATTTCGTAGTGCGCGTTTAGCCTCATGTTCAATTGAGAAAATCTGACATTTTGGGGTAGCTTGCATTTTGTAGCACTTCTTTACAGACAAAGCAACAAACAGTTAGAAATTACAAAAATGCTAGAAATTGGATCTGTTGTCATTCTTAACTGCAATGCAATTTACTTTTTTAATTTCTTATATACATACAAAAATAACTTTTCTACAGATTAAGTATATTATGTATATGATGGGTTATATTAGAAGAATTCTGAATACTCTGTACAGACGCCAGCACATCAAGTTACCCCAAAGTGTCAAATTTTCCCAATTGAATATGAACCTTATTTTAATTGACATAAAGTTAAAAAGCGATGACACGTTGGGGTAACTTGATGTGCTAGCGTCTGTACTTTACAGATTGGTATGGTACCCTACCCTCACGTTTAACAGTTTTTGGGTACACTAGGAATTTACATTTGCTCATTACTCACCTTATTAACTTGAGTGACAATAGCATCAAGAACCTCTCCCTTGAATGGCCGGAACACAATAGCCTTGTATTTGACTGGGTATACCACGAACCCTTGGCCCGGCTGTATCAAACCAGCACCTATGCTGTCTATTGCAGTCACAGCTATTACGAAACCATACCTGAAAACAGAATATATCTTTTTATACATATAATAGTAGTTAAATGTATTGCTAGTAGATTCTAGCAATAAGTTTCTTTACGTTATTTATTTCTTTTAGAATTAACAATCTGTTTCTGATTACTGACTAATTTTATAATAAACCACGTCAGAACCAAACTTATAAAAATTCAATCATATCTTATTTTGCCATTATACCAAAAGAGATTTATTTAAAAACAAGCATATCCATTGGACTTATTTAGTAAATAGTCCCTTTCCCTTGTCTGTTTATAAGATTAAAGACTAATAAATAAAAAATAATATAAACATTATTCTTGGTACATAACCTTTAAAATGCATATTCATTTTATCACTTACTTTCCTGTACACGTGCCCTCAACTTCAGTATATAACTTCTGCTTTACGGTATCTAGCAACTGTGGCCCGAAATACCGAGGGTGCAGAAGAATTTCGTGTTCTAAAGATATCTGAAACATTTGTTTACAAAACAAGTTATCTCAAAACAGGCGAATTTAATGTATGTTAAGAAGCTTAAGTTATACACTCACATGATAAAACATTGTAGTGTAAATATTTATCCCCTTTTTTATCTTTCTACTTCATATTCCAAATAATTATCGAAAAAGCTTAGAGAGCGTCTCACAATCTCACCAAATCAAATCAACAATTTTTAGTAAAGTAAACGTCAAAATAATGTAAGTGACAGTGACACCAGTGTGACCATCTCATAAATGGCGAATCTGCCACAAACTGGGCTAAAATCTGCCAAAATCTGCCACACTAAGCGCCAAAAATGCCAAAAAAATGCCATCACGCAAAAAGGAAAAAATCCTAACGAATTAAATGATATTTCTATAACAATAATATTAAACAATTTTCTTATGCACTACATCTTTTTGACCATATTTTTAGTTGGTTTAAAGGAGGTAAGAAGCCAGTCTCCGTGTCCTTTAATAAACTCGGCAGACATAATAATGCTTTCGCGAAATTTGCTGTTTGGATAATTTGTAGCACCATTCGAGTTCAAGATTTTTCCAAATGGTCCCGGTAGCGGTGCTACTTCCACCTGATTGTAACATGTCTTGTATTCTTCTATCAAATTTAATTTATCAAAGTTTACTTTCATGAGTAAGTCCACAGTTAAGTCAGAAAGGTTTGCATTCTTTGAAGTAATAATTGGATTCCAGGTTTCATACTTACTACGGATTAGTGATCGATTTCAGTGCTGACATTAACTCCTAAATACCTACATGTGTATCAGTGGCAAAAAGATCACAGTGGAGTTCGGATGAATTGAAAGCGGATCTTTGTTTTCAAATAACAACTTAAAAGACACAATACACTTCTGAAATGTCTTTGAATGGTGTTTAAATACATAATGTCATTGGAATATAGTGTTAAAATGGTTGACTTTTGAATTTGTCATATACCAGGACATAAAAATACAGTTTATAATTTAACTATAAGTATAATAATTGAAAATTACACTAAATTATGTGATTTTAGTCGAATTCTTTAAAATCTGCCTAAATCTGCCACTTTTGTAAATCGTCAACATAATATGCCACGGACAAAATTTAGGAGCAAAATCTGCCAAAATGGCAGAAATCTGCCACAAATGGTCACACTGAGTGACACACAACTAGTAGTGCATGACACACAATAATAATTTAGATGACACAGACTGCAGAGACTACTAATTTTCAACTATCATTGTTACTATTGGTAATTAATTTATTTACTTTGAATAAAGCGGTTAAAAACAATTATAATCACAACAAAAAAATAAAAAATGTATAAACCTTAAGAAAGCGTCAAGATGGAAATATATTCTCAAGTAATGGTAATTTACGAATTATTATTATTTACAATTTATTTAGGTTCAATTTATTCAGGTTTATTTCAATAATAATAAACAATTAACATTCAAATACCGTTACAATCAAATCTGCTATAGTTTTCAGAAATCCATTGTAGCTGCCAGCTGCCACACATTCTGCACATCAGGAACAGTTTTCTGGTGTATGATAAAGGTATATTAAAAGGGATACTGCACGAACGTCCTCGATGCTCTACGTAACGAGGCAGCACCACTATCATCCTGAAGATCTTCTAATGACATGCAGACTCCTGCACTCCTGCAGTCACACAGCAGTCCTACAGCGATCTTTATGAGTGCTTGACTTGGATTACCCGTATAAAATCTTTGAATAAAACGTTATATGTCATTGTGCAGAGCAGCCGCAAAATACCACTAAAGCCCTGCGCTCCTCATTGTCTATATCGTCGTAAAGGCCCTCGGCAATTTACGTTCGTTTTATTTTATTATACATTTTTTTAGTATTAAATTCAAGTTTCCGAATGATTATAAAATCGAAAACTAATTTAGTACATGGTTACTTGACAACACAACACTAGTGATTACTCAAAAATGCCAAATGAATGGCAGACCTATGTGTATCGTAATCAGATTGTTGTAAAAAATGGCAAAAACTTACGATTATTTATTTAAATTGCTTTTGATTGGTGATTCTGGAGTGGGAAAAACTTCTATATTATTCAGGTTCTCAGAAGATGCGTTCAACATTTCATTTATATCAACAATTGGTGAGTAGTTTGATTCAAGTCTTTAAATCAAAGGTTATTGTCAGATAATTTTGTACGTATATTGTCATGGAACAGGATTTTTTGTCTCCGTGTTCATTGTCTATTTTTTATCGTCACACAAATTCGTGGCGGATAGGGCGCGGCGCCTCGGGAAATGGAGCCCTTATCGAATTAAATCGAGAGTTCATGACATCATACACACTAATTAATTAGTTGACTCCCGAATAACTGGATTGTTGGTTGCAGGTATCGACTTTAAAATTCGTACGATAGACCTCGACGGGAAAAAAGTTAAATTACAAATATGGTAAGTAAATTTTAAGTTTTGTTCCTTTTTCTAAGTGTTAGTAAGCCAGACCTGTTACGAGGCGCGGTCAAGTTAAAGCTAGTGGCCAGTTTTGCAATCGTAAATGAGTAATGAGGCCAGTACAATGTACCCACTTCCTTTCTTCAGCCTATCAACACAATGGCTTAAGCTGTTGTTCTGTAAGACATTCAAGGAACAAAACAATAATTTACATTTGCACAGCAATTCTAGACTCATAGTCTTACTTGACCTCTGTAAATTTATGAGATAATTATATGGTTCTAATTATCTAAAAGTGATAATAAAGGAAAACATTTCCAGCTTATTATTGCTTAGAACAAACTATGATTAATTGTGTGCAATGTGCAAACCCAATAATGGAAACAGCTGAACAGTTAACAGTATTACTTGTGCGGTCAATAATATTAAATAGAATTTTCTTCTGAACTGTAAATATAATTGTGTTTCAGGGATACGGCAGGTCAGGAAAGATTTCGTACAATCACAACAGCATATTATCGAGGTTCAATGGGCATAATGCTAGTTTACGATGTTACAAATGAAAAGAGCTTTGAAAATATAAAGAATTGGATCAGGAATATTGAAGAAAATGCCAGTGCCGATGTTGAAAAGATGATTCTTGGAAACAAGTGTGATTTAGAGGCTAAAAGACAGGTAAGGGCAGACCAGATCAGTAATGTTTTATACATTCTGCAGCCTCCACAAGAGTGACACCATCTTCCATTAAGTTTAATAAAGTAACACTGAAAGAGTCATTCATGCTTGGAGGGCAATGAACTCTCATTATAAATGAATACTTTTCGTACAGTTCAACTCCAAAACCAATAATCTCCCTAATATCTATTTGAAACTGACAAAGTAGAGGTGATAATATCATCCTAATCAGTACTACCTAATTAATCATTTAACCTTGATTAATAAAACAGGATGATTGTGCCCGTTAATTTATAAATACACTAAGTATGTATTTATAATGCTTTGAAAGTAATATGATTTTCCTACTGTTTGAGCTCTATACCCACATTAATGTGTTATCAATAATATTATGTTGGTATTGATAAGTGGAGTAAACTGTAAATGTTTTTCCAATCACACAAATGACTCATGCTTTTGGCGGTATTTTATCTACATGATAAGAATAACTGAGGATTAACTGGGAAAACTGCGGCTAACAAGTCAGTTAACATCATATTCATGTACAAATTAAAAAATCATCAACTGTAATCTTTTGAAAACATTGATTAATAAGTGTTGACATAAACTTATTTTTACATTTCTAGGTTTCAAAAGAAAGAGGTGAACAGTTAGCTGTAGAATATCAGATTAAATTTATAGAAACCTCAGCAAAAGACTCCTTAAATGTTGAGTCGGCGTTTTATACCCTAGCAAGAGATATCAAGGCAAAGATGGAGAAGAAACAGGTATGGGCTATTTTACTCATTTTACAGTTGCATTAAGACAGACACCCACACAAAAACATAGATAAAGAATTCAAAATAATTTGTCTTCTTCTTCTTAGCATGAGAATGGCAAAAATAAGCGGGTATTTCTTCAAATATTTCACCCATCGTCATTATTATCTCCATTAATAAAATATTTTAACAATTCCCAGAATCTACCACAATACCAGAATCTGAGAATTACTGAAATATTCCATTAAATACATTCTCTTTCGTTATCATTTGGGGGATAATAATAACCGCGGTTGAAATGCTCAGAGAAAAACCCAGACACTATTTGATAGAGCTCCAATTTGCCTTTGAGGTAAAGGGATTAGCCAATCAATGGAAATTTTGGTTGCCCAGGGTGCACAGGATTTAACAGGGGCAGGATTGGATTTTGGGAGGCTTTTTTCATTGATGCAGTCCTCAATATTCACATCCATAAATATACTATTCAAAAATATGTTATGACAATGCAGGAAATGAATTTGTTAGGTGTTATAGTTTCTGTCTGCCTTCCCCTTATATTAAATTATTTGGTTATATACATACTTATGTATTGCGTGTAAAACAGATTACAGTGTGTATACAATTCCACACAAACATTATATAAAAAGATTGTTTGTGTTGTGAATCTCCTTTGTTTACTATGTGATTGATTAGCTCTGCCAAATATATTTATACACTTATGCTCTTTTGTAATGACATAATATTAATTGCCAACTATGCCACTTAAGGAAAACTTGTATGTTATGCTTATAAGTAGGGAATAGATTGACGTCACATGGTATGCGCTTATTAATAGGGAACTGAACCATATTAAATGTGGTTTTTATAAAATCGGGTAAATTAGTTACACTTTCAACCAATCAAACGGCGTTTTAAATAAAGCTGGGTCCTGAGTAAACTAGACTGTAGTCTTAAAACATAAAACCTACAATATTGTTCGTATTTAGCCACCAATGTAAATAAGCGATGGACTGGCATGTCATGTCATTTAGCATAAGAAGTTGCAATACTTCGTAAAATATGGTTTGATATGAATAGCCTTGTCAATGGATGATGCAGATTGCAGCTGTCGAACATACTTATGTACATATGATTAGTCATTATGTATAGTGAAGTAGTAAATAGGAGCTAATAGGTACAGTTAGTAGTCATCCACTTTGCTTAGCTTGAAATGAGTAAGTAGTCTTTAATTTACGCATTACACATCCCATCATTGATTTATTTTTAAACTTTATAGGGAAAGTTATGTAAAGAAAGGAGGCCTGTGTGTGTGTATAAATACACAGGCAGTGGTTGATCAGAGGTTATTTTATGCTTGCTTAGGTTGCTCATTCAGATCAAACCTAAAAGGGAAAATAGGGTAAATAGTGAGACCAGTGAGAGCAAATACATTATTGATTAATTGAAAATAAGAGTTATCTATTTATGAATGGTACCTCCATATATAAGTAGGTACATAACTATTATTTTTAATCGATCAATTTATTTTTAAATGTTTAGAATAACAATAGTCACTCACATCAAATCAATAGTCATCCAAATAGAGAAATCAGCAGAACCTAGACAATATTATGTTCTACGTTTTTGTGGTTTCTCCAGTCCTGAAGCCGTCGCTTCATACCGTACTTCTTTCTGTCTGCTCCGACTTTCGATATCTCGGTTCACATGCATGAAGTGACACAGGAATATATGTCTATCAAGGACAGAATCAAGTGATCCAAGGAATCATTTTATGGGAAATCTGAGTTTTTTTTTATAAAACGTTGCCGGACACTAGGCACTTCTCCTGTGTCGTGGGTGCACATACAAACATTTAAACTCACATAGACAAACAACCAGGAGCCGAAACAACTACTAGTCCATTGAAATGTTACATGAGCTTTGCATTTTTTATAGGACGCAATTTTATTTTTGGGGGACATGTGTGGGGTGTCAATAGAAGCTTAACCTCAAGTTTGTGGGGTCGCCACCCTTGTCCCCCGGCCGCCATCTTGGAAAAAGGGGTAAAAACACTTTTTTCGCGATATCTCGGAAACTATACGTCTTACAAAATAATTGTAAAGACATAATTTGTAGCAAATTGTTTCGCCTACAAATATAACTATCTTTGCCCTAAATTAAAAATTACATTACAACTTCTTTGTTATAACCAAAAGTGAGATTTTTTTATAAAAAAAATTTTTTGCTCTTTAACTTATTTTTTAAACTTACATTTTACAAAAAAAATATCTCAGACCAATCTTGCTTGAAGGTTAAGCTTCTATTGACCCCCCAAACATATCCCAAAAATAAAATTGCGTCCTCTAAAAAATGCAATATTCGGTCCTTAAATTGTAACATTTCAATGGACTATAATACCTGTATGCCACACAAATATTTGTTATGTGCGGAAATCGTATGTACCCGAGAAACGCGGCGTAGCAGCTAGTATGAATGTGGAAAAGAAAGAGTTGTAGGAGTCTAAAGAAACGGAGGATCAATGTGAATGATGATATGGCTAGAAAGGGTGCTATTAGGATAACGGTAGTATGGACGAAGAAGACATGCTAGGCTGAACCGGAATTAATAGTAAAAAGGACAGGAGGATTGTAAGCACGTTATTCCTTTGGTCTCAGATACCATTTTACAAAAAGAAAGAAAAAGCATTAATTTGGCCCAAAAGACACACGATAATAAATAAAAATTAAAGCAAAAAAGAAAACAATTAGATTAAAAGAAAGTTTAAATAACAAAGCAAAATGGTGTGCCTTGCGGCTGCGCCAAATAGGGACCTATTTGGCGTTTCAGCAGAAATGCCAGACAACTAGCGCCTGACTCTGTTTTTTTACAATCACGGCCAGATGATAGAAACCCGGAAATCCGACAACCAGTCTTATCAAGGCGCAGCTTATTATCGACAAGTACCGCTACAACCAAGGCTATATATTAAATTAGTTTTAGTTCTACTAAATCTCAAATATAAAAAAACATCCTAAAATTGCTGTAAAACTTTCGCCAAATATGGTTGCACTATTTACATTGGCATGTGTGTAACAATTGAATCAAGGTCTTATTCATAAGTGCGCACTATTTGCGATCTCGTACACCACCTACTGAATAAATTATAATGATGAGAACTGAACATCTACGTGACTAACACTTCCAAATATGTGCTAAATGTGGAATTTCAATTACGTAGCCCGAGTTATCTATAATGAGTTGTTAGAAAGAGCTAACTTTTGTAATCAAACAAAACCAGTTCGCCCTGTCGCATTCTAATTGATCTGAAATATATCGTATATTGCTGCTATATTATATACAGGGTGTCTCATTCAAATCGGTCAGTATGGGAAAGTCTGAAACTATAAGGCATAAGAAGATCTGTTTTGAGGAACCATGTCATCGATTATAATAACAAGAAAAACTGCATTCATACATTTTAAAAAACATCTGTACTCCGTTCGGGAATCGAACTCGGTTATTTTGAAAAAAAAAAACCGAAACCGAACCAAATCGATGACATGGTTCCTCAGAACAGATCTTCGTTTGTCTTATAGTTTCAGACTTTCCCACACTGACCGATTTGAATGAGACACCCTGTATATAGTGTCATGAGCTCCTAAGGCGCGGTTGCGTTATTTTAAATAGCAATTAGAAGCTTTCCCAAGAATTGGTCTATCAAATCATTCAAATCTATGTTCGACTTAAACAAACTAAGCTTTATTATTTTAATAGTACCTATACACGTCCTACCACCACGCCACCACATACCCGCATTTCGCTCATTTGTTTTTTATATTAGTAGCAAATAATAATAATGTTTTGCAAGACCCTGACCAATAAGGTTTTGCCCCGAAGAAGCAAGCACTGATGCCGCCTGTCAATCCAGGTTTTAAATCAAGAATGCAATTCATTGATTACAATTACTTTTTATATGTGATCAATGCTCCCATGTTGTCGTAGTTATAAATCAGTTTGAAATGATTTATTAAAATTTGTACCTATACACCTGACCAATATATTGTACTGAGAAAAACTGTTTCCCAAAAGGTAAATAATATAATGATGATGCATAAAACAAATTATCACTGCACTTTTGTTAGTAAACTAATGTCACTTTAAATATTGCTGACCCTGACAATTTCCGAGGTATGATTGTAATCGATAAAACCAAAACAACTCAAAGTCCTAATTAACTGTTGATGTAATCGTGAACACTTAAGCCCCGTATTCATGGTAAACATTTGTTTAGCAACAAAGTTGAATCAACGTGTTGCGGTGTAGCTGTCAACATGTTGCTAGCAACACTGTTTGTTGCAGAGTTGTTAACAGCTCGGTGTTTACGCTCATCGAGCGTGAACACCGCAACACAATGATCCAAATTTGTTGCTAAACAAATGTTTCCCATGAATACGGGGCTTTACGTATCGGAGTAACAAGTATGTAGTGACTCAGTACCTGTCACACATATTATTATTACCTTAACCAAGAAAAACAATACCTTCACCATTACCTTCACACCGTTACCGTACCACCTGCATAACCAATACCTTTTGTTCGACCAACTGCTAAAGAAATAGTGAAGAAGACCGCCTTGAAAAAGGCGTAAGTACTCTGCTAAAGAAATAAGGAAGTTCGTTCTGAGAAGAACGGTTTTGGGCGCAAGGCTGACGACGTGCGTGAAGATAGGTGAAGCAGCAGAGGTGGACACACGATGCGATGACACGCAGAGATCCTCACGCTACGCCGGCAGCCCGCGAAAAGGACGAACGCGGCGCGTCCGCATGTATTTATCGAGTAGCGCGGCGCGCGACGAACTCGCGCCTCCGCGCATGCGCGGCGCATCGGGCGCCCTCTGACGGACGCGATTATTGTAAATACCTTAGGCTAAGCACTAATTGTACCATACAGAATGTAAATATAAGTAGGAACATTTTTTCAAATATACACAGATAAACCGGACACGCGTTTCTATCAAGATCCCTCTACTCCCCTAAAAGTACTTACATATTTTTCTTCCTTCTTTAATTTACTTCTTTTGTTTCATGCAATTCTTTACGAAACCAGAAGGTAATGAATCCGAGTATACGGTACTAGTTTTTTTCTAAGTGTCGTCTTTTTTGTACGCTTCTTAGTTGAAATGGCAAAACAGTAAAAATATTGAGTTGAACTAATTAGGCGCTCGTTTTTTGTTCCGCTGTGTATATTGTTTAGAATTACTGAAATAATTTTAGCTAACTACTAAATACGTGCATGTCATCTACAGTTTGCAATCATTTTGCTTTTAGAATAACAGCTATTAATAGCTGTTTTTCTAAAAGCAAAACTTAAGTTTTTACCAGCCTTCTCAGACAAGAATTACTAACGAAGAAACCCTTTTTTTAACAAGTAAATAAATAAGGATGGAATAATATCCTCATGGCGAAGCTAATATATTAAACACAATAAATGCCGGTTATTGTATTTTGGACTTTATTCAGACTGAAGTAAAATTTATCTGGTTTTAAAGACAAATTTTGCGTTAAGAACTTGGATATTTTATGATCTCACTGAGCTATCCTTGAGTGTACCTATGTGTAAGATTTTAGATGCACGTACATATTGTCTCTGTGTGCGTGCGTTACACACAGCATTGACACATCTTTTCTTAAATTAGGTGGGTTTGAAAATACCACCATGTTTGATGATTTAAACCTAGTATAAAGTGATATTTTGTTATAAACTAATAATCTTGTCTGTGAAGGCAGGTTTTCATTCGCACCAAGCTAAGATAATTACAAGCCGACTAATTTTTGGTAACATGTAGCGTTTGCATCTAAGATGAAACAACGATTTATTATTGCCATTTTTAACTCTGGCTACATTTTGCCATAAATTGTCGCCTACTGCTTTTATATTAATAAAATTGATTATAATGTAATATGAGATCATGCTGTAACTATTTTACTTTTGTACAATATTTTAATGTTTTTATTTTGTTGCCTTTGTAACGGCTTTAATAATTTTGTGCAGTATGATTGAGTTGTGTTCCTCTAACATTCTATACGAATTTTATTCTTTGTCATTTCATTTGCTTTTTTGATACTACCATTCCACCACATAATGGGATGATCAATAATTATAATTTCATTACTCCCTATTCCATACGCCGATTTTGAAATGTATGGTATAATGTTACTAAAACTATGAATGTGTATCCAGGAGGCGAGTAACCCAGCCGGTGCGAGGTCAGGCGCGCACCAGATCCGTGCCAACGAGCAGCAACGCAAGCCCACGTCGTGGCTGTCCCGCTGCAGCTTGCTCTGACGGCGCCACGCCCCCCCGCGCGCGCGACCCAGCCCCCGCCCCCCGCACCGACCCCGCGGCTAGCGCCCGCGGACCCCGGACTCTACCGGCAATAACGCTACAACGCGAGCAATATCAACAAGTATTAAGGCCCGCAACAAACCGACCCTACGCGCTCCTATATCTATCACTATGAGTTATATCAGGATTGCCATCCAATAGCCATATATCAAGCGCGTAGGGTTCCCTATCAACGCCCATCAACTATATATTTTTCGATCTGTTTAATACTGCTGCGTCAACTCCATAGGGGGATCAGACTTGCTTTTTGTATTTTTATATCCGCGACTATGATACCTACTTCGACGTTTAGTTGAAACGAAACAGTATTTTTTCGTAAATTACCTTGTACATTTGTTTACATTTGAAGTGACGATTTATTTTTATATTAGGGCGAAATTAAGGTGTTATCATCATTACAAATAATGGTTGGAAGGTTTATTTCAATAGATTGTTTAGCTGTACTTTTCCTTTTGCTATTTTAATTAAGATATATATTTTAATGTAATATATAATATTTAATTTGAATAAAGTGCTTTTTTACAAATAGTGTTTTTGTTTTGAATAATGATACTACCGCTAAGTAACAGTAACATTTTATTTCCAACATTATATACAAAAAAGATGAATATTTTGGACACTTTTAGAAAATTGAAGCATCACCTCTAGTCTCAGTACCTAAATAGTTACCATTATTGTAATGCATTTGGTACAAACTAACTAGATTTAAGTAATAATGCTCATAAATAAATGCTTTCATGTAGTCTGAACTTGTTTAGGCGTTGCTCTGAATGGTCGGAGAGCTAGTTTCTTCGCTCCCCCAAGGACACCATTAGAAGCAATTTTTATAAAATGGACCAATTTCTTTGCAGTGACATATAAAACGTCTGCAGTGATCTGTGATCCCTTTCTCCAGTACACTGTATAAATTGGTAAGGGAGGAAGGTTGTCAGACCAGATTCCATGCCGGTAACTCTTAGCCCGAATTTCAGCAGACAATAATCCTGGGGCCAGTTTTGACTCTATAGTATTTTTCTTGATGTTTCTTGGCACCAATGCTTTGGCAAAACCAAGTTCAACGAGTCTTTCTCCTATGTCTATGATCTCAACTGTGTTTTTCTGAAATTAAAACAGTGAAGTTTTAGTACAAAGTTTAAATAATGTATTTTAAAAAAATACGACACTATTAAAGTTATTTTAACAATAATTTGAAGTCAGTTACAAGATGCATTTATAAGAATAACTTTTTTTTTAAATTACATTATGTGGGTAGTTGAAAGTTTATACAACCTTAGTATAATCATTATGGACAACTTTTTGTAACGGATGACACCAGGAATTGACTGGCAGTCAGTTTTTTTATGCAATTCCTGGTTCAACAGGACCTGGACCTGAACCTGGTTCCTGGACCAACAGGTCTTGTAGTTAGTGACCTTGACTGCTATGCTTTAGGTTGTGGGTTCAATTCCCACCCAGGACTAATGTTTGTGTGAAGAGCATGATCATTTGTTCTGTATGGGGTAATGGTCTGGGTGTAATTTATCTATAATAGGTATATATTTAGTAATATATAAGTATGTTTATCAGTTGTTTGGTACCGATGACACAAGCTCTGCTTAGCTTGGGACTAGATGGCATTGTGTGAATAGTCGTGGAATATTATTATGATTTATTATTATAAACATCTGTGCCATACATTCTGTCCAGTTGCACTTGCATAACATAAATTGCAGCTGATTTATTTTTTGCAATTGCAGGGTTCATCCCCTAGAAGAAATTGTTCACAATAACAATGACAATCCCTTTTTGGGTTTTTGATTAAAAAAAATAAAGTTGTATAGTCAACGTAACTAAAGAAAATCCTTACCCTTTGTTGTGGTAAATGCAGCAACACTTTGGAGACAAGATCATCATTTTCTCTAGCAATCACTGTCAATGTCACTTTCTGTCCTTTGGCTACACATTCCAGCCAGTTCACTGCATTTCCACTTGCAACCTCTACTCCCCATAACTAAACAAAACAGAGCATTTATAAATGTCTTGGCACCAATCCAGCCCAGCTGAATCAAAAGTATTGTTGTAAACATATACTAACCTTGACTGGAAGTGGCGGTTTATCAGTATGCCATAACGGTAAGTAAATTGGTGCCCTATGGTTTACCAATACACGCAGAGGCGAGTGTTGTACACCAACGTAAGAACCTCTCAGCGTCTCATGGTTCCTTATGAAATGATTAGGAACTGCACTTGCCTTTGAAAACTTGCTAACCTAATTAAATTTAAATATAAACGTTATTATGTAATATCTTTAATAATATTAAACTTATGATATACAGGGCACGTACCGGACGAATTTTATGTATAGATACTGCTAAACCAGCAGTCGCCAGAGCGTAAACAGCTATCTGTAAAGAATAGTTAGGTGATAATCATCAGCAATCATAGAAGAAATTTTCTCTAACCGCACTTACATTCACTCCTCGATAGTCTTGGTTTAAAAGATTTTCAACGTTGAAAAAGAACCCTTCTTCGTTTACAGACATCTTGTTACTTTGTATACTAACTTATAATCATAATTTCGTTTTAGTTACTCATTAATATTTTCAGATTTGTTGAGAACTTTTTATGACATTAAAAGTTAAATGTTGCAAACTTATAAACTTTAATTGTGAAATTATAAAATATGTTGTAAGAAAAAAAAAGTTGTGAAGTAATGAACATTTAATTTTATTATAGATTTGTGAAATAAAATACATAAAACTCGGCCATTTGTAGTCCACAGCTAGAGGTAGGCCATTGGCTTTCCAAATATGGGCCACACACAGCACTTACATTCGTCAAAAGTCAAGTCGTCACCTCACTCATGCTAGTTTTCTTTTCTGTGGTAACATCACATCAATTCCACGTCAACCGTTTGACAGCTGGTGTAAGCCACTCGCAGTTAGTGTTCGTTTTTGTGTTTTTTGATAAATATTTAAAAAATGATTACTGTACTAAACACAATCGATACGGGCCATGAAGACATGATACACGATGCCGAACTGGATTACTACGGGTTGAGGCTTGCAACGTGTTCTTCCGATAATTCGGTAAAGATTTATGACATCAAGAGTGGTACACAAACCCTTGCGGCCGATCTGAAGGGCCACTTTGGGCCAGTGTGGCAGGTCGCTTGGGCCCATCCCAAGTACGGCAACCTGCTGGCGTCATGCTCATACGACCGGAAAGTTATCATATGGAAGGAAGCTGGCGAATGGACGAAACTGTATGAATATACCGGACATGAGAGTTCCGTGAACTCTATTGCGTGGGCGCCTGCAGAGTACGGCCTTATCCTTGCATGCTGTAGCTCTGACGGCTCCGTGTCCATCATCACATACTCGCAGGACGGCGGTAACTGGGATGTGAAGAAGATCCCAGGAGCACACGCCATCGGCGTAAACTCTGTCAGCTGGTGCCCAGCCATCTCTGCCGACTTGAACCTGGACCCTCTCAGCAACAAGGAGGCATCAAAGAGGATAGTTACTGGAGGATGTGATAACTTGATTAAAGTGAGTACCTACAGCTGAATGTGACTCTTACACTTACAACAATGATGTAATCTAATTATGCTATTAAGATTTTACTGTAATCATTATTTTCGTCCATCCAATTATTAGTACTATTTAAGTTAATGTCAATTGTTATTGCAGATTTGGAGAGAAACCGCTGACCAATGGGTAGAAGAAAACAGACTAGAAATGCACATGGACTGGGTCCGAGACGTAGCCTGGGCTCCATCTCTGGGGCTTCAGAGATCTACAATTGCAAGCTGTTCCCAGGATAAGAGGGTTGTAATTTGGACAAGTGATGATAATGTGTCTTGGACCCCTACAATTCTTAATACTTTTGATGATGTTGTATGGAGTGTGAGCTGGTCTCTAACTGGTAATATCCTCGCTGTATCAGGAGGAGACAACAAAGTCAGTCTATGGCGTGAAGGATCCGATGGACAATGGTTATGCATTAGTGAAGTCGCAAAAGGTTTGGGCCAAACTCCTAATGATGAGAGGAGCACACTTTGAATTCATTTATTTATGTGTTTGTTTATTTTAATTAACTTGTGAATAATTTCCTTATAGTATAATATACATGATATCATTCATTTCTGATGTGTTTTTAATAGTTTTTATTTATACCAAACTGCTTAAATAAATGTTTACTTAAATTGTGAGGTTTCTTATAAAACTTAGTTAACACCGCACACCACATACACCTTTCTTGACGGTGGTGTGCACTAGCCTAGACCTAACCTGTTCATTCTGGACTTGATGACTCCCAGGTTATAAATATCTGGAAACTCTCAACCAAAGTAGGGAGTTTGAACAACAGGAGTTCCAACATATTATATAACATTTAAAGACATTTTGAGGTAATGTTGCTAAAAAGAAAACTTCTTTTTCATTAAGAAATACAATTTTAATTACACTTTGGCCAGTTTCTCCACAAATCTCCAAACATGTTAGCATTTCAACATTTTTGAAACATTATTCTGTCTTTCATTCCTAAACATATTTAATTATTTGTGATGCAAGTGGCCTTAATCTTAAACTTAATAATACAGATTCGTGTCACGTATTGCTGAGGTGGTATTCAATCAGTTCTGAGAGTAGAGGCATCTTGTAATACTCTGCTATGGTCTTGAAGGTGTTGACTTGTGCGAGGACCTCCTTTGTTGGCACCATGAGAGCAAATTCTCCAGCACATTCACATACCATTGTCATGTTCTCGCGTTTTACCTGTACAAGGGAACAGAAGATAGTATAACGCATTACTGACGCCTTTTTCAAATCCAATGGCTTTCTTACCATTTCAAAATATTAAGAAACCCAAGTTACGTCAAAGTAAAAATTGCTAGAATCATTTCGCTGTGTCCTTCATATGGATGTGATGACGTCAATGATGCATTAGGGACCAACCGCATTTATTCTGCTCAATTTAGGTGTTTTTCCATAGAAAACTAGAAACCTTTATTATAACTGTAGCCGCTAAGAGAAGCTGCATTGCACCTAAGCGCAACAAGTGTAGGTATATAACGGGGTGGAACAGGCATGTTAATGACTGTCACCGGAGGGCCAGGCTTTGTTTTCGGACGTGGGTGTCTTATGGACGTCCTAGATCTGGACAATATTATAATAATATGTGTAAGACTAGGAAACTATTTAAAGAAAAATTAAAATACTGCCAAAATAATGAATATCAGATAAAGATGGACATCATTGCGGAACATCACGCAAATAAAAACTTTGGTGATTTTTGGAAAAATACCCATAAACTGAATCCAAAGTCGGGTGCTCCGGCGAGTGTCGGGGGGGCGCATGAGCCGCGGGACATAGCCTGCGCCTTTCAGCGGCATTTTAGTGTTATATCACCGCTCGGGTCCGCGTCTCAGGAGCTCGATGCTGAGGATCACTCAGACCATGTTGACATTAGGTTCTCCGCCAAGGATGTGGCCCAAATTATAAGGAAGATGGTGCGAGGCAAGTCCCCAGGTCACGATAGTCTTAGCATCGAGCATTTGAAGTACGCGGGCGTACACCTGCCAAGAGTCCTTGCGCTATTGTTTAACTTGTGTGTTAGTCATAGTTATTTACCCGATGAGTTAATGCAAACAGTCGTAGTGCCAATTGTTAAGGATAGGACGGGTGACACATCCGATCTGTCTAACTACAGGCCGATTTCGCTTGCAACTGTCATAGCTAAGGTGCTGGATAGTTTGCTTGACCGACAGTTGGAAAATCACCTCCACTTGTATGACGCACAGTTTGGGTTCAGACCCGGTTTGTCAACAGAGAGTGCCATCCTCTGTCTCAAGCAGACTGTCCAGTACTATACGCACAGAAACACACCAGTTTATGCATGTTTTTTAGACCTTTCCAGAGCTTTTGATCTGGTGTGTTATGACAAGCTATGGCAGAAGCTACAATGTGAAACGGATGTGCCACGTGAGATTGTATCTCTGTTCCGGTATTGGTACAGTAGGCAGCAGAATAACGTTAGATGGGCGGATGCGCAGTCGGACGTGTATGGGTTGGAATGCGGAGTGAGGCAAGGGGGGTTGTCCTCCCCTCGCCTCTTTAACCTGTACATGAACGGGCTGATCGGTGAGCTCAGCAGCACTAATATTGGATGTTCCATTGACGGTGTGTGTATTAACAACATTAGTTACGCGGATGATATGGTGTTGCTGAGCCCATCGATTGGTGCGTTGCGCAAACTCTTGCATATTTGTGAGTCCTACTCGGAGGCCCATGGGCTCAGTTACAATGTTAAAAAGAGTGAATTCATGATGTTTAAAGCCGGTAACAAATCATACTCGTCTGTACCACCTGTCACTCTTTGCGGCATTCCTTTAAAAAGAGTACAGCATTTTAAGTACCTGGGCCACTGGGTCTCCGATGACTTGTGTGACAATAGGGACATTGAGAGGGAGCGCAGGGCGCTGTCTGTCCGGTGTAATATGTTGGCTCGCAGGTTTGCACGGTGTACTACACCGGTGAAGGTGACTTTATTTAAGGCATATTGTCAGTCATTTTATACGTGCAGCTTGTGGACCAACTTTACGCAGCGGGCGTACAGCGCACTGCGCGTGCAGTACAACAATGCTTTCAGGATACTGTTAGGGCTTCCACGGTTTTGTAGCGCTTCGACTATGTTTGCTGAGGCGCGCACGGATGATTTTTTCGCGATCATAAGGAAGCGAAGCGCTTCACTATTAAGTCGCCTGCAAGGCAGCTCGAACAGTCTCCTGAGGGTTTTGTCCGAGCGGTGGGACCTGTCACTGATAAAAAGGTGGATGCAGCTTCATGTTAGCGTATCTCCACGTTTGTTTTGACACGGTGTTGATTTAATTTTATTATTGATTGTTTTAATGTGTTTTAGATGTGATTGAATTTAATTATAAATATTTGACATTTAATGTATGTAATTTTAATGTGTTTGTGTAATTTAATTTTTGTTGATTATTTTAATGTACTTGTGTTTTTAGATGATTTTAATTTGATTTTGATTTGAATTATTGTGATTGACATTCCAATTTTTATATTTTGTATGGACTGTGTCTGAATTAAATAAATTATTATTATTATTATTATATTATTATTATTATTTATTATTAGTATTAGTACACTTACTTTTTCCCTTTACCCACAACACTGTTAAAATTGTGTTTACCTACTTATAAACTTATTTATTTCTTATTTTTTTTTTCATTTTTTTTATCGTCTTCACAAGTAATTCTTATATTTAATTCTAAGATTACCTAGTGTTTCACATATTAAGTGAATTGTATTCTTTTTGAGAAATATACGTCTGAAACCGTGTATTAAATACGTAACTGCCGCTCAGCTGAACGGACACGTACGCATCTCATACTAAACTGATGTTTCAAATAGATAAAAGCTAAATTGAGCTGAATAAATGTGGTTAGTCGGCTGCAAGATGGTAAATTCCTGATTATAAAATTAAAATAAAATCCCCGAACAAGATATAATATGAATGATAGAAACTGTTTATTCTAGAGAATGACCCCAAAATGCTGAAAAACTCCGGCTTAGAAACTCCTTAAAAATAAAGATTAAACTCAAGACAAACCTGATGGCACCGTTTACATATCAGATCTTGTAAAATATAGGACATGGTTCGTCTGTTCATGATCTCGACCAGGCGCCACTCCAGCTCTTGATTCTCGTAAGGAGTGCCACATGTAGGACATAAGCACACCGGCCTGAGAACAAAATGTTATGAAATTGAGTATTCTGTTACAAAACAACCATCTTCTTAATAAAAACTAACAGGTGAAAAATTGCTCCAGTTTCGGAAGTCTGTGGCTTTGGTTGTCTTGTTGTGTTTATTATTGGCCACCGAATTCCGAAACTGGAGTTATTTTTCACCTGTTAGTTTTTTTTAAGAAGTGGGCTGTTTTTTTTTGTAAAAAAGTTTTTATTTTTTAATTTTAAGTTTCTTTGTATTATGTAAAGAAAGTCTTTCAAAACTTGAAAGAATCATTGAAATTGGATAACAATTGCTAAAGAAGTTCTATCTAAACATTAATCTGTACATCTCTGCCGGCCCCTTTTAAAATAGGATGGCGTAATGTTATGTTGTGGAAAGTTAAAAAATAGTACCTTAACCTAAGTTTTTTCATTTTGTATATGGGCATAGGTGGCAGCATTACTTAATTAAATGCGACGATCGTGTATTCGCGAGACCGATGCTTTTAGTAAAGTTATAAAACGTAGTCTACTACTGACGTGCCGTGCATGAGCGGGCCGGCACTAGGGGATCGTGAAGGTGCGCAAGATCCCATAATCTCCTATACTAGTGTAGAATGGGAACATCGAGGTGGTTTTTAGTAGAAAGAGCCTGATAGACCCCTTGCGTGAGCGGAGGGGTCTGTCAGGAGCACAGATAAGCTTATGGATATGAGGATAACAAATAAAGGGGGTTAGTCTACTAAAATAAGTTAAACACTTGTATTTAAGAAACGATTCCATTGACTAAATGATAGTGTACCTGTGGAGAACCTAAATCATCTCAATGATGTCACGTGCCGTGTTACAAGTCTGTGTCCTCCCCTAGGTGTTTCGCCCATGCAGCAACTGGCAACTGGCAACTGCTTTTTACATATTATCAAATGCAACGTAAGCAAGTAGCAAAGCAATTTATAAGAAACCTTTAAAAAGTTGATAGTTGCCTCAAATAAAGTTGTTCCGTGTGCAAAGCGCCTTATATACTCACACGTCATTGTGCACGGCGGTGTAGGTGTCCCGGCACAGGTCGAGGTCGCGACAGTGGTTGCACAGCTTGCAGATGATCTTATATACTCACACGTCATTGTGCACGGCGGTGTAGGTGTCCCGGCACAGGTCGAGGTCGCGACAGTGGTTGCACAGCTTGCAGATGATCTTATATACTCACACGTCATTGTGCACGGCGGTGTAGGTGTCCCGGCACAGGTCGAGGTCGCGACAGTGGTTGCACAGCTTGCAGATGATCTTATATACTCACACGTCATTGTGCACGGCGGTGTAGGTGTCCCGGCACAGGTCGAGGTCGCGACAGTGGTTGCACAGCTTGCAGATGATCTTATATACTCACACGTCATTGTGCACGGCGGTGTAGGTGTCCCGGCACAGGTCGAGGTCGCGACAGTGGTTGCACAGCTTGCAGATGATCTTATATACTCACACGTCATTGTGCACGGCGGTGTAGGTGTCCCGGCACAGGTCGAGGTCGCGACAGTGGTTGCACAGCTTGCAGATGATCTTATATACTCACACGTCATTGTGCACGGCGGTGTAGGTGTCCCGGCACAGGTCGAGGTCGCGACAGTGGTTGCACAGCTTGCAGATGATCTTATATACTCACACGTCATTGTGCACGGCGGTGTAGGTGTCCCGGCACAGGTCGAGGTCGCGACAGTGGTTGCACAGCTTGCAGATGATCTTATATACTCACACGTCATTGTGCACGGCGGTGTAGGTGTCCCGGCACAGGTCGAGGTCGCGACAGTGGTTGCACAGCTTGCAGATGATCTCGGTAAGCACGCACGAGTTGCACGCATCGCGCCACTCCGCCGCGCTACTGAACTCGCCCACGCCGATGAGGCGGAGTAAGTTGCGACGGAGGAGAGTTACCTGGATAAAAAAGGAAATCTATTTATAGCTAGGTATTACAGGTATAGCGTTTAATTCAGCAGGTTCCTGTGGTAAGTGCGCGGCGCGGGAGGTGTGATATGTGACGAAACACGAACTGTGCCGCTTTACACGTGATGGAGATGAAGATGTTTCTTACGGTAACACGACCACACAATTGTTAAATGATAAAAGGTTTTACAAACTCTTACACGTCATTTTTCAACTAGTAGATGAGATCGGAGTTTCACTATCTGACTACTCTGAGAAGACACACCGAAAGAAACTAAGAGGTTATAGTCTCTTCTAAAGTCTAGACATTATCTTAGTCAAATCATGTAAGAACCATGTAAATTAGTGTCTGAGAGGGTCTTTTGAGGAAAGAACCACACAGATATGAGGGGACCAGATCAGTCAGTGCAAGCATTTGTCAGTAGGAAAACGTGAGCTCAACTCGGAACTTGAGGAGATCCACGTGCTGACGAACAATACCAAAGAAAGAACATTTGGGTTGGGCGGTTGGTCCCATAAAGTACTCAAACTGCCAGACCAAAAGTTAGAAAATAACTTACAAATTTAGAAACGACATACAAAAAATAAAGATCGACATAGTCCTTTCATTCGCAATAATTCATATCATTTAACATTCAATGTCAAAGTGTTAAACATTAAGTATAAATAATGCAAAAAAATAATAATAATAGGTAGGTAATAAAAAAAATAAAAACATTTTTAACAAAACTTAATGTTAGAAATGCCATCAGTAGTAGGAACAGCTCATTTCCCAAGCCTTTTTATCCTCAAGGTAATCTTTAACAGTATAATAAGCCTTGTTACATAATTGTCGCTTTATAAATGATTTTAATTTATTATAGCTTAGTTCTTGAATGCGGCTAGGAATTTAATTAAGTATATTTTTTTTTATTCTTTATTTTTTATCATTCTGGCCTGTTGGTCTAGTAGTGGCTCTGACTGCTAAGCCGCGGTCGTGGCTTCGATTCCCACCCAGGACACAAATGATCTGTTCTGTTCTGTGTCTCAGAATCATTTGTTCTGTGTCTGGGTGTAATAATTATATCTATAATATGTATGTATTTAGAAGTACTTAAGAATGTTTATCAGCTGTTTAGTACCCATAACACAAGCTCTGCTTAGCAGTCCCAAGCTGATGGCTTTGTGTGAAAAGTTGTGCAATGAAATTTATATTTATAAAAGTGTATACATTGACATCTAAATGAGCCCCCTATTTTCATGAGCCTGGTTACAGGAACCACAAATTTGTGTTTATTTCTAGTATTGACACTGTGAATGTCACTGTATTTTTTAAACAGATTAATATTTTTATGTGCCTACTAAAGATTTTCATAAATGTGATGAGAAGGCATAGTCAATATACGAGTATTAATCTCTTTAAATTTATCTCTTAAGGAGTATCTAGGATTTAATTTACAATTTGAACGAAAATCCCTTTTTTGCAATACAAAAATAGTCTGGATATCGGCGGGATTTCCCCACAATAGAATACCGTACGATACGACATCACACTGTGAAAATAGCTAAAGTAAACTAAACGAGCTGTCTCTAAATCAGTAACTTTTTTAATTTTCCTAACAGCGAATGCTGCAGAGCCAAGTTTTTTGGACAATTTAAGTATGTGAGGGCCCCACTGAAGCTTAGCATGGTAATTTGTGTGGGGTGACCACACAATTGTTAAATTCGGTAATAATTTACAATTGCGATTAACATTTTTAAGTTATATTAAATACAAATCAAAGTAAGCTAAATCTATGTAACTATCTGAATTGCTGTCTGTGTGCGTTGAATCACTTTCAAACGCCGAGTCCCCATTTCGCTTAATTATAATTCAATCCATGATCTCATCGCTAAGATTATCGTTTTTGTAGCCTGTGTTGGAGGAGATGAAGAGATCATGCTGATGGAAGGGAATACAAACGACCAACTGTGAACCCCTGATTATTAAACGCGGAGTGTAGAGTTAGACTTTCAGATTAACTATGTTTACAATTTCCGAGGCTTAAATGGTTCATCGATTACGCGTTTTATAATAAGGAGGTTAATAAACTCCAATTATGACTTAGGTTGTGTCTACCAAAACCTGAAAATCATATTTGGAGTTTAGCTTTAGATCCAGGATTAGATTGCCTAAAGCGACACAATCTGCAACTATTTTACTCTACAAACCTCTTCATCAAGCGAAGGATCCAGTGAGAACACTTTGCAGACTGCGTTGACGTACAGGAGTGCGGGCTTGCAGTCGCCGGCGAACGCGTCCGGCTTCAGTCCGGGTTGCTGTCCGATGTCGGACGGACGGAGGGACGGGTGACGCGTGTTTATTTTCTCGGTCACTCTGTGGAAGAAATGTTAGGGATAAGTATTTTTTTTTACTATTTTAGTTTTGAGGCTCGCGTTTGTCCAATATCTTACTTGATGGTAAGCGATGATATTATGGTCGACGCTAAGGCTGCGTTTCCACCAGAGATGTGTAGCGAGGGATGTGTTTTTAAAAACCAATAGAATCACTGCGCTGAGTGACGCTAGGTAACTAAACACATCCCTCGCTACACATCTGTGGTGGAAACGCAGCCTAAAGCATGTGATGATGAATAAAGGCTGGTCGCTTCAACGAAAAACTTTATGAAAGCAATCAGTAAACCCCGTAATAACAAACTCTAATTGCTGATTATTCACGGTCAGACAACTTTTATCTGAGGATTAAAATAGTGGTTCGGCAGCTTTTCTATGCCACAACGCCATATTTATTCTTCCGATAAAAGTTATATGACTATTGAAAAATCAACCAGTATAACCTCCGAATTATGGATAGAGGATTGAGTTTGACTCACACTACAAACTACCTACTTAGGTGTTACGGTTTACTCAAATATAGCATGGAAATTGGATTTCATTATTCAAAAAACATTACACCTATAAAAAAAAACAAAGCCCGCAATTAAACAAACGCAGAATTATAAGTAAAACATACTGGAACAACTTCTGCGAGATCTCCCCCCGAATGAGCGCGGGCAGCTCGGTGGGCTGCGCGTACGCCGCGCTGAGGAAGCCCGCCACGGCCGCCGCGAACGGCTCGCGCACCGGCGCCGGCAGGAAGTTCGATAGGTTCCACTGCATTGTTATAGAACCGTCCTGAAATAAATATCAAAGCATATTTTTAATGACGTCTTGTGTGGGCGTTAGCGGATCGCATGCACAAGATCTCGTTTAGTTATTAAGTACTAACATAGGCTAAGTAAGATTGTTACTAACACAGTGGACCTGAATTGCTGTCTGAAAGAATAATAATAAATAAATAAATAGGGTGTCACAATGGGCGGCCTTTTCCCTAAAAGCGATCTCTTACAGACAACCTTTGGATGGACTTGATAATGGAGGAGAAAAGATGAGTAGGCAGTTTGTGGTGTACCTACTATTTACATAAATATAACATACATGACTATCTTAATAGATGTATAAAAATAAGTATAAAAAAGAAAGTAAAAAACAATAAAATAAATACAATACATAAATACTAATCATAAGAGTAACGAACTCTTATATTAAGACGTGTTAGGAGAGAGGTAATAATAACAATTCTAAAAACAATCATCATTTACCTCGTCGTTGTTTTCTTCGCTAGCTGCAGGCAGTTGTGAGGAGCCAACTTCGGTTAAGCCATCCGGTAGTTTGCCCTGTAACAAAAAAACATAATAAATAAGTAAAATAATTAAAATAAGTTAATCTTAGACATCATTGACATCGGTGAAGGAAAACATCGTGAGGAAACCTGGCCTTATAGTTAATATAAGTATGAAATCGCCAATCCGCCTTGAGCAAGCGTGGTGATCAATGCTCGAGCCCTTCGAGTATGAGAAGAGGCCTTTGCCCTGCAGTGGGACAGTAACAGGCTGGTATTATTATTATTATCTTACTAATACTATAAACGTAAAAGTAAGTTTGGATGGATGGATGTTTGTTAATCTTTTACGCAAAAACTACTGAACGGTTTTGAATAAAATTTAGTACACAGATAGTTTATAACCTAGATTACCAAATAGGATAGTAGTTATCTCGATTATGGGCCTACGCAGACCCCGAATGCCCGAATGGACATTCAACCGTACTGTTACAGAAATACGACATAAATTGCTATGCTTTAAAATGATGCCGTGGCATTGAAAGGGATTTTATCGCACGGCATTAAAAGACGCGCCACAGGCTCCCGTGGCGGGATGCCGTGGCATACTGCGGTAGGCAACGGCATGCCACTGACTCCAGCGCTCGTAGTGATATACTGCGAGGTGCGGCGGCGGGGGTAGAGAAGTGGCATGCCGTGGCAAAGTGCTGGAATGCCGCGGTATCTAAGCGGCCAGTGTGCGCTGACTCACGGCAAAACCCCTTGCCATGCCGTCCCGGTCTGCGTAGGCCTTTATCTTCCCGTGGGATATTTTTCCAGTTGTAGCGAACGAAGCCGCTGGCAACAGTTATATAGTCATAAAATAAATTCAAATAAATATACTGGCGACGAAGAGACGGTTTGCTATATTTTTCATTTAACATATTTTCTTTCAGTCACTAGATATTTTTTATGGAAGTGATTTCGCGAAAATGTACGGAAATGTGTTACGGGAAATCGGGCAGCGCGCGCTATTTGATTTGACCAATAAGCGCCCGCGGGATGGTGGAGAGATGGCTGTGAGATTTTGCGTGAGGTTGGTACCACGTCGTACTGTCATTTTATTTATTTTAATACCGGCATTTTTACCACGATAACATGTCAGATGTTACACAAGACTACTTTTAGGCTTTAGGTTTACATTTAATTTCTGCCGTGATATACCCTGTTCTAGTTTACCTGCACTCCAGCATGGTTGGCCTCGTCCAGCCACAGCAGGTACGACCAGCACTGCTTGTACCGGATGTCGATGCCGTGGAACAGCTCCTTGTTGCGAATGCTTTGTACTACGAATTCCACGTAACCTGCACGAAAAAAACGCTTTTATGATCTCCAGTTCGATGAAGAACCAGGTGTACAGGCAGTTTCTCAATTGTATTTGTGACAAGGCCGCCACACTATTTATTTATTACTTCAAGCACACTAATGTACAGAGGCGGACTTAATGCCTTAGGCATTTTCTACGAGTCAACCTTTAGGTGATGCAGAGAAAAGCAGTGGTAGGGTGCTCTGAAATTTGAAGTCTGCCAGCATTTTTTTCTTACCGATACCATCCATGACAGTATTTTTCTTTGTACACAACAGGATTTTATTGAAGTCCGCGAACACTATGAGCGAGCCGAGCCGCTTGAACTCCGCCACCAGCATGAGGAACAGCTTCTTCATCAGGTTGTATAGTGTGCGGCGGAGAGCGGGGTCGTACAGTAACGAGGATGAAGTCTTCAGCCATCTGTCGAGGACCATATTTTTGAGTCAAAATGTAGTTAAAGAATGGAGAATTGGTGTTTGTTACTCTTTCACGCAAAAATTACTCAATGAATTTTAATGAAACTTTACAATAATATAACTTATTCGTCAGAATAACACATAGGCTATAATATATAAAGATAGTTAATGAATTGTCCAAAATAATGACGATAAGTAAAGTAAGTAGGAAAAAGATATGCAATCTGCGATCTATTCTGGCGTGCTAATCCTGCGCAGACGAAGTCGCGGGCACTAGCTAGTATTTAATAATAAAATATATATCACAATATGTTCATGGAACAATCAACTATTTGTATGTCTTTGTTTTTTGTTGTAAAAAAGTTACTGCAAATTAAATGTATTCAACATTTTATTTAGATTGAATAGATTTTTTACTACTAGCAATTCGTTGGCGACTAAATTCGTACTTTTGCCTTGGAGCTTTAGCATCCCCTCCATTGCGTTGGAGCTTTAGCATCCCCCCCAACCCCACGTACATTAAAAAATAAAATACTGCCTTTAGTACTGTTGTTGTCTTATATTTTTTATAAAATCGGTTGATAAGTTTTGTTGGTAAATACATACAAAATAACAAACAAAAAAAAAAAAAAAATCATATTTAGCTAATATGTTATCTTATTGTTAGTAACTTACCTATAAAAGTGTGAGATCTGGAAGTCAGCAAAGACGTTCTTATACTGCGTGACGTCACGCAGCCAAGATGCTATCATAGTTCGTAGAATCTTGAACGCCGCGCTACATTGAGCGGTTTCATCGTACGTCATCGATGCGTTGGAGCCTGGCAGAAAATGAAAAGCAATTACTTAGTTATAATAATAATAATTTATTTTTAACAAGTAGCAAGACTCACAGTGTTAGTAACAAATTAACAATACACTTACAAACTACGTTAGTAACACACGAAGACAAAACAAATTTAGGTTGTGACATCATTGCTGCAAGGTGACAAGCCCAGCCGAAACCTTGCAGTTATGTTTTACATAGAAACATAATAATAAGCAAAAAAAAAACAAACTAGGCTAAGAAACAGCACTTTTTCAACGTCATAATTACATAAAATAGTCCCCCAAAACGCCCACCCTTCACCACTTCCCAGCAACTCATCTGTCTGATTTGTTTGAAGAACTTGAATCTATGCAATAAAATGGTCAGTAAATAGCGAAAAGGTTTACACACTTAAGTTAATCATTACATTTCAGAATGATTGTCACGTGTTACTTAACACACTCAAATATACCAACGTACATTGAAATCTAAACTCAAGCAAATAGTTACAAAACTGAAGAGCATTATTTTTTGTTTTTTTTTTTTCGTTCTTTCTTTCTTTCCTAAATTCAAAGTGAAACGAATGTGTGTCCTTTTAGTGTTCCGTAACCCTTTTTATTTCAGCATTTTCAGTGTACAGTGTGTTTGTCCCTCATTCTATTTATTACATAGCCAATTTTCTTGGAGACTATGAAACTAGCGACTATCGAGCTAGTTTTATTTCTACTACATATATTGACTGGAAATGGCCAACTCAAATAGCCATCTCCAATCCTTACTAATATTATAAACGCGAAAGTTTGTATAGATGTTTGTTAGTCTTTCAAGCAAAAACTACTGAATGGATTTTAACGAAAATTTACAATACATTAGAATAACACGTAGGCTACGATTTATGCCTAAAATAAATTACTCGAAGTACTAATCCTGCGAAGACGAAGTTGCAGGCACCAGCTAATAATATGCACTTGTTTGTTCTTAAATTCAAAGCGAGAAACGAATGTGTGTCCTTTTAGTGTTCCGTAACCCTTTTTATTTGTAGTAACAGTGTGTCTGTCTCTCAATTTGTTTATTACATAGCCAATTTTCTTGGAGTGAAGTTTTATTTCTAGTAGGTACATAATATTTTGACTGGACGTGGCAAACTCAAATAGCCATCTCCTATCTATCATACACGTGGCAGCTACCACAGCATTCTGGGGGCATTGCGGACCGGTGGGATTGTCCAATGCTTGGCCGTTGGGTGGGACTGCACACGCAGGTGGGTTAGTGAGTTGGCAGCGCATCTTGTTTCCTGTATTCTTTTATGTCTTTTGTTTTGTTTTGATGTGTATGTGTTGTAAGTTTAAATTGTTTTTTCTAACAGTATGGACTACGGTCTGAAATAAATTATTATTATTATTATAATGTTACCAGCATTAGCCATAGCGTCCTGTATGTTAGCGTGCTGAGCCCCGAAGGAGGTGGCGACACTGGTGCCTTCCACCTGCAGGATGCTGTGCGCCTGCAGCAGCGCGCACACGGCCAGTGCGTCCGTTTCTAGTTCTACGCACACCGTCCCATACGCGGCACTTGCGTTGTGCGTGCAGCCAGATAGCTCTTCGACTTCGCTTACTAATCTGTGGATAAGAGGGGAACAAATATAAGTATGTTACTGACTAAATAATTGCTTTACATCAGGCACCAGAAGAATTTGCCATAAATTATTTAAATTATAAAATCTTCTATTGTGAAGAAAAAAATAAATAAATTTACTAATGTTATTTACCACTATTCAAAAACCATTTTTGTCTACATGAAATTCACAAAAGTCTAACGTCAATATAAAGGCCTTACAAGTGACATTCAAACTTAGGGTGATAGCAATTACGCGGTCGGCTTTACCTAAACTCTTTTTTTTTTGACATAATATTTTTTTATTTCTTTGAAAGACATGAACGAACCGAGTTCCTTAATCTGCAATGAAGTATAAAAAAGAAAAAACTTTATTTCGGACAAGTAACCATCGATAGTGGGTTAGTAAACAAAAATCTTATGACACTATTAGTAAAGCCTAATTATTATTATTTGGCTACAAGATTACTCTGAGAGATACATCTCATTATAATGCTATGCATTATCGAAGACTCGTATCTCTCAGCTATGACTGGCCTGTTGGTCTAGCAATTAGTGACCCTGACTGCTATGCCGGAGGACATGTGATTACCACCCAGGACAAAAAGTTTGTGTGATGAGCACGATCATTTGTTCTGTGTCTGGGTGTAATTTAGATATAATATTTATGTATTAAGTATGTTTATCAGCTGTTTAGTTGCTCTGCTTAGCTTGGGACTAAATGGCGTTGTGTGAAAGTAGTGGAATATTTATAATTATTTATTATGACTTTCAGGATGGAGTTGGGGCTCGCCCGCACTCTGCAGTGCTATAAGGCAGATTTCTATCTTAAGTGAACTGTTACTGTTAATCCCCGCACTGGCGTATTGTTCCCGATTAACCGTTACGACTGTGCGGCTCTCGCAGCAGGTGTGCGGCCGTCCGCACTGGCGGCCTGGCGTAGGCTTTAGCGCCCGCAAACAAGGTGCTAGCTGTTAGTATGGGAACGCAGCTCACTTGACCTTCACTCCCCTACTTCCCACACGTCACCTACATTTTCATGGGGTGATTTTTACAGAATAGCACAGTATAAATATTAATACAGTAGGATGACGCCTTTGATCTCTGGACAAACGCCGACAACGTCTACACGCGTTAGCCCTGAATAATACCTCCCGCACTACGAACATCCTTTTGTTCGCAGTTCGGGAGCGGATTTCCCACGTCTCGCCCCTCACACCCCGCATGATTGCCCTGTCTAGACAGCTTCGTCGGACGACTGTAGGTTTTTAGACTGTGAGAATAGGCTGGGTGATGTAAAAAAAGGCGCCAAAACAAGTAAAGACAAGTAGAGTACTTATGTTACCTGTTGTCATCAGTCTCTCTGCCACCGAGGTCAGGCCGATCTCTATTGGAGCACCACAGCACAAAGTTATGTTTGATGAGGTGTCGCGCGTAGAACAGGTCCGCGCCGAACAGAGTGGGGTCCGAGGGCATGTTGCCCAGAGGCACGTGGAAGTACCTGTGTTGAGAAGAATATTATTATATACAAGGCTAGCAGACATCACGCGGTTTCACCCGCGTATTTTCCGTTCCGGCAATACAGGGATAAAAAGTGACCTATGTCACCTGGGGACAGTTAAGTGTAGCTTCCCAACGGTGAAAGAAATTTTCAAATTTACAACATTTCAAAATTTGAAGCTGCATGTTTTATTACGTTATATAAATATAAATCCAAAATTAGAGGACCCATATTTTTTGTTCCTTTCCATTCATAATATTAACTTTGAAACTCGGTGCATTCTAAAAAGACGTAAGCGCCAAATGACGTCATTCATACGGTGGAATGGCGATACATCCTTTGCTTTACTGTGATACGTCAAAAAAAAACTGTTAGGTACTTAGTTGTCACTGTTATTTAGCAGTTGTCAATGTCACACATTGACATTAGATATGTCATTTGTGACATTAGATATGTCTTGTTTGACATTAGATATGTCATTTTTGACATTAGATATGTCTTGTTTGACATTATGGAGTTCATCTTAAAAATTAGCTTGCCTACGCAAAGGCACCTCATTCCACCGTATAAGTGACGTCATCGCATGTTTTTTTGTTTTTTTTCAGAAACTAAGCAATAAAAAAAAATAAAAAAATATATTTGAACTCAGCATACAAAAATGAAGATACAGTATTTTTGTTTTAGGGTCATGTCAATTTTGAAATGTTGTCAATTGGTCCAGTATTTTTTAAGTTTATTCGTTACATACAAAAATACAAATCTTTTCACTTTATATTGATATTTAATTAGTATTGGCTGGTGCCCGCAAGTTCGTCTGCGCAGGATTAGCACGCCACACTAGCTCACACATAGCAGATTTTTTTCCTACTTACTTTAGACTTATCGTTATACTTTCAACAATTTTATTCATTCGATATCATTATATTATAGCCTATGTGTTATTCTGAATATATTATTCTAAAGTTTCATTAAAATCTATTGAGTAGTTTTTACGTGAAAGAGTAACAAACATCCTCACAAACTTTCGCGTTTATAATATTGGTAGGATTAGTAGGATAACAATCAAAAGTATTTTGGGCAGACTGAGATATAGAGTACTATAAGCATTACAAAAGCCCTTAAGAACTTACCTGCATTGTTCAATAGTGAGTTGCAACACAGCATCCAGTCCCAGATAATGTCTGATTATGGCTCTGGCACCGATGCGCTGCCACTCTAGCGAACTATACAAAGTCTCCACGTCACGAACGTGGATGGGAACCAGCGGGAAGTCAGACAAGCCTGTAAGATAAAAGATTCGAAGAATATGTTAACTTCATAAATACAAATAAAAATCAGCGTCAGGCAGCATCACGGCATGTGTATGGCAATACTGCTGAAATGAACCATTTGGCGCTGCCATGCCATTTTTGTGGTTCTTATTTTAAAGTTATTAATTTTTTATTGGTGCGTGTATACAGGTGTTGCCAATAAATGTTTTTTCTTCCTTTTCTTTCTAAATACAAGTAATTCATTGCATAACACAGCCTCAAAGGAAGTTATACAAGAGGTTCCTAAGGTACACTGTATTGTGACCATATGAGGTGTGCAAATAATTTACGTTGTTTTATAAAATCTTATGTCGCCTGTGATACACCTATATTATTTCTTAGACTTATTTTGTACTAGCAGACGTCCCGCGGTTTCACCTGTGTAGGTCTCGTTCCCGTGGGAATACAGGGATAAATATAGCCTGTGTCAATCCAGGGTGTCAGCTAACTCCATATCCAATTGTATTAAAATCCATTCAGTAGTTTTTACGTGAAAGAGTAACAAACATCCATCCATCCATATATCAACTACACTCACAAACTTTCGCGTTTATAATATTAGTAGGATTTACCAATTTAATTTTGAACAATTATTATTATTAAAGAAAGAGAAGAAAGAGAACAATTATTAGAATTAAAGATTCAACAACAAAAAACAAAACTGCAACGTCATTGTTTTACCAAGTAGCAACAATAAGTTGTATCATACCAGGCATAAGTTGCATCAACAAGTGCGGCGACAGCGTGGCCTGCAACGCGAGCAGCGTGGGCCCGCAACGCTCGTCCTTGTAACGTTGCAGCGCGCGTTGCAGGTGTCGGCTCACAGCGCGCGCCTCCGTCTCGATCACTACTTCCCACGTTAGTTCTGCGCCGGGGAGAGTAGACTCCTCACTGCCTAGATTGATTCTGTAGAAAAAGATTGAACTTATATTGTAAGTACCCAAAAACAATTCATTTGTGTGTCTTTTTGTTCAATGTAATATGTGTAAGAAACACATATTACATTGAACAAAAAGTCTGGAACAGTTGTTTTTTTCGCGATTGAATGGTTCGTCCCATAGTAAGTGTCCATAATGATGAGTACAAAAAACCCTTCTCGACTTTTGTAGAAGCTAAAACTAATGTTGCATATTGTGTGTATTCATTGGCGATCATTTGGATAGATAAAAAGTGTGAACCGAACTTTATACAGGTTGTAACGGAAAGGGTATATACATCCGAAGGGCACGGATTCTCTCGGTGATAAGAAACGACATGACAACGTTTTTATACATATACATACATAATTGTAAAGTTGAGCCCGCCCGCGCCTCGTCGCGCCTTCGTCGGTTAGGCAGAGCCCGATAGGTCTGTACTAGGCGCGCAGAGCCCGATAGGTCTGTACTAGGCGCGCAGAACCCGAGATAGATATACTTGAACCTTGCCGGACAGGATTATGACCCGCATAGTGCGGTGACACGTTTGTTATGATTTTGCATTTAATAAACTGTCGATATTAAATAATATCGTGAAGTTTCAAAGTTATTAGTTGGGAGCTGAAATTTTGAGGAAAGACTCGTTATTAAATACTCTATTCACCCTGTTTGTATGTATATACCCTTTCCGTTACACCCTGTATAATTATCTTTATGTGATACTAAAGACAAATAGAAATACACTTCGGCCGCATGAGTTCGTGTTTTCTCTACTAACTTAAACACTTCCACTTCTACTTATTAAAAAAAAAAAGCCTATAGTATTCCCTGATAATATAGATAGCATTCTATTGGTGAAATGCTTAAAATCGAATCGGTAGTTACGGAGCTAACTCGAAAGAAACAAACAAACAATTTTTTTTTTCTCATTGCTAAAATTAAGTTTAGTAGTAAAGGAGACTAATGAAAGGTAAGATAAGGCAAATGTAAGTGAAAAGGCCGGGAGGGGACGCACAGACCTTATTGATGAGGTTCTTCAGAAAGCTCAAGTGCGTAGTACTCGGAACGGACGTGTATGAATGACTACAATGTATGAACGTAAAAGAAGCAAAAGAAGTGTGTAAGAATCGTAGCCGATTGTGCCCTGTAGTTTCTGGCTACCCCCATGGAAAAGAGGCGTGATTTTATGTATACAGGGTGTAAACCACATATTCTACCCATCACTGGGATAGTTTTTTCTTCTAAAATTTACTGGTTCTGGAAATATTAAAGGTCAATGTGTAATATTTTTTTTCGTATTCTTTTCAAAATCGTATTCCAAGTATCGTTCGTAAACTTTCTTCCGAACAAACATTATCAACATTATCGAATTTTCAAAACAAATCATGCATTCGAAGTTACAAAAATGCAATAGATACTAAACACAAGCGGGCGGTCGGGTCAACGACCAAAAGCGAGTGGTCGCGGCCGGACGTACGCTCAGCTGATCGAAAGTTCTGCGCTTTTCATTGCGCGCAATAAAAACCATCTCTTTATTAAAGATGAAAAAAAAAAGTTATTTCCCAGCAATATTTTTTGGTCAAAGTTACTTAATTATATGTACAGAATGTGTAGTTATCGGTTATATATGTGACCGGTCTTTTTACAACCTGTATATGTATTAATGTAGTAGCATAAATGTACTGCCGGATATTCTACTTACTTGGCCGTCCTCTCGGCAAGGTAGAGCGTGGCCATGTTGGGCACCTGGTTGGTCCTCACAGTGTCCAGCACGTAGATGTAGGCGCGCTTGACGGGCCCCAGCACCAGCGCCCACATGCTGCGAGAGGAGTTCAGCGCGGAGTGCTGGTACAGGTATATGTGCTTCACTGGGGGAACGCCGTCCTGAGTAATTAACATATTGTTATGAGAAATTCTTCACTTATTTCAAAACATTGTGCACAGGTAAAAGTAAAGATAGGGAATAGACTCTCGACACAAAGCGGAGCAGTCAACCGCTGTCACTGCGCAAATCGTGGTGTTAAAACTGCTACTATTACTAACAATATTTCCTTAATAAATAAAACAAAAATAAAATAAATGCACGCAAGTTGCAACTGTCAGGGGCAAAGCCCATACCATAGACATAGAGAATGGACAGAGTGTTCCTTATCCAGCTGTGAAGTAAATACTGGTATGAAAGTGAGTGAGAGATAAAGCGAACGTGCGGCCAATAGTTGTCTCTTTCTTTCTTTAACCACAGAGCTACAGAAAAGAGACAGGCATTGGCCGCACAGTCCCTTTGTCTTTTTCTAGGGTGTGGCCAATTTTGTGCGGGTATTGCTCAATCCATTCTCTATGTCTATGGCCCATACCGACACGGGCCGTCAATTGAAAATTTTGAAGTTAAAAGTGTTCTCTAGGCATATTTGAGATGAAAAAAATAATCGTAAAAGTAATCGCGAAAGTGTTACCGTTACTGTTACTGACACCTCTGTATGTAAATATATAGAGGTATGTCCTCATATCTCTACAGGGTGTTAAGTTCAACATCCCCCAAAGAAAAGGTAGGATCCTCCGACCAGACTGGTGTTGTGTCTGCTGAGTTACTCGTACTACTAGCCGACGGTCATTACCTTCAACTTGTTCTTATAAGTTCAAATCGCGCGGAAAACTTTTATAGCGCGATGTAGGATGTCAGTTCCTTAGTTCGTACGTGGCGAGACAGATGTCGCTACAAGTGAATTTACGTTTTAAGCAATATTTTATTTCCCGAAGATAAATATTCACGTCTGTTGGCACTCCCGGGCGCCATTGTTTTTTTTTTGAGTAAATTTTGACTTTACTGACACTCTTTGTTTGTACAGACGCCAGCACATCAAGTTACTCCAATATGTCAAATTTCTTTGATCGTTTTTCAACTTTATGTCAAACTGCATAAGGTTCATATTCAATTGGAAAAATTTTGCACATTGGGGTAACTTGATGTGACAGCTGGCGTCTGTACATAAACTTTTGACCATACGATCTCTACCAGACGCAGATGTTTTGTGGGAAAAGTTAGAATGTAGTTTGATGCTTACCTGTTTTTGCAAATACGGTTGGAGCGCCACACTTTTGAACTGAAGTTGATTCAACGAAAACGAATCCGTGTTAGTCGAGCCGAATTGAATCTGCCTAAAAAACACAAAGTTTGAAACATCGCCTAAAGTTCTAAATTAGTCTTTATTTTGTCTGAGATAAAGTTTAAAATCGTACTTTCTTGCTTCCGCTGGATCAACCGTGCAGATACAGCCGAGTTGGACTAGAACTCTGAATTCCAAAGTCATTTGCGTTTCGTATATTCCTTCGATTTCTGGCGCGCATAACTCAGATGTTAGTTCCCTGTAAAAAAAATTAAAACATTGTAATTATGTTTTAGTGGAGATCCACTTAGAGGTTCTTAATTTTTTATTTTTATTCGTCTCTAAACGAATAAAAAATCTGAAAAAAAATCTAAATATAGCAAGCGAATTTTACAAGACTCGATAGCGCCAACTATTCCTGGCAGTTAGAACCCTGACCTGCCTTGGAAGAAAAGGTCAAAAATAGCAGCTTGTAACAGTCAGGACCCATTAAATAGACTAAACTACAATCATTCTATGCAAAACAACATTTATTTTTCCATTTTTAGTGGTTCCCATACAAATATTTGCCATGAATTTATTTTATATTTTTAATTGTTAACAATACATGTCATGATAATAGGGTTATCCACTTATCCCTAATAAATGAAAATTAACATACCTAACTGTCGAAATCTAGGTATATTGTACACATCTGCGTACCCCTCCGAACATACAGGCGTGATGATACGTCATGATGTTGTATAAACAATAAACATCCAAGCGATTCCAGCAATCACGACAGATTTGCCGTTTATTTTTGAAAAGTTCCGTTGTATATCTCCGAAGATCTGCACCAATCTTCACCAAATTAAAATAGGACCACCTCAAGAGTATACTCTTTCAAATAAAAAAAAGGATTTTGAGAATCGGTCCACAAATGGGGGAGAAATCAGGTAACATACAAAAAAAACAAACACGAAATAAGAACCTTCTCCTTTTTTGAAGTCGGTTAAAAATGGGTCCCATTTACTTATGGGTGCCGGAGCTTCTGATCCGCTTACATTACGTGGACGCCTGTCTGATCTGCTCCTGAGTTGATATGTGTGCTGTGACCCAAAGGCGAAATGAAGTTAGCTGAAGTAGCTAGTACAAATACAATAGGACTTACTCCTGATGCTCCCGGTACAAGTGCTCGGGCACGGTATACTGGTACAGATGCAGCACGGGATGCGCCCGCGGCAGCACGCGGCTGCACTTGCGCCAGTACGGGCCGCTGTCACTGGCGCGGCTGACGCGCTGGTTCACGTAGAACACGCGCGGCACTGACAACTTGATCTGGTGCAGTTCTGTGCCTACTAAAGCCCATACTTTGAATAGCCCTGGTTCCGCCGTTTCGGCTACCTGTGTAGATAATTGAATATAAAAAATAAGTTATTACAAGCATAGCGTTTAACTGAGGTGGTTCTTGCGCTTGCGCAGGAGGCGTGACATGTGACGTAACAAAACTGTGCCGCTATACACGTGATGGATATTAATGAAGATATTTCTCACGATACGGCATAAGTGTGTGTTCACGAGATAAATTGGGTAACAAACGAAAAAAAATATATATTTTCAAGTTAAATTTTAAATTCTTCTTCTTCTTCTTAAACTTTTTTTATTTTTTTTATTTTCTAATTTACCCAGCGTACGGCGAGTGTCCACCCTTACATCGTTGGCACTCCCACGATTTGGACAAAGCGTTTCGCTTCGTCGTTTATACCGCGTACATCGAAGGACTGGAACAACTTGCCTGCTGCGGTCTTCCCGTCCGATTATAATTTAGGTGTCTTCAAGGCTAGAGTGAATAGGCTCTTAATAAACTAGTGCGCTTCACCATCACTGATTGCATCACTGCTTACCATCAGGCGGGATTGCAGTCAAGCACTAGTTTATAATATTTAAAAAAAAAAAATATGCTGAATGGGTTGCGATATCACTTTCTGCATGTTTTGAATCACTTTCGGTACCTATCTGATCTAATAGCAGCTATCGGTTTTGATTCCTTACTTGTATAATCTGCCAGGGTGTGTTGAGCAGCGTGCGTTGAGCCCTCCTGATGAATCCACCGAGAGTGGTTGCAGGGCCAGTCTTAGGTGGAGGCATCATGTCCTTGTCCATTTTACCTAAGCACACAAATTTCAAGTTTCGTATATCAGGGTGAGATAACACTTTTTCTTCTTTTATTCTGTAAATGGGTTCACACAAACACTTTAACATGTAATTTTTTAACTAGAAGGTGAGGTCAGTGTTTCACTATCTGACTACTCTGAGAAGAAACACCGAAAGAAACTCAAAGGTCAGTCTCTTTTAAAGTCCAGACCATAGAAATCTAAATAATAGGAGAAGTGGCAAGGGGGCGTGTCGGCGTCTCCGCGACGTGCTCAATTTGATCACGTCTTTGGCAAATCGCGATCGTGACATTTTATAGCAATGCCGTGTTGTTCAGTGTTCTTTTGTAAAAACCGAAGCACAAATCAAAACTATGTAAATCACGGAATTACTTATTACATGTAAGTACACGTATTTTACTATATTTGTCTATATAATCATGAAAAACAACAAAACATAAAATATTTCTTGCTTTTACTATGTTATTTTTGTTTTCAAATATCACAGCGACTGTACTATTTTTGCAATGAATACATTGCTCCGTAACCACTACCTAAGTTTGTCGCTAAGTGGCTGGACGAGCAATGTAAAAATCACACAACGATACTTCATTGCGCGGATGCATCGCGTAGTACGGCCGCTGCTTCGTGCGACGAAATAGTGATGTGCTTGTGCAGATCCACTAACGTAGACTATCGACAATGTCGATTGAAGAATGAAATATTGCTATTATAGTTTTACAATTTCTCAACCGTTTTAACCCGGTTGGAAGATCGATGTCCAATAATGTTTTTTTACGTATTTTGATTGTTTTACAGCATAGTGGAGAACTTACTTTTTTATGGTTTTGTATTTTACTTCCATCAAAACTTAGAATGAGTTATAGTAATCGGCATGATTCAAATAATAGTGACCTATAATCAACATATTCAAGCTTTTTATTTGTTATGCATAGATTTGTTTTCATTTATTTAGCGATTCGGATATTAATTAAATTTAAGATTACACTATTTAAAAAAAACTGCCATCCCAATGCCACATCAAAGCATCAAGTGCTGCACAAGTACCTCCACTTACAGGTCAGTGAGTAAACTCCATAGTCGGGTTCAACAATACCTACTGTTTCAATACGGTTAGGTACGTTGTTTTAGGCTATCATATATAAACATACGATAGCCTTAAACAACGTAACCGTTTTAATTTACTTAATGATATAAATTGTTTATTTTTATTTAGTATATTATATTCTGGACATTATTTTGTATTTATTATAATTTCAGGACCCCAAAAAATAATTTTGTTCAATCATAAATAGAAGATTCGATAACATTCCGATTTAGTCAATCACTAGCGTATATGTAAAATAAATTGCTTTTGCACAGCACAACGATAGCGACCGTTGTTTTTGTGTGCGTAAGTTGTATGGTGCATGGTAAATACACGCTGTGTCTGACAGCATAAGGTTTATAATTGATTGTGCACACGTTCTGTTTTAAGAAATGCGGGTGTGTGCGTGACTGCGTATCTATTGCTTTTACTGAACTGCATGTGTAGTAGTTGCCGTGTGGTAGGGGCAAAGTGGAGACACATGGTTCCGATACATTTTCGTCTAACGGGCATATCTCCTTCTTTAATATATCTATGGTCCAGACATTATCTTGGCCATGATCATGTAAGAACCACCAAGAATTAGTGTCTGAAATGGTATTTTGAGGAAAGAACTATGCAGATTAGTGTCTCAGATCAGAGATAGGGGGGACCAGATCAGTCAGTAAAATTAGCCTATTTTTGGGTGGAATGTAAAGTAGAACCCAGCAATAAAATTGGACAAACAGGTTTTTTGGTCGTACATACACGACTCAGGCGGAATGAACCCGAAAATAGTTGTCGAATAAATCTGACTTAGGCGGTTAATGGGTTAGTAAAAAGTTATGGACAAAGGTAACATAGAAGTTATGATTTGTATGGGCCCAGAATAATTATTAACTGAACTGATGGGTCGATGACTTTTTCCTTCCACCAGCCGTGAGTTTGTACAAAACATAATTATTATGAATGAAAGCATAATACCTCTTTTACTGCGGTTGCGTAGACCGCGCTGATCCATTTGCCAAAGCCATTTCTTCTTTTGGAACAATATCCATTCCTTACGCTCAGCCTGGTAAAATACAATAACATTTTTATTTATGTACATTTGGATATCGATAAAGATAGCTTATTTGTCAAACCATGAGTAAGCTGTACAAAAAATGGGTTGTAAAGCATGGTGTTATAGATAAAAGAAACGTCCTAACAAGTTTTGCCGAAAAAAGGCGTACATTTTTATTAATTGTGACTCATTTTATTTGAGATATAGTTACATTAGACATAGTTACATAGTTTCATTGATGAAATGTCAGAATTTTAGATTTCAAGAATTTGCAAATAAATCGAGCCACTTGCTCAATAGCCCTTACAATGCTGCTAGCCTTATTGTAAGGGCGATTAAATAAACTTTTAGATCATGTGAGGTACAAATAGATACGTTTCATATCACCAAAATTGTTGACCGGATACGTGTAAAGTAGGTGGCTCAATTTATTTGCTATTACGTGTATCTGATAAATGATATAATGAAAAATAACAATTTCTTGATGTTGATAAGAAGTTTACTTTCATCTTTTAAGGTTTTATCTGGAAACTAGCACTTAGCAAGGCTACTTTAGAATCTATCTAGAATGCTGGCGATTGTACATTTTGCTGCGATATTTTTGTATATTGTACACACGGCTTTATTAAGCCATTCATTTCCAGTATACGCTGATCTGGCATTGTATAGGATTTCGTTACAATGCGAGGTCAGCGTTAACTGGAAATATATAGCTTAATGTGTAGCGGTGTGTACTATTTCGTGACATTAAATGATTTTTCAATCGTCTTCTATATTTTTGCACTATTTATTATACAAATAGCAAAAATAAATAAATCACGTTTTCACTACTTACATATTTATTTTACAGTTTAAGCTCATTTTCATTAAATTTTGCTGATGTCTTCATTATTTTATCAAAATTAAATGTTATTTATTCAAATAAGGCTTACAATCAGCACTTTTGAAATTCAAAAATTACAATAAACAGTTCGCTTTTCAGCATTTCCGATACTCCATTTACAGCATTAGAGTTAAAAAAGGGTATTTTTAATGCACACTATGTAACTAAAGTACAATTAAGCATGTTACAACTACGATAGACGCCGAATTTATTATAATCTATTTTCACAGCACCTGTCATACTTAGTATTATCCTTTGCAACAATTTATTTGAGGAAATGATGTGGATTAGGCTGATACAGACTTGCCTAGTTTGGGATCAATGTTAAAATTGTGAACAATTATAATTAACAATAAATTGTTATTATTATTATTTCATTTAATTATATTATTTAACTTTAGTTGGAAATTGCAGTGTCAATGATAATAACCTAAAAGAAGCAGAGATGAACAATACATGGACACATTCTTCGTTTCACTTTTATTCTTCCAAATTTGAAATAAAACAATTCGAATAAAAAATCTTTTCAATAACCTTTAAAATAAAATGTTCTGCATTCCTGATTCTACAAGCCTCTTCTAATGCTAATAAATTATAAATGGAGTAAAGTTCCAATCAAATCAAATCAATTTATTTGTGAAACATAGGTATTAACCAAAGACATTCAATACCTATAATAGACCGGACATCACGAACAAAATTTTCGTCCGAAAAAGTGTGTCCTGCTGGATACAAGTCTATGAGTTTTTTGTAGTACGCTCCGCTGCCGCTCCAATATTCATATATTATTCTAGATGGCGTTACTGAGACATGGGATCAAAGTTTTTCTATGACATTTCCTTGACATGCCCGCTCTATAGTATTTTAAATCTCTTTGGTATTAACATTTTAGATGTCAATTTTGACATACAAATATTTATAGAAAAAACATGCATGCATGCGTAGTTATTATGAACTTTACACAATTAATAATAAAGTTCATAATAACTAGTTAATTCATGATTAGTTTACCTTAGTGGTCCCGAAGGCTGGGGGCGCACCCAACGCCTCCCGCCAGTTCTGCGCCTCTTTTGGAGGAGACTCCTCACGTTTGCGCTTCACCGTGTGCACTATCGGACGAATTGTGGTCGCACTATCACTGTTGCTCTTGCCTATGTCTTCTATATCCACTTCAGTGTCCTGGGAACATTGGAAAATGAAGAATGATCATCTGATGTTGCATTTCCATCATTACAAATTAAACAGAAACCTATTTGGATCATGCAAAGGAAAGTTCACGAAAAACATCTAACACCAACAGGGTACCCCTGCGAAGCCAAAAGGTGTAACAATGCGACAAAAATATAGTTAGGTAAGTTGATTTGTAGAAAAACTAAGATTTTGCATTAGTATCATTTGTTTCTCAATTAAATTGGATAGGTAATGTAAATGTTTAATATAATAAAATTGTTATTGTACTGCATGCAACTGAGTATGGAAAGCAAGAAATAAAAGGCTTTTTATTTTATTTATTAAGTTGATTTTTAGAAACAGTTCTGCACGTCAAACAAGCAAAATATATTTACACTAAATTTAAAAAAAAAAGCTTTCTTGTCTTGTTAACCCCTCCAAGTATTATGCTTGTGTCGGGTAGGTTCACTTCAATAGTGCAATACATGCGCATCAAATTCAAAAGGTCATCAAAATCACGACCTCACGATCGCCAAGCCTAAACCTTAACCATTGGGCTTTTGCCGCTTATTATATTGTTTACATTCGATTTTTCACTCACCATATTCCCACCACCACTGGAGGAGGGTTCCTCTCCATCATCACAACTCATCAGCTCCTTGGGCTGCACACTAAACATATCAGTGATCTTCCTAGTCTTGAACTTGTCAGTCTTGGCTAACATTTTCTTGTGCAGCCAGTCAGGGTACTGGCAGCGGGGGACTGGGTTGTCTAACTGAGGAGGAAATAACATCCTAATTACAAATAACGGATTTAAAAATTGTTAAGAGTTTACTGAATCTTTGGTGTGGGGTAGACATGTTTCAAAAGTAAGAGTTTGCCTAAACGCGGTAGCATCATAGAAGTCGGTCAAATTGGACACCTGTTTTTTTTTCATAAGTTTCGGTGATCACAAATTTGTACATTTACAATATTATATAATGAATACAAATTTTAAATTCATTTATTTACAGTAAGGATTTATGAATTTTTTTAGGCGCAAGGGATATATTAAAAAATGTTTATGTAGGTGTACACATGGCATCATGCTTAATTTGCACACAATGAAACGAAAGTGTGTTACAAATAAAAGTTATTAGACTCTACAGGGACTCAAACGTTTAATTTGAACTTTACGATGGCGTTATTGAAATGAGAATTTTGGGATTCATCATTTGGTTTAATTTCCCACCTCCACCCCGTCCTTTCAATCGTGTAAATTAGAGACACAATAGAAAGACAATGACAGCGCGGACACCGGTGTCCTCTTGGGGTATCATCCGTAGCCCGACTTTAGCCATTGCTGGGTTTAGGCCTCTCATTGCTGGTGCCAAGTTCCGCGTCCCTGTGCCAGCCTAAAATTATAAATGCGAAAGTTTGTAAGGATGGATGGATGGATGTTTGTTACTCTTTCACGTAAAAACTACTGAATGGATTTTAATAAAATTTGGCATGGAGTTAGCTGAAACCCTGGATTAACACATAGGCTACTTTTTATCCCTGTATTCCCACGGGAACGGGACCTACGCGGGTGAAACCGCGGGACGTCTGCTAGTTGATAATAATACCACCCAAATTCTTCTCTTCTTTCTCTACTTACCCCCTGCATAGCAGCTGGTATAGTAATAATCTTCTGCACAGTTCCGCTGAGCCGCTCGATGTAGTAGGCCCAGTCGAGGACGTCCCTGATGTCGATGTCCTCGGTGATGCTGTTGTCCTTGAGCCAGCGACGCAGGTGGTGCCGCTTCACGGCGGCCGGTGACTGGAAGATGGCCAGCGGGACCGCACGCTCCGTCACCGGGGCTCCCTCGGGCTTCTTGGATATTATGAATCTGGCATATGATGTGATGTAGATGAGTTTTCAGGACAAAGTATTTTAAAAAAGAATAAAAAGGAAGTATATTATGTTTTTCTTTTAATTTTTTGATAATTCGTATTTTCCAAACCCAATTATTTACATGCTTTAAGTATATTTTGTTTATAAACTATTAATTATATTCTTGTACATCATTCCTATTCCTCAGTTGGGGCCCGGTGTCTTTATTTGTGCCCAATTAATTGCATTAGGCTCCCCTATAGGACTAAAAACATAACTGGCAAAATATTTTTTACTTAATACTTCAAGCACTTTGTTCAGAAGCGGGCTAGTAGCTTGAATCCTTAAATAAAATAATGTGAAGAGAGAAGTTGGTAGCACTAACTTTTTTCTTTACAATATTCAGTAAATATTATATAGGTTCATCATATTTATTCAGATTAAAATTGCTTTTAAATAGCTCAATTTCTGAACGCCGCTGATAATGAATTAATTAAGAAAAATCCAGGTGTTCTTACCTTTTTAGCAATATTGCTGCTCCGTATCAGATGTAAGGCAATACAAAAGACTAATATCTATAACACTTTCTAAGTTGAATTTATCCGAATACGAGTATTTCATAAACAGGCTAAATCTATATTCATCCTTATACTACCACCCTAATAAGAGCACCAACCTGCAAGCAAGCCCCGCATCCTTCACCATCTGATCACCCAGGAACTCCGCGAGCCGCTTCGCAGTAGAAATAGACGTGGACTTCTGCCCGCCATAGTCCTCAAGTTTCTTCGACATGGATCTGTTCTCAGAGATCAGCTCGAACAGTTCCGAATCTGGCATGTTGCTGCCTTTACTGTATAGCACGTCGAGCCAATAGTCGGCGACCTTGGCGACCGCGCTGTAACACGACTTCAGGTCGTTTCCTTTCAGAAAGGCTTCGAAGACTGAAGACTGGAAGATCTTGATCAGTTGTAGTTCTCCACGGCGTTTTACTTCGAAACCTGGTGGAGATTATTTATTCAAAGTCGAATTGGGCTAATAAAAGGGCTAACAAAAACTTTTGAACGTCAAACTATCAAAAATGAGTAAAAAACTCTATACATAATGTTTCTTGAATGTCATCACTACATAGTATAAAACAAAGTCGCCTTTTCTGTCCCTATATCCCTATGTGCGCTTAAATCTTTTAAACTACGCAACGGATTTTGATGCGGTTTTTTCCAATAGATAGAGTGATTCAAGAGGAAGGTTTATATGTATAATACATGCATCATATACTAAGGCAACATTGCTAATTTTAGCGGTTTATAACGTGATGTCGTAAATTAACCTATTTTTTTGGGCTTATTTAGCAATTTAGCAAAAACGCTGCCTAAACCCTACGAGTTAGATCAAATTAATGTACTACAGTATTGTACACCATAAAAAGGTCTACAAAAAAGTCCGCGACGGTATATGTTTATATTTTAGGGATAAGCCACATTAACCATTTTTATTGTTTACTTTTTACGTGAAAAAATGGCTTATTTACGAAGCTATTTTAAGCAATACGGCATTAATCCTTATCGAATTAAGTACCTTAAATACAGTGTGCAATTAATATAGATCAATATGTTTCCTTACAGCATGTAAATTAAACAAATATTTTCGGAGATATTACAAATTTAAAATTTGCGTTTGCGGCGGGCGGTACCGGTCGGATACAACGTTCATAGTTTTTCTGTGGGTGTGTAATGTTTGGCATAATAACAAATGCTCTAATTTCACTTGAACTAACGTTCACATGACATAATTTTCATATGACATAATATCAAATGACATAAATTCATATGACCTAATGTTTCACATCATATAATATTCATTTAACATAATAACATTTAGTATAACGTTCATTTTGTATAATTTTCAATATGTATAATATTCTTTTAATATAACGTTGATTTGACCTTATTTTCATATTTACTCATTTTCTGCCCAAACTATGTAGTGAATAAGTAAATATCAGAAAACATCATACTGTAATAACCTCACCTAACCTAAATGATTCACCAACAATAGAAGAGATCTGGCGCTTGGCGGCCGCTGCCGCGGCACGCTCGCTTCGCTCGCTCGCCTTCGCGCGCTAATGGTCATGGTTCTAACCTAACCTAACCCACATGATTCTCCAAATATAGCAGGGATCTGGCGCTTGGCGGCCGCTGCCGCGGCACACTCGCTCGCTCGCTCGCCTTCGCGCGTTAAAGTTACTTAGAGATTATGAATATTATAGTAAATGAATAATATGATAAATGAATATTATGTGAAATGTCCATTATAGGGAATGTTCAATAAGTCATATGAAATTAGGTAAAATGAAATTATATCAACAATTCATTATGTCAACTGACCGTTATGTTAAACAAAATTATGTTAACTGAAATTATGTCAAGTGAACGTTAGATATTTTGTTATTATGACAATCGTTACACACCCTTTTTCTGTAGTGTATTTAATTTAGTATCAGCATTGCACCCGTGCGAAGCCGGGGCGGGTCGCTAGTGATATAATAAACGGAAAACCCCTTTGCAATTATTTTGCAATACGTGTATAAATTGGTAGTTTGAAACTAAACATTAGACAATACTAAATACAATAAGAAGACTCATATTATGCTATACGTATGCGATTCACGTTACTCATCTAAATAATAAAAAAAAAATGTTTATTTATTGGGTCTGAAGCATGAATTTTTACTGGACTGTTTTCTAACGAGGTTTTTATAAGGAATTTCAAATTTGTTAGTTTACCAAAGGAAAACGCCATCGCTTGTGCGCATAAAAACGGCGAAATTAAACATTAGAAATAAATTGTGTCCAATGTCGTCATTCCATCTCTCATTGAAGTGAAAGTTGTTCTAGTTTCGTTTAAAGACATTGTAAATTTCGACCTCGTTATTCAAGTTTCCGTAGTGTAGCGGTTATCACGTGTGCTTCACACGCACAAGGCCCCCGGTTCGATCCCGGGCGGAAACAGAACTACCTTTTGTTTTTCTTTTCAACTGGTTTTTCTTTATTTGGAAGTCAAAATAAGCGTTTTTTTTTTAATATTGTCTTCTAAGTACAACAAACCTTTTAGCTCAGCCAGTGACCCATCGAAGTTGAACACAGCATATCTCTTTTTCAGCCTCTTGCCTTCTTCTTTAGAGGCTGGCAATACCATGGCCAGGTATGGGCCATCCACTTCAAAGAATATGGAGTTCTCTGCCCGCTGCTCGTATTTCTTCTGTTCAGGATCCACCAGTTCGAAGTATTGGTCGTTCGTGAAGTGATCCTGGATAGAGAATACGAAAATATATAAACAAAATTAATAGATTACTACTGATTGACTCAAAATCTATCTAAAAGGCACGTGGATGACATAAAAACTTGTTTTTTTTTCTAGAAAGTTGATAGCCTGCATAATAAAATTGTAGTTCAGAATGTGCAGCAACTATTTAACGGTAGCGTTATTTACCTTTTTTTTCTTTTTAAATATGGTGGCTAATGCTAAGATAAGAGGAGCCTTTTTGGTCTCGCACAGGTCTTTTTTTATAAAAAAAACTTAGACTTTTTCCGTTTTTTTTTGTTTGTTATTTTTACTTTTTAATGGATTAACTGCCCCGGCAAACATAGTTTCGCCTTAGAATCAAATAATTGTTTTATTAAGTTTTTATTAGTTTACGTGCTATTCTAATACCTACCGAACACGAGATTTCCTGTGCGTCCAAATAAATGCTTTTCTTGTTTCTTTCTTTGTTTCATTGTTAATTTTTGAGATTAAGTAGTCACATTTCACACGTCAAAACATTTCTTAAATAGGTACAAGATAAAGTTAGTTTGTTACTTACTTTGACCATAGCGTTGAGCACCGCGTTAGGGAACGACACGTTGATTTTCTTCTTCTTAGGATGGTTCGTGAGTACGGTGACGTTTTCAGGGAACGAGGACGGGAGTATGCACCAGATACCTGTACAAATGTATTTGTTACGTCATTATTGAAAAATATGTTCTTCAGAAAGGTAAAAGTGCGGTAGTACACGCCACCGGCGTCCGTGTTTGACTATGTAGCGACATCTATCTCGCCACATACGAACTACATCTACATCCTACATCGCGGTATTAAAGTTATCCGCGCAACTTGAACGTATACAAGTTCCCGACAACAACCGTCGGGCAGTAGTTAGCCCACCAGAAACTATAACAGCCGTCTGGTCGGTGCATCCTCCCTTTTCAATGGTGGATGAGGAACTTTACACCCTGTACCTCATGCCTCTTAAAACTACATCATAGACATAGATAATGGACTAAGTGTTCCTTATCTAGCTGTGAAGTAAATACTGGTAAGAAAGTGTGAGACAGATAAAGCGAACGTGCGGCCAATAGTTGTCTCTTTTTAATTTTGATTAAAAGAGAAAGAAAGAGACAGGTATTGGCCGCACAGTCCCTCTGAAAAAGGCGTGAGTTTATGTATGAATTGAAAAATAACACCTGGACAATTTTTTCTTTAGCGGGTGCGGGTTTATCATTGGGGTGTTCACCCCAATGATATAAAAAAGGTGTAGATAGGCTATAAGCGCTTAGCAAGCGACACGTTAAAATGTGGCTAACTAGCCACACTTGACCTCAGTGTCGCGTCGCTCCGCCAACGGACGCGTGCGTGCGTTAGTGTGCCGTTTTTGAAGATGGAATGTTGTTTAGATAACCTATCTACACCTTTTCACTTATAATATCATTGCTTCACCCAGTAGAAAATCTAAATACATAAGTACTTACACTGATCCAATGCAAGCTAAAACAAAAAATACCAGTGAATGCACTGAAATATTCTGCATTTTACTCTGGGATCTTTGGTTCGATTCCTGAGTCCGACAAATTGTTATTTGGTATTACCATCTGGATTATCAAATATGTGAATATAACACTCTGTTCAACTTTTAAAGCATATTGTGGGCAAGTAGGACTGTGATTTGACATTTTATAAGTTTATAAGACGAAGGACTGCAGACAGCTAAAACGGCGATCACTGAGCGAATAGAAGTATAGTATTGTTAACTATACTATTATTATAATGAAGTAAAGTTTGTGAGTTTGTTATGTTGTAGAGATCTCTGGATCACTGAATTGATTTTGAAAAAAAATTACCAATAGTCATAGTCGTAGTAGTCGCAGTATTTACATGTCGTGGCGAACGATATTCAGAAATAAGAAGTTGTGAAGTTGATTACATTACTACAGAGTCTATGGTAAACGCCGTGACGTCAGCTCTCATTGCAAATGGCGCGAGCGATGTCACGTGGATGGAGTCGTGTTGGGAAGTGGAAGCTAGGCAGAGCTTAGTTGGATTTGAAACACCAACGAAGACACTAGTCCAGTGCGAAACTGTCTGTTTACCTATCTGAGTTATGTTATGTGATTACTTTTTATTAAAGTGAGGTTATTACTGCAATGAAGATTTTTAATCAACATTATGTACCTGGTACCACGAAACCCCTGATGTCGGCCCATACCGCTCGGCCATCGCTGACGCCGACATACAGATTAAACAATTATTAAAAAATACATTACCTAAATAGAAAGCCAAATTATTTATGCGTGTCATAGGCATTTTATCAAGTGCTGATCCACCGTTGTGGGTACAGCGGGTATGCCTACAACACTAATGGCAGAACAAAAGATCGTACTCATCGCACAAACAGTATTCTTGGGTGGGAATCAAACCCACGACCTCAGGCATAACATTCAGGGCCACTAACACCTAGATCAACACGCCAGTCAAAGTAGTACTTTATGTGTGGATGATATACCAATCGAGATAAATTTTTACCTCCTACTACTAATACTTCAAAAACTACAACCTACTCTAGAATTGTATGTAACATAGAAAGACGCAGCGCAGTAGTTTAGTTTAAAATGATGTATTTTGTGTCTTTCAAAATCTATGCATTTCTTTAAGGTAGTTAGGTTAGCTAGTTAGGTTAGCTATAGGATAGGTATGGTATGTTAGGTTAGGTTATATGTATATAGGGTGACTGGTAATTAGTGACCGATACTTAAACACGTGATTGTATTCATGAATACGAATAACTTTTCCAAAGAAACTTTTTTTTATAAGTATTTACTCATTAACTTTCAATTAATTGAATTACGTCAGTACTGCACAACGGGAGCGGTGGGGGTGGCGGTGGAGCGTTTGACGCTACTACTAGTAGATTTTTCCCTTCCCGAAGTCAGACTATCAGCTGATAGATCGGGCCGATTCGTGCCTACTGTGATCGATCACAGGAGCGCGCGCGGGAATTTCAAACAGCGTAAATAAAAAAAAAAATTAATGTGTATTAAAAAAAAGTTTCTTTGGGAAAGTTTATTGAAATCATGAATACAATCACGTGTTTAAGTATCGGTCACTAATTACCAGTCACCCTATACAATATGTAACAAAAACCCTGTTGTTCCTTCTACCCACGTTTTAAGAATCGGTATACGTACGTAATAAAGCAAGTCATTTATTAAAAATCTTCAATAAAAATAATTAAAATAAATATTTAATCTATACTAATATTATAAAGAGGTAAAATTTGTAAGTTTGTAAGTTTGTATGTAGGGGGTAATCTCTGGAACTCATAATCCAATTCTAAAAATTTTTTAACTTGCTGATAGCTACATTATTCCTGAGTGCTATAGGCTATAAATTGTTTCTATAACATGTATATTAACCGAGCTATCACAACTTTTGTCTAGCGAGTCGGAAAAAAATACCCCATAAAACAGAATCATTTGCGTGCGCTGCCTAAACAGTTGCTTAAAATTAAAAACAATGTATGGCTACCTGGACCGTCTTAATTATTTCTACAAAAAAGTCCGCGATACCATATCTCTATCTTTTATATTTTATCTTTTATACTTCATTTATTGCATTAAAAATTTTTTTTTTCGGCATACTTACGTTTGGTTGATTATTTGAGCAACAAAATATTAATTCATTAGACAATAAATTATTTCAGTATCACAAGAACATCATACAGATAAGATTTGCCATTTACAGTATATCAATTGGTCATACAGTTTCGGAGATGATATAAAATTACTAAAACGCAAAATGCCCCTAGCATAAGTTTCATTGTGCAGACGTTTTACCTATGTGCCCATAGATGGCGTTCTGTAATTACGTCATTTTTCTGAATCGCGGTGATAAGACTCCGTTGTCGTAAGAGTTAGAATTCTAATATTACATGTCAGTTGCTTATTGGTTCGGTTGTTTCGTTCGTATGGTTGTTGTTGTTGATAGATACCTCAGAATCGAAAATATTGTAATTTCGTTGTACGTGATAATTGTTTTCAAGTCTGTGCGTAGTTTGTTGTGAGCATGCTTATAAGGAAATCTCAACTGTCCCGGCAGACATCACAGACAAGAGCCGCTCGAGCGAGTACGCCGTACGGAAGAATCTGCCCCTGAAAATGAGCAGGGCCTCTCGAGAAATCTATACTAATAATAAAAAATCTGTAGAAGTAAAATTTCTGTACACTGAAAATATAAAAAAAATAGCGGGGGGTGTTACTAGACCGAAACCGAACCCAAAAATTTTTGTCTGTATGTCTGTCTGTCTGTCTGTCTGTCTGTCTGTATGTTCAGGTATCACGCAAAAACTACCGGTTCGATTACGCTGAAACTTGGTATACTTATTCTTTATCCTGGGCATAACACTGGGTACTTTTTATTCCGAAAAAGTATATACAACAAAAAACAAACTTAATTTTGCGGTTCGATCCCTAACCCCAACTGCACCAACCGCAAATAATAAGTTTGTCGTAGGTTACGTCACCCGCAGTGGAGTTCACCAAGGGGCGCTGCACACGGCTAAGATACTATAATGTTTTATCTTAAGATACAATATAGTTCGCCATAAAATTCAATGGACTATCACACACTTCTAAGATAATCTTCTTCTTCTTAGCGTGTCCATGGCAAACAAAGTCACTAAATTCTAAATTGAATGACTAACTAAGATAATAAATAATAATTATAATAAAACTGTACAGAAGTCAATTCTGTACATTGAATATATATTCAAAATTAATATTGGAGGATGATTGGTGATCGATACTGATGCCAAAAATGCAATCAGTAAATGTTTTGTCTATCTGTCTGTCTCTATGTGCACGCATAGTTCAAAAACTATTATAGGGATTTTAACCAAACATGGTACAGTTGTAATCAATACGTCTAGGCAGGTTGATCTAAGTCTCAGTTGTTTTACACATGGTCAGTTGTACGTCGCTCTTTCCCGGGTCAGTAGTTCCAGAAATCTTTATGCATACCTAAATACCGGAAGGATCAACTTTGAAAGTTGTCTATCCGAAAGTATTATGCTAAAATTATTACGTTTCTAAATCAACGCACAGCCCAAACCTCTGGTATTAGAGACATGAAACTTGAAGGGGTGTTCTTAGTGAAGAGTAAGTATCCACTAAAAAACGATTTTTGGAAATTCAACCCTTAAAGGGAAAACATAGAGGACGGAAGTTCGAAATCAACGCGGGCGAAGCCGCGGGCAAAAGCTAGTTATTAATATTTGTAATGTTAAACTAATTTCCTACCTCTGCAGCAAATCTCTTTGACCGATGCCGCGCGCGCCACGCCGCCTCGTGACGCGGTCAACACAGTTCATGAACTTGTCAGCTGTTGTTTGTCACTTTAACGAATGAATCTATTCTTTGAAAATGTTTGTAATGTGTGTTGTGTATGTTTGTTTGTTGTTTGTAGTTTTATGCACAATTATAGTTGTTTAAACTACATATTTTAACACTAAAAAAACAATAAGTAGTTATTACGATGTCTACTTGACGGCCGCGGAGATGCTGTTCAATACGACCACCTTGTACCCCTACACATTTGTTGCAACGCCGTAATAATATCCTCACGACACATCAACATATTAAAATATTCCACGTTAGACTAAGACATGGTGAACATTTACGTAAACAAACAAAACACAAATCAATCACATCCATACGAAAGAAACTTGCGCGGGAGACTAAAGGTCAAAGGAGTAAGGAAGTGATTCGCAAGGCGGCGCGGGCGGCGGCAGGTCGGGGACGGGGTACGGGATAGGCATGCAAGTGCGCCGCCGCCGGCCGCGGTAACGTTTGGCGGCATCTTTTGTCACTTCAAAGAAGCCGCGGAGCTCGTAAATAAAAATGTACTTGTAAAATCAGGTGTTCTAAACATTTTTTCTAATGTGTCGGTATTAATAGTAATTTGATTATGACCTCTCGACTAGCCAAATATTATTTTTTTTAAATTATAATTTCATTAATGGTATCCTTGTAGGTATATGTATATGTCCTTAAAAGGAACAACAGGGTTTTTGTTACATATTGTATATGTTGTCATTCTAAGTCTATCTTACACAAAAGGTAGCAGGTAGGTAGGTAGCTACAAGTCGTAGCTGTTATTATTTTTTTGGATCTATTTGTTGTCATTTTATTCAAAGTATGTATATCTCTAATAAAAATTCTCGTGTCACAGTGTTTGATACCAAATTTATGTTCAATTGAGGTGGTGTTCAATAGTGTTTATTCAGGAATTCAGTGCATAATATTGTAAAGACCAGTGATGATGCCCATGTAAAAAATTTGCTATATTTCGAACTAACAAATAATTTGTAGCAGCAATCACATACAATTAAGTGCCTTAATCTTGTGGGGCTAAAAACATTTCTTCACATTCCTTTGTAAGAAATCAATGTATCGATCGTAGGGAATACTTAGTCGGATTCACGCTTGACGAACTTTTGTGTGACCGAGGGCCGTGGCCACCAAATCAAAAGTCATCTATTCAAATTAGGCTGAAGCTCAGTACTTTTTGAACGCCAAAATCACAAAAGACAGTCCCCTAAAAAGCCCGCACTTCGCCACTTCCCATTTAACACTTGGGAAAGTTGATGTAATGTTCCTTACCGTCAGTATCCAGCTCCAACGGCCTTCCAACTTGCTCAATAATCTCCCTTGCTTTCATGATGATATTAGCGCCCGTGTAGCATACGATACCAGCCATCTCCATACTGTGCCAGCGAGCACTACGGAAATAATATCATATTTGTTAAAATAGAATACACTTTGTTGTACACCATAAAAACTTTTAGGCCAATTGCTACTATAAATATTACTGAAAAATGGCCCATGGTGGCCGAACGTGGAACACGTTAGCCCAACTTAGTCGGGATAAGGCTAGGCAGATAATAAACAGCAACGAGCCAAAATCATAATTAAGTAACAACATAAGCGTGATCTAGACATCTTTAGATAACTGAAGAATGTAGTCCCTAATAAGAGTTAGAATAGTCTTTTTTATTGAATTCAAATGTAAGTCTCTTTTTTTGTTTAAAATAAACTTAACATTGCTGTGTAAAGTTAACGAAAAATACCCTTATTCTAAAGCAAATAATGTACATTTCTGAGTGGTTAATGCAAGTATGCTGCTTTTCATACGAATATAGACTTTATGCACTACAAATATGGTTCATATTTGTTTGACACAAAGTCATGTCAAACTGACTTCTATGAAACTCCGCTTTACCCTCTCCTCTATCTAAATAACGAGTCTGAATAGAGTTGGACGTAAATGAATGTCAAAAGGATTTGCTTTTAGGTTACTTTGCCCCCATGTTGAACGAATCAGTCTAATAATGTAAAGCTTGACAGAACTTAATTAGACTTGACTTTGCTGAGTACACTTAACGAACATACGAAAAAGGCTCTTGTTTCAAAGCACATAACGTACAAATTCTTAGTGGCGAATGTGAGTATGCTTTTCATACGAATTTAAACTTAATACCCTACTTATATGGTTGATATTTGTTTGACACAAAGTCAACTGCCAACAAGCAATCAAACAAACTAACTGAGTTCTGTGATCCTCGCACTTACCCTCTCCTCATGACGTATCCGTAGAACGAGTTGAGGATACACTTGTGAGCGAGTTGCAGCGAGTCGTACAGTACTTCGCGGCTCTTCGCCGACTTGATCTCGGCCGCGTCGCCGCTTGCGATTGCTTCGCCTACTTTGGCTTTTGCTTGCTTATTCAAAGCCTTGTATTCGTAGCGACGGTCCCTGGAAAAACGACAAATAAACTTGACGGTCGACAAATAAAAATAGTACTACCCAAAATAAATGCCAGACGAAAAACTCCCACCTGAAAGAGTAGCATAATCACCGTGGCATAATCATCGAATATTTTTTTTGGTTTTCAGTATAACAATAAATAATTACAAATATTAAATAAATATTCCACAACGGTCACACAACGCCATCTAGTCCCAAGCTAAGCAGAGGTTGTGTTATGGGTACTAAACAGCTGTACTAAATACATACTTAGATAAATTACACCCAGACACAGAACAAATGATCGAGCTCAACGCACAAACATTTGTCCCGGGTGGGAATCAAACAATGCCAAATATATATAAGTATGTTTATCAGCTGTTTAGTATCCATAACACAAGCTCTTAGTTTAGCTTGGGACTAGATGGCGTTGTGTGAAAAGTTGTGGGATATTTATTTATTAGATCATTTATTAAGTAAACAAACTTTTATATTTCTTTATCAAATCACTGACGCCGTAAAAATATAGGTATGTTGTTCTGACCGTTACCTGAAAGCTCTTACAGTATCGACGTAGAAAGAGTTCTCTTTCTGACAAATGGTCGTGGTTCTGACTTCCGTTCGTGTCACCTTCGTTTTCTTGTACGCCACTCTGCAGTAGTCTGCTAAACGCTTCTTTTCGTATGCCGCCTAAAAAGAATAATTACACTTTTGTGTAAAAAATATGTTTTATTTAGATTCGACTGGGCTTTACGTTAAATGACTTTGAAGTGTAATATTTTGTGAGAAAATCAGGTATGATAATATCTGTGGCAAGGTATAGGAATATTTTGCTTAGATCGTAGGCGGTGTAAGCCAAGTCTCCAAATCCTACGCATTAACCTTTGGTATCGATTTGAACGTGGATCCACGCGAGACACAATTGCTTTTTAATTGTTTCTATAATTACAGCATACGAGTGGTTAACTTTTCAAATGTTCACCAGCATGTAACGTGTTCTGACAAACCTGATCTTCTTTAGGCAAAGCATGGAAAGCTCTAGTAGGTCCACCTGGATGCAGTGGCGGGAACTTCTCAGTCTCCAGTTGCTGTTGAATGCGCTGGTACTCGCTGCGTGTTGCCGGCACTGGGAAGGTCAGATATTTAGAGATCAAGAGCTGGGTAATCTAGGAATAGTCTTGGGAAACACCTCGTGGATACCTCAAATATTCTTGGATCATCATTGCAGCCGAAAGACGTCTACTGCTGGACAAATGCGTCCTCCAAATCTCGGCACATCGACCGGTCCTGTGCGTCTCTCATCCATTGGATACCCGCGACTCTCACCAAGTAGACGGTCTACCTTGTGGGAGACGTTGGTCTACTGGTCGATACTGCTATCGCTGAACACTAGATCCTGGGTTCAAATCCCGGGTCGGGCACAATGTTCTTTTTCCATCTAGATTTCTGTTTAGCAGCCTCGAGTACGGATTTGTGCCAGTTCGATGGCAATAGGCCCGCCTCTTATTATATGGGTCCTAAACTGGCGATATCTCTGGTTTGTTTAACTAGTCAAAGCAGTGAATACAGTAAGAAAACATCTTCGAACTCTTCGAAGTAAAACATTTACAAACACGTGGGTTGGTCAGGTCACACACAAATAATTTAATGATGTATTTTATTTCGAACACAATAGTCTATTTTGGTTAAGAACTAGTATTATAACCGGAAGTCGGAGTAGGTAGATTGATTATATACTTACGTCAAGATATTATAATATGGAATTATGGACATGACATGCCATTTTATCCATAATGTACCGAAAAAAGTTCCGGGATTGGAATAATGGAATAAAATAGAATAAAAAATATACATATACCTAGTCTAACAAAATCGTTTATTATATGAATGATTGATTGAATTCTACGATCAATTATTTTATCGCGGTGTAACTATTCCAAGTTTTGTATAAAATAAAATACTGATTTCTTTCACCATTAGCTAACACTGGCAGCGTACATTGATATTATTAATACGTTTTTCACCTTAAACACAAATACGTGCTAATTTCAAAATTCCGGAACAAATTTCACAACAAATATGAAGTTCCGGTATTTTGGAGGTATACCCACATTATCCTCTACGTTTGACGTCAACAACCTTAAATCAATCTACCTACTCCGAACTCTGATTATAACATTATAATAATTAAAAGCAACTTACAGTAATCGCCACGCCACATCCACTCCATGTGTCTCTGACACGTAGCTCCGGGTCGGTTGTAGTCGCACACCGCGCACATACTAGTGTTCACCATGGCTGACGGCTGCAATCTGACAATTCAATGGTTCATCAGAATAATACATTCTTACCTCAAAACCATACATGGAGAATACTACTTACTCCTTTTGTGACATGTTTCAGGCATAAATAGTTATCTAAAATTGTAAATGGGAATTATACCGGCCAACAAACTGCTTTACAGTTGGGCAGAAGTATTATTTTTGATGTATTATTCAGAAGCGAGGGTTCAATTTTCTTAATAAGGTATCCGACAAAAAAGAACTTAGCATTCGTAACACTATTTGCTGTTGCACTTAAAGTCATCGGTCTACCCTACCCTCTTGTATACCTTTTGTGTACTTTAATGTCTTATATATGGCAATACTAGAGTCTAGCTACCATTATGGTGATCCCACCGACAAATTGTCACGTAGTTTGGTGGGTGTATTTTACGTACTATAAGTTTGGTCCAGAATAAACGATTTATTATTATTTATTTATTAGTCAATAGCGGATGAGTTGCTCTTCCGAATATCCAACGGGATGCCGATAGGAATCGAGAGTGTGGACCAATGGTATTATTACATCTTTCTTTTTTGATATTATTTGTAGGAGTGATTTCGTGAAAAGAGACGGCCAAAGACTTGACCAAAGAGCGCGCGCGGTGGTTAAGAGATGGCTATGAAATAGAACCAACTCATTTTGCGTGAGGTTTAGGTACTCTCATGGTACGGAATCCTAAAAAGAACAAAAGTTTACACAATACCTGTTTGTCAAAATAATATTAGGATACATAGCGCCGACATCCAGATGATAAATAAGCGGGTTCTCGTCCCTCCTCGGATGGTCCTTCATGTGCTGCAACTTCGCTTTGATTTCCGCGCACACTTCGTCAAAGTTCGTCACCATGTCCAAAGGGATCCCTTCTTCCACCTCTATGGCATGTCTCATTGTCTTCTCTGTGGTGTCCATCAGCTCTTGTACTGCTGAAGGCACGATCTTGAATTTGCATTTGATGTCGGCTCTGAATACCCCTGGAAATGTAAACACGTGTTTAAAAAAAAAAGATTTTTGAAAATAGGTCCATTTATAAGTGGCGGAGTAATGAGGTAACAAACCCTAAAAAGAAAAAAAACAAATTGAAACCATCTCTTTTTTAGAAGTCCGTAAAAAATCTTACATTTTGTCGTCAAACAGTATTGAACTGCTTTTTTAACAATTTCTGAATCAAGGCTTAGGTTTTAGGTTTTCGGATTCATGTGCGTATTGAAATTATATTTATTTCTGTATAAGTAGATCTTCTTAGATACTTTTACATGTCATTTTTTTTTAAACTAAATTACTTTTACATGTCATTTTTTTTTAACTAAATGGAAATAAATGGCATTTCCAAAGTGACTGATCCCTGAGACGAAATGCCGAAAGAAACTCAGGGGTCATGGTCTCTTTTGAAGTCCAGACGTGAGATTGTATTAATTTATTATACGAGTCTCACGATGCAGGGCAAAGTCTGGAAAAGCCTTTTGAAGAAAGAATCAATTCAGCTTTGAGTTGACCTGTCCCGAGTTTCCGACAGACGGCATGCATGCTTCAGTCATCGTGTAGCTCAAACCTATTTCAGGGAGCTCGACAACCCACCACACGACGCTATCTGCTGGTCATTTGCGTAGGCCACGTAAAAGTACTCAAAACCGCCAGACAGTTACGGACTCATGTATTTTATCTAGCCTGCATGGTACTCACATTCACACATATTGTATAATCATCTTTTGCTTCAAAAACGGCGAAGGAAAACATCGTGAGGAAACCGGCATGCCTGAGAGATATTTCGGGGGCATGTGAAGCCAAGTTAGAGGCCAATGGGCGGCTTTACAACTCTGACACTAAATAGAAAGAAGAAAGAAAGAAAATACATTTATTGGCAAATAGGTTAGCCACTAACTAGACGATAAGAAGATTTACGCTTTAGATTTTAATAAGTGCCCATAACGGTGGATCTGCACTTTCCTGCGGCTATTTTTTAAGTACAAAGTATGGTACTGACCGGACTCCAGAGCCTCTACGTGTCCACCAACATATGTCTCTGTCTCCAAGACATGTCCGTCCGTGGTCAACTTGTTGAGTTCCTCCACCTGCTTGTTGGGGAACACGATGTTGGCGTGGAAGGCCTGCACCATCAGCAGGGACTCGCATAGTGTGCCTGAACCTTTGCGGAGTACCTGCAAATATGTGTAAATGAACTTGAACTACGGCCCAGGTAAGGAAATTTAAATTCTAAGTAGAGTTGATAAGGTTCATTAAATTTTGTTAAATGATATGCTTTGGATTATGGTAAACTTTCGCCTGAAGGCGGTAATGTGTTTTTAACTGATACTTCTTAAGAGTGTAAAGACTGAAAAGGTTGCATGGGGATCCGCTACTATAGAAATATATACATTATTAACACTAATGTTCTATACTATCTATACATAATACAGGGTGTAAAAAGACCCTTAACGTAAACGAAAACTACATATTCTACCCATCACTGGGACAGTTTTTTTCTTCTAGAACATACCTGAGAATTTACTGGTTTTGGAGATATTGAAGGTCAAAGTGCAATATTATTTTTCGTTTTTTTTTTCAAAATTGTATTCCAAGTATCATTAGTAAACTTTTTATTTTTCCTTTGATTTTCAAAATAAATTACGCATTTGAAGATACAAAAATGCAATGGATACTAAACAAGCGGGCCGGTCGGGTCAACGACCAAGCGCGAGTGGCCATACGTTCAGCTGATCGAAAGTTGCGTTGCGTTGTCGCGCTATGCAATGCGCGCAATAAAAAGCATCTCTTTTTTAAAGATGAAAAAAAGGTATTTTCCCAGCATTATTTTTTGGTTAAAGCTACATAATTATATGTTCAGAATGTGTGGTTATCGGCTATGCGATCGGTCTTTTTACACCCTGTATATTATAGAGGTAATGTTTGTAAGTTTGTGATGTTGTAGGGGCTAATCTCTGGATCTACTGAACTGATTTAGAAAATTCCTTTATCAATAGAAAGCCACATTGTTTGTGAATGTAATAGTTAGGTTACACGAACACTTCCCCTCTCCCTCACACACACGTAACAAGTGTGTAAGTGGTGTGTTGAATGTGTGTTGTGTACACACATTCAACACACCACTTACACACTTGTTACACACTTACACACCAGTTTCACACTTACACACCAGTTTCACACTCACTCACATGCACTTTGTTTGTAATTGTCTTTTGGTTCTTTTCTTTGTTCTTTGTGTTATTTGTATCAAGTCGTAACTAACTTATTGAAAAATAAATTAAATTCAATTATTATAATTTTAACTTATTCAGTACAATTGTAATTCAAATCAAACTAAATTCAAATTCTAAAAATTTATTCATTTTTATTCTTTTCTTTATCAAATATAAATTAATGTTGTTACTTTTTTATTTTTTCGAGATGTAAAGTTTTAGTTGCTTTTAATAATTATTGCATACAGTTATAAGCACCATGTATTTAGGAAGAAGAAACTGACTCCTGAAATACGGATATTATTTATCTAGCTCGGGAGTCAGGGCTTCACTTAAACTGTAATGTATGTTATGCAAATAAACAATTCTTATTCTTATTCTTATAATTCTTATTTTTTTTATTTTCTAAACTAAGAGGGAGTGAAGGCGATGTTATGCACGAAATGCACATGGACGAAGTGCACGCGGACGAAGTGCACTCGGACGAAGTGCACTCGGACGAAGTGCACACGGACGAAGTGCACGCGGACGAAGTGCACGCGGACGAAGTGCACGCGGACGAAGTGGTAGCATAGTATAAATATACGAGTTTGACTGCACGGTTGACACAGCAGCTGAGCGATAGGCTGCTGCGTTGCGTGTCTTGGGTTTGATTCACACACAAAGAATTGTATGGCCTAAGTTAGTTTTTACGAGTCTGGTTTCTGTGAACGTGAAATTAAATGTTTGAAAACGCACCCACGTGACAGGAGAAATTCCTAGTATAGGGAAAACCTTAAAAAGAAATGCGAATGTTTATCGGTATGTGTGTGTGTATGTGTTACTCCTTCACGCTGAAACGGCTGAACGATTTTGGATGATTATGCAAGTTGTAAGCTGTTAGCTCATAGTCTGGACTCATTTTAAATGAAGAATGCCCGTGACAATTTTGAATCTTCATAAGTTGACACAGCTACTTAGTTTGTTAATAAATATGTAACTCACCTCATCTGGCTCCAAGGGGATGATGGTGCAAAGCGCGAATATAAAGGGGTGAACATACTTCATATATAAGTAGTATGTCGCCACCGCGTCTGACACTGAGTAGTTAGATAGAACCTACAAAAAAAAAACAATATAGAGATACATACATTTCAAGTAGTCGAACGTAAACCATAACCGATTGATTATTTAGTACCTGAGGTTGCTCAGCCGCCATTCTGCACATGTCTTCAGGGTCCAACTCTACAGGGTCGTACCTCAACTTGGCTTTAGCAACGGCCTTAAGACCTTGCGAACCCACTGGTAGGTATGAATCTCTTTTTACCCAACTGAAATTGTAATACACCCCGTGATTTAACATAACAAACATGTAAGCTTCAAAGGCAAATTCAAATCAACTCAAGGAGTCCTGATAATAAATGGTTATCCATCCAAAGACCAACATCGTCAAGCGTTGCTTAACCTTCGATAGACCCGTAAGGTTGTATTATTAATGTCCATATTTAACTATTAAGTTAATGCTTTACGAATAATATTGACATTTGTATAATTTTTTGTTTCATCATTTCATCAATAGGAAGTCCACTGCTGGACATAGGCCTCCCCTATAGATCTCCAATAAGACCGGTTGGAAGCGGCTCGCATCCAGCGCGTTCCCGCGGCCTTAATGAGGTCGTCTGTCCACCTTGTGGGTGGACGTCCTACGCTACGTGGCCTCCACTCGAGAACCTTTCGACCCCATCGGTCATCAGTCCTCCGTGCTATGTGCCCTGCCCACTGCCACTTCAACCTGCTAATCCGCTGGGCTATGTCGGTAACCTTGGTTAATAAGTCATCACTGGCAACACACACTGGTCGAAAACCTTCGACTTGAGACACTTGGTCACTTTAAATTAGCTAAGCAAAGTCAAACTAAGTTCGATCTACGTCACGCCGTTCATCAGTCGGTTTCAAAATCTCTTGTTAGGATAACAATATAATCTGTAGTTGGTTAAAAAAAGTGTGTGTATATGTACAGACGCCAGCACATCAACCTAACCCAATGTGTCAAATTTTTTTGATAGGTTTTAAACTTTATTCTAAACTCAATAAGGTTCATGTTCAATTGGAAAAATTTGAGGTAGGTTGATGTGCTGGCGTCTGTACACGCGTTAGAAGTTATGCTTCTTTGGCGTAAACACTAAAATGTTGACTTATAGCTAACTTCAGGGTGTCAGTTTTTCGTGACGGTGTAATACTCTCACCATTTTTCCCTAACGCGCCAAAAGAAGTGGGTATAACTTCAAATATAGACGAAACAAGACTTATTTTTTACATTTATCACATTTATAACACGTTACCATAAACAATCCATATGCATAGCAGGTCGACACGCGTACGTGCCGTCTCTGGCAGCGATTTTACTGAACCCTATTTCTTGCTTCATGTCTAAGCCGAGCACGGCCGCACGCGCTTCCACGAAAGGCCAGTCGAAAAAGTCACCTGGAAGGAGAATATATCTATTAAAGTTTTTGTCAACTACCAGTTAATTATTTCAGATCTATTATGAAAAAGATACATTATAGGATAGCCCGTGAAATTCAAATATTTTTGTGTTTTTTGCAATTTGCTGTATAATGTCAGGCTATATGTTGGACATAAAATTATTTTAATCTCTTGCAGCCATCCGCGTAATTGGTTAAAGGGGATGGTCACCACGGATTCGGGTTTGTGGCTATTTAATTTGTTTGAAAATAGTTTTTTCTTCATCTTACTTCTTTAAAAAGGCTGTTGAGTTTACAACAAAGATAGTGGTTTTAAAGCTTACCATTGTATGTGACAAAAATATGTGGTTTGACATCCATAATGTGATCGAAAAACTTCTGTATCAACGCCAACTCATTTTCTTCATTGAATACTATGAATAATCTAGAATCAAAAGAAATTGTTTATCAAAACAATATGGTATCTTGTAGTTGAACTTAAGAGGCTGCTTTATCGGTCTACCCTGTCAATATCATAAAATAAATTAAGGCCTCCAGCCAGTGTTTAAATACTTATAAACTAATCAACTAAGCGCTAATTGGCACCCTCTATGGGGTATATACTTTTGAGTGTTGTCGCGGGAGGGCAGCAAGGAAATAGGCTGGATCAGAATGCATAATACCTGATTACGCTCCAGATAACTATTGCTAATTCTTCTAAAATTAAATTTTATGCTAGTTATATTCTTATTATAAATAATAAAAAAATATTCTACTAAGCAGAGCTTGTATAACACAAGCTCTGCTTAGTAGAATATTTTTTTGTACTAAACAGCTGATAAACATACTATGATCATACTCGTCGCACAAACATTTGTCCTGGGTGGGAACCGAACCCACAACCTCTATCGTAGAAGTCAGGGCCGCTAACTACTAGACAAACAGGTCCATCAAAATTTTGATCACCTCTTCTTTACTTACCCCTCAAACTCTGGTTTGGGTGTGTACTCAAAATCCTCAACATCTACAGAAATAATCTCCCTATTAGTTATCAAGTAGCCTTGCCCATCAATCATGTATGATATCATCATTATCTGATCCGTCTGTGAGTCCGGAAACTTTAGCGGAAGCTTAGTAGTTTCTATATCAAAGGCCAACACTATAGGGTCGGGCCTTTCTATGATGTCATCTCTTTTTGTGAATATTGGTGTCTCCGTCCCCCGGCTTTTGATTGTGTACCATGTTCCGCAGAATATTTGCATGTCTATTGATACTCTGACATGGTAAGGGACGTCATGTTCTCTGCAAATATTTAAAACAAGTGATTATTGTGAGTTTGCAAGTGTTGTTAGGTTGATTTCTATTAAATTTGAAAGACTATTACTATATTAACAACAGTAATTATTATCTCCATAAATATACATCAACATGAATGGACCTCTACCACTTTAAATTATTAGTTAGACAACTAATATTATAAAGTGTATAGTTTAGAGTTTGTGACATGCAAGAGGACTAAGTCCCAATCGCTGCTAGTGTCCGATAAAATTAAAATAATGTACTGCAGGCATTGCATAAAAATTTAGTGAACCAAACAAACCTGATATCAAGAATATTCTCCATATGATCTGTAGTCTTCTTAGCATGCTCAATGGCTGCCGCACTAGTTAACGCATTGGTCAACATTTCAGCATAAATCTGATCCTTTTTCTCTCGCTCTTTATTTTTGTTAACAGCGGTCAGAATCTCTCTTCGTACTTTCATCATTTCATTTTGTGACATGAATGAGAGCTTAATGTACCGCTGCTTTATACCAGATAAGTGATTTAGCTGTAAAGAAGAAGTGTGATACTGAAGGTTTTAGTAACCCTAGGTTATTCTTGCTTAACTTGACGCACACTCTACATGTCTAAACCTATTTTAAGAGGAGTATGGAGTTTCTTGATCTTAATTAATTAAATTTTTAATTCTGATGTTCAAAAATGCCTTTACTGGGTCTAATTGAAATACATTGATTTGATTTTTACTGTGACTTTAAACAAGACAATAATTCCTGCCACCCGTGTTGTTACCTGATGTGTAACTTGTAAGTGGTTAAAAGTAGGCAGCTAAATAATAAATGAATTCTACAACTTTCACACAACACCATTTAGTCCCAAGTTAAGCTTGAGAGCTTGTGTTATGGGTACTCAACAGCTGATATTCATACTTATATGTAAATTACACCCAGACACAGAACATAATAATATGATCGTGCTCATCACACAAACAATTGTCCTGGGAGGTAATCAAACTCACAACCTCTGGCGTAGCAGTCAGGCAGGGCCACTAACTACTAAACCAACAGGCCGGTCAAAATAGAATATTTCCAATTGGATTATTTTTCAATATTAATTTGTAATCTAGTTCTTACCAAATCCAAATCCTCCTTCTCAATTACATTAATCTTGTGTATTGTGCCAGCAAACCTCTTTGATAAGAATTGTATGACCTCCTGCTCACACTCCTTGCGTGCCATGATCAGGAAGTACGGCTGAAATGTCATGGACACCTTGAACCGGGATCCGTCCATCTCTATGAAATAATAGTCCATGGCAGCCACTAGTCTCTTATCCTCATCTAATATTTCAGCCTAAAAATAATTATTGAATAGAAAGTAAATTTTACAAAAAAATATTATATGTTAATACAATAATACTTTATTCCATTCCATTATGTGTACACTGTCAGGCAAAGCAAAGTTAATTATTAATAGGAGAGAGGAGGAAGGTGCTGTTTATTAAGAGAAATAATAATTTAAATAGTATCATTTGCTCTTTATGGTATTTATATATTTTATTGGTTGTTTAGTTTACGTTGTAAGTTTATGTATGTTTCAATAATTGCGTGCAGAAGACCTTATTTATTTTGTAAAAATTAAAAGTTCTAGTTTTCCCGATTTTTTACAGTTAGTTATAGCAAAAGTACTTTACATGTACCTATTAGTTTTATTGTTACAACAAAACAAAAAAAATATTATTTGATATGCTAAACTTTTAAAGAGTTTTCACCTAAGCGTAGAATCTTCATTTTAGTTTGAAGCCTATTTAATAAAGTCTATGTTGTGTTAGTGGTAATTGAACTTGTTGTTTATATTAAGGCAGTAGTTGTACTACAACAATATATTTTGCACAATATAGTTAAATGAGACTGAACAAATAAAATATCAAACAAAAAGCACTCACTGTATGCATGTTTATCAAGTAGCCCGTTCGTTCTTTGACGTCTCGCACTCTGTCAAATCCATACTTGGAGTCAATCCTGTCGTTGTCCAGGGCCACACGGATGCGGGATTCCGACGATTCCTCCCTACAAAGAAAATATAAAAACTTAAAAGTAACCTGAAAGTTAAAATATATTTCACGATGAGTTTTTCCTAGTTTTTTACCAACCTAGGGCCGGAAGACGAACCAGCGTCTCTTCTGTAGGAATCATCCTTTTCTGCTCTGTACTTTCCAGTGTTTTGTAGCACCATTGTGTTGTAAATATTTTAAAATATCGTAAAAATAACCATTAACCAGAAACTCTGTTGACATTAATCATCACAGCTGCTGTCCCACTGTCTTGGTCTGTACTGTCATAATTTGGCGCCATTTCTCAGCATCGGACGGACCCTAGGCTGCGTTCAATATTACGCTCGTCCCTCGCTTAACGCTACATAGTGGCCATTCAGATATTATTATTCCGTATTAGATATTTTTGGTTGGAATACTTGAGCCTAAAAAATGACTTCAATAAAGAAATCTAAATTAATATCATACACCTAGCGAATTGAAAACCTGCTTTCATTTACACAAACGTTTTTGCGACTGTCATCACGCAGGCAGTTCAAAAAATCAATCAAAACCGTCTCATCAGTGTCAAGTCAAACAACATGTCAAACTATTTTTTTTTTATTATTGTCACTATTGTCAGTCAAACTCAATCAGCGAGAAGCTATATGGTAAAATTTTATTGATATCCAAGTTTTTTGATTATTAAAAATGGATAGGTCATATGATATTAGCTTTAGTAGTTATGAAGATCTATCCACGCATAATTCAACCAGGAACGGAGATATAAGCATCAGCGATCAACTCTCAGGTTTTGCCAAGTTACGTCTATCGGCTCTTACAAAAGCCGCTGCAATGAGTCCCCAGGTGAAAGGAGTGACCATAGGACCTAACAGTCCTTTGAAGAAAGAAGAGATAGAGGAACCAGTAGCGGTCGCTGTAGAACACAACGATGACGAAAACTTAATAGAAGACAAACTTCGTGAGGACCTCCGGTACACACTCATTATGAAAGAATGTGAAAATAAACTCCAAGAAACGTCTGAAGAGCTCTTCAAGAACTTGATTGATAACATGTTATCTAAACGCTTAGAGTTTATGAAAAAGTTTTGGACAAGGCAAGGCGAAGAATATAATAGGCGAGAATTGGAATTCAAGGCACGTAAACTTCATATGCTTAGAGAATTGCAGGAAAATGACAATTTGTCAGTTTTGAATAGGGCTCGATTAGATGAACAGAATTCCCAAATCATCAACACCCAGACTATAGAGAACATGAACAGAATATTAGAAGAACAAAATAGAGCTACGGCTAGATTTGCTGCAATTACAGACAGTCACACAAAAATTTGTATATGCTATAGTGACATAACAAACATCTTGGACACGGAACCACTTGCTAACACCATCCGTGACAAATATACCACTTCAATGAATACTATTATTGGAAATATTGATCACATTATGGAAATTTGTAATACTGGAGGTGTAACTGAAACAGATGTACAGCATGCAGAAGTTTTAGCAATAAGAATTAAAAGTGTTAAAAAGAAAATCCTAGAAACTATACAAGTGCTTAAAAAAGAAGAGAACTTGAAAAGACAGAAGGAGGAAGAAGAATTGTTGAAGAAAAAAAATCAAGAAAGAGAAGCACAGGAAATAAAAGCTGCTCAGATAGCTGTGGCTGCTGAGGAAGAAAGAAAAAGGATAGAGCAACAACCTAAGAAGACTAAACCAGTATTTTATTCTGCAGAAAATTACACCTACTATGAGAACCTAAGGAATTTTTTGGAGCAGTATGAAGCACAGTACAGTGGCTTATTACAAGATGTTAATTATAAGAAATTCAGATTTGACTGTCAGAAAGCGGTCAATACTCCAGTGAATGCGTTGTCATCAGTCAGTGCGGTTCATATGAGGGACAAATATGACAAACTTTCAAAATTATTGAAAGGGGAAATAGTACAAGTGCTAGATATTAATGTTACGGCAACACAGCATCCGCAAGGTTTATTTTACTGCACAGCATTATTGGCTAAGAAAATTGTGAGACAAGGGGATCTATTAGTATCAAGCAACACAGAAGCTGCCTATCCTCTAGCTGCTGTCACTGCAGCTTTATGGGCACAATTTCCACACTTTGGAAAATTAGTTGAAGCTAATTTCCATAGATACTGCCCTTATCTAGTACCAATGTTCTTGCCACAGAAAGAAGGTCAGTCTGACAAAGAATTTTATATGTCAAGAGGATACACCTACAATGATGAAGGAGTTGTGGAGAAACAAGACAAGTTCCTGAAGAGGATGTCAGGCATATTCAGGTTACGTTGTGCCATCTGGATAGCTTCAATGCCGAAGTTTATGAACGTACCACATCCTCATGGTCTGCGCTTTGGATGGCAATGGCTGGCATCCTTTTTGAATTTGAAACCAGAACCTGATATTTCTGCAACATTGGTGCATGATTTTTTTATCATGTGTGGGTTGAAGTATGACAAACATTATGGTAAACAATTTAGGAAAATATTAGAGTTAACAAGTAATCAGTACCTCAAAGTATTGGAAAATATTGATGAGGGTGGGCCAAAGACCAGATTAGAAGTTTATCTTCAAGCTGTATTAAAATCCAATGATGTACCAGGTCCCCCAGCATCCACACAAATAAATTGGTGATATTCAAACAGTGGTTAAACTCTCTTACAATGAATTTGTGCTCAACATTTATTTGACATGAAATTAATGTGTATAATATTAAGACAATCAATAATAGAACTAATTTAAGAATGATTTTGCTTGTGATTGTGAATATTTTAAAGCTAGTTGTTTAAATTAGGTAATTATCTGTAAGCTACCTATGTCCTACAGTAATAATGATATTGTTTAGTTTTTAATAAAAAATATTTTGATTACAAGGTTTTGTTTGCTTAAACTGGGATACATTTTCTTGAAGATATTAAGAGATAAAAAGACTGGAGGTTTGTAACTATTACTGATATTTCCTCTCGGTTGCTGCCTGCTGGATATTTTTGGATCGATTTGGTAAAAATGGACAGAAATATGAACCAAGTGGAGCGCGCGCTATTTGATTTGAAAAATGTGCGCGCGTGGTGTTGGAGAGATGGCTGTGAGATAGTGGCAACTGATTATGCGTGAATTTAGTACCACATCCTACTGTTATTTTATTTAATAGTGGCTTATTTACTATTTACCACGATAACCTGTTAGGTGTTACGCATGCTTCCGCAAAGCCCGCTAGTTTTTATTGTACCAATGTTTTTTAAGCTATTACATAGCTTCTATCGCGGGCCTTGAGCGCGGGGACCGAATCCAGAAATTCCGTAACGAAAAAACCTCACGCTCCCCACTCCGACGGGCAAGGAGGTGTGGCTTGAAGGCCGTGCATCGTCTAACGTCGTTTCAGTTCGGCAGTCTTCGACACGGCGGGCGTTGTGTGCGATTAGACGTATTGTATAGACGTATTGGATAGTGGGGAGGGGGAGGGGGGAGATTATGAGAGAGGGAAGAGGGGACGGAGGGGCAGGGGAGGGATGTGGAGGGAAGTGGCAGGGGTCGGGAGGGGAAGTGAGGGAGGGGCGGGGGAGAGGGGAGGAATGGGGAGGGGGAGAGGAGAGGAGTTGATAAAAATACTATGCAATAGCTTTACCGCGGCAGTCTCCGAGTGCCACACGTCAATGAGCCGCTAGATATATCTGCACTGATATAAATAAATAAATATTCAACAACTTTCATACAACGCCATCTAGTCCCAAGATAAGCAGAGCTTGTGTTATGGGTACTAAACAACTAAAACAAGTTATAAACTATATTATATATTTCGAAATATATATACCTACTTATATAAATTACACCCAAACACAGCACAAATAATCGTGCTTTTTACACAAACATATTTGTCCTGGGTCCCCACTCAGGACGAATTAATGTTTGTGTCGATTCCCCAATCGAACCCACGACCTCCGGCATAGTAGTCAGAGCCACTAACTACTAGACCAACAGGCCAGACAATATAATATAATAATATGATGTAGTCTGTGGTGTACCCAAACCCATAGTAACATCTGCATAATTACGAAAGACATTATATAAAAACTTAACACGACAGAAAAAAACATACGGAAGACTAGGCGGTATGGTCGAAAGACTTTAGCCTGCCCACTGGGCAATTTAAAAAAAAAAAAAGTAACATCTGCATGTTAGGCTCGTTACTGTGAATAAACGAATCATTTATTTGCCACTATACAGGTTCATATTGGTGGCTTAGAGGATCTCAAGTCTAGGAAAAAAAAAACAGTTTTATAAGCGGTAAGATAAGATATATATTTATCGCGGTCTGGATCTTTGTCTCTTGATGACATTTTCCTCTCCTACATGCTTTCAACCTATTTTATTTAAGAAATTATAATGGGGAAATAATAATAATTATTATTACCTTTTTAGCAAAAATACAAACATTGTTTGTATGATTGAACGCATCCCTAACTTAAACTTATAAAAATGAACGCGTGATAGGGTTGTACACATTACAGTACTTTAGTCATGGCAATCTTTACAATTTCACCGTAAATTAAACAAAAAAAGCAAATGCAGTTTTACATTATTCGTTTACACAAAATATTGAATTTCTTTCAATGAACCACGGCAACTGATTCAAAAATAATAATGAATAATAATTGTGTGTATTTAATAAATTCGAATTAAAAATGCACAGAGAGAAAAACCGTACATTTTTACGGAAATCTTAATGTCTGTATTTTTTGTGTAGAACATTACTAGCAGAAACTAACCTATAGATCGTATTTGTGTGTTGTGTCAATAAAGTGAATTTAGAGATAAATAAAGATAAAACAAGTTTAAAACACAGTGCATTTAACACTACAGAGTAAATTTGGTGAAAATGGACGGGCCACCTGGCACGGGGCCGCCCAACAACAATGGATCAATGGGTCCACCGGGGATGCCAAGCTTTCCCCCGATGCCTCCGCCGCCTGGTTCAATGGGAGCTGGAAGCATGCCTCCACCGCCCATGGGGCCACCTGGAGTGATGCCACCCGCTAGCTCGTCTAGCGGTCCACCGAGTGGTCCGCCTTCGATGCCTCCCGGTATGGGCCCGCCGCCCGGTATGATGGGCAATATGAGTATGGCTCCTCCTGGAATGGGACCACCACCACCCGGTATGGGACCACCACCACCAGGTATGGGGCCGCCACCACCCGGTATGGGACCGCCAGGTATGGGTATGGGCCCACCGATGGGTCCCCCCGGCATGGGACCGCCAAGAATGCCTCCAAATATGATGCGCGGTCCTAATATGAAAAGTAACTTTGGGAACCAGGGAATGGATATGGGTCCACCAGGAATGGGACCACCACCAAACATGCCTCCTATGAATTGGGATGGCCAGGGTCCCCCAGGTTGGGGAAGGCAGGATGGACCACCGGGATGGGATGATCATGGTGAAGAGGGAGATGAGGATGAGGGTGAAGGTGATGACTCTGGTGGGATGCAAGGACCTCCAACCAGTTTGCCATCGCTGTTGACCATGAAGATTGATACTCCTGAGGAGTTTAGAAACAAGCCAGTTGGTGTGGGTGGGGTTGTGCTTCCTAAGGCTTTGGAAGAAGCTCTGGCCTATAAAGATCAAAGACAGGCTGCTCTTGGAGGTGAACCAGATGGAGGGAAAGGTATTTTATACTTTATGTAATCTTTTACAATAACTTAAAAAACAAAACAAAACCTATCCTGCGTGCTAGCCCCTGACCAACTTATTCCTCATATCTGTACTAATATAATAAAACTGTAAAGTGTGTTTGATTGACTACGCTTTATGTAAACTACCAGTAGGACATAGAAAAAAGTTTCTCACTTCATAGCCGAAATGATGAGAAAACCGTAATTATAGGCAATTAACATCACGCAACAACTAAGGAGTTACAGTAGGTAAAACCACGAGTAATAGTTATTGTATACCCAATCACCAAATAGGACGCTTTGAAAATTGAGTTTCTCAAAAACTAGGCTAGTTATTTCTTTGTATACTGACATTGGATTTTTGAAACGAAATGTATTCCTATTGCAGAGCTAGATCTTGAACCTGAGGCACCACCGGCACCCGTGATAAGCACAGAATATGATGCCGAGGATGATGATGGAGACTCGGATGAAGACAACATCCCTGATGCACCACAGCCACCAATGATCTCTAATCTAGAAGTAATGTTACTTTTATTTTTATTAGACGTTTACGTTTAAATGGTTATGTAACCTAAACACAGTAACTCTTCACATATGCAATGACCAAGGAAGCGCTACTTTGTTTTTTTTTTCATTGTTTGTTTGTTTTATAATCGAAAATAATAGACCCTCGATGCTTGGGTGACTCTAGAAACGATGAAAAAGTAACCGGGTATAACACATACGTACTGTTATTTTCTTATAAAAAGACCTATGGCTTGAATTATAGGTATTGGTATTTCTGTTACCTTCATGTCATTTAGTCTAATTATTGAAGTGAGTAATTCCAATGGATAAGGTGTTGAGTGGTGATTTAGAGGTCCTGAATTTGAGTTTCACCCATTGCAGTATTGACGTGAATCCACTCCAGACACAAGCATATTTAAGCAGTTTACTTGATCATTGTAACTTTGTGGCGATCTTGTTACTACAACAGACTAGTCGATCTTTGTTTGGTGACGTGATGGTGATGCTTCAGCCAATAGATGCATTTTACAATATGATAGATGTAATGTGTATATAGTTTAATGTAGTCGTAACTGTTCCAATTCTAGGGGCTGGCAAACAAAGCTAATAAGAATAAAAGAAAAAAAAAGAAGAAGAAAGCGGCCAAACAGAAGAGGCGAGAAGATGCTAAGAAGAAAGATGATGATCAGACGGCATCTAGTCAGGAAGATACCAAGAAGTCCAGTGACAAGGAGAATGAAAAGGAAGCAGAGATAGAGTAAGTAAAGCTTGTAGTCACCATGTTGCAAATACTTATACTTAACTTTTACTTTGGAAACTCTCATGAAAATATACAACAAAACTCTTCACCATATTGCATATTTTACACTCTACGAAACTTGCACAATCACTAATATTGTTGTAACAGTTTTGACACCACAATTTGCACACAAAACTTGCACAATCAATTTGCACAAAGACAGCGATTGAATGCTGTGCTGTGACAACCTACACTGGCCAGGCTCTTGACAAAAACTAGCTTGTACAAAATTTATATAGTCAATTAATTTACTAAACTTTTCTCCAGATATGTCCAAGAAAGCATACAATTCCATGAACTGGAGCCCATGTACCGTCAGTTCCACCGCATCCTAGAGTCGTTCAAGATAACGGAGAAGAAAGATGATACTATCAAGGAAGAGGATAAGGATGCTCCCAAACCTTCCAAGCCTCAGGAGAAAGTTCAAGATCAGTTTGCTGCTGATGAGGAGGCTGTAGAGGTGAGGATCTTCACAGAGTTACTCTTTTTCACAGAGCTACTAGTCCTACTGCCAGAACTTAGGTTCAGGTCAGGATCATTATTGAATTTTTCTATTTCTATTTGGAATTTGTCAGTAGCAGCTGGAGCCTGGATCCATGCCTGAATCTATACTTAATATTATAAAGCAGAAGAGTTTGTTTGTTTGTTTGGTTGAACGCGCTAATCTCAGGAACCGGCTTGAATTGAATAATTCTTTTTGCGTTGGATAGTCCATTTAACGAGGGAGGCTATAGGCTACATAACATCACGCTATGACTAATAGGAACGGAGCAGCAATAAGCAATGTTGCAAACGGGAAAAAAGCTTCCTTATTTCATGTGGACGAAGTCGCGGGCAGAAGCTAGTTAAATATAACTAGTTAAATGTGGGTTTATTACAAGAACCTACACTTCTGCCTAACCTTACAGGAATTTCAATTTTTTTCTTCTATGTTTATCTTGCAATCAGTTAGTTAACTTTTAGCAGATTTTTTGTGCAGAGTTTGGCTGCTGAGGTCCATTCTTCCAACAAAGAATCTTCCTCTCTAAATTATTTGGGCTTTATTTTGTAAAGTCCCATTAGTGGTGGCATTTGAGCCTTTTGATAGCTATTGGTACACTATGTTTATGAATAGAATATATTGGAGTCTTTGGAGTGCACTAAACGCTTTTTTGTCAGTTTATCTGGTAAAGTGCATAAATCCTAAAGCTGTTTTAATCCATTGTATCAAGCCGTTCGCGCCCCTACAATACTTTAAACTTCTACTATCATAGGTACCAGTGACGCGGGGATTTTTTTTTTAAAGAGGGTAGCTGATAATTAGTAAATTTGTTTTCGTATCGCTATTTGTTGTGTATCTTGAGGTCATAGGTCCACCTGCCACCCCAGTATACCTTTGGTTTAATACCTTTAGTATATTTGGCAATACTAGAGTCTAGCTGCCACTATTCAATAGCTGAAGAGTTCCTCTTCTAAACCTCCAAAGGGAAGCCGATAGGTACTATCTTCTAAAGATATAATCGATAGTTTGATGTTTTTTTTTTTCTAGAAAAACGCCGCCGACGAGAAAGAACGCTTATCTAAGCGTAAACTTAAAAAGCTGTCGCGGCTATCGGTTGCTGAGCTGAAGCAACTGGTCTCTAGACCCGACGTGGTAGAGATGTATGACGTCACAGCGCGGGACCCAAAACTTCTGGTGCAGTTGAAGGCGCACAGGAACACCGTGCAGGTTCCACGGCACTGGTGCTATAAGCGAAAGGTATGTAACCAAAAAAAATAACAAAACATTACAAAAAAGACTGCCTCTTTGGTCTAGTGGTGATTTTCTGCTATTTCGGCTTAAAACAGACCGTGGCAATCTTTCTTGTACCCTTCTAAAATACTTGATTATTTTTCATCCAGTATCTCCAAGGCAAGCGAGGTATCGAGAAGCCTCCGTTTGACCTTCCGGACTTCATCAAGAAGACGGGTATTATGGAGATGAGAGCCTCGCTGCAGGACAAGGAGGAGACCAAGACCCTCAAGGCTAAGATGAGGGAACGCACCAGACCTAAGCTTGGCAAGATTGATATTGACTATCAGAAACTTCATGATGCTTTCTTCAAGTAAGTTATAAGAAAAAGTATTTATTAAGAATCAGACTACACTGTAAAAAGTTATACATGTTAGAAAATGAAAAAAAAAAACCGTGTCGAATTAAGACTAACCTCCTTTTTTTGTCAGTTAAAGACGTTAATCTCCGAATAGCACATTTGTAAATAAATGTGTACCTATGTTTAAATATTTCTGGAGTTTTTGAGGACTCGTAGAGCAATGCTGAGAAAATAATTACTATACTTATTGTTCTACTCTTCTTTAGTGTTCCATAATACATTATTATAAACTTTTCTAAACAAATGTGATCTTAAAAGCAAGTTGATATCACTGCATTATTTTAGATCATGTTACAACCAGTTTGAACACTGGATCCTGCATTTCTTTTTCTTTAGCCGAAGACACTGAAGGACAGAAAAGATGGGCACATAAATATTGGTAAGTAAACATATTGTAGTCTTTGATCAGTATGTATGCTATAGGCTGGAAGCTCTCTATAAGTATAAAGATTATGTGTAACAGACGCCAGCACATCAACCTACCCCAATGTGTCAAATTTCTTTGATAGGTTTTCAACTTTATTCTTAACACTATAAGGTTCATGTTGATGTGCTGGCATCTGTACATACAAAGAATTCTTTTTAAGCGTCGTGCTGAAAACATTATTTATTGAATAGACATATAATGTTTCCATAACAATAGTATTAGAAGTGCTGGCTGGCCCTCCGATTTAAATTGAGGTACAATATAACCTTAACTAAATGACTAACATTCAATTCTAAATATTAAAAGAAAAAAAAACAGCAAACTTCGCATTTGATCGTTACCAAATTAAGCAGCATTCCTAAAAAAAAAAATCGAGGTGTAAAATAGTTATAGAGGCAAATCGTAACCTGTTGAGCTAAAAATATTTTATAACTCCCCCGATATTAAGCGAGAAGTCCCTTCATGAAATAATTTAGTTCCTTGAAATAACGAAATATAATTTAAATTTTCTTTAAGTAGAGTTGTTTTACTTTACTGACTCAATTAATTCTCGTGTATTTAGATGGCAAACGAAACCTCGCATGACGATCCACGGCGACTTGTATTACGAAGGCAAGGAGTTCGAGACGCGGCTTCGCGAGAAGAAGCCTGGAGATCTGTCTGAGGAGCTGAGGACCGCGCTCGGTATGCCTGTGGGACCAGGCTCACATAAGGTTAGTAGATGTCCATATAATTATCTATCATCTTGTTGCAGACTTTCGCAAGTCAATAAATAAATAAATAAATATTCTACAACTTTCACACTTCTCCATCTAGTCCCAAGCTAAGCAGAGCTTGTGTTATGGGTCCTAAACAGCTGAGAAACATACTTAAATATTTCTAAATACATTCAGATAATTTACACATTTTTATTACCTTGTTGCGCCTTGCATGCTGTGTCTGCATCACCTGACCTAAATGTTCTTTCTTTGGTATTGTTCGTCAGGACGTAAAACCCCTCAAGTTCCGAGTTGAGCTCACAATAACTGACAAATTCCTGCACTGGCTGATCTGGTCCACTTATATCTGTGTGGTTCTTTCTTCAAAAGACCACTATCAGACACAAATCTTCATGATTCTTACATAATCTGACCAAGATAATGTCTGGACTTTAAAAGATACTGTGACCTCTGAGTTTCTTTCGGTGTTTCTTCTTAGAGTAGTCAGATAGTGAAACACCGACCTCACCTTCTTGTTAAAAATGACGTGTAAAATTGTTTGTATGAACCTATTTACATAAAAAAATATCATTTACCTTAAAGTGCACTGGTAGAACAGTTTTGAAGTGAAAATTTCTTTAGCATAGTTGTGATTTGAAAATCGATGAAACGAAAAAGCGACAGTAAAAAAGATATAGACACATAAATTCATAAGATTTAACGTGGGAGAAAATGAGATAGAAGTATCGGCCGCCATGGCTCACGCACAATGGTCCAAACTAGGATTAAGTGCGGAAACCAAATCTTAATAGAATAGAGATGAAACATTATACAGTGTTTCTTATAATAGTGGTTCTCAAAAAAAAATATTGAACATTTGTAAAGGTCTCACATCTACCACGAAATAATTGCACACGATTTTGTTTACATGTGCATAAAGTTTTACTTAATAATTCATATCCTCTTTCATCCCACCCAGGTGCCACCGCCATGGTTGATAGCTCAGCAACGTTACGGCCCTCCTCCATCGTACCCGAACCTGAAGATTCCTGGTCTGAACGCGCCCATTCCCGAGGGCTGCGCGTTCGGCTACCACGCCGGGGGCTGGGGCAAGCCGCCTGTGGACGAGACCGGCAAGCCGCTCTACGGAGACGTGTTCGGGCACCAGAGCAGTGGCCAGGATGTAAGTCGAATTTAACAAGGGTTAATGGAAGTAGACATCAACGGAAAAGTGAGCATTGAGTGCATTGATGAGATTTGTTCATTATTTATATCAAAGTCAAAGTCAAAAGTTAAAGTAAATGTAATAGTAGTGCGCAGACGCGCGTGCGTGCTCTTGTGCGTGCGTAGTGCGTGCGTGTGTAGTATATGCAGTGATTATAAAAAAAACTTCTTTAAATATGACCCAAGCAGGATGCCATTAATTAAATTAACACCGGGGATATTTTATTGAACAACGGTATTAACTTTTTCGAACAATGTGTAAAAGTACACATTGTTTAGAAACCATCCAGTACAAAAAAAAAATATAACATGTGTCCAAACATACTCGATGTTGAACTATAAATAAATATACAATATAATATAATAACTATTAACATATTTAACTTCCTGTAGGATGTGGAAGATCAAGACATTGACAGAACAATGTGGGGAGAACTTGAATCGGAGTCTGAGGAAGAATCAGAAGAAGGTACGTTTTATTTCTCTATCCATATATCCCTTTTTAATTTAATTAACAAAATTAAGAATTTTGACTACAACCTCCTTCGTTTCGACAGAGGAATCCGATGAGGGAGGCGAGAAACCAGGTGAGGGTGAGGTGGCAGCCGGAGTGGCGACGCCTGGCGAAGGTCTGGTCACGCCACTGGGCATCAGCTCCGTACCGCCCGGCATGGAGACACCAGACACTATCGAACTTAGGAAGAAGAAGGTTGAAAGTGATATGGAAGGGTGAGCATTACTTTGATGGTCTGACATTGAAATGGCTTTGGACTTAAAAGTTTTCCATGATCAAAATAAACATTGCCTCCTTTGCGAAATTTCGATACATTGCGGTGTATTTAAAGCTTTAAAATATACTGAAATCATTTTAAATGTTTTGGATCTAGAAATAAAATAGTATGTTTATAATTACCTACTGATTATTGAAATACTTTGGAGTATAAATTATTCAGTGATGACTTATGGCACTGAAACATGGTCTCTCACTATGGGTCTTATGACTAAGCTCAAAGTAGCTCAACGAGCTATGGAGAGGGCTATGCACGGAGTCTCTCTGCGAGATCGTATCAGAAATGAGGAGATCTGTAGAAGAACCAAAATTACCGACATAGCCCAGCGGATTAGCAGGTTGAAGTGGCAGTTGGCAGGACACATAGCACGGAGGACTAATGACCGATGGGGTCGAAAAGTTCTCGAGTGGAGGCCACGTATCGGCAAGCGCAGCGTAGGACGTCCACCCACAAGGTGGACAGACGACCTCATTAAGAACACGCTGGAGGCGAGCCGCTTCCAACCGGTCTTATTGGAGATCTATAGGGAGGCCTATGTCCAGCAGTGGACTTCCTATGGCTGAAATGATGATGATGATAAATTATTCTAAGTATCGGACGAAAATTTTGTTCCTGATGTCCCGAATTATTAGTATTGAATGTCTTTGATAATCCATGCACATTTTCGCCCCGAACGTCATACATCAACAATTTTGTGAATTTCAGTGGCGACACTCCAGCTTTGTACCAAGTGCTACCTGAGCGCCGCGTCGGCTTGACTCCCGGCATGATGGCCTCCACACACGTGTACGACATCAGTGCGGCTAACCCTGGTGAGAATGCAATACTGATTAGTTTACTAATTGATATAGAGATTATGGAAAGGAAGAAAGAATGTACCGGTATTTGGTACACGCACAGGAATTTAACAGCAAAAATTAAATTTAACATAATATATTAATATAATATTAAGTAACCAAAAGACCTGTGCAAGGCCAAAAACGGACTCTCTATTTAGGTAAACGTTGCTTTGATGGAAAGTCGAAATTTCTGCATGTGTATCATGTTTTTGACAAAGTCGATTCTAAACGCCATCATAGCTTTATCAGTACTTTCTAAAGATGAGTACACTAATCGCTGTTTTTTCCCGCTAGGCAAGCGGTCCGCACCGTCAGCGAGCGCGGGCACTACGAGCGAGGGCGGCGCGGGCACAGCGCTGGGCGGCGTGGAGGTCGCGCTGGACCCGTCCGAGCTGGAGCTGGAGCCCGAGGCCGTGGCCGCGCGCTACGAGCGACATCTGCGCGAGACCCGGCCCAAGGCGCACGAGGACCTCTCCGATATGTTGGCCGACCACGTCGCCAGGCAGAAGGTAGAACGAGTTGCGAGACGACACATTCACGCAGCACAGAAGGGCCAAAGAGGCTCGCTGATAGAGGCAACAAATATCAACACTTTTCATCCGAACTCATCTTGTCGCACGCACTTTCGATACCATGACTGTTATTAATACTGCCTGCAAGGTGATCCCGTGCAATGTGTCGACATTGAGTGTTTGAGTTAGCAGACAATATGCCAAGTTTTATGGTACATGACATGACTGATGAGCAGTCGCGGTCACAATACCGGCTAGTAAGAAGGTGCCCACGGCATCTACGATGTTTTATTAGAACACAAATGGCGGATTTTTCAATAGCCAGATAACTTTTATCTGATGAATAAATATGACGGTTTGACAACTGACAAGAAAACTGTCAATTAGCCAGATAAAAGTTATCTGGTGATTGAAAAATCGGCGCAAAGGCCCGATTTAGTACCACCAGTCCTTTGTATTTGTTAGCATTATTTTAGAAATATTCGGGGGAGCGGCACTGTTAGCTGAAATACAGGCATTGCCTAGTTCGGTTACGGTTACGTTGAAGCTAAATCCATTTACTTGTATATAACTACTGCTAAACTGTTTTTGTAACATAGAACTAAGTTTTTTGGGAAAATAAATTTATTTATTATATATTAAATTTATTTATTATTTATTTATTATATTATTATTATTAATAGTCGAATTAAAACGGTGGTTTGACATACTTTCTTTTTTAAAAAGCCATTTTTATTCCATAGGTTGTATCTGTAATCAAATATTATCCATGTAATAAATTTCGTGGTGTTTCTGTTTCAGAACAAGAGAAAGCGACAACAAAACACAGATTCCAAGCAATCGAAGAAATACAAAGAATTCAAGTTCTAATAGTGTTAATAGACATATTATTATTTTAATTTATATTTTTAAGCGTATCTTTGTAATTCTATTCTTGGGTAGTACTGTAAAATATATTCGACATTGAGGTATTCTGCGTGACAGATTATGATGAATAAAGAATGACTTCAATGAATATGTTTTAATCATCACAATACCACAGTCAACCTTGTCCTAATATCCCATTCATTTGATATTTTTAACCCTGTAAAAACGTATTTGTTATTAAATATGATTCGCGACATTCGCGCATTTTTTTTTGAGATCTAATAATTAAAATCACCAATACAAACTTCTGACTTCATGAAATAATCAGTCAATGGAATTATATGAATGAAATGATGATTATTATTGTGTAAACATACGTGTACAAATTTTAATCAACATACAACCTGACAATGAACGGCAGTTTGCAAAAAGGAAAAACAAGAAAATTTGAATTTCGCGGGCTACTCTGGCGCATATACCGTTTAGATTGATTGCCAACTCGCCCAAACTTTGTATAGAGCTTATGAAACTCTGTTTGATAAAGGCATGTACGCACCTTCGTTCCCAAAAAAACCGTAAAAGTTAATTTGTTATATTGGCAACATACATTCCAAGTGTCAGCTGTTTTGACTGAAAAGCAAGGGTTGTCGTAGAAAAAATAAATATTAAAAAAAAGAAGCTGGACTTCGTACTTTGTTGGAAGTTTTTCAATTGTTTTTATTAAAATTGAATTAACTTGCGTCTTGTGTTAGTTATTTATAAGTTAAGCTAACCGCACAAATAACAAAATGTCCCGCGTTCTGGTTGGAGTCAAGCGAGTTATCGACTACGCGGTAAAAGTAAGTTTACGTGAAGTGCAAAGGTTACCTTGTTATTTAAATTTTCAAGTTCGTGTATGACAAAGATTATAATTTAGCCTTACAGTAACTACCCCAAGCTAGGTTAAATAAACCTTTCTGTTACTGTATCATACCTGTAATGTTTTTATATTTGTATCCTGCAGTCGAATGGACGATTGATTACGACTGCTCAAACCTCCACAGTCAGATTCCTTATCATCAATAGCCTTGAACTATACCGAGTACACCTAATTGTGATAATGTTATTAGATATAAGCGCCGTGCCAAAAATTAATTAAGAAAAAAAAATGGAAATATGCCAACAAAACCATGATGTTTCCAATGCATAAGTAACGTAACATGGAATCCTCGTGCAAACTTGTTATGAAATGCTGGATACAAAACCATGATAAGGCAGGCAAAATAATGTAACCTCTTTAAAGCATGCTGCTCAATTGTAGATCCGTGTAAAGCCAGACAAGACCGGTGTGGTGACAGATGGCGTTAAGCACTCAATGAACCCGTTTGATGAGATAGCAGTAGAAGAAGCAGTCAGAATGAAGGAGAAGAAGATTGCCAGCGAAGTCATTGCCGTGTCCTGTGGACCAACACAGGCTCAAGTAAGAATCACAGTAGAAACAAGTTGGTTAACTCCTCGAATGTCCTTACCTTATGAGCCCCCGAGGGCTCATAAGCCATACAAACAATGTTCGACGACATGCGACGGGTTAAGTTCTAAAAACACAGCCAAAATATTGTGCTGAGCCTTAGTTTTTGCAATATCTTGTAGCACTTACTCACTTACTGTTGTAGCATGGTGGTTATTATGGATGTGTGTGTGTGTGCATGTGTGATCTGTGTGTGTGTGGTGATATTCACATAACCCTTATGTGAATATCACCACACACACACAGATCACACATGCACACACACACACACACACACACACACACAGTATGTTGTGTCTCATGCATAACACATAGAGACAATCTACCTATTATTGAGACCTTACACATATTAATCATTATTATTTGCTGTATACTCATGTTTTACAATAAAATCATATTCTATTTACACACTATAGTAAACTATTATACTAAACAATACAATAATTAGTTCTATTCACGGAACTGGTGGCGGTTTGTGTCTTTAAGTTGTAAATGTATGTAAACTTATCCATAATACAAGAGTTGTGTGGGACATTTTTTTTTTAAAGGAAGAAAAGGATTTCTCGGAAAAGAAAAACAGAATTATGAAACCAACCTTTTTTACAGGAAACTCTAAGGACGGCACTTGCAATGGGTGCTGACCGTGCCATTCATGTGGAGGTCTCTGGTGCAGCATATGACACCCTGCAGCCCCTGCATATAGCCAAAATCTTAGCAAAACTGTCCCAGGACGAGAAGGCTGATATTGTCATTGTTGGCAAGCAGGTTAGTTCATACAAAACAGGTGATTTTCTAATAAAAGCTGTGTAAAAAATTCCAGTCTGAAAGGAATTGTGAAAAACACCTATGTTTACTTTACTCACAATCATCATAAACAATCCATTGTATAGGAAATATTGTGTGTAACAATACAACAATCAATAATTCCCATTAGAGGATTAGTATAAATTATTCACCTCATTAGACATCCACCGAATCAGACCACTCTAGGATATCTTTCAAATATGTTCAACGGTCTAGACGGGGCATGTTGGTCTGTTGAGCCTCAGAAAGTAAATGAACTTAAGAAGTTAATGTCATTGAATAAAATTAAATGAAAGTACCTACAGATTTGTAAAAACTGTGTTATTTTTCAGGCCATTGATGATGACTCAAACCAAACTGCACAAATGACGGCTGCCCTTTTGGACTGGCCACAGGCTACCTTTGCATCCAAAGTAAGTAAATTGTTGATTTAAAATCAAGTACTTGTTCTCTGCACAAGCACAATGTAATTATCACCTTTTGAAATAGAAATTTAATCATAATTGACACAGATTCAGAAGTTGACATTATAACAATGTGCTAGCGATTATTATCAAGGGTTCATTATTGAGTGTGCAAGAGACCAACTGCCATTTTACCCATGTTATTTGTGTAACAAAAACTAAAAATCGATACAACTATTGTTTCTCCTTATTTACTGTAGGTATTATTTTATTGATTTGTAGCAATTTTGGCCCGGCGCTAGGGGCACGGCAACTAATATTTAGCCAAGCGCATAAAAGGTTAATGGTGAGGCAGGGGCCAGTCCTCTTAGATATTTAGAAATCATTCAGCACCAAAGTTGGGTGCATTGTGCACAGAGAACATCATTGGCTCCTGCCCATTTTAATGACGAAAAGGCCTACGGAAGTTTTTAAAAATTTGCCATAGTAATAACTTTTTCATGCTCTTCTCAAAATGACTTGGATTAAATAAGGTATTATTTAATCCAAGTCATTTTCTCAATACATAATTCCAATTCAGTGGCATTTTATCTTTCAGAGACCAGGGATGGTCTAACTTTATTTCTTATAAGAATTCACTGAAATTTTAAATTTTAACAATGTATAACGTATGAGGTATATTATCTAAGCGTATATGTGTGCTGTGTGAGTGACAATACATGTCACTCTGTCACTCACATGGCACACCTATACGTAACATACCTATGAAATATTGTATTAGGTACCTATATCCTCTTTACATGATATTTGCAAAACCTGACTCTCAATATTCACAAATTATATATTTTTCTTCCAGGTTGAGAAGACCGGTGATGGTCTGACGGTGACACGTGAGATTGACGGTGGTCTAGAGGTAATTAAGACGAAGCTCCCGGCTGTCGTCAGCGCCGACCTGCGTCTCAACGAGCCCAGATACGCCACCTTACCTAACATCATGGTCAGTACAACTTTGGTATAGTTACCAAAGCAGGGATTATTGAAATTCCCTCCTCATTTCAATAATCTCTGCTTTGGTAACTGTATACCGCAGTAGTAGTTCGTCTTCGTAGTTAGCATACGAGTATATCTGTGGCCCTAGTGAAAAGGGGTATAAGTCCAATTTTGTCGAAAATGAGTTAAGTGTACCAAAGTGATCAGAAAAAAATGCTCTATCATTTGGTGAAGACAGATCTAAGCTATCTCTAAAAATAAGAAAGTTACTTTGTGTAAAAGGGTCCAACTGACACAAAAAAAAACTGTAAAAGTCGGTTTTCTGATCACTTTGGTACACTTAACTCATTTTCGACAAATTGGACTTATACCCCTTTTCACTAGGGCCACAGATATATAGCAGTATAAAAGTTTGTGTACGCTTCAAAAACTCAAAAAATTTCTGCACAGATCGAGCTGAAATTTTAGCATGATATATAATCCGCATCAAGGATTGTTTTAATCTATTTTTTTTAACCATTCAATCATAATGTGCCACAGCGAATCGTGGCAGGGTACAGCTAGTATGTATAAGTATAATTTTTATTAAATGTAACGTGCGCGAACTTCCCCCACAGCAAAACCCTTTGCCAACTTATTATGCGTTTCAAACGTCAATGACCTCTATCTGTCAAATGTTGCTTGAAAAGTACGGCTTGCAACGAAACCTTAATCGCGTATCAATTATTTTCTTTTTTTGTTTTACTGAGTCGGTGTTATTCAAAATGGAAAAAACATCTTAAATTAACTAGTCTTGTGGAGTGCTTAACACCTTGACTGCGGGCGCCATCGCTTACGCCAAGCCGCCCGTGCGGACGGCCGCACACCTGCTGCGAGAGCCGCACAGTCGTATCGGATGGTCGAAAAATAATACGCCAGTGCGGATATAGCGCTGGGTGTGTTTTAATCCTCCAGTGCGGCAAAACACAGGCTATTGTGTTTTTTACGAATGTAACAAGTTACTTCGAAAATGACCATCCTACACAATAGGACCCTCAAACTAACACAATAGGGTTTAAAATCCTTTGTGAACACCTGGCATCTTAATTGCTAAAGTGAAATAAAACAACATTGCGAATATCAACTTAAGCCCTAACACAATAGGGTTTAGGATCCTTTGTAGACACCTGGCATACCGGTCATAAAAAGCTTAATTATACAATTGTCAACTTTATGATTTTTGTAATTTTATAAGAAATTCTAGTGAAACCCTTACTGGTTCTGTATTTTAAATATTAAATTCTCATTGACTTGAAACTTGAAATTATCAAACGTCTAAACAGACGTGAAAACTCACAGCAGTTGCGAGAACCGCACTCGCGGCATAATTAAATTTTACACGCTGGGCGTGATTTGCCGCACAGCTGTATTGGAAAATATGAAATCACAACCGGTGTGCGCGAGCCGCACTGGCGTTCCGGCGGCGAGAACACAGCGTATGTGAGTCCCGCAGTCAAGGTGTTAAGTTTTATTCATTAACTCTGTTTGTTACACGGTTGTTTGTTGTTGTTGTTGATATTTGTTTTTGTTTTCATCTCGAAAATGTGTGAACGAGGCGCTGTTTTGCATGGGTGGGCTCGAGAGATTACCTCCAATGTAAACAAATACTTTGACAGTACAATTTAGAAAATTATTCGTTCGTAATTCGTAAATAAACTATATTTAGAAAAAACCTTGTTTAGCTGATCTTACCCAATGTATTCGAATTGACAGCATTGACGTCACATCATGGCGCAAAGTCATTCCTATTCTCATTTGAAACGCATAATACGTGCCGGTAGCTACACCATACTTTATTTATTTACACTGAATACAGATCTTTCTCAGTAAACACTAAATGGGATAGGTTTTTACAAGCCATTTATTGACTACTGAAGACTAAACTCCCGCTACATTCACGTTGAATTTAGAATGGAATTTGATTTGAACAATTTTTAAATACCATTGGTTGTTGCATGGCAATATTAATTCTTTGGCTTAAGAATTAGCCAGCCACGGGAGTCGGGAAGTGTCGAACAGTCGGCGAGAAATCTTGTAAAGACTGTGTGCACTCTCAGGCCCCATTGTTAAATAGATTTTTTTTCTGTTTATGTACTGTAAAACTGTGAGCAAAGTGTTACAAATGACGTATTTATAAAATATTCTTTTTGAATTTTACAGAAAGCCAAAAAGAAGCCCCTAAAGAAGTTGACCCCTAAAGACTTAGGTGTAGACATCGCTCCTAGGATCAAGGTGGTATCTGTAGAGGATCCCCCAGTCAGACAAGCCGGCGCCGTACTGCCAGACGTGGATGCCCTCGTCGCTAAGCTCAAGGAAGGAGGCCATATCTGATTACCGTTGTAAATAGCGGAATGTGTGTTCAAAATCAATAATAACTATATTTATACTGAGATTTTGTATGAACGTCGATTGTAGATTACATTGTACTAATTGTTGAAATACATTTTTATCTGTTACCTTTGGGTTTTTCTTTAGCTCGTTACTAAGAAATACCAGCCGCCTTGCCAAGGTCAGTTCGTGGAAGGTAGTGGGGTCAGCCATCTACGAACCGACCTGGGTAAGTTAAACCATTACATACAGAAATATTACACTACGCCCGACTGTAATTGTAGATCTCTAACCGTGATTAGGGGTAGTCAGAATAGAAGCCAATGTCTAATGTGTGTAAGCTTGCCTTAGTACAGTTTTTTTAGTTGTGCATAACGTTTCAATAAATAAATAATTAATGTCTGACGAACAGTCTTACCAAGGTGTATCGTTTTACCTAGTCAATGAGTTGTGAAGATCAGAAAATCGCTCCATGTAAAACATTACTGCATCTGGTTAAAATGGAAGCTGACCCAATTCAATTTAAGTGGAAAGCTAGGCAGAATAGAATAGAATACTCTTTATTGTACACCATAAAAACTTACAAATTATAACTTTAAGGGCTACATGGGGTGTTACAATGGGCGGCCTTATCGCTAAAAGCGACCTCTTACAGACAACCTTTGGATGGACTTGATAGTGGAGGAGAAAAGATAGAGACAGCACAGATAGCAATGGGGTAGATAGTTTTTTTTTAATATTTTGTACCCAAACGGGGCCAAAACGGAGCTCTATTACTAAGCCTGCGCTGTTGGTCTGTCTGTCAGCGGGCTGTATCTCATAAATTGTAACAGATAATTGAAGTTTCACAGAGTGTAACATTACTTGCACTAACATAAGGTTAATATTCCTATAAAATGAAGTAAAGTCAAAGACGATTAACTTTTTCTATAAAGTATGATTTTATTCTTTTCAACATACATTTGCGTAATTTCTGGCGTCACATGCCAAGATTTTGCTATATTTGTCATTCCGTGTTGCGAGGTATAGGGATTAAAGTGATTGTTGTGTAAAATCTCCGTACAACCTTTTCTAATAAAATAAAAGTCTGAACTTCGATAATTTAAATGTATTTTAAGTAACTGCATTATGTCATTTGGACAGGCGCACAGGCTGTCTAAAAGTCAAATTGAGACTAAATTACAAAGGTAAGACTCTAGCATGGTTGATAAATATCCTCTAAAACTATCTTCTACGATAGATTACATTGATTGCGAGTTGCTTACCTAGCAAATTCAAATGAGTGTAGCAAAACATTCCAACTACAATTACATTTAATCCAGTTTTATTCAGCCTTATTGATAAATTCCTCATTATTTATGTTACTGTGTAGCTGCAAAATATACTCATCTCTATTAGGATACTTCTTACAAACATTGAAATGCATTAATGGCCAAGTTTCTTACTGAATTAACAAAACAATACGGAATTGTCTAACATCAAAGACCAATGCTTACTATAGACGGGGCACTACGAACAAAATTATCATTCGATACTCGTGTCACACAAGTTGGTTAGTTAGTGGACACAAGTCGAATAGTCTAGGTAAGGACTCCCACACATAAACACGATACGACGCCGCGTCGTACAACGATGCGGCGTCGATGCACGATACGACGTCGTGACGAGAGAGGTTCGATGGGTGGTCTGCCTCTGCCATATTTTCCTGCTATATATGGCGTTATTCGATGAAGTAACACTTCGAAACTTGATGCACACATTCTAAAGTAATCCTAAAACTTGTTGTGGTCTATTTTTAAGGCATTGTACTTCTTTATAAAGTGATTTAAGATAAGCCACGAGGTCCGTAACCTCAAGCAGAGACCGGAACAGCTAATAAGAGAATTCATTATCGAGGTTTCTTACTTAAATGCTAAATTGAGCAAGCCGATTGTTATTCATGTTTGAAAGAAATGGGTGGATCCAATTTCTTCTTAGTATCTGTCTTTTCTTTTTCGTCTTCTTATTAACATCAGAAGCAGAATGCGTCTAGAGCGGTTCATTTTTCGGAATGAACTAAAACACCACCATATTGTATCGACGGCATCGTGCCGTGTATCGTGCGTGGCACATTACGTTACGATGCCGATGTCGTGTTTTTTACGATGCTCATCGTAGATTTCCACGACGCGACGTCGTATCGTGAAACGACGCGATGTCGTATCGTGAAACGACGCCGCATCGTTGTATGTACGACGCGACGTCGTATCGTGTTTATGTGTGGGAGCCCTTAGTACGCTCCGCTGCCGCTAAGGTATTGTTATATTATGCTAGATGGCGTTACTGAGACATGGTATCACAGTTTCTCGATGAAATTTCTTCGCATATCCACTCTATAGCTTCTTAAATCTCTTTGTCTAACATCAAATGATAAATAACACTTTTACACATCACATTTTTGACGTCACTCTGTAACATAAGTATCGAGCCTACTGTTGTGGACGACTATGTTGCTCCCTATCTCTGCCGACAGACCGCGAAGTTCACAGCTGCTTCAATGGCCAGCCCAACTCGATTACACATGCCCTGTCTCCCGGCAGTAGAGTGCTAAAAGCTGAGCAGGCAGTTAAAACATTTCACCTAATAAGTACAGCATGATTTGATTATTAAACCATACAAATGATTGTTTAGTACATGGACTCCCCGCTGAAAGGTTGATGCCACACGATCTTGCCTTCGAGACAGCCGGTGACGAGCATGTGGTAGCGGGGTGAGAACTTGGAACTGACGACTAGGTCCTGGTGAATGCCTATGCTTTGTCCGATCTCCACCATTGGTCGTGGTCTGGTCAGGTCCTGCACGTAGTTGCACAGTTCACCGCAGTCGTGGTTGAGAGCTAAGAGCCTCATCCCCCGCCCGAACGGCGAGCACACGATGCGACCGTCCGCCGAGTAACACAGCTCCTGTAAAAAGTCACATTTCGTTGGCTAAGATACAATTGGTTTACTAAACCTAAGCCTCTGAATGTTGGATAAACGTTAGCCATTTCAGCAAAGTAATTTTAATTTCAAATGTTTCCACATACTATATTTTTTATATACAGTGTCTGATCTTTGTTTTTTTACTCAGATGTCTGTGCAGTGTGTGATTGTCAAATACAAAAGATTGATAATTTTCTGAGACAGTGCCACACAAAAATTTCCAGCACTTTACTATAAATTCTATAGTTAATGTTCACAAATAGTTTGGATCGCACGGAATCACAATAAGCTAGGGAGTTGCACACACAACGAAAAGAGACGGAAAATATAGAAAGTAAGAAAGAAAGAAAATACACTTATTGGCAACAGCTGGATACACGCACAGCAAAAACACAATAAAATAACACAAAAATGGCATGTCTCACGTCTACGCTAAAAGCTTCATTTCAGCGGTACCTAATGCCAGACAGATGCTGAGATCCTGCCTGACGCTGATTTTCAAATGAACCTTTGGGACAAGTGACGGATGAGTAACAATTAATGTTACCAATTATTGTTGTTGTGTTCGTGTTGTTTGTTGTAATATAATGTTACCTTAATAAATCCTTTCCCTTCGTTGGTCTCCTCCGTGTAATATAGAAGTCGTTCTTTGTTTCGTCTGATGTGTACTTTGGGACGTGCCGGGTCATTATTGCTAGGGTTGTCACGTGGCGGCGTTTGTCCCGACGGCGACGGCAAGATACTTCTGAAATTATTTAAATAAACAGTCTATTAGACGTGGGCTCAAAAGTTACCAATGAGGCTCTTTGGCATGGACAAGTAGATAAAGTTACTTTAAAGGACCTTTAAAATTTAGATTTTACTTAAAAATAATGAAAAACCCGGACAAGTACGAGTTGGACTCGCCCCCCGACAATAGTTTAGGAATCGAATCACAGTTTTTTTCCGAGCTTTTCCTGAAATAGACGAAGAAGACATTTGTCGTTAAAATAAGAAAAAAGTCGACGGAACAAAAAAATAAAAATATTTTGAAATGTGCTCATCAAGCCCTTTCGATACCCCATTTGAACTAGAAGCTTGAATTTGAAATTTAGGGCCCCGTAAAAATATAGACCCCTATTTTGTAAAGATTTGATTACAAATATATAGTTTTAATATTTTGTTTTGTTTGTGTGGTTTATAAATATGTTACTTGCCAAATTTCATAGTTCTAGGTCAACTGGAAGTACCCTATGAATTTTAAATCCCTTGATAGTGTGAAAATATGCGTTTTCTTGCTGAATAAACGGCCGTATCTTATTTTTTAGGTAAACTTTTAAGTTTGATTTTTTAACGACTTCGTGGGACCGTAGACCTGAGTACGGTAAAGACGGTTTAAATTTCAACTTGATACTTTCACGCATTCCCAAAATAAATGGTCTTGACAGTCAGACGGCCAACAAAGTGGTCTTGTAATGGTTCAGTTTTTTCCTTTTAAGATACGGAACTCTAAAAATAGCAACGCATCCAAATAAGTGATAAATCTGTAAGAAACTTGTAAAGTTGTAAACCATCAATACCTACCTACATTTTTGTGTTACAAAAAAAAAACAAAAATTGAACAAACAGATTTTTTGGGTCGTATAAATACGTCTCATCGAATAGCTGTCGGATTGTTCAGACTTGGGCGGTTAATGGGTTAAATAAATAGTTCCTTTCGTAGTAGAGTAATTAGGTATACCTTATAGATTCTCCTTCGGCTTGCACGGGCCATAGTGCGGGCCGTAGGACCGGCAGCGCGGTGGACGGCTGGATCCCAGTGTTGATGCCATTAATGCGCTGCATGTTGAAGTTACGACGCACCTGCCCTCTGGATGTCATACAACACTTTAGCTATGTACAATGACACCTTTGCCACCTTCCCACCTTTCTTCCCGGTATGAAATTGATTTGATCTCCTTTTTTTGTAGTAAGTACTACTCTTGGAAGCAAATAAATAGAGCCACTTGCTTTCAACGTATATTATGTTACGTTGCAATTTGACCATTTAACACATACAAAAATAATGAATAGGTAATGGAAATCTTTACAATGAGGGTAAGTTATTAAATAATAACCTTAAGTACTAAATGATAAATGATTGGCTGTAAAACAAAAATGGTAATTTTGATAGAAAAATATGTACCTTAATGCAAACGGGGAACAAGGAAATGACTCGCAATTTGCTTCCAAGTGAAGTTAGACGATCGGATGCACGAATGCACCTACATGCATTCGCTTATCCAGAAAAGAATTTGTTTATAAAAATTATGCCCGAACCCGTCGTTATAATTATATGTGATACAAGTTACAACCAACTAATCTGATACTCCAATCGCTTAATTAAGATCACCGGAGGAAGCTGCGTGTATACTCCCCTCACCGTGCGAGGAAACATTAAAAAATCAATTAAAATGGCAACATGCCACAAAGGTACGAACCTCTTTATAATTTGGCCTGTGATTAAACGTTTTCACTTTTAATCACATGCCATTTTGACCGGCCACTTAATTACAATAGCAATGGATTTATGAGAAATTCAAGCGGGTTCGAGAATAACGAGCGAGCAAAAGCTAGTAAATAAATAAAAGCAAGCATACCTAATTGAGAACAGTACGATCACACTCAAAGGTACTACTAGCACCCCAAGTTACCCCATCCGTCAAATTTCTTTGTAGTGTTTTCAACTTTACAACAATACAATAATATAATAGGTTTGACAGTTTGGGATTTATTTATTTATTTATTTGGGGAAAACAAACAATAAATTGTACAATATATGTTACGGTAAATAAAACAGAATATTCAAAATAGGCTAGCGTACAATCCACGACGTTTCCACATATTACATTTTAAACAAAGACACAAAATGTATAAAACTTCCGTACAATGCGAGGTCAACGTAAACTGTAAAATTAGAACTTCTTGATGTGTAGATGTGTACAGAACTCCTAGTATAAGAATGGGCCTTTTTATTGTCTAGAGTGATTGCGCCCGCGTGCAGGCCAGACCAATGTACTCTGTGGTTAGACCCACATGCGTGCTGCGGGCCGCACGCATGCGGCTTTACCGCCACTCTGCAGTATTGTGCCTGTCGCCAGGAAGAGGACTCGTGTCAAAATGAATGTTAAACAACATGCGTGCAACCTGCTTGACAGTAAAAACAACACTGGCTGCCGAGGTTCGCCTCCCGCGTGCGGGCTGCACGCATCCTCGCCGAACCAGCCGCGGCTCGCTGGCGTCCCGCACACCATAGGTTGCGGGCGGCGCCCATGCGTAGGTACCTGGCCCACACGCGGGTACAACACGCATGACAATAAAAAGGCCCTTTGAGCGACGTCGTCCCGTTGCTCCTGCATCCTGTCGTTGAATGCAAAGATGGGCTATGTCTTCTAGTTAGGTAACTATTTTTTGTTATTGTTCAAAGCACAATGCAGGTACATTCTCATATATTACTTTTAGTTCAATTCACGATGCTGCCTCATCCATATTTTTTTCAGGATGTCAAGCCACTCCGAATGCAATCGTTTCAATGATGATTGTGTTATGTGTGTGTGTGCTAGAAGCAATAAGTATCGCATTGTGTTTCCTAGGACTTTTTAGTGCTAGTGTACAGTAATTATTTTTACAGAAACATTAAAAGTTAATAGCTCAACTGTGACTTAGATATATTATGTACTATTACTTTTTCTATTGTTACTGATCTTTAGATGATTCGTCACACCGCTGCACCGGAGCGCTTAAGAGTTGATCTACATATACTTTCTAAAGATTTTAATAAAATAAAATTGAAGAGTTTGTTTTGTTTGTGGAACACGCTAATGTCTGGAACTCCCAGTCGAATAAAAAAAGCCGTTTGTATTTGATAGACTTTTTTTCTGGCTTCTATAAGTGGGTGAAATCGCGGGTTACAGCTCACCAAGAGTTGGTGGATTTAAAGGTAAGTTGTATTATATGAACAGCATAACAATGATGCAGTGAAATTACGAAAATGGAAATTAGGAGTGGGTGGAAAGTGCATAAATATAAGCGCGTATTGATTGTTAGATCTCATGATTAAAAAGAATAATATGATGTTTCTAAGTGGCTTTTATGTATTCACAACAGCTTTTGAGGTATGGGTTACCGGTTACAACTGCAGCAAAAAACATCGACCAGTTTCTTTGATAAAAACTCTCTACTTTAGAAAAAAACTTATTTTCGCTTACGACAAATCAATATTGTCCATAAGTTAATATTGATTCCAACACGCACTTGACCAATATATTCTCCACACAGGGATTTTAAAAGCGAAACTATACATTTTTGGCAACTGTCCGACATAATACCGATTTTTAAAAAGAAGTAACTGTGGGTGTACTACAGTAGGTACACCTCTGCTCAACCATTCGGGGAATACAGGCGTGATGTTGTTGATATTTAAAACAATTTTCAATAAAATAATTTCGATGTGATACATTCGAAGTTTAGATAAATAAAATAAAAGAATGTAAGAGTGAAGTGTAATTGTACCTTTTAAAATAGTTCTAATAGAAGCCTAATTTCAATTGCAGTGTTTAGATCATTTGATGTAGGGTTGCAAACCGTAAAAAAAGATTTAGCGAGTGCTCCATTACCTCAAAAGTTTGTAAACCCATCTACATCCGATTTCTCATAAAAATTCACCGCGAATTGCATTAAAAAGCAGTCAAAGATGAAACATAACCTCGTTGAGTTCTATCACCACGAAACATATTTTTGGCGGTTTTGTGATTTTGATGCCATTGGCTAGAGAATTGAAAGACGCGTCGTTTCGCTGAATCAGAATCAAGATACGACCAATAAAAACCTTTAAAATTACGGAAAGTAGCATCCACGGAAACAACCAATCAGATTTGTCGGTTTCGATTTTTCGTCTCTCCATAAAAGTTCCTAAAAAAAGACTTACGTGGTGATAGAACATAAACGACGATAAGCAGCTAAATTGGCAGGGACATACAAAGACTTAACTATACTCTATTTACAATAGCATAAGACAGAAGTTAAAAAGGTCAATTTTAATGCACACTTTGTAACGAAGGTACAATTAAGCATGTTACAACTATGATAGACGCCGAATTTATTATAATCTATTTTCACAGCAGCTGTCACGCTTAGTTGTAGCCATTGCAACAATTTATTTTAAGAAATGATGTTGATTTAATTTATTTATATTATTTCATTTAAGTTGTTAAAACTACAGTGTCAATGATAAAAACCTAAAAGAAGCAGGGATGAACAATACATGGACACGTTCTTCGCTTCACTTTGAATCTTCTAAATTTGAAATAAAATAATTTGAATAGAAATTAAAATCACTTGTCTTTGAAATAAAATGTTTTGCATTCCTACTTCTACGAGCCTTTTTTTTTCAATGCTATTATAAATGGAGTAAAGCATTCATGCCAAGTTACGAAGCTCACCTGTTGTACATTTCTTGCAGTATTCTCTGCTGTTTGACCGTGATGGACGCCTCCCAGACATCATTCTGTATACCAGACACACCCTAAAGAATATTCTAGCGTTTGTTAATTGTTTATATCTACTAATTGGTCTCTCCCTTTTTCATATACTATTTAGCATGAAGTGACTTTGTATTTAAGGTGAATGTGCTAGAGTAACCCGCGAAATTCTTTTTTTTACAATTTGCCGCTCAGTGGCAGGCTGTATGTTAAACAAAATATAATTTGCGACCGAAAGAAATATGGCTTATTTGAGTTAGAATAATTAAAATCACCAATACAACCCTCTAAGTTAATTTAATCCCATAAATGACTTATTCATGAAATAATCGCCCAATGGGATTATTTATTTCATTATTTTATTAATAACACACACATAACTTCCATTACAGAATCAATTCAAATGAACGATGAATGAATGATTATCAATTATATGGACTTAAAGGGTTGTCTACAACGATATAATTCTGTAAACACATACGTGTTAGGGGCGCAAATCATATTTTGTTTAACATACAGCCTGACACTGAATGGCAAAAATAACAGGACAATTTAAATTTTGCAGGTTACCCTGGTGCTTCCACCTTTAATTATAGTACGTTCGAGTCACGACGATGTTTTGGTGGGTTAATATTCAAGCGTTTCAAACGCCGTCATTACCTTCTTCAAATGTTAATGAAAGAGACATAATTATATTTAATGCAATATTTCAGCAATTCTCAGAACCTGCTTAAGTACCAGAATCTGGAAATGTCTAAAATATAGGTACAGTCAGACTCATAATTCGATGAACATAATTATACATATTTCCTAAACTCTTGAACACCTTAGCTTACACAAATTGCTAAACAAGACTAGTGCATTTTGAACCTTTAAGACGTTAATTAAATCCTGGCACTAGTCTTCTTTAGCAATTTGTGTAAGCTAAGGTGTTCTTGAGTTTAGGAAATATGAATATGTTTATCGATTTATGAGGCTGACTGTACCATTAAATACATTGTCATCCCTTAACTTTTGGGAAAGGTAATGACGGCGGTTGTAACGCTCGAATATTTACCCTGGTACACGCTTCGCTTACTATTCCATAGTAGGCTAAACTCTCATTGATGTAAAGTTCGTCATATTCGTTACACATCTTTGAAGAATAAGTGTCATAAGACTTTCAACAGTTTCTTTTACAGAAGGTCTGTATTACTATGAATCTCATTAAACAGTTGTTTGGTTAGAGATCGTTGATTTAACTAAGTGGCGGGTGCATGTTAAACCAAACTTGTTTGTACGACTTGTGGATATTATCAATATTTTTATTAGAATATTAATTCAGCACAGGCAAAAAAAAAGAATTTATATACTGATGATTCGAAACGGCATAGATTAACCCGCCATAGGTATGTCATCATAGATACCACCATACCATAGATTAAAAATTGTACTTATACAATTTGCTTATCTTTATCTCTCCACAAAGTTCTGATTTAAGCCACTAATTAATTTCTGTGCATCAGAGCATGCTATAAACTATAGACCAATAAGAGCTGTGACAGCCCGAAGCCCGAAATATTCTAACCCTGATGGTATACCTAGTGGATAAATTCCAATTAGCACAAGCAAGCATACAACGTCGTAAGGGGCCATTCATTACTTATTTTACCCTCAACAACATGTAAGGTGTATAATATTTCCGGAAATCCCCCCCCTCCTCCCTCCTACCCTCTTCTAATGTAAGAAAATTCATTTAAAACCAAACTATATAGATTTGTTAAATTCAAATGTACATACTTACATCATAGAGAATGTAGAAAACCATTCGGCATCCGAAATAGTTTCAATTTACAAAATACATATCTAATCTAATCTAATCTTTTAATCTTACGTAAAGAGTGGGTTTCCCCCGCCCCCACAAGATAAGGGCATTTTGACTTTTTTAACCCCTTTTCTGGACCGGTGGAGTGTTATGTAGTTAACGAATGGCCCCTAAGGACCGAGTCAAAACGGAATGGCAGCGGCCGGCGCGTGCAAAACTACCGAAAAGACGCACGTGGCGCGCGGCCTCGCTAATCTTTCATGCTTTTCAAGCGATACTAGCCTTTGAAGTATATAGATAAAGTTTAAAATTATTTCTCGCTGCCGGCCGCTGCCATTACGGTGTGACACGGTCCTAACTGTATACTGCGCTGGGCGAACGGTTTGCTATCAAAATCTTTGCTCAAACTTTACTCATGCAAGTCACTGCACCTAGCCTCACTGTGTTGAATCCTATCATAATATTTTTATTGTAGTTAAGAGAATGAATGAGGCTTACCCCCACATTCTTAACTCGTTCGATTTTGTTCGAATAAGAAATGCGTCGATTCAAAGACGTTTTCAAAAAACTGTTAAGAATATGGGCGTAAACATTCTGTTGTATTCAACATTATTTTTAGTATATGCAAAAACCGAAAAAGGGTAGTTAGACTCATCATTATGGACCATTTTTAGTATAAACTGAACACAGTAATCGCGAAAGTTAAATTCATTTTTGTACACCGAACAAAATGTACGGAACTGCGGAACGTAATTTTTGACGACTTTTGATTTCGTTTTTTGACAATTAGTAAAAACCCCTTCCGTCTTTTGTATGTACATAAAATAATGTATGTAGTTAGTAATGCCGCTATGGGGTGTGCTTACCCCGGCGAGGCGCGAGGGCTGCTGCACGATGGGCACGGCCACGTCCCGCGACGAGCTGGGACCCGCCGCCGTGACGTCGCCCTCCCTAGCTATGTGAATGTGAGTCATCGCCCTGCCGACAAACGTAACCTCCACTTATTTAGATTTACTCCAGGCACTCATTATCATCAGTCTAGCTAGCCTTTTCTTTTATGTTAAGGTATGCTTCCTGTTTAATCGGTTGCCGCTGAACCAGTGTTTCCTCCACAACCCGGTTACGAGGTAACACCCTTTGATTAAACTGGTTGTCAGACTTCCGAACTTCTGACTAGCCATAACGACTGTCAAAGATCTACAAATGACAGCCGGGATGAACGGCTTAACGGAGGCACGGCGGAGTATTAATATGTAATTAATGGTCACCCATCCACAGATCGACCTCGGTAAGCGTAGCTTAACCTTCGATCGATCCGTGCGGCTGTTGTTATTTAGCCACAAGACGTAGCCTCCAAAAAAGTTTCACGGCCACCCAAAGATAGGGCAAAGTAGGTACTAGTCGGATTAAGGAGTTGCTGTTATGATTCCTGCCAAGAATGAAAAGAAACGAATCGCACTCGGGCGAAGACCTAGTACAGGAAATAGGTATCACGGTAGCAAAATTGCGGTGCAACACTAGTTTTAGTGCTGTGTTCTGTAAGTGTTCTGTGTATTCCTGCATTGTGCTTTTGAAACTTGAATATTTAATACTTTATCGTAGGTATTCAGCCTTGGGATTACTTGATTTTGAGAATAGGGCGATAGAAACTTCAAGTTAATGGTTTGGAGGTTCTTATACTTCCACAAGTCGACCCCTGTCCCAATTAACCCAGATTTAAATTAAAAAAGCTATTTGTTTTTCAGGTTTTATCAACAGACCAAATCGCGTACTTGAACTATTTGTCAAATAGTTCAAGAACGCGATTTCTTCCGCTAGTCGGTAAGTTTATAACTACTACAACAGACTATACATTTGTTGTAGGTAATATGAGGACAAATCAAAATTACTGGACACTACTAACTATACTGTCTAACAACAGAATTTGGAACCTATTTTGTGGGCTGTGAAGGCTCGTCGAAACACTACGAGATAGGGCCACACAGTACACAATCGTACTAGGCAGTAAGAGTGTGTGCAGTGTAGCCCCGTCGCCTCGGGTCACGTCGCGTTTCATGGCCGCCGCTCTCAGACGTGTGTCAAGCCTCTAAGCGTCGAGATGCACGCGAGGCGACGAGCCCAACGTGTACAGTCGCCATTACGCCCGCCGTACATGTTCACACTTCGATTAGTCAGCCGAGTCGAGCCATGTGTTAGTATAATTACCGGCACGTATTTTGGCAAAGGATTTTGTAGTGGGGGAGGTCCGTACATCCACAATTTCATACATTTTTACATGTGCGAACATGCTCTTTTATTAAAATCCTTGCCAACTAAAATGCCGTAATTGAGGTAACTTTTAAAATCTATTATCTAGTGCTACTGCTACTGCCATACGTTTGAAACGATGTCACTCACAGCTTGTGATGACAAATGCTTGTGTGAGCGGGTGCCGCGGGAGTTAAAATAAAACAGAATATCAGGTCAGATGTGGTTCAGTCGATATTTACATCACAAACGCCCGTTCATACAGCAAAAGCTCCCTTAAGGTAACAGCACGCATATAAACTCGGAATGAGAACGTCACCTTATCAACTCAAGCCACTCAATATTCAGTATTGTTCTATATTTGTAGATATAAGACTACCAAAACAGAGAAAAGAGACATGAAAGTAGAATAAATGCCGTAGAAATGCGTTCCTTGCGAAGTGTGTGTGGTGTAACAATGAATGACAGATTGAGGAATGATGTGATAAAACAACGTTGTGGTTTAAAAGAAGATGTAGTAACAAAAATTGAAAAGAGTATGCTTAGATGGTTTGATCAGGTTGAAAGGATCGATGAAAGGCGACTAACGAAAGGTTTACAAGGCAGATGTAAGTGGGAACGCCGGGAGGGGACGCCCTAGAAGGATATACATATACCTTATTGGTGAGGTTCTTCAGAAAGGTCAGGTGCGTAGTACTCGCAACCGGCGTGTGTGTATGACAACATGTAGGAATGTAAACGAAGCAAAAGAAGTATGTAAGAATCGTAGCATATGGCGCTCGGTAGTTTCTACCTAGCCCCATGGGATAAAGGCGTGAGTTTATGTATGTCTGTATGAGACTTCCAGTATCTCTACTACAACGCCCACTAATCGGGTACGTCACGTAATTGACTCGCTAAAGAGTTTTAGTTGATACCTTGACGATCTCATGCCGAGATTATATGTGTGCTATTCTTTTAACCATAGAAAAAATAGAAATACTTCGTATTGAAACCAGAAAAAAATCCCATACGCCCGAATCCACGGCGGAATTTAGTACAATTCACCCAGTCAAGATTTGTATCCAGAAATATAATATCATACGCTATGAAACTTAAAACATTACCATGATTATAAACACCAGTCGAAGCATGAGCTTTAAGGAAGACTTCGTTCGATGTAAGTATACGAAGAATTAGATCTTTTTCTATGCATGACAATTATGTGGTGTATTAGTACCTACTTTTAAATATGATTTCAACCACTAAAACCAGGTACAGTCGGCAACTCCAAATGTAAGTATCTACCAGACCAAGTGCTAGGTAGGGTACATCGGGTCTCCGACAGTACCAAGGAAGTAAGCATACTCACAGTGGGCGAACCTGATGCGTCCGGTTCAAGCGGATGGTCCGGGTACGACGGCGCACAATCGACCGAGTGGCCGGGAAGTTGCCTCCGCCTGATGGTGAGGTGTCCCGCGTGCTCTTCAAGCTGGATTCATTTTTCGGCTGTATGTCGTGGATACATGTCCACTGTGGAAGGGTGGTATTTTAGCGGGCTATTTATCAATTTTTTATTTTTAAGTCCCTCATCTAGATTACAAGAAAATATTCGACACATATTTTTTTCTTTTTCAAATTGATGTAAAACTGCTTAGATTAAGCGCATTAAAGTTGAGGAGTGGGGCTTGTAACGTCATTAGCTAGCATAAACTGTACTGGCTAGTGACGTCATGCGACATTTTAACTCGAGATGAATCGCCGTTATTTTTGTATTAGGTACGTCAAAAAAGAAAAAAATACGTGTCGAATATTTTCTTGTAATCTACAACGTGTTTTTTTTTATATCCCATAACTCTAGGATATGATTGAGACCATATATTATCAAAGAATCAATTATGTTTCAGTTGGCATATGAATTATGTTTCAATCATGTTTTTTTTTTTATTATCATACAAAATTATTCGACAAAGTCACGATGATTAATGTTTTTACATTAATCATCGTGACTTTGTCGAATTATTTTGTATTTCACCCTTACGTGAAAGAAAAGTGTCGTTAGAAAGAAGATTCGACGTACAGCTTGGCAAAAAAGAGTCTGACGCGGTGACAGTTGAAACTAAAAGTGGATGATTGTGGCAACATTGATTTATTTGTCTAGTGCTAGTACATCATGTGTCAAAACGCGTAAATCCTCGTCGTTTTTCATAAATTTAACAAATTATATTAAGTTTCGTTGCAAAATTAACGATTAAAAGTTAATAAAGCCATTCGTAGTTGTATCAGAGCAGTGATTTACCTCGTCTTTTTGTGGTGTTTGGCCAAATCTGAAGCAGGACAAGTTTTGTCTGATATCGGGAATGTTTATCGAAGAACTGCCGCTAGGACAGGTATTTATCTACCCTAATTAAATCATTGTACATTAAATAAGTCTTTCTAAATGTTTTCAATGCGTAGTTTTGTTGATATACAGATTTAAGTAGATATTTGTCTTGTTTACTGAAATTGAAATTTAAGGTTATGTTTTGTAGTTTAAAGAGCCTCGTATACCAATATTTGATACTTGAAGATAAAGAATAGGGAATTAATAATAAAGTAGGTACTGTATCTTTTTGTTTTAGGTAAATCTGTCAACACAGTAAGAAAAATGTTTATGGAAGGTAAAAAATAAGATATTTTTAAACACCGGGAAAACTTCAAAGGTCGCTTGAAGAAAGTTACCACCTTATCATTGTGACGTGAATCTACTTGAATTAATATGGGGCATTGCAAAACATTAAATTGCTTCAATCAATGTTGGATCCATTGATATAAAGGTATGTAGCCTAGTTTATACATATTTAAATTTGCTATGTTAAAACCATTGTTTATGATTATTTTTTGTTTTTAAAGGTGGCTGCTGAACAAGCATTTGCAAACATTACTAAGATTGGAGAAAATCATGCAAGGATATTGTAATGAAAATAGAAAAATAATATCATGACAGTAATAAATCTCACAGATGACAGTAGCAGTGATTTATCAGAATTAGAAAATACTAGTGTTTCAGAAGTTGCAGGAAGCTCTAGCCAACATTTGAGCTTTTCCGGGATCCGAATATTTGATGGTACTGTGTTCGATTCGTCTGATTAAATTTTTGGTATTAAAATAAAACTAAACAAAACGTGTTCTTTCATTATCTTATCCCTGTAAACAAACTATTGTCGTTAATTCCTAACAACCTTACGGTTAGACTGCTCTCGAGGGCATGATTATTATCTGTCTGTGTATACCTAATGCATCACTTTCTTGCAAGGCTTCAGTGCCCACTATAACATACATAGGTATATTAACTCTCGCCTCTTTCCCACGCTGGTAGGCAGAAATTAGAGATCGCATACGAAGCAAAAGAAGTATGTAAGAATCGTAGCATATGCATATGCATTCTTACATAGTTCTTATGCATCGTATACATTTTTACATGTTGATATGTATAACAACATGTAAAAATGTGTACATTTGCCCACTATTAATAGTGTTAATACTGGACATTGTAGCCTTCCATGGTGTTTGCATAGCATCCGACAGACAGAACCACCCACTTAACTTTGGGAAAAAATAACAAGTGTCAAACCTGTTAAGTCGTACTATTCAGGGTGGCCACAAGCGCGATACTAGCGACCTCATTTATTCCACACTCTTTTTTGCCAAGCTGTACTGGTGACAATTTTTGAACTAATTAGGTAATAAAAAAATTATTAATAATACTTAATAATAATATTCCACGACTATTCACACAACGCTAGATGGCGTTGTGTGAATAGTCGTCCCAAGCTAAGCAGAGCTTGTGTTACGGGTACTAAACAACTGATAATTTAATTATGATTGATGATACCTCCGAAACTATGCATTTTTGGACCATCTATTCTAGGAGTTTTAGCACTTATTATTTTTACCTACAGAATACAACCCTAGAGTTATGGGATATAAAAAAAAAAACACCTTGTAGATGAGGGACTAGAAACTAAAATTTTGTCGAATAGCCCATTATTTTACGTTCAGTGACATCTATCTCGTCACGTTCGAACTAACTACTGACATCCTACATCGCGATGTTAAAGTTTTATCCGCGCGATTGAATGTAGGGTATACAATATCCTACGGGACGAGCTGGACTACTTCGATAAGGTCTGGTCCCAAAAATCCCTACACAGAGAGAAGTGGACAGAAAGTAGGGAGGCCTTTGCCGTGCAATGGTAAAATATGAGCTAGATATAAATCTGTGGCCCTAGTGAAAAGGGGTTTAAGTCCAATATAGATCAGAAAAAAATGCTCTATCGTTTGGTGAAGACAGATCTAAGCTATCTCTAACAATAAGAAAGTTACTTTGTGTAAAAGGGTCCAACTGACACCAAAAGAAAACTGTAAAAGTCGGTTTTCTGATCACTTTGGTACACTTAACTCATTTTCGACCAAATTGGACTTACACCCCTTTTCACTAGGGCCACAGAAATAATATCCTGACAATAATCGTCGGGCGGAAGTAGCCCAGCGGACACAACAGCCGTCTGGTTGGAGGTACGTTTAACTTTTCTATGGGGGATGCGAAACTTTACACCCTCTTATTCTAAACTACACTTATACATATTTTGTGTTTAATCCCCTGGTGAAATGGCAAAGATTTATCCGAATAATTCAGAAAAAAATACACCGAATATCTGTTGCCTGTATGTAGTCAGCGTCATTAATATAGCAACGAAGAGACGGTACAAAATGATCTAAACAACTATGAAAATGAAATATTAACTCAATGACACGACGAGTAATGTTTTAAAAATGAAGTCAGTACACGACAACTGTCACTCTAACAAGAACTTTATCCTACTGGGGTAAAGTTGAAATTCGTGTTGCACGAAAAATGTTCACGATTTATCGTTAGTCTGCTGTTCCTACATTACTTTTACATGATTATGTGACTTTAGTGTAAGAGTTTAGGGTTTACTTCTCAACAATTGTAGGAGTTTAATGTTATTCAAAGAAACTTACCTCTGATTTGTCATCATGGCTGATATTTCTACTCAATGCACTCCATCCCTGGGGATGAATCTGTAAAAATACAATAAAAAGTATGAATTTACGTCGTTTTTTGAGTTTGTATGTGATTTCTTAACTCATAATTCCCATTCCCTATTTGCCTTTTTCTTCCATCTTCTATTTACCGTTCTGCCGTTTTGCGTATCTGCCTTTTAGCCATATAATTGTTTGCACAATCTATGCACCTTTTCGTATTAACTCAATGGATTTGATGTTAGTTCCCCCAACAATGAAATCAGATATTCGGGAAGTTTTACCACATACATCTAATGTCCACATAAATGTCTGGATTAACTTAATTTATTAAGATTGTATGGCTTATTTGCTGTACTTATTATTATAATAGAATAGAAAATAATAATAATATATATATATAAAGAGGAAATGTTTGATTGTTTGTTTGCATTGAATAGTCTCCGAAACTACTGGACCGATTTGGAAAATTCTTTCACTGTTGGGAAGCTACACTATCCCCGGGTGACATAGGCTACTTTTTATCCCTGTATTCCCACAGGAACGAGAACAAAGCGGGTGAAACCGCGGGACGTCTGCTAGTGTAATATATAATTGATCAATTATCGTTAAGTATTATTACTACTGATATATTGATTTTATATAATTTGAGAAAAATAAATGTTTAAAACCATAATTAAGCGGCAATAGCCCAATGGCTAAGGACTGGCGATCGGGTCCTGAGTTCGATCTCCACCCATTGCATTACTGACGTGAACCCACTCCAGACACAATTTAAGCTTGGTGTGAGGGGTTAACAAGATTACTATAGTTCGTTCGCGTTAAGAATGCAGTAAAAATTCAGTGCAACTGCAAGATAAAGGTGTATTCCACAGTGGTGTTAAATTCAAACAAATTCTATTTTAAAAGATTAAGTTGAATAAATTTATAAAAATGAATTTAAAAAGATTTGATTGGTTAGGGGGCGGGGCTAGGCCGACGGATAATGATGACTTTCCTGCATTCTTAACGCGAACGTACTATAGTAATGTGTATTAGACATTAGTGTAGGTCACATTGTTAGTAAGCTTTTTACGGTTTCTTTTTTACGGTTTTGTGGGGCATAGTTTAAGTACAGATTTTTTTGTAAACGTGGTTATTAATAAATAAATAGTAATAATACAAATAGATATATAGTAAAGTGATGGCCTGAAACACAGGCTTGAATAAACCTAGTTCTGGTGGGTCGCTAATTAACGTATAACCTGATCCTTTTACTTCCACTTGTAGTAAAAAAAATAACTTTAGTTTATAATTAGAGACTAAGTATAAATAGTGAAGGATAATTTATATACTATTATTTGGGTAAATGTACACTTTTTGTGAACAATGATTTTCTTGAATAAATTATTATGATTATTAAAAAAAAAAAGAATAATAGAAGCAGAGGCCAAAAGACCTTTAATTAACCTATTAATGTTAGGGTAGTGGCTTTTTGACAAAAATACTGGACAAACCTGTAAAGCACTGACAACTTCGGCATCATTGCCATCTGGGAAGTCAGACACGAACTCGACGCGGTTCTCCTTGCGGTTGCTGTCGAACAGGTGGTCATACACCGCGGCGACCGGAATAGTTTGTTGGCTCATTTGCATCAAACGGTATAGATTCGGCTGTAACGAACTTGGTAAATTAATGGTGAGTTGTTTTTTTTCCTTGTGGTTAGATTTCGTAACAACGGGCGGAAATGTGTAACAGGAAATGGAATGGCGGAAGCGCGCGCTATTTATTTTACCAATAAGCGCGCGCCGTGGTTAAAAGATGATTGTGAGACGGCGCCATCCCATTTTGCGTGAGCTTGGTATCACCTACCAGTCGCTGTCGTACTGTTATTTTATCGCGGCGTAAGCATCCCGATAACGTGTCAATTATAAGATGTTACACATCATATGCGATTGCTATAAAGCCAGCTCGGTTTTACTTTTACTAGGAACTGAATTTAACCAAAATATGCCCAGCTCGCCACGCGTCACGACTACATGTCGAATTTAAAGGTTTTATTTGTAGCTTGGCGCCAGAGTATGTTTTTGCTTTTATAACGCAATGATGAAGAGGTTAACAAAAGAAGCATGCATTACATGCTACGCAAATGTGGATGTAGGTATGCTACTGGCCAGCTTAAAACTACTAGTTATCTTCGGAGTCCCGAGCATACTGCATTGTCAAAATCATGGATCAAATCCAGAGGCACGGTCGCTACTGAGAGATTTCTTTTTATCCCCGAACTTGGGAGTACTCAAGGCCAAGGTTATTTGGCTTTAGCAAAAGGAAATTAAATAGGTCTAAATATATTTTTTTTTTTTTTTTTTTTTTTTTTCTCCTTTAATCTGCGATCGGCAATCTTGCCATAATCAGATGGGATCTTCGTGAGAGATTATATTTGTGTTGTTCCATTGAACAATCACATTGTCTGATTCATCACTTTGAAAAGCTTTTGATTTTACTGTCTCTTATCCAGGTTCAGGATTTGCCATCTCTTTAAGCGGATTATATCCCCTTGTCTATTTAGGAGGTTCTTGGCCAAGATATTGCTGTGCCTGCTTAGCCTCTGTTTATATGTTTTGCATTTTTCACACAGTTCTTCTTTTACGGTTGTTATATTAAGATGGTCGTGAATTTCTGTGTTTCTGACAAACCAGGGTGCGCTTGATATTGTTCTCAGAGCTAAGTTTTGGAACCTTTGCAAAATCTCGATATTGGAGTTACTTGCCGCACCCCAGAGTTCTATTCCGTAAGTCCAGATTGGTTTTATTATAACTTTATAAACAAGTATCTTGTTGTTAAGAGATAACTTTGATTGTTTTCCTAACAGCCAGGTAAGACTTTTCATCTCTATTAGAGCTGCCTTTTTCTTGGCCTTAATGTGATTGGCCCAGGTAAGCCTTCTATCCAGGTGTATCCCCAGGTATTTAACTGTGTTACTGTTTGGCAGAGGTTTATTTTCCATGTACACTGGAGCACAGTCACCCTTCCGGAGAGTGAAAGTCACTTGAACTGACTTGGTTGAACTAGGTTGTATTCTCCATTTTTTCAGCCAAAGATCGATTTTATTCAATTGAACTTGCAATATTTGAGACGCCTGGCCTGGATCTTTATCACTCGCAAGGCATGCAGTATCGTCTGCATAAGTCGCAGTTATGACGTCATCAGTATTAGGCAGATCAGCGGTAAAGATCGAGTAGAGTACAGGCCCGAGCACAGAGCCTTGTGGAACTGATGCTTTCATCTCATAGATATTAGACAGTTCGTCCTCATATTGAACCTGAAATTTTCTTTGGTGTAAGTAAGATTTCAAGATCATGTAAAAAGAGTTAGGTAGACGAGATTTAATTTTATATAACAGTCCCTTGTGCCAGACTCTGTCGAATGCCTGTTGAATATCCAGGAACACCGCGGAACAGTATTCTTTATTTTCTAGCGACTGTCTTATTTTGTGGACCACTCTATGCACTTGCTCTAGGGTTGCGTGCTTTTCACGGAATCCAAATTGATGGTCTGGTATTATTGCATTCTCGTCAAGGACTGGTCTTAATCTACGTAGACATATCTTTTCAAAAACTTTTGATATGATTGGAAGTAGGCTTATGGGTCTGTACGAGCTTGGTTCGGTTGGGGGTTTTCCGGGCTTCGCTATCATACATATCCGTGATATCTTCCACATTTTTGGATAGTATTGTAATCGAAAGACAGCGTTGATGAGCATTGTTAGAAAGACGATAACTTTTCTAGGTAGACGCTTGAGTATTTCAGCTGTAATGAGGTCGTACCCGGGACTTTTATTGTTCTCCAGATTTCTTATTGTTCTTTTCAGTTCTTTTGGCGTAACCAGTTTGAGTAAAGGTGATAGTTGTTGGTCGCTATTAAGATATTTATCAACTTCCTCTTCAAACTCAGCCATCGACGACTCATTCGGAGTGAAGACCGTAGAAAGGTATTGTGCAAAAAGCTCCGCCTTTTCACTCGCTTTTCGGGCCCAAGATCCAGTATTAGGTTGCCTAAGTGGGGGCACCGATTGTTGAGGTCGTTTAAAGTTTTTAGTTATCTTCCACAATGAGTAGTTATCCTGTTTTCGAGCTGACAGTTTTGTCAGTTTTTCTTGGAACATGGTATTTTGGTTATCACTAATGAGCTCCTTCAGTTCTCTTGCAGCTATATTAAATTTTCTTCTATCCTCTTTCGATTTACTCAAATGAAGTTGCCTTCGCAATCTTCGTTTAGCCTCCAGTTTATGCCTAATCTGTAAGGGGATATTATTTTGAAAAACTGAGGTATCTAGCGTAGGCGTAGCGCGCCACGCTGCAATTTGTATGATATTGGTTATATAGAATGTGGCAAAATCTACATCTTCGTCAGTTTTCAGCTTCAGTTTAAGATCAACTTCTTCCTCTAGGTAGTCCGCAAATGAGTCCCAGTCAGTTTTTCTATTACAGAGGGTTAGTTTTGGCTCTCTCTGGATTGGTGTAACACTAAATGTAGCAATAACTGGTGAGTGGTCAGATAGAGTATCGAATGACGACTCCACGCTAAAGTTGTAATCAGACATGCCTTTGACAATAAAAAAGTCTAGAAGGTCAGGTGTTCTTGTGTTATCAGTAGGCCAGTAAGTTGGTTCGCCAGTCGAGAGCACAGTTTGTGTGTGGGATTCAACACTCTTTTTCAGCTCACGTCCTCTGGTAGTGATGAGTCTAGACCCCCAGTAGGTATGTTTGCAATTCCAGTCTCCGCCACTTATATACCTGTGGCCCAACGTGTTGAAATACATGTCAAACATATCACTCTTGACCTTTTGGTTTGGTGGACAGTATACCGCACTTATGTTGATGGGACCAATTCTTTCATCTATGGTGATTGTGGTCGCTTGCAGCCAATTTTCTTGGAACTTGCTGTGGAGGTGGTGTTTTATGTTATTTTTAATAATAACAGCAGCTCCACCGTGAGATGTGTTGTCAGGGTGGTTGGTGCAGTATACACAATAATTAGTCATCTTAAATAGTTTGCGGTCATTCAGATGGGTTTCAGAAATTAAGGCAATGTCTACTTTATTTATTTTTAAGAGCACTTCTAGTTCCATCTTATTAGGCGCTAAGCCGTTTATGTTCCACATGGCTATACGCATTGAAGTCATGGTTGTTGCTTACTTACGAGAGTTATGATCAAGTTCATCATTGTGCTCATCTGAGATATCAGTTGGTCTATCCTTTCAGTCTGTTTGATTATGAGGTCGATCAAACTATGGCTTTGTTCTATAGAACTGTTGTTCTTTTCCTTTTTGTTGGAAATTGTTCTCTGTGACTCATGATGGTCACTGTTATATGTACTCTTTTGAGTGAAATCTCTAGGGGTTTGAGCTTGTTTAACAGCTTCACTGTATAATTTGAGGTCCCCATTGTTAATTTGACCTACCTTAGGATCTACATTCTCGGGATTCAATTTAGTGTTCTGTGTTTTAGGGTACATATCCATGTTTGCTGTGACTTTTGTTTTTATTTGTTTTTGCTTGTTTCCCCATTTTCTTGCAGCAATTTCCTTGTAGACTTGACATCCTTTATAGCTAGCGGGGTGGCTTCCTGAACACAGAGTACATACTGCAGGGGTATTCCTGTCCATTGTACATGTAGTTGTTTTATGCTCACCAGCACACTTTACACACCTGTAGGGTCGCATACAATTGTTCTTAGTATGGCCATACTGCTGACATCGCGTGCACTGGACCACTGTGTTTTTCCTTTTTGGATCTTCTATTGCTATTTTTTGATGATATATATATTTGATCTCTTTAACCTTTCGGTTGTTTTCGTGGGGGAATAGGTTAACAAAGAATGTGTTAAGTGGTTCCTTGGTACCATTGGCACGAGCTGTCACTATTTCACCTTTGACTTTATTGCCCGTTTTTTCGATTGCTTCTATTATGGCATCTTTGGGAGTGCTGTAATGCAGGTGTTTAATGACAATTCTCATGCCCTTTTCATCCTTTTGGGTGAAGGTGTGCCCTATGAGGCCTTTAGCTCTTATGTGTTCTATTAGTTGTTTGTATGTTACAATAGAGGTAGTGGAAATAATTAACTGGTTTTTGGTAACCACTTTGTATGTATAGTCGGTTTTTTCGACCACTTCTTCGAGAAACTCAGTTAATTTCGCTAGATCTTCTATGCCGTAGAGCATTATAGGCGGAGGTTTGGAAGGTTTTTTAGTTTCATTGGTGTCGTTAGGAATCTGGGGCGGTTCATCTACGTTTAACAACGAGAAGCTGTTACTTGTGTTTAAGTCTAGTGCTCCAGTTTCTTGCATAGTTTGAGTGTTAATTCCTCGGTGTTTATTTAGTTCTTGTTCCCTTGACTGTATTCTCTTAGCAGAAATTTTGTTTGTTTCTGTCTCATCAGGAGATCGATTTCTCTTTTGTTTTTGTATGGGGACTCTTTGCCATGGAACCGACGAAGTATATGGCGTACTTGCTATCTCTTTGGTTGTACTAGGTAGACAAGCAGTCGCAATAGTAGGAGTTTGATTCACATTAGCTTGTTTTGATTCGTTGGCTAAATTGCAACCGTTTGTTTTTTGTTTGTCATTGCTAATTTCAGACAGAGATGACGACCTTGTTCTATTAAATAAGCCAGGGTGGAATATTTGTTGCGTGAGATTTTTATTTGAGTTCATTTTTGTGAATATTCGATACGGAGATTTAGATAGTTGTTATGGCAACACTTTTCCAGACGTCAGATGACATTTTGACGGTGAAATAACATAACGAATTTGCTATGAATTAATCAAAAATTTAGAGGGTGGAACGAAAAAAAGTTGAAAAGCTAAAATGTCACTTTCGTATTTTGTTCACTGATAATTTGTGCAATCACTAATTATTTTGGTCCACAAATAGTTCTACACAGTCTTCACATCACAAAGTTCACTTAGACAATGTTTCCGAGCATTGTACTTTCCGTTTTATGCGCAAAATCACTAAATAACCGACATCGACAGCGTATTTACGCGTGTTGAATGCTGACAGCTAACTTGCCTTAATACTTCTCTGTTTACTCGTATGGCTACAACAAATAGAGTAATATTTAGTACAAAAAAGTAGAAACTCACCTTAAATCCATCTAAGTCCTGAGCTAGTGTATTTAAATTCAAATCGTGTATGAGAACAATGAGTCCGCCCGTCGTGCACATGACCATCTGCTTAGCATCAGGAGACAGGCGACATCTCATTAGGCTTGACGTATGAAACACTCTTTGGTAAACAAGATTAAATTCTGTATAGGAGTTTATATCCCATGTGTATATGCTGCCATCTAGTCCTGAAGTGACCAGTAGTTTATCTTTGACTGAAAATTCTATATTTTTCACCCATTTTGAGTGACCTAGTAGAGATCTGATCTTCTTCTTGAGGTTTCGGACATCCCATAGTGCGATTGTAGTGTCATCTGAACAAGTTGCAAACATTCGTGCGTCAAGGAATCTAAAAAGGTTTTAGTATAAGTTTTCAGCTTTAGTAGGATGACCTGAAGTGACATAAAATTAAGACTTAGTCCCATCGGTCCCAGAGCCTTCGTCTCATTAACAGGGCAGACAAGAAAAATTGATTTTATCTTCTACATAGCCCTGGCGCAGTAAGTAGATTAAATAAAAGATCTGTGGCAGTGACCATATGCAAAATACACTCTCAGAGGAGGAGTTGCAGACAACTACTACTTGATTATCATCATTGTAAATTTTTCATGTATCCGGTGCAGCAAGTAGACAAATAAAAGAAGATCTGAAGAAGTAACCATACGCAAAATACGCACTCAGGCGTGGAGTTGCAGAGACCTGCTACTAAATTATGTTCATTGTAAATGTTTCATCAGTCCCGTTAAACCCTCCCGGCTGCCCCCTTAATGGGACCAAGGCATAGGGGTTGATAGGACTAAGACGATTAACACACGGCACCGCGCACCGAGGCGGTTCTGAAGGTCAGGCGCCCCGCGCGATCGCGCGGTCGGTTGGTGTACGTGTGTAAGGCATCAACGGATTTAACGGATTTAGTTATAAGGTGTATTTCTGTTGTGATGCCAATAAACACATTTTTCTTTCTTTTTTTTATTTATTAGAGGCCAATGCGACATGAGATCAGCTTCACCGCCTACCGCGGCGGTGCGCGGTGCCGTATGTTAATCGCCAGATTCAAAATTAAGTGTTGTTACTTACTTAACACAGTTGACACAATCTGTGTGTGCTCCTACAACTGAATGTATCCTCTCATGTGTGAGCGGGTCAAATATTTGTACTGACTTCTTTTCACAAGCAGCCACTAATAGCGTCCTGAAACATTGAGATACAGATACATGACTTGACTGGCCTGTTGGTCCAGTAGTTAGTTGTCCTGACTGCTATACCGGAGACTGTGGGTTCGATTCCCACCCAGGACAAATGTTTGTGTGATGAGCATGATTATTTGTTCTGTGTCTGGGTGTAATTTTTCTATAATATGTAAGTATTTAGAAATATATTTAGTATGTTTATCAGTGTTTAGTACACAAGGCCTGCTTAGCTTGGGACTGGATGGCGTAGTGTGAAAGTTGTGGAATTTATTTATTTATTTTTACATTATTGTGATTTATAAGATGTAGTGACATAAATGGAAAAAAGTGTGTGATAGACGAGATGTTTAAACGAAAATTGTATGTTAGAAACTTATGCAGTGACATTCTGTAGTTTCTGCTTACCTCCATGGGAAAAAGGTGAGTTTATGTATGTAAGTTAAGATATATTTTGTCAAAAACTTTTTATATTTACCTTATGAATTAAGTTGTTAATGGCATGACTTAACACTCTGAATTGAGAATTTAAAATTGGGAAATAACAGTTTACCGTAAGGTGTTTTCAGGTCTGTCTAAAAGTGCTGATTTTCAGCCCAATTTCAATAAATTATTTGTGTTATTTTCATTATTTTTCAATCAAAAATGTAAATGTGTCAATTTCCATTTTAATTTTGACACCATGATGTGTTTATTATTAATTAAGTTAGTGCTCAATTATTTTTTCCTGATCAATGCATATTTCTAAGTTTATCTTCAGACATCATTGACATTGGTGAAGGAAAACCTTGTGAGGAAACCTGGACTTATAGTTGATATAAGATTGAAATCTCCAATTGGCCTGAGCAAGAGTGGTGATCAATGCTCAAGTCTTCTCTGTATGAGAAGAGGCCTTTGGCCTGCAGTGGGACAGTAAAAGGCTGGTAATAATATTAATGCATATTGAATTTCATTAAATAGGTATGCTAAATCTTAACACTGCATGTGATGTTAAGAAGATTTAGATTTTCTTTTGTAAAGAAATAGGTGTAGAGAAAAATAAACTTTCAAAAATAAAAATAAAGAAACTGGAAACAGGATAGTGTTTACCAAATAATATAATAATACTAGCTAGTATTATTAATATAATAATACTAGCTAGTATTATTAATACTTATAATAATACTAGCTAGTATTATTATATGTATTATTTGGTAGGTACCCACTAATAATGTGGTACAAAGTTTGCTGGGGAGCTCCCCAGCAAACTTTGTTCCACATTATCAGTTTATTTGTTTTACACACTAAAATTCATAAGAATTGGTAAAGCTGTTTCATAGGCGTTATATTACAAAGATTTAACATAGATTGAGCTGTTCAGCCCCTAAACACATGTTTTTGGCATGCTTAGGTAGGCTTCAAAATTATATTTTGGAAATTTAATGAGAAAATAAATAAATGAAGAAAAAAATAAATAAATGAAGTTACATTTTATTTATTTATTTATTTATTTATTTATTTATTTATTTGCTGAATACAGGTGTATATAAAGATCTTACAAGTCATAACAGTCATAAGTTATACAGTTTCTTAAACCATATTCTACCATTTAAGGCGTGCAAATTAATATAGTCATTGATAATTTTTAAATTGCAATATCTTAATAAAATGTCTCAGTGTTCGCTTATCTATTATTACGTTAAAAGGTATTACAAATAAAATAATTAAAAAAAGATGTCTTAAAGTAATGTCATTAAAAACATATGGATTAATATGCAAATCTAAACTCTAAGCATTGCTGGACTTGTCATCAAAATAATCTTGTAGAGAATAGTAGCACTTGAGCACAAGCATATCATGCACATATTTTTTAAATAGTTTTATATTGTTAGTTTCTCTCATATCCTTAGGTAATTTATTATATATATGAACAGCTTTGCAAAATATACTTTTGTGCATCAGGGCAGTTTTACTGGCCACTACACACAATTTGCCAGCATGACGAGCTCTTTGAGTTTTCTTAAATAGTTCTGGATTGTTTTTAATAAAAATTGCGGTTTCCAGAATGTAGATACAAGGCAAGGGCAGTAATTTGTGCTCTTTGAAATAGGGAACACATGAGTCCGTTTGTTTGAGGTGAAAAATTGATCGTAAGCAGCGTTTTTGTGATTTAAATGCTAATGCCCAGTCTGTTGAGTTGCCCCAAAATATAACACCATAACGCAATGTGGAGGAAACGAAACTATGGTAAGCAGTTATTAATGTGGATAAATTAGTTACATTTCTAAGTCTGTATAGACCGTAAGCATACTGGCTGAGCTTTGTACAAATATGGTTGATATGTGACTTCCAATTCATTTTATTATCTAAGTGTAACCCTAAGAATTTCGTTGTATCTACTTCTTTAATTGCATATCCGACGTTATTAACATTAAAATTGCTCTGTTTTCTCTGCTTAAAGTTCATTATTTTAGTTTTAGATAAATTTATCTTTAAATTGTTTATGTCAAGCCATTGAATTATAGATGTCAGTGAATTATTAACGTCAATTTCTAATGATGTCATTGTGGGTCCAGTATATAGCACGGTACTATCGTCGGCAAACAATGTCATTTTAGAAGAAGTTACCATCGGAAGGTCATTAATATAAATAATGAAAAGTGTGGGTCCCAGTACACTGCCCTGGGGAACACCATACCTTGGAATTCTAGTGTCTGACTGATATGTTATTTCTTTTTTGGTTTTTATACATAATTTTGTCATTTCTGTAATTTGCTGTCTATTGGATAGATACGATTTTAAAAGGTCATGAACGTTGCCCCTTATTCCATAGCAGTATAACTTATCTAATAGTATGTCGTGTCTTACATGGTCAAAAGCTTTAGTCATATCCATAAACAAACCTACAGTTGGGTTTGCCTTATCCATATTCACAACTACAGACTGGAGAAAATTAAAAATAGCCATATTTATATTTTTATTTTTTCTAAACCCATATTGCTGTGGAATGATTACTTTTTCTTTTTCAAAAAATGGATAAATACTATTAAAAATAACTTTTTCAAATATTTTTGCAAATATTGGTATGAGGGCCAAAGGTCTGTAGTTACCAACTTCCGTTTTGTCACCTTTTTTAAAAAGTGGCTTTATTGTTGTTATTTTTAATTTATCGGGGAATACTCCTTTTTCGATGCTCACATTAACAATATGACATAGGACAGGTGCAATAGTGATGCCTACATCTTTAACAATTGATGTTCTAATACCATCATATCCCGTGCTGTTGGTATTTTTAAGTGTTTTTACAATGTTAATTATGTCAGGTGGTGTGATTGGAGGCATAAATATTGAATTAGATATATGAGTCAATTTTTTACATTGGTATTTAGTTTTCTCAACATTGTTTCCTATATCAGCATAATAATTATTAAACGCATTACATATCTTTATGGGATTAACTATATCGTTATTATTTATATTTATAATAGGTATGCCAAGATTAGGACTATATGATTTGGTTTTATTAATTATGTTCCAAGTTGCTTTAGGTTTATTTTGGGATAATTTTATATAGTTATCATTCTGAGACTTTTTAGTTAAATTTATAATTGTTTTTAACCTTTTCGTGTAAGTTTTAAGTGTCAATTTATTAGTTATACTTGGTTCTTTTCTATATTGCCATAGCATCTTGCGTTTTCTCAAGCTACATAGTTTTAACCCTCGCGATATCCATCCCACTTTTCTGTTAGGGAATAATTTAATTTGTTGTGATGGAAAACATTGGTCGTAAATTAATTTAAACATTTCGTTAAAAATATCAAATGCCTTGTTTGGGTCAGCCTCTTGATACACATCTGCGAAAGTAAGTTGTGCTAAATATTTCTTGAACTTAGATCTATTTTCGTTTGAAAAATCTCTTTTCATAACGTACCAAAATTTAAGTATATCTGTTCTTTTTACAGGACATTTTAGCAGTTGTGCTGTATGATCTGAGACTGCAAGTTCAATTAGTTCACTTTTACACCCCTTTATATTATTGTGAACTATGTTGTCAATGCAGGTTTTGCTTTGGAACCTAGTTATTTTACTAAATTCTAATTTCATGTTATAGGACAACAATATTTGTTTAAATTGAACCGATACTTTTGTCGATTTTATTACGTCAATATTGCAGTCTCCGCACAATATAAGTTTCTTGTTAGTATTTTTACTAAATCGGATTATAATTAATCGGATTACATTTAGCTACTTGTTACTTTTAACACACCAATATTTGATGTGACACACATTTAATTGACTCAAATCATTAAAGTTGATTAAACTGATGTATTTCTTTACCTTCTTTTTAATACAGTTTTAATGACTACTTGTTTGGCTGCAATTAGCAGATAACCACATCTTGTAATTAATATATTCTTGGCTTTTAGAATGGAATTGAAGCGAGACCAAAGTCAAGGCTAACTTGCGTTGTTCAAATGCCGCGCACTTACCCTTCCGGGGAAAATTCAAGGTTGAAAACGCCTCCAGTAGGGGCGATTTTATCGCGATCTGAGTCCCATGATGCGATGGGTTTCATGCCGCAGTACAAACTCTTCGCCAATGCATCCCCCTCTCCGATAGAGGTCTGATACCCCAGCTCTCTCTGTCTTATGCGATAAGGATTAAACGCTGAATATTTAGCCATGTAAATCGATTTGTCTTTGTTAATGTTACCCATTTTGCAATGTTTATGACACAAATGCTTCACACAATACAAGGGATTAAGTACTCGATGTTACATTGATATAAATGCAGTTAGAAACCATAAATGACATAGTTTTTCACATTATTAGTTGATTTTTTAATACGTTAGTTGTAGAACAAATACGAAAACCACAAGCTACTTGAACGGCATTTTGTGTTTTTTGACGTAGGATAGACAGATTAGACAGCTGCTAGATCGCTAGGTACTGCGCAACTCACACACTATCATCAGTGCTACTGACACAGAGTACAAATACCTACTGGTACTGAGTTTTCAAAACTCGAGTTTTTTTGGGCACCCGCTAAAACTTAGATCTTAGATAATATACCTCCTAAGACTTAGATAATGTACCCCCGCTAAAATATCATTCTATTTCTGTCTATCGCTAGACGCTAGTTTTTAAATCTCTTTGCTAGACGCTAATGTTTTGGGTATTGAACTATTGAGATGGTTTGGCTGTACTGTGGTTGCGACTGACTTGGAGTCTGAAGTTGGGAAGTTGGGAAGAAAGCCAACAATAAAATTCCAACCTACAGAAAAATCCGGCAAAGTGAAAAATAGGAAAACTATTTTACAATTTTTTTAAGTTACTTTTGGGGACCGTTTGCCCATAACTCTTAAAACCAGTACTGGCAAAACCTCCTGGGTACTGAAAAATAATCCGTGCTAGTAATTTACAGTACCTATGTCAAGTAAGTAGTATGTACATTAGTTTTCTTCTGTTTTACGTTTTAACAACTTTTGAAGACTTATGGAAACTCTTCATAGAAGTTATTTGAAGAGTTCCATGTTTTTCTTTATATTGGGTTTTTAATATTTCAAAAAGTTAAAAAGTTGGGCGATAGCTTTAGCGATAGTAACTCTGTGTCACGCAGCTGCCATAACTTGACAATCACCTGACATTTTGACAATTACCTTACTTAGTACTGTGGCCATATACAAAAGGATTTTGTTATCAAATTTTCTTGTGATTACATCAATAACATACGTGTACTTCTCCCTGTTTGTTGCGTCATTGACTTATTATAATTATTATCTTACTGTCAGTAGTTCCTACCTGTTGTGTATTTTGTAGAAGATGGCAGAAATAAGTGAAAAGTATAACACAAAATGTCCTGGTGTGAAACGTCTAATGAGAGAGGCCATGGAGTTGGCGGAGGCCACAGAGGAATATTGTGCGCGCCCTTTGGAGGATAACCTGTTCGAGTGGCACTTTACCGTGCAAGGCCCAAAAGGCACAGACTTTGAGGGTGGTATCTACCATGGTAGGATATTATTACCTAAAGAATATCCTATGCACCCGCCTCACATAATACTTCTAACACCCAACGGAAGATTCGAAGTTAACAAAAAGATTTGTTTATCCATTTCTGGGCATCATCCTGAGACATGGCAACCTTCATGGTCAATAAGAACTGCATTATTAGCTTTGATTGCTTTTATGCCTACTCCAGCTGAAGGGACCATCGGATCACTCGACTACTCGCCTGCTGAACGTAAGGTGCTTGCCAAGAAATCTGTTACATGGGTGTGCTCCCAGTGTGGAGAGATATCTGCGTTGCTGTCATCAACAGCTGCTAAACCAATTACAGAAGAAGAAAAGTCAGTGTTGAATCAAATAGCATTCAAAGCTGAGGAGGAGCAGTCTGCCAAACCTCCGGCTGAAGAACCTGTCCATGAGCCAGAGCCCCAAGTGTTGGAGTCGGTTGAACCTACCAATAGTTTCTTGGATCAGTTGACTGAAATACTGGTTGCCCTGCTAGTGGGAGCCATTGGAATTTTCATTTACAGGCGTTGGAATGCACACTATCCAAATTCTGAAACAGAGCTGTAACTCTTAACAGATTTTTGATATTAGGGCCTAAGAATAATTTTGAAGTATTTGCAAGTGATGACAAATGATGAAATGCATCCTCCTCTTTATTAAGAGATCATAATTCAAATTGGTGTGTTCACTTAAACAGCATTGATCATGACCATACCTATCTTAGTTTTGTTTTTCTGATAAATAATATGGTTTTTCAATTGTGCCTTAAGATGAGGATATAATACTTATAAGGCGTCCAAAAATGCCTCTCTAAGAGGAAACAAAATAACCTCATTCTGTTTTGATCACTCATGATTATGCTTTTAATTTTCTTTGTACAGTTTATTTATTATTATAATGTATCAGGAGGTATGATATTGAAAAAATATTAAATACAGCATTTGAAGTTACATAGTAACTATGAATATAATGTTGTAATTATGTATGAAACAAAACTTGATATTTGTAAAATGGATGTCAACATTTCTTGTGAAATATGATCTTAAGACCTTGTGATCTCTGAAACCCATGTGACCTACTTTTACATACACTAAAGAAAACATTAGGCCCATGTCACAGCGTAATATTGGTAAAGTGTGGTCACATTGGAAAAGTGATTTAAATCTTTTGAGGTATGAGAGAAGCCTACCGCATTTTCAAGTGTTCTTCTACACTTATAACTTCTAAGGACTTTTAAAAATGTCTGTTATTTTGGTTCAAAACATATTTAATTATAAAATGGCTATGGCACTGTAAGGACACTGTTTAGAATGTTTGATTTTTTGATGCAGCAAATATAAAACTCTAACATCATAACACTGTTGTTTGTAAAATATAATGTTTATATGATCTTTATTATCTTTAAGAACTCTTCTTGATTACCATAACTAAATTATTGTTTTGTAAATGAATATTGCACCATCTTGTGGATAGTATCTAGTACACTAATATTGAGTACAGGCTTCTGACCTGCACTGGTAACATTCCAAGAGCTTAGCTGTCATTACAATAATCTTTTGGAATCAACATTGTATTAAAACATAAGTTTTTGTTAAGTAAAATTATTGTAGTGTTAAGTTTTATGTATGTATATTTTTATGTGTGTAAATTAGTTGTAACATTGCTTTCAGAACACTGTGTTGCATTGTATGACTAACATAAACTTTGTAAATTCAATACACAAATGTTGTAATTCATTTTTTGCATCCCCAAAGACCATAATTTTTCTTACACATAGATTAGTAAATAGTTTATACAACTAAATACACCTAGTAATGAGTAACAGGTCCAGACAATAACTTTGCAGGAGTGAAAAGATAGAAAAGTTATACTTTTGTTACATTCATTTTTACTACACATTTGAACTATAGTGTGTTCCACAATTTTGTAATTATTAGTAATTTGTCTATTACTATACACAGTCTATATGACCTTGCAGGAAACAAATAAAGGTAGTCAATTGTTTGACAGTAATTACCTGTTTTTTTTAAAGGATTTTGTTTATCAATCAAGGCTAGTATGCTAGTGGTGCAGGTGCCTTTATCATGGAAAGCCATTTGTATATTTAATTGTAGTATATGAAACCTCTGGACCCTTAAAATAAAACATCAAAATACATTAAATTTGTTTATTAAGCAATTATACCGAGATACATCTAGAAAATAGCTTACAAAGTAAGAATTATTTGGGTGCTGTTAATCCCTTCACCGCTGTGCGTTCCACCAGTTAACACTGGGTTAGAAAGATGACAAAAGGGAAGATGTGTATTATTAAATAAAATATTATATTAAATAAAATATTATATTAAATCTGCCACATTCATGGGCATCTCATCAATTTGGGTGGAGTAGTACTGTTCAATGTCTCTTAGGATCCTGATGTCATCTGACTTGACGAAGTTGATGGCGACACCCTTGCGTCCAAAACGACCTGACCTGCCGATCCTGTGGATGTACAACTCACGGTTGTTGGGCAAGTCGTAATTGATGACTAGAGATACTTGCTGTACGTCGATACCTCGCGCCCAAACATCAGTTGTGATAAGAACGCGGCTGAAAGATTAAAATATATCAAATACATATTGTGGTTTGTTATAAAACATTAGCTGAGAAAATATCTCAACGAAGCACATAAGGTTGTCAACATCAGAAATGTGGTGTCAAAAGCCTGATACGGAAGGCACCACTCCTCAATGGAGCTAGCATTGTTAATACTCAATACTTTATTGCATTCCACATGTAGTACTTAAGTGGTAAAACTTAAATTTAGATCACATGAACCCTGTCGGGCACAGCAAAATAAGTGAGTTAGAAGAGAGGAAGTACTTGTAAATTACAATTATTACACAGTAGGTAGGTAATTTCTAAGATAAACTAATTTATACAAATTATAATATAGAATATAAATAGGTATCTATTGGGAGATGTTGTAATAATTAATACACATAATATAATAATTAATTTTGACTATTAAAATTATGACTTTATAAGTCTATCACTTAGATATTCATTTAATGAGTAGTAGCTTTTCTTTAACAAAATTTCTCTTAGATTTTTTAGAAATGTGTGAGTTTTTTCTTCGTTATATATCAATAATAAACTTCGTTAAATAAAAATAATAATAAACTAAAGTATATAATAAACTACCCGGATCAATTTTATTGATCCGGGTAGTTTATTATATACTTTAATGTTACATGAGGACTTTTTGAGTGCATTTTCAATCGATAACTTGGTATGTTTAGTCTAGATCGGTGTCTGAGTAAATAGCGCGACTGGATGTCTTCACGTTTTGAGTAGAATTCATGATGTTTTTGCACAAATTTGCATGTTTCTAAAATATATATACAAGGAAGGGTTAAAATATTATGTTTTTTACAACTATCGGTTTGCTCAATATTTACCGGGATTCTGACCATTCTCTTTTGCAGCGTGAACAGTATTTGTGCTTCTGTACTGTTTCCCCAGAGAGCGACACCTTAGCTAAGCCAAGCATAGGCTTAAGCATAGTAGGTGGTGAGGGCTGTCTGAAAATTGGTTGTCTTTTTTATTTCGGAGGGCGTATGAGAATTTAGAAATCTTTAAGTGAGTTTTCTGTATGTGTGATTTCCAGTTTACGTGTGTGTCTATAACTAGTCCGAGTAATGTAAATTCGTTAACAGTTTCTATTTTTGAGCCATTGAACGTAAAATCTTAGAAGAAGAAGAGAAGTTAGAAGGTTCCTGTCTTTAAGACCCTAGAAATATGGGTCCTGTTCTAGATATTGGTTCAAATCAAATTACCGAAACAATAATATTATACATTAGGCTGATCATACAATGGAATCGTGTATGTTGCACAATACTATATACACTATGGGCCTATTTATTATCATGTGTGTTTGCGCCAGCGTGTCGGCCAGAGCCGCATGCGTGCTGCGGGCCGCACGCAGAGCAGATTTTTTACGTCACTGCAGTACGGTGCGTCTCGCCAGGAAGAGAACTTATGTCAAAATAAATGTGAAGAACAACATGCCTGTGCAACTTTGACAGTAAAAACAACACTGGTTGTTGGGGTTCGCCACAAGCGTGCAGGCGGCCGCGCAAGCCAGCCGCGTCCCACGTGCGTGTGGCGCGCGATATGATAGGTCATGGGCAGCACGCGTGCGCCTTTCGAGTAGCCGCACGCTCGCGCTTTCATGCATGACAGTAAAAAGGCCTTTTCTCAGTTACCTGCATACATCACCAGAGCCTGTGGTTTCTTTACAATGTTCGTAATCTGCGTATCTTATACATATATGACAGCTTGATGCATAGTTATAATAAATTATATACCTTTGTCCAGATCGGAACTCCTTCATAATGTTGTCTCTTTCCTTCTGAGGCATATCACCATGCATTGAACTGACTGTGAAGTTTGCTTCTTGCATCTTCTGTGTAAGCCAGTCCACCTTTCTCTTCGTGTTGCAGAAGATGACTGCCTGGGTGATGGTCAGAGTGTCATATAGATCACAAAGTGTGTCAAACTTCCACTCCTCACGCTCCACTGCCACGAAGAACTGTTTGATTCCTTCTAGTGTCAACTCGTCACTGAAAACATTATTATTATTTAATACTTCAAGCACACTAATGTACACAGGCGGACTTAATGCCATAGGCATTTTCAACCAGTCAACCTTTAGGAGATGCAGAGAAAAACAAAACATACACACAGATTATTAATTTGATGAGCCATAATTTTGTTTTTAATTCAAATAATACTGCTAGGTCTGGAAAACCGACTCAAACTTCATTATGTTTGGTATTCCTGAATACTAAATTATACATACCGTTTTACCAAAATCCTAATAGGATCAGTCATGAATTTGGAAGTCATTTCCAGGATCTCGTGAGGTAGAGTGGCAGAAATGAGCACAACTTGTGTTGCAGGTGGAAGATAACGGTATACATCATAGATCTGCTCTTTGAAACCCTTGTTCAACATCTCGTCAGCCTCATCAAGTACCAGCATTTTGATGGACCGTGTCCTCAGTACACGCCTCCGTATCATATCTGAAATATTGTTATAAATAATATTTAATAACTATTGTTTGATAGGTATTTCATGTAATATATTTAGTGGATATGGATACTATAAAATGGTTGGTTGCATACAGGAATGTTAGAATGTTTCTGATTCTGATTTGGAAATGGTAAAATAACATTAATTTCATTGGATATTTGCATTACTAAATATTTAATAATAAATAAGCTTGGAGAGACGAATACAATCAATAGTATTCCATTTAAGTTACACAAGGTGTTGTAATAAAAATCTAAATGAGCCTTGGCCAAGCAATAGCTATTATTTTGTTTATGTTTTTCTACTCAACTAATCAACTTACCGAACACTCTGCCCGGGGTTCCTGATACAACATGCTGACCGTAATCCAGCTTCCGGATGTCTTCACCAAGGTTTGTGCCACCAATGCAAGCATGGCATTGTACATTCATGAAGTCGCCCAATGCAAGTATCACTTTTTGGATCTGAGTGGCCAACTCGCGTGTAGGCGACAGGACTAGAACTTGAGTTTCACGTAGTGTGGTGTCCAAAGACTGCAGAATAGAAATCGAAAATGTCGCGGTTTTACCGGTACCAGACTGTGCTTGAGCTATCACGTCTCTGCCTTTAACAATAGGCAGTATACTTCTTTGTTGGATTGCGGATGGTTTCTCAAACCCTGAAAAAAAATGTGAAAGTGGGTGATGTATTGCCGCGTCAAAACGAATACCGAAAGCAAAGCTGGAGTTCATTTTGGCGGTTTGGCATAACTATGCTGTTTTAAGTATTTTAAACAAACCATAGGTGTATATTCCTCGTAGTAACTCATCTCGCAATCCCATAGTATCAAAAGTTGGGATAACTTCCACATCTTCGCTGGTGTCGAATTCAACATTCGACAGATCTTCCGATATTATTTTACGATTAAAAGAAACTTCTGACGCAGTCATCTTGCTACACAGTTATTATATTGCAGTGGCTGAACTGTTTTTTATGAATAAACACGCGTTAGTTACAAGAAACACCAAAATATTTTGAAGGAATCAACGAGGTTGGAAATGATTCCTTCCTCGGTCAGTCAAGCAAACAAAGTGGTGGGATAATTTGGAAGTCCTATATTGCTTCTCTTTCTTTATCCGTATGAGTGAAAGAGAGATGTATATCAAATTAAAACAAAATCTATGGCTGCCAAGATGGCCGCTGCTGCGTAGTTCACAGATAGTAAGCATGCCACAGACCAAAATAAACACAAGAATATTGTAGTGGGATGGTAAAAACTTTATCAAAAATAAATAACAACTCTATCAGTTTTTGTTGCCTGTCTCGCATTTTAGTTTTACCTGAAGAATTCAATTTGAATAAAATGATGACAATTTCGAGAAATGTAGCTCAGTTCAGACAGCGTTCATCTATTTTATTTTACTATAATTATTAAAATAATACTTGTAATTTTTGCAACAATGTTACGAAAACATTGTAAATCTGCACTAGCCTCAGAACAGCCGTCCGTGTGCAGTGTGCTAGATTCTGTTTTGTTGGCTATCAGCAGCATTAACAAAACGCATTCGGACCATTCAGATTTCGAGTTTATTTGTGGTCAAAAGAACGATCATATTTGATTTTGAACGAATCAAAATGGATGCTGGGTGTGAATGAACTATGTACTGAAAAACGAACAGCTTTTTATCGAGTTGTGTCGTGGGCCCGATTATAATTGGGAATCCGGCGTCGCGATTTTGTTTGGCCATTATTTAAACAGTGAGAATCGTAAAGTGTAACAGGACACAGGATCTACCGTAATATTATACAATTCAGAAGTCACCGTGTCGGTAATGTGTTTATACGAAAGATTCGGTGGAGCCCACAATCCGCAGGTGGCATTAGGATGAGGACTTTGACGGATATATTGTATGTCGATCCGAATTCGCGAGTGTTTGATGCGTCGGTGTTCCCCAGTCTCGGTGCGACATGGCGAGACGGTTCGGACTAAAGTGTCGCTCGCGTGATGTATGAGCGGTCAGACATGAAATGCATATACAGGAAGGAACAAACACAACTCTGACAACATGTACCAAAATGACAGAGGAAGTAGACAGAAGACATGGCGTGAATGGTAACAGCAGTAGTAAGGGTGCTAGTGAGGATGCTCCTGTGAACAGTTCTGCTCTCACTGCTACTGGCGGGAGGCTAAAGTTTTTCAAAGGTGGGTGTCATGTCACATCAGTCATCACACAGTGCTACTAGACATATAGGGAGGCTATCATTAGGTACTTAGATATTCATTGTGGCACCCACTGGGCCAGTTAGTGTGTTAAGAAAAACTAGAAAGTCATTCATGCTCTGATAAGCCTACATAAGCACATTTGACCGAGCCGTTGCCAATTGTCTTGAGTACAGCTTCTGTACTATTGTTGTGAGTTTCGTAAGGAGCTGTGGCCATCCTAGCGGAAACAAACAACTATTTGACAATGTCTTGGTGAATTACTATTATTTGGATCAGATTGTGTGAAGTGTGCTTGTTGAAATAGTGAGCATACCTAGTATGTGTACTACTATGATTAAATGTTATTGCTGTAACTGCAAACTTCATGTAAAATATAAATTGTGTTGCACACCTGAATCACTTATGAATAAGAAATGCCTTACAAATTCTTATTTGACAGGTATTAGTGTCAATAGAACTTGTTTTTGCCAGACAATATGGTATGCAAACTTGCATAAATGGTAAGATTTTGGTTAGTAATTTATACAACATTCAATTGGTGACTGAATTATAATAGTTTTTTTATGTTCCTCAAAAGGATTCAGTCATGTGGCACAAAGTAAGTTCTTGATGGAGAAACTATGAGTATTTTGTGACTAATGACTTAAGAACATTAATATTAGTGTTGTATTAGCTTCATCGGTGTATCAGTTTAACTCCTGACACCTAGAGAGAAAGAAAGTAAAAGCATTTATTTGTCATGACACAGGCACACATTAATAAATAAAAATAGGTACAAAATAAATGAATTAAACTAAAAAAATAATAATAAAACAATAGAAAAAAATCAAAATAAAGAATTATGTGTGTACACCAAATAGGTCCAGTTCAGCAAAAATGCCAGACAACTAGTGCCTCTGGTTAACCAATCTCAATTTCACTTGAGTCAGGCAGGCAGGTGGAGGGACAAGTGAAATATGAAGAGCTCTATCACTTAGCAAACAAACAAAATTCCTTTAGTTAAACAGATGTATGTGTCAACAATCTATACATTTGTTGATTGACCTTTGTGTTGTCCTGTTTCACGTGTTTAACAATAGTCTTTATACAAGTCTACATCTAATGACTTCTTAATAGCTTAACAAAATATAGGTCAACAATAGCTTCTTGGCTACCAAAATAATACTTATTACCCTAACCCAATTGTGCGGTTGGTTATCAATGTGTACATTGTTAATAGTTTACAGTTCATGACAATTTTTATCAACAAACTAAATTAAATAGGGATTAGTAAGTAATTATCATGTATAAGTGGCTGATATGGTTAGCACTTGTGATTTTAGAAATAGATTTCAACTGCTGATGATGTTTATTTTATCAGGGATTTGAGGATTTATTAAAGTGCCTGCTCATTATGAGAAAATATCACTAAATTTATTTAAACAATAATATTCAATGCGGTACTTATAATTTATCATGGTATTCAATTTATGGTGTTGGGCAGCAATGCTATTTTGATTTCGTAAGGTAACTTGTAATAACAAACTTAAAGAAGAAAATAAAACAAATGTAGGTATTTGACTAAATTTTATAATTAGCAACAAGTGGAGTGGCATCAAAGTATGTATGTGTTGTGTTTGCAGATGGAAAGTTTATTCTGGAGCTGGTGCGCGGGTGCGCACGGGAGGGCGAGCGTGCAGGCTGGGTGTCGGTGCCTCGCAAGACGTTCTGGCCGCCCGCCGCCGCGCCGCCCACGCCGCCTGCGGCCGCGCACCCGCCCTCCGCCTCGCTGTCCGTCTCGGACGATAACAGCTCCGTGCAGTCCTCGCCCTGGCAGCGCGACCACTGCTGGAAGCAGACTGCCCCGCGCAGAAACATTTCCAAAGAGTTAGCCATGTACTATTGCCGACCGAGCACGCTGCACACGGCCGCTATTGAGGTGGCCAGCCGGCTCAAGCGGAGGAGACCGTACGACACCACCCACCTGGATGGAATGGTAAACGGTAGCAATTCCAGGAGAACTCTGACTAATGGAGTGTGCGATAAAAAGAACGGTGACGTCGGCTCGCCAGAGAACAGGGGATGTCGGAGCGAAGACGTCGTCGACGGTCCCGCTCCCAAAGCGAAGACCAACTCAGATGATGATCGATGGACAGAATACGATCGAGAGAAATACTATCATATGAAACTAAAGAAACCGTATCAGTATCGTAAGTTAAGGGTGTACAAAAAGACGAAGCCGGCGATAAGACGTAAAGAGTTGACCAAAACGATAAATAAGCTGCGAGAGAGGATTTCCTCGCTGCCTGCGCCCGTCAACGCGAAGTTAGCGAACTGCAGGCAAGAGCACATGATGGTCTCACCGAGAAAGCGTATTCTCCGAGAGTTGGAGCGCGTGAGTCTGGAAGACCAGGGAATGAAGCGTCGCGCAAAAACTGTGCCTGCGCTGAGCACCGCCTCGTACCCGCCATCGCCTGGCCCAAGCCACACAGCGCACAAACCTACCGTGGAAACTCCCGTGCGGTCGCACAACGGCACAGCGCCACGGAAAGAGGCGCCAAGTCACGTATCCAAGAACGTCAGCAGTTACAGTATACACTCGCTGCTGAGCATGCCAGACGACAGCCCCACCAGGAGGTCTCCGGAAGCGAAGCGGTCGCCGCACTCACATCCGCCGTCGTTGAAGACCGAGTCACCATCTAGCGTGAACTCACCTGACTTGAGCCCCAGCCCGGATAACTACCGCTACAGGTACTCCGCGCTGATGGGCTCGCCGGGGCAGGGCGGGCTGGCGCGCGACTCGCCCACGCCGCCGCTGGAGCTGGCGCGGTACCGGGCGCCGTACCCGCCGCCCACGTCGCCGTACGGCGTGCGGCAGTGGGGCAGCGTGGGCGTGGGCGCCCAGTACCGCGGGTCGCCGGCGCGCGACGAGTGGGGCCGCGACATGGCCTACATGTACCCGTACTCGTACATGGGCCCGCACCTCTACCGCACTCCGCCGCCACCGCTCTGGATGCAGTACCCGATGTCTCCCGGAGTGCCGCCTGGGCCTTGGGCGCCACTCGCGATGCCGCTCCCTAACGATCACATACCTAAGGATGAACCCACTTCAGGTAATACTTTAAAGATGTCTTTTAAGAATGGCAACGTTTTTTGTTTGATGCAAAAGCTCGCCTGAAAGTACTAGTATTCTGCTGGCAAGCTTGAAAGCCAGCCCTAACATGGAGATGTTGATATCAGTTTGAAAAGGCTAAGCAGATGATGATTTATTAGGTAAAAAGACTGCTGATCTTGCAACAGTTAATTTCGAAGTTGGTGACTAGCATTAATTTTAGACTAACAAATATAAGTATAAAACCAGCTTGTGTGTTTTATAATTTGTTGGGCAGTCTTTGAGTCGAGAGATATATTGAAAATTAGTCCATTCAGAAAAAGAGCTGTATTACATACAGGAATACCTATTAACCTATGGCTCGCCAATAACAACAGTCATTTATATTTCCAGATTTGCCGCTCAATTTGTCGAAACACTGAGATCCAACGGCGCTGGCGCAAGTCTGACACGTGAGACTGAACACACAAACAAACATTGTTTTAATAAATTCGGTCAATTTCGCTCCGTCGTGCGTGACACGTACTCGTCGTTCACCAGGCCCCACCATGTCATGTGGCTACCTTTCACGTACGTTATATTATATGTATAATGAAAATGCGATCTAAGACTTTAAAATTAATATGTAGCATATAAGCGAAACAGCAATATTCATGGTTTATATGAAGTATATAATAATGATACATGTGGAAGACAAGTAAAAGGTAAACTTGTGGTGTCATGTCGTCAATAAAATTGTCTTATCAACATTCCACTGTCACACTCAACGATTGGCGCGTGTAAAAGTCCAAAAACTAGATCCCACCTAACCCAGCGTTTGTGATCGCGCTGATGCGATTATGTATTTTATATATTGTAACTGTAGCAAATATGTTTTGCAGGCTTGCAAAAATATTTTTGTATAGATTGTCGTTTTCCGACGGAGCACTCTGTTCGGGGATCTATTTACAAACTAATGTATATTACACTGAAATATTATATTTTAGTATAGATGTATGTATGCAGAGTTATGTGTGTATTTTCATACGAAATATTTGTACTACGAGTTGAATATTTTAATATTGGCTATTATTTTAGGGTAAGATTCTAAGATGATCTAAATAAACAAAATACAGTTATCAATTGTTAAATTCAGTGCCTTGAAAGAATAAAGATATTAAGATCATATTTAATTATAAACAAAAAGTATTAAGAGAAATCCTGGCTTCGTCCAAATTTACAACAATACATCATAACACATAGGTACTGCTTATATTCATATAAATAAAATTTTATACAATATAATATTTCTAATTGTTGCTCCTGTTCCTTATTCATTTGCAAAATTCCATATGTTTATGTTCGATCTCATTATTTAATTTAGAAAATAAAATGAGGTAAAGACTACAGTTTTGGGAACAAATTTGGATGTGTGTTTATGTAACATGTATAAAAATAAGAGACATTGTATATAATTTGTGAATGGTGTATTATTGATGGAAGGGCGTAGATATATCAGAGCATTAATCGTTTACGACTTATCAGTAAGGAGTTTATTACCTTCAAATAATTATTGTAATTGTACAGTATTTTTATAATGAGTATTTTATGTTGTTTACGCTGATGACGGGAGTCTGTCTTGTAGTGGGTGTATCGAGGAGCAGCGATCGCGCGCTCCTGCAGGCTTTGAGATTAAAATGTAGAGCTAGATTTACTGCAATTTTAGTTGAAGTATGGGGTTATGTATTATAAGAACAGTTAAATGACGGTAAGGGACTGACTTCTGATGTAATATTATCATTAATGGAACTGTATAAAATAGTTATAAAACCGAAGGCCTACTGTTACGATTGTGTTGTCCTCCAACTAAGTTGACTTAGTGTAAATGTAGCTATAACACATCCTGCTCAATTTAGCTCTTGAGTAAATATAGGAAACAACCTTACTTCAATGTTGTAGTGTACGCAGGAGGAAGCTGTATTTTTTATAATTATATAAAATTTGTTGTTATTGTATAAAAGTAGTTGAGTATATGCTATCCACTAGTCCATTATTTTAAACTCCAATATCATACTTCGTGGGTTGCGTATACTCGAAAGTGTTTGGAATTACTCCTTATTATATGTGTTTTCGCAATAAAAGGGAGATCATAATGAAAATTGGTATTCACATCGTATCTATGTGCAGTGTTCCCAAATAATAATGAATACTTATTTCTTTACACATAGTGCTTCCGTTAATCTTATATGGCACCGACAAAATATATGAAAACTGGTGTGTTTTGATAGAATCTTTACAACACTTCTCTTAATTTTTTGAAGAAAGTAAAGTACATTTGTGTAGTAGATTTTCGTTAAAATAATGTTTTGTTTTTAATATCCAGTGGCAAAATTAAAACGTTTGCTCGCCCTCTGCATTGTTAGGGACTAAGAACGAAAGAAGTACATTTGAGTGCCATTTGACAACGCGACAACTTTATTGAGGACTTTCACTTTTTGTTACAAAAGTGAAAACTGCTGTTGGAATTGTTAATGCTATATAAAAATAATTTCTCAGGTATGGGCTAGCAACTGTAGCTAGAATCATGATGGTGCGTCTCCTCAATAGAGTTGTCGGTCACAACCTTCTAATTAAGTATATTTTTGTATGGGTTTATAGAAAATGCAGACTTCTCTCGACTACAACATTGTTTTACCGCTGTTTTATAAATGCTAAAATATTTTTCTACGCGATGATATAACACAAACTTGAAGTATGTGATAGTGCTTTCAAAATAAGTGAGACGCGATCATGCAGGTGTCTTAAAATCCCCCTAAAATCATATTTATCATACCGAGAAATAGTTATTATCCATTTATATTAAGATGTAGTTATTACTCGAATAAATATAACTTTTTAAAATTATGTCTTTTCTTTACTTTCCTAAGTGACCATGCAAAAAAATCTTGATCGACGGCTATTGGCGTACCCGGAGAGGTACCCTCCCCCTGGACTCCTGCACGGTACTCAGTGTATGGGTGCTCTTCTCCAGCTTTATCTGAGGAGTACTGCCAGAAATGATAAAGCTCTCTTAACTCGCTCAGCTTATTTTCGGTTCTCGTTGCAATTTACTTATCCAAAAATAAATAATAATATTTTAAATACATGTGGAGTCGTGGTCGTTGATTCCCAGTCGCCCTGGCGTCGTCCAGGGCTGCAACTCCGTTAAATAAAGTCGCCATTCTTCGAAACAATCTAGGCAGAGAGTGTTAAATATTTTCGAGCTCGCTTCGCTCGTTCATTATTCTTTTCGGTTAGCGTGGCAATTATAAAATGAGTTATATAGTAGAGTAGGATTAATGTCGTAGAAAAGCTCAAGACCTAAAAAACGGTCAAGTACGAGTTGAACTCGCGCACCAAGGGTTACAAAGCCAAAACGACAAATAACTCATGTTTGTTATATTTATTTTATTCTGTTTGTAGTACTTCTTAGAATTTCATCTAGATGGGTATAGCCTTTTGCCAGACGGACAGTGGTGCTAGGTCCGTACCCAAGGGGTAAAAACGGGACCAATTGGGACTTTCACTGTCCGTAGTATTTACCTATGTGTGGAAATACGAGTTAAACTAACGAGCGTTGGTCTAGTGGAAAGCCTTGTCTGCTATACTGGAGGTCAGGGGTTCGATTCCCACCCGAGACAAATGTTTGTGTGACGAGCACGATCATTTGTTCTTTTTCAGCATTTTATTTATCTATAATATGTATTTAGTTACTGTTGGCAAAATTTCCAAAATAATGACAGTTTGGCTTGCAGACAAGTGGTTATGAAACAAAGTTCACGATTTCGTAAAATTTTAATTTCGACCACCAAACATTGATTAATAAACGTAAAAAGTTAAGAATAATTAATAAAAAAAACAACCGACTTCTTAAAAAAAAACTAACACCTGTTAGTTTTTTTTAAGTAGTCGGTTGTTTTTTTTGTAAAAAAGTTTTTATTTTGTAATTTTTAGTTTCTTTGTATGTAAAGAAAGTCTTTCAAAACTTGAAAGAATCATTGAAGTTGGATAACAATTGCTAAATAAGTTCTATCTCTAAACATTAATCTGCCGGCCCCTTTTAAAATAGAATGGCGTAATGTTATGTTGTGGAAATACAAAAGCTCAGCATAGACATCTGACTATAGCAATCGCGAATAATTGGCTGTTATGCGTTGAAGAGTTCCGTTGCCTGTCTTCTTCATCAGTTTTTCTTCACCAAATGATACTTTCTAAATGAAAATGCTTGATTTGTTACTAAAAATGTTGAAATCGGTGCATGTGTGCCTATATTTTTTGAGGAGTTCCCTCAATTCCTCGAATATCCCTCATCAGCTGCCTTATTCTAAACCGTTCGATTGGTTTCCGTGTCGGTAAGGAACCGTTTTCGACAATCTCATTTCCGAGCCGAAGAACTGCCAAAACGCTATATTCACAGATCCGAAGGATACGTTTTTTTTTCTCTACGATTGATCATTGTATTTATGGGAAACGCTACAAAATGGTAGTAAATGATCAGCGTGGTAGAAAATTTAAAGTAGTAAATAAAATTGGTTTATTTGAATGTTTCGATCCGTTTAATTATAGAATATACAGCTAGTAATTTAATAGACAGCAAACGGTACAAAATGATTTTATTATTAATCAAACAAACTTTATTTCGAATAAACTTGCTTTGGAAACAGCCGTTTGTCAAACTGGCATTGCCAGTTTGACAGACTTTTTTACTTTTTAAACTTTTTCCGCATTGCCAGTCTGGCAATGCGGAAAAAGTTTTTATTTGAAATAAAACTATGGATTCAAATTTCTTTTAATATAACTTTGCTTTAAAAAGGCTAAATGACAGTAAGTATTTGATATCAATACACAAATCTTGCTATATGATTATTGTTAAACAATAACACGTACAACTATACGAATAAAGTCATTCAAAGTGTAATTATGTAGTTCTACATAATTACACTTTGAATTTATGTAAATGCGAAAGTTTCAATGAAATACGGTCAATACAATAATAAAACTTCATTTACTTAAAAGTGCAGTGTTTTAAAGGTTTACAGTGTTTATATTTCTCTGAAATAACCTGGATTTATGAAAAATAAATCGTTTAAATTTTGTTCGGTATGGCTCCCGATAGCAAACAGCTGTCGGAAAGATTTGAGTCTTCTTATCGAATTTGAACTGTCAAAAAAAGTCGGTTTCGGATTTGTGAATTGCGTATGGATGACATCTTAGACGTTCGATTCGGTACGGAATCTAATAGAACGGTTGTGAATAAGCCAGCTGCCTTATTCTAAACCGTTCGATTGGTTTCCGTGTCGGTAAGGAACCGTTTTCGACAATCTCATTTCCGAGCCGAAGAACTGCCAAAACGCTATTCACAGATCCGAACGGATACATTTTTTTTTCTATACGATTGATCATTGTATTTATGGGGAACGCTACAAAATGGTAGTAAAAAGATCAGCGTGGTAGAAAATTTAAAGTACCTAGTAAATAAAATTGGTTTATTTGAATGTTTCGATCCGTTTAATTATAGAATATACAGCTAGTAATTTAATAGACAGCAAACGGTACAAAATGATTTTATTATCAATCAAACAAACTTTATTTTCAATAAACTTGCTTTGTAAACAGCCGTCTGTCAAACTGGCATTGCCAGTTTGCTTAGAGTTTGACAGACTTTGTTACTTTTTAAACTTTTTTTACTTTTTAAACATTGCCAGTCTGGCAATGCGGAAAAAGTTTTTATTTGAAATAAAACTATGGATTTCTTTTTATTATAACTTTGCTTAAAAAAGGCTTAGACTGTAAGTATTTGATTTCAATACACAAATCTTGCTATTTGCTCTTTGTCAAACAATGACACGTACAACTATACGAGTAACTACATAATTACACTTTGAATATAAGTAAATGCGAAAGTATCAATGAAAACGGTCAATACAATAATAAAACTTCATTTACTTAAAAGTGCAGTGTTTTAAAGGTTTACAGTGTTTATATTTCTCTGAAATAACCTGGATTTATCAAAAATAAATCGTTTAAATTTTGTTCGGTATGGCTCCCGATAGCAAACAGCTGTCGGAAAGATTTGAGTCTTCATCGAATTTGAACTGTCAAAAAAAATCGGTTTCGGATTTGTGAATTGCGTTTGGATGACATCTTCGACATCTTAGACGTTCGATTCGGTACGGAATCTAGTCGAATGGTTCTGAATAAGCCAGCAGGTAGCGAAGCACGACGGCGAGAGGTTTTGTTCGATTGTTCGAACGTCTCGATTGTTTGGACTTGGACTCGAGTCCTAACGCGCATTCGCCCGTGCCAGTCGCGATAACAGACCGAGTGTTATCGCGACTGGCACGGGCGAATGCGCGTTCTCCCGCGATTTATTTTATAAATCAGAATCAACATTTCGGAATCGTCCATCGCTAGTTCTGTTAGAAGACAGCAGGGTGTTCATTGTATCATGTTAGTTGCAACTGGATTCTTTGTTTTCCTTATTTTGATTTTAGTTGGTGCTGACGTTTGTCGTTTGTCAAAAAAGTGCGGTCTATCTAACCAACTGCTCAACAATATCAATGTACAGTACCTAGACATAATATTTCGTTTGGGCATTTCAATGAGAAGGTGTCTCTTTCTTTTGAGAGGTTAATGTTTAACCCAGTCAGTAACTACCAGTAGGTAGTGGTTCTGCAGGACTATTGACAACATTTCAAAATTGACATGACCCTAAAACAAAAATACCGTTTCTTCATTCAGTATGTTGAGTTCAAATATTTTTTTTTTTATTTCTTAATTTCTGGGAAAAAAAATAATAACCAAAAAACATGCGATGACGTCACTTATACCACCGTATAAAAAATTAGCTTGCTTACGCAAAGGTAACCACCACATTCCACCGAATGTGGTGGTTACCTTTGCGTAAGCAAGCTAATTTTTAAGATGAAAACTATAATGTCAAACAAGACATTTAACTTATGTCAAAAATGACATATCTAATGTCAAACAAGACATATCTAATGTCAAACAAGACATATCTAATGTCAAAAATGACACATCTTATGTCAAACAAGACATATCTAATGTCAATGTGTGACATTGACAACTGCTAAATGACAGTAACATCTAAGTAACAGTTTTTTTGACGTATCACAATAAAGCAAAGGGTGTATCGCCATTCCACCGTATGAATGACGTCATTTGGCGCTTACGTCTTTTTAAAATGCACCGAATTACAAAGTTAAAATTATGAATGAAAAGTATCTACATAATTTCGAAAAACCAAAAAATATGGGTCCTCTAGTTTTGGATTTACTTTTATATAATGTAATAAAACATGCAGGTTAAAATTTTGAAATGTTGTCAATTGCGTATCTCCCTTACAGTTTATGGTGAAAATCACTAGAGAAAGAAAGAGACAACAGCTATTGGCCCGCACGTTCGCTTTATCTCTCTCACACTTTTTTACCAGTATTTACTTCACAACTGGATGAGGAACACTCAGTCCATTCTCTATGTCTATGATACACACTGTTATACAACAGTGTGTAACAACGATAGTGTTCAACGATTAAATTGTCATTTTAATCGTTGAACACTGCCTCTTTTCTGTAGGTATGTGGCTACATACCTACAGAAAAGGGACAGGTATTGGCCTATGTCATTTTCTAGGGAGTGGTTCAATTTCGTGCGTAGACGTGACGAGGCGTATTATGCGTTTCAAATAAGAATGGGAACGTCAATGACCTCTATCTGTCAAAAGTCGCTTGAAAAGTACGGCCTGCAACGAAACCTTAATCGCGTATCTATTTTTTTTTTCGGTTGGTTGTTGTTGTTCATATTTGTTTTTGTTTTCATCTTCCTGAGTGCTCGAAAATGTGTGCACGAGGCGCTGTTTTGCATGGGAGGGCTCGAGAGATTATCTCCAATGTGAACAAATACTTTGAGAGTACAATTTAGAAAAAAAATCGTTCGAAATTCGATATTATATTTAGAAAAAAACCTTGTTTTGCTGATCTTACCCAATTTATTCGAATTGACAGCTATGACGTCACTTTTTCCCATGGGGGTAGGCAGAAACTACAGAGCGCCATATGCTACGATTCTAACACACTTATTTTTTTGCTTCGTTTACATTCACACATGTTGTCATACTCACACGCCGGTTACAACCGCCGTCACAACATGGCGCAAAATCATTCCCATTCTCATTTGAAACGCATTGTACCCGCCGGTCTGACTGTCACCGTAACAGCCAAACAGTAATATATATTTTTTTTGTTTGTAAATTATCAGTTGTCATTAAAGTTCGGTAGGTACAATGCATCTGCTGCCTTATTCTAAACCGTTCGATTGGTTTCCGTGTCGGTAAGGAACCGTTTTCGACAATCTCGTTTCCGAGCCGAAGAACTGCCAAAACGCTATTCACAGATCCGAACGGATACGTTTTTTTTCTATACGATTGATCATTGTATTTATGGGGAACGCTACAAAATGGTAGTAAAAAGATCAGCGTAGTAGAAAATTCAAAGTAGTAAATAAAATTGGTTTATTTGAATATTTCGTTCCATTTAATTATACAATATACAGCTAGTAACTTAATAGACAGCAAACAGTACAAAATGATTTTATTATTAACCAAACAAACTTAATTTCGAATAAACCTTGCTTTGTAAACAGCCGTCTGTCAAATTGGCAAGGCGGAAATAGTTAGTTTTTTTTTAATTTCCATAAAAAGTAATACAAGAATTCCACCAAGGAGTTACACATCACTAGAATAAATAAGCTGACTGAACGAACCTCCATGGAAGCGCTTTTGTTCAATACGTTTGTCTCACTTTAATACTAAAGAGTAAATGAGATGAAAGTTGTAGTTCTAATTTTCACCACGTGCATGTGGCGCCATTTGCAAATGCATTTTAGCATTTTAATATTTTATTTGCCATTAAAAATAGTCTTGAAAAAGTTTATTTCATTACATAATTGTACTGTTTTCTCGCAAATGTGTTGAAAGACGTTGTATGATACACGTGCAGAAATTGGTATGTACAAACTCGTGACTATGGTAAGCCCTCGACTTAGTCTCGGGCTTACATTCGTCTACTCGTTTGTAAAAACCAACTTACCGCACTTATATCATAAATAGCCATATTTTAAATAAAACTGTGGATTTCATTTTTAATATAACTTTGCACAAAAAAGGATAAATGACTGTGAGTATTTGATATCAATACACAAATCTTGCTATAATTTGCTCATTGTCAAACAATAACACGTGCAAATACATAATTACACTTTGAATTTATGTAAATGCAAAAGCATCAATGAAATACGGTCAATACAATAATAAAACTGCATTTACTTAAAAGTGCAGTGTTTTAAAGGTTTACAGTGTTTATATTTCTCTGAAATAACCTGGAAATATGTAAAATTTCTTCGTTTAAATTTTGTTCGGTATGGCTCCCGATAGCAAACAGCTGTCGGAAAGATTTGAGTCTTCTTATCGAATTTGAACTGTCAAAAAAAAACGGTCTCGGATTTGTGAATTGCGTTTGGATGACATCTTCGACATCTTAGACGTTCGATTCGGTACAGAATCTAGTCGAATGGTTGTGAATAACCCAGCTGGACGCCAGTTAGTAGTCTAGTCACTGGCAATGAAAAGATAGCCAATAGTCCTGCTGGTTAGTAGTTTATTATGATAGTAATAACCAGCATGATGAGGGAGTAGGATAATGGTCACAGGAACCATACCTAACAAATCGTAGCTCTACAGTTTGAATTAGTTAGATTTATCCAGATGTAATGTACCTCCGTAGATGGTTGGTGGTTGATCACAAGGTGAAAATTATTTTTATAACACATTTGCTCGTAAAGGGTCTCATAATCCACCAAATTTAGTATCGTAATGTCTCTCATCTCATTTCGCACTTGTGCGTTTGGTTATGTAAAACGCACGGTACTTTTTATAAATATTAGCAAAGAGTTTATATTATGGCAGAAAAGTGGTCAACATTGTATACAATTAATTTCATTATATAATAATATATATTATACAATCAATTTGGGAGATAAAATATTAAAAACAAACATTTAATTCATTAATTTAATTAATTTTGAGAGTAAATTACAACCATTTGTAACAAAGTCATTTACTTTATTAGTAATACTGGCTGTTTTTATGCCTTTGCCTTAAAATAAAAAAAAAGTGCTGATGAGCGCGCATCGCTAATTTGTGAACAAGTAAAAATTATTACGCGCGTTTTTTCTTTTCGCTGTATTGTTTTTATGTGAAATTTCAGTCAGAGTTTTATTTATTTACTCGCAAATATGTTAAAAAACGTTGTATGACATACGCGCGCTTTGATAATAATCACAGCCTGTGCTTTCTTCTAACCCTCGCCTATGGCTCGGGTTAGCAATATCGCCTCGGCTGTAATTATCTACATACCGCACTTATATCATAATGTACTATAACGATAGACCAAAACTTGTAATTGAACTCTTGTTAGAATCCATAGATACCTCAGTTATAATAATAACTATATCAATCAAACTAAAATCATCAATCGAATTTCACATTTCCGTTTAATTTAATATTGAAGTTGTTTGTAAGTATACATTTTTAAATCCTATTTTTTTATCCCTATCGAAAAAATGGTTTGGAGAAAATATCAAGAAAATTCACAATATGATTTTGTATGCTTTTATTATACTCGAAGTAGCACACGCGTTTTCAAGGCGAATCAAATGATGGCGGCCCATGCTTCTGTGTTACTTTGTTTCGCGCAGTTGGGTGAAAAAGACCCAGGATGCAAGAGCGAGCGATGCAACTCTCGAGCACGTATCGTGTGCTCTCACATTTATAAAAAAAAATTAAACCCGTTTCGAGGCGGTATGTTACAGTAGTATACCGCCTTGAAAAGGGTTTAATTATATTTTAACAATTCTTACAGCATAGGCAGTTCAAAAAATAAAACCAACCTATATTTCAATTTGTGCTTTATTTATGAAAAAAATTGTAAATTATCCTACAATGAATCTCCGAATGAATTAGACTTACATATCGTTTTATGTATCAAATACATTATTTTGCTCGACGCCAGATCAAACCACATAAGAACAATATAGTTTAAAATATTATCTACAGAATCCGTCCTCGGCGATTCGATTACCAAAAATACAATCTTCGTTCGGTCCCCGACGCGTCGCGCGCGGCGGCGGGGTATGTACAGCGCGAATATACAGCGGACGCGACCGGCACTAGCCGAGCAGCGCCTCCATGGTGTAGGGGTGCGGGGGCGGCGGCCGGGCCGGCTGTCAGTCCAGGATCACCAGCTGCAGCGGGGCCGCGCCGCCCGGGGCCTTGCACGCCGGCCCCGCGGGCCCCAGCGCCGGCCCCGCGGGCCCCGCGCCCGGCCCGCCGCGCACCGCCCGCCAGGGGGCCCGCGCGCCGCGCCGCAGCTCGCCGCACGACAGGTGGCGCCGCGCCGCCCTGCACACACATACGTTATGGTACGCCCGTAGCATTTACACTATTCGTAGTGTCCAAAACCTTATGGAAAGTCGACCAATAGAACTTATAAGGATTGTTAACAATATCACATGCATGAAAAATCGAGCTCACAAAAGCTCACTTTTCCTTAATCTTGACTAGTTGTTGACTAACAAATCAACTGCTTAGGCCTTCTAATTTTTCTTCATCGAGTTGAATGGCGTGTAATAAGAGAGGCGTATGTCAAGCAGTGGAATGATATAGGCTGATGATGATGATGATGATGTAAACTTTAACTGTGCCAAATCTCACACTCCTATGTGCTGACAATATAGTGCAAAAAACTATATTGTCAGCACATAGGAGTGTGAGATTTGGCACAGTTAAAGTTTATATCATCATCATTGCAAAAAGATTTCGCTGAGCGTATTAAAATAATAATTTCTTTGGGACTCCGTAGCACAACCGTTAAAGACACTTTGTCTCGGAAATTTGGAAGTAAAGTGATCTATGAATTGCTGTAAAAAACTAAAATTATTGAAAAAAAAAACATGGGTCACTGAACCGATTCTTGTTCAAGTCAATAGCTTTTTGTGACTTACATCTTACAAACTTCACATTATTGGTCCATAAATAATTTATATTTATTGATTAATTTATAATCGATTAACTATTTACCGCGCATTGCTAGTAGATACATACTTTTACAAAGCCAATTCTATATTGCATTGCAGCTTACGTACATATTGCGTATTTTATACGAGCAAAAATCAATCAACGTTTAAAAGTTATGAAAAAAATATGGTTTTAATGTCAGAATGTTTGTTATCTCTTATAGCTAGGTGATACCGTGTAGTCCTCGGGCGCGTGGCTACTCACTTGGCGGTCTCGGTCGCTCGGAAGTACAGGTCGTCGGGCGCGTCCATCCAGGAGATGACGTGCCGGCGGCCGCCTCGGCCGCTTATGTTCGTCGGCTTGCCGTTGACCTGCACACGGTACGAGCTCGTTACAAGATCGGTCGGCCGGACACGATAGGACGGATAGTGCTCAAGGCGCGTTACGGGGAGGCGGGACAACTGACGTGGGTGAAGACGTGCGCGGGCAGCGGCTGGCCCGTGGCCTGCGCGCGCGCGCACATGGCGGCGTACTGCTCGCGCGACGGCCGCTGCATGGGCGCCGGGTGCTTGTTGGGCCGCTTGGCCGGCGGGGGCGCCGCGCCCTCGCTCGCCTCGCGCGGGTCGCGGCCCTCGCGCCCGCTGCCGCCTCCTGCCGGACAGAACGCCGCTTTGAGGACTCACAGAATGAACGAAACCACTATCGACATTTGATTAATTCCGCGTACCTGTCGCTGTTTCCGAATGAGCGTGAAAAAATACGATACCGTTAATTTGAATAAAAATATATTTTTGTACAATGTATTCAACTATAACATTGGTTTAGCATAAGAATCTAACGATACTGACTGTCGAGACCGTTGATGTCATCGTACGCGCGTCGCTTGAGGGGTTGCGCAGGCGCTGCTTCGGCCCGACGGGCTTCTATTTCGGCGCGCGATAACACACGCTCGTACATTAGGCTGCCATCTAAACACAAAAAAATCAAGTTAGAAATAACGATGTTAATAGATAGAAAAAATATATAGAGTGGTCATTTTATCATCTTAGTTAGGCGCCCACCGGCGTGCCGCGCGCCGCCGCCAGCCGCGCCGCCACCGCGCCCACCGGCCCGCGCACGCGCGCTTAGTTCATGGAGTGGTGTCTACGTTACCTGGCGCCTTGGGCGGCTTGGGGAAGGCTTGGTGCGGCGGCACGGGCATGGCGTCGCGCGGCGTGAGCTGCAGCCACTCGTGCCGCGCCGCGCCCACCGGCGTGCCGCGCGCCGCCGCCAGCCGCGCCGCCACCGCGCCCACCGGCCCGCGCACGCGCGCTTAGTTCATGGAGTGGTGTCTACGTTACCTGGCGCCTTGGGCGGCTTGGGGAAGGCTTGGTGCGGCGGCACGGGCATGGCGTCGCGCGGCGTGAGCTGCAGCCACTCGTGCCGCGCCGCGCCCACCGGCGTGCCGCGCGCCGCCGCCAGCCGCGCCGCCACCGCGCCCACCGGCCCGCGCACGCGCGCTTAGTTCATGGAGTGGTGTCTACGTTACCTGGCGCCTTGGGCGGCTTGGGGAAGGCTTGGTGCGGCGGCACGGGCATGGCGTCGCGCGGCGTGAGCTGCAGCCACTCGTGCCGCGCCGCGCCCACCGGCGTGCCGCGCGCCGCCGCCAGCCGCGCCGCCACCGCGCCCACCGGCCCGCGCACGCGCGCTTAGTTCATGGAGTGGTGTCTACGTTACCTGGCGCCTTGGGCGGCTTGGGGAAGGCTTGGTGCGGCGGCACGGGCATGGCGTCGCGCGGCGTGAGCTGCAGCCACTCGTGCCGCGCCGCGCCCACCGGCGTGCCGCGCGCCGCCGCCAGCCGCGCCGCCACCGCGCCCACCGGCCCGCGCACGCGCGCTTAGTTCATGGAGTGGTGTCTACGTTACCTGGCGCCTTGGGCGGCTTGGGGAAGGCTTGGTGCGGCGGCACGGGCATGGCGTCGCGCGGCGTGAGCTGCAGCCACTCGTGCCGCGCCGCGCCCACCGGCGTGCCGCGCGCCGCCGCCAGCCGCGCCGCCACCGCGCCCACCGGCCCGCGCACGCGCGCTTAGTTCATGGAGTGGTGTCTACGTTACCTGGCGCCTTGGGCGGCTTGGGGAAGGCTTGGTGCGGCGGCACGGGCATGGCGTCGCGCGGCGTGAGCTGCAGCCACTCGTGCCGCGCCGCGCCCACCGGCGTGCCGCGCGCCGCCGCCAGCCGCGCCGCCACCGCGCCCACCGGCCCGCGCACGCGCGCTTAGTTCATGGAGTGGTGTCTACGTTACCTGGCGCCTTGGGCGGCTTGGGGAAGGCTTGGTGCGGCGGCACGGGCATGGCGTCGCGCGGCGTGAGCTGCAGCCACTCGTGCCGCGCCGCGCCCACCGGCGTGCCGCGCGCCGCCGCCAGCCGCGCCGCCACCGCGCCCACCGGCCCGCGCACGCGCGCTTAGTTCATGGAGTGGTGTCTACGTTACCTGGCGCCTTGGGCGGCTTGGGGAAGGCTTGGTGCGGCGGCACGGGCATGGCGTCGCGCGGCGTGAGCTGCAGCCACTCGTGCCGCGCCGCGCCCACCGGCGTGCCGCGCGCCGCCGCCAGCCGCGCCGCCACCGCGCCCACCGGCCCGCGCACGCGCGCTTAGTTCATGGAGTGGTGTCTACGTTACCTGGCGCCTTGGGCGGCTTGGGGAAGGCTTGGTGCGGCGGCACGGGCATGGCGTCGCGCGGCGTGAGCTGCAGCCACTCGTGCCGCGCCGCGCCCACCGGCGTGCCGCGCGCCGCCGCCAGCCGCGCCGCCACCGCGCCCACCGGCCCGCGCACGCGCGCTTAGTTCATGGAGTGGTGTCTACGTTACCTGGCGCCTTGGGCGGCTTGGGGAAGGCTTGGTGCGGCGGCACGGGCATGGCGTCGCGCGGCGTGAGCTGCAGCCACTCGTGCCGCGCCGCGCCCACCGGCGTGCCGCGCGCCGCCGCCAGCCGCGCCGCCACCGCGCCCACCGGCCCGCGCACGCGCGCTTAGTTCATGGAGTGGTGTCTACGTTACCTGGCGCCTTGGGCGGCTTGGGGAAGGCTTGGTGCGGCGGCACGGGCATGGCGTCGCGCGGCGTGAGCTGCAGCCACTCGTGCCGCGCCGCGCCCACCGGCGTGCCGCGCGCCGCCGCCAGCCGCGCCGCCACCGCGCCCACCGGCCCGCGCACGCGCGCTTAGTTCATGGAGTGGTGTCTACGTTACCTGGCGCCTTGGGCGGCTTGGGGAAGGCTTGGTGCGGCGGCACGGGCATGGCGTCGCGCGGCGTGAGCTGCAGCCACTCGTGCCGCGCCGCGCCCACCGGCGTGCCGCGCGCCGCCGCCAGCCGCGCCGCCACCGCGCCCACCGGCCCGCGCACGCGCGCTTAGTTCATGGAGTGGTGTCTACGTTACCTGGCGCCTTGGGCGGCTTGGGGAAGGCTTGGTGCGGCGGCACGGGCATGGCGTCGCGCGGCGTGAGCTGCAGCCACTCGTGCCGCGCCGCGCCCACCGGCGTGCCGCGCGCCGCCGCCAGCCGCGCCGCCACCGCGCCCACCGGCCCGCGCACGCGCGCTTAGTTCATGGAGTGGTGTCTACGTTACCTGGCGCCTTGGGCGGCTTGGGGAAGGCTTGGTGCGGCGGCACGGGCATGGCGTCGCGCGGCGTGAGCTGCAGCCACTCGTGCCGCGCCGCGCCCACCGGCGTGCCGCGCGCCGCCGCCAGCCGCGCCGCCACCGCGCCCACCGGCCCGCGCACGCGCGCTTAGTTCATGGAGTGGTGTCTACGTTACCTGGCGCCTTGGGCGGCTTGGGGAAGGCTTGGTGCGGCGGCACGGGCATGGCGTCGCGCGGCGTGAGCTGCAGCCACTCGTGCCGCGCCGCGCCCACCGGCGTGCCGCGCGCCGCCGCCAGCCGCGCCGCCACCGCGCCCACCGGCCCGCGCACGCGCGCTTAGTTCATGGAGTGGTGTCTACGTTACCTGGCGCCTTGGGCGGCTTGGGGAAGGCTTGGTGCGGCGGCACGGGCATGGCGTCGCGCGGCGTGAGCTGCAGCCACTCGTGCCGCGCCGCGCCCACCGGCGTGCCGCGCGCCGCCGCCAGCCGCGCCGCCACCGCGCCCACCGGCCCGCGCACGCGCGCTTAGTTCATGGAGTGGTGTCTACGTTACCTGGCGCCTTGGGCGGCTTGGGGAAGGCTTGGTGCGGCGGCACGGGCATGGCGTCGCGCGGCGTGAGCTGCAGCCACTCGTGCCGCGCCGCGCCCACCGGCGTGCCGCGCGCCGCCGCCAGCCGCGCCGCCACCGCGCCCACCGGCCCGCGCACGCGCGCTTAGTTCATGGAGTGGTGTCTACGTTACCTGGCGCCTTGGGCGGCTTGGGGAAGGCTTGGTGCGGCGGCACGGGCATGGCGTCGCGCGGCGTGAGCTGCAGCCACTCGTGCCGCGCCGCGCCCACCGGCGTGCCGCGCGCCGCCGCCAGCCGCGCCGCCACCGCGCCCACCGGCCCGCGCACGCGCGCTTAGTTCATGGAGTGGTGTCTACGTTACCTGGCGCCTTGGGCGGCTTGGGGAAGGCTTGGTGCGGCGGCACGGGCATGGCGTCGCGCGGCGTGAGCTGCAGCCACTCGTGCCGCGCCGCGCCCACCGGCGTGCCGCGCGCCGCCGCCAGCCGCGCCGCCACCGCGCCCACCGGCCCGCGCACGCGCGCTTAGTTCATGGAGTGGTGTCTACGTTACCTGGCGCCTTGGGCGGCTTGGGGAAGGCTTGGTGCGGCGGCACGGGCATGGCGTCGCGCGGCGTGAGCTGCAGCCACTCGTGCCGCGCCGCGCCCACCGGCGTGCCGCGCGCCGCCGCCAGCCGCGCCGCCACCGCGCCCACCGGCCCGCGCACGCGCGCTTAGTTCATGGAGTGGTGTCTACGTTACCTGGCGCCTTGGGCGGCTTGGGGAAGGCTTGGTGCGGCGGCACGGGCATGGCGTCGCGCGGCGTGAGCTGCAGCCACTCGTGCCGCGCCGCGCCCACCGGCGTGCCGCGCGCCGCCGCCAGCCGCGCCGCCACCGCGCCCACCGGCCCGCGCACGCGCGCTTAGTTCATGGAGTGGTGTCTACGTTACCTGGCGCCTTGGGCGGCTTGGGGAAGGCTTGGTGCGGCGGCACGGGCATGGCGTCGCGCGGCGTGAGCTGCAGCCACTCGTGCCGCGCCGCGCCCACCGGCGTGCCGCGCGCCGCCGCCAGCCGCGCCGCCACCGCGCCCACCGGCCCGCGCACGCGCGCTGTGCCCGCGCCCGCGCCCGCTGCGCCCGCCGCGCGGAGTTCCGCGCCGCCGAGACCCGCCATCGCTATTGAACCTGCCGATAGAACATACGTTAGGTGATTTCACTGGACAGATGACATTGATCAATTTAATATTATTAAATATATTATTATTATTTAATAACTTAAAAACAGAATAGATTTCACAAAACTATGACGTTTGGAAATTACCAACTCAATTTCGTTCATTCCAATATTAAAAATTCCATTCCAACTAAAACCTACATTTCTGGCTTTTTGATTATTATAAACGCTCACGAAGTTAGTTTTGATTGCACATAAGTAAAGTAAATAAAGGAACGATAACCCCAATAATTCTGAATAGAAATAAAAAATTAGTGTCGTTCGCTAGCGGCGCACACTCACACTCGTGCTTGACCTGCGCCAGGTTGATGGGCGAGAAGGGCGAGCGCGCGTAGTGGCGCGGGCGGCGCAGCGCGCGCGTGAGGCGGCGCGCCAGGCGCGTGAAGGGCGAGGCGCGCAGGTAGAAGGCGGCGCGCGTCTTCATGACGGGCCGCGCGCCCTCGCCCGTGCCGTGCGCCGTGGCCACGTGCCGCGCCAGGTGCGCGCGCAACTTGAACTCCTGCGCACACAACGCGTCACAATCACTATTCTATGTACACTTTTATTTATTACATCATTTGCAAAATAACAAACTTTAACCATTCTGGTTACTTCAAAGTACAGATTTCACTCAAACCATGTTTTACATACCTTAGCACAATTTAGAACAGTACAGCGATGCGGACGATGTGACACGGACAGTGCGGTGTCCTCGCCTTCACCACGAGGCCCTTTCGCGGCCTCCACTTCGGTCTCGCCGAAAACGCCAGCGGTCTGTTACACAAACATTAGCCATTGAAAATTCACTCAACATCTGATAATAAGTGTTATTGAGTTTTTCAATCTGGGATTTCTCAGTAGCAGCCCGGAGTCTGGATTTGTGCCCGATGGATGGCAATAGGCTCGCCCCCTATTACATGGGACTTAAACATAATGGCGAAATGTGGGTGTACTACCAGGTACACCTCTGCCTAGCCCTTCGGGGATTACAGGCGTGACGATATGTATGTATGTATCTGATAATATAAAAAAACGTGCAAAATGAGCATATATCCTTACCTTTACTTTGAGACCTCCATACTTTTTCCAGTATTGCCAGCATGTGCCGCAAAGTCTGTATTGTAAATGCTGCGGGCCCCATGTGTACCACTGGTTTGAATTTGTCACTGAAAACGAATTCACACGTTTATGATATAATGCTATTTATTGGGTACTCTAACGTGGACCGAAGCTACAACTTCATAATTTTTATAGTTAAAAAATACTCGGAATAGAAGAAATATTTTAATGGTGTTAAAAAAAATATTTTAATTCGACGTCACTCATTTGAATATTATATTCATATAATTAAAGATTGACTTAACCCATGAAGACCACACATTGTCCTCCAAAGTTGTTATTTCGATTGAATATTTACACTAAATACCAAAAAACCCTATTCTGAAAGCATCTTAGTCGGTACTTCACTGACCATTCACAAGGAACTCGCTAGTGTTTGTATTTCGTCTGTCGTCTCTGTTTGTGTTTAGTGATATATCCCTCTCTCTCAGCCATCAAAATACATAATTTTCATAGTATGAGCCGCGACTGCACCCGCAGGTATTGGGACTTTTGTACTTCCCTCATATTCTTGATCTACCGGATTTATTGAGATCGGTTAAATGGTCGAACGGCAACAAAATCTTGTAAACGAATCCACAAGTTCAATGCTATGTGCTAATCGGGAGTTTGCATATCGCCGAGAGCTTGCAGGCTCTGTTAGAATATTTGAGTGTGTGTTCCTAGAGCGTGCTACAGCCCATTGCGCGGTAAATCGGCGTACTACCGAGCAGTGTGCGGGCAAAGTATAAATACAGTAGGACGACGTCTTTGATCTCTGGAAAAATGCCGACAACGTCTACACGCGTTAGCCCTGAATTACCTCCCGAACTACGAACATCGTTTTGTTCGCAGTTCGGGAGCGGCATTCCCGCGTCTCGCCCCTCACACCCCGCACGATTGCCCTGTCTAGACGGCTTCGTCGGATGACTGTAGGTTTTTAGACTGTGGTGCAGGTTACCTTGGCAGGAGGCGCAGAGTTGTCCCGCGCTGACGGTGGCGGTGCCGTTGGTTCCTCCGTTGAGCACGGCGGGCGCGGTCTTGCCGCTGCTACTGTTGCTCGTTATTAGTGCCGGGTTCGGCTTGTTGCTGCAATTGTAGGTACATATTGATGAAGCGGAACAAGACAGGTTTTATCAAAACTACACTCTAAAAGCTTTGTAAATTAATCTTTGATTTTGAATAGATCAAATGGTATTAAAATGATAGGGTGGTTTCTGATGAACTGTCAAACTGAGACATAAAAGTCATCGTAAAGACGTAAAATTAGTGGACACAGATTAGCTCAAAATTATTGCCATACATAGTGTTCAATTATCTTTAGAAAACTGTTTAGGCAGCAAATGTTAATGGTTAAGATTTAAGAGGAAAGAATTCCTTTTAACCTCATTTTTTTTTACTTGCTAGGCAACAATTGTGAAAGTTTGGCATGATAAAACATAATTAATAACACTCAATAACAATGTGCCAGTTAGCATTGAATTATTAGTTCTTGAGATTACCCCGACATACTAACTTACTACAAAGCTAACCTCATCATAATATTATATGGCATAGATATAGATCTAGTCAATTTTTTTTTTAATTATATTTTTTTACACACTCATAACAATGCATTTGATCTGCAAAATTATTTCTCCACAACCCTTAGCTAACAGGTAGAGAATGCCTAAACCAAAGCGCGTATATTGCGTATGGGCTATAATCTACCACGCGGGCCCAGTGCGAATTGGTAGATGTCACATGTCTTCGAATTTCTAGGACATGCCGGTTTCCTCACGATGTTTTCCTTCACCGTTTTTGAGAGCAGTGGTGATGAAATAAATTACACAAAGTAATGCGCTTGCCTGGGTTCTAACCCACGACTTACTGTTCGTAAGTCGGGGCCGCCACCACTGGGCCACCGCTGCTCTCTATCTCTATCTCTACCTATCTACCTCTGGTACTAATGTCTCTTTGTAAATTTGAATACATTTATGTCTGAAAGATCTAATAAGCCATGTCACAACTAGGGAATGCAATCTCGTCTCGCCGAGATCCCGATCTCGCGAGATCCCGGCCATATTTTACGAGATTGTATCTCGTCAAATTTCGTACGAGATCTCGCGAGATAACGAGATCGACAAATGCAGCGTGACGACTTGTATTTCTAAGGCCCTTCCAGATACGCGCGCGAGTCTGACGCGTTCTGTAATACATTGCTCTTTAGTACGAACCTCAGTAAGTAAGGTGTGCAACATCCATATCAATGAACTTAAAATCGCGTGTCATTTCGCAGCTACTTCGTTCCTTCTGGACAAAGTCATAGCGCGGCTGCGCGCGAAATGAATCCTGGCTGTTGCCTAAATATAGATAATTATTGTTTTGTTACCAATATTGTAAGAATTTGAACTGATTAGCTACAGTAGGTATAATAATTATAGACATAAACAAATGTTATTAGAGTTAGAGACAAAATAATAAGTACTCTGTTGATTTTTAAAATAAAACTTACATTATTTTTATTACTAAGCAACGCAGTTTCTATTTCATTACAAATCATGTCGATTACTAGTTCTTAAAACAAGCATTTGCATATGTTTTAATTGCGATTCTTCCAATCTCGCGAGATCCCGTAATTTGCGAGATCTCGCGAGACTGGGTTTTGAGTCTCGCGAGATCTCGCTAGGCGGAAATCTCGTACGAGATTGCATTCCCTAGTCACAACACACAAGCAAAACAAAAAACGTCAACAAGATAAAGGGCAACAGAACATCACATCGACATAGTATATGCATCGTGTGGTACAAACACTCACTAGTTGGGAATGTACACTTGCTTCAGCTTGGACTCGGCCTCCACCGCCTTGACGCGCTTCTGCTGCACGTAGCGGTCCGTCGTCTTCCACATGTAGTAGTACTCCACAAGGTTCTTTAGCGTCTTCCATGGCAACTGTTCACGGAAATATAAATTTTAACCTCAATGTTATTTAATGAGCGTTTTATTGCATAGATTAAAGTTCTTCAAACGAATCAGACAGATGTGTTGCAGGGGAGTTTGTTCCGCCACTTCTTCCTCCCAACAAAAACAATAGGAAGTGGTGAAGGGTGGGGCAATTTGGGGGACTGTCTTATGTATTTTTTTATATGTTTTGAACATAAAAAAAATACTGAGACTTTTGTCTTTTTTTTTATTTTGATTTTTGAATAATTTTTTATTCAACCTAGTGCTGATTCTCAGCCTAGTTTGAATAAAGACTTTTGACTTTTTTTTTATTTTGATTTTTGAATAAGATCTTAAATTATGGCCATAAGGGGGAAATTGAAATGTACTTATACTAAAAACTAATAGAATAGCATGTAGCATTTCTATTCGAAACTACTTTTTAGAAGGGGCCACTAGAATATTTTTTATATTTAAGTTACCTTAAGTTTGACGTTCAAAAGTGCCTTTTAATGGTCTAATTTCAATAAATGCTTTGACTTTCGATATATTTAAACAAAAAAATAAGGAAACAATGGTTGTAATTCAAAAACAACGTTTCTGCAACATTGAAGAGAATCAAGTCCTATATAGTCATATTTTGCTTTATTCAAATCTAAAGGAGTGATGTACAAAAATAACAATTATATAAAATAATTATAATTGTAAGCAACTTGTTATAAAGAGCTACAAACAGTTTTATTACGTTATTTACAAAGGCGTTAATTGTACAGACGCCAGCACATCAAGTTACCCCAATGTGTCAAATTTTCCCGATTGAATATGAACCTCATTCTGTTTGACATAAAGTTGAAAAACGATCAAAGAATTTTGACACATTAGGGTAACTTGATGTGCTGGCGTCTGTACATATCTTTGTTTCATTTAATTTTCGGTTAAGTCCGAATAAGTTAAGAAGTCTAATTTTAATAGTAACACATTACACGTTTCGATAAAGGTGCAAACAGTTACGGGTGGCTTGACTGATCATGAATGTAATTAGGCTACTATGAACCTCACTGGATCGATCAGATTGGTCGATGAAATCAATTTGTTGCAATCTAGTTATAATTTAGTATTGCAAGAGATAGGGCGAGTGCGAGTCTCCACCAAAGCGGAGGCGAGAGGTGTTACGTAATAACCAATAGGATATTGTATTGTGCTGAAGCTAAGCGCTGAGCTGTCAAAATGACGCAAGCCGATTGGTCGTCCGACACATCTCTTCATGTCTCCGCTTTGGTGGAGTCTTGCCCATAGGGCTACTTACAAAGTCCTGCCGTATATCAGCGAAGTCCTTGCCGTACTTGTCGAGCGCCTCCTCGAACAGGTTGGCCTCGGACGCGGACCACTCCTCCATCTCGTCGCGACACAGCACGGGCCCCGACGCGGGCACCAGTGACGACAGCGCAGACTCTATGCTGTAGCCGGATTTGTGCAGGGTGTCCATCGCGTGGAACTGGGTGGGGAACAATATTGCGATAAGTGGTATGTATGTATAATATAATAAATGGAGAATAGAATACTCTTTATTGTACACCATAAAAATATACAAATAAGGGCTACATAGGGTGATACAATGGGCGTCCTTCTTGGAGGGCGGTGATACGACGCCTATAACATTTTTCCTTGCCTTAGTCGTATTACGATAGCCATTTTTAAAAACATTGGGTACATAGAAATTAATTAAATATATATCTATGTGACAAGTATTACATAAGTATTCTCCCAAATTTATTCAAAAATAATTTGAAATATTAGGCAGTTATCCTCATCAGACAGTCAAAAGACATAAAGGTTTTGGTAAGCGGTAACTTTACTCTAATGTGGTCACCTGCCTAGCATTTTCCCAATAATTTTGAGAAAGGATTCTCGTCTAACCGGATGCAGCTAAATACTAGTATTTTAGATAGATCGACTCACTATCGGACCTCGTCATACCAAGACAGGGTCACACGATACTCCTTAGTTAGACAGGATATTGTCTAACAAGTCTTTTTCCAACTATGTTGTAGCTAATTACAATTCCAGTCTAATTGGTTGAAGCTGAATACCAGTTTTGTACATTCAGCGAAGTCAGACAAGAGTAAAGCGATAATAAAACCTTTGAATAGACTGCAGGTCTATCACTGACTGCCATTGCCCAAAAACACTAATAGCCAGACTATTTGTGTTTTGGGGAAAAGCCAGTCAAAGATCTACAAATGACAGCCAAGACCAACGGCTTAATGTGCTTACAGAGGCACGGAGGGCCTTAGTCTTGCCATGTAGAGAGTAATAATGAATCAGTGAACATACGAGTGTGATGTCGCGGCTGGCGGCAGCGGCAGACATGTGCAGCGAGGGCTGCTTGACGCTGGAGGAGCAGTCGAGCGCGCGCGCGAAGGTGCCGACGGAGCGCGACACGACGAGGAACTGGTCGATCTGGCGGTCCGTCAGCCCGTGCTCCGGCGTCCACACCAGCGTCTCCAGCTCTTCACTGTTGCGTACGTCCTCTTCGCCTAAAATGTAAAAACAATATTTAAAACTTTTCATGTCAATTCAGATTTGTAAATTATATTCTTAGCTTAGCACAATTCTACTTTCATCGTAGACATTATTATATGTAAAATTTATTTATATGTACAGACGCCAGCACATCAAGTTACCCCAATGTGTCAAGTTTTCCCAATTGAATATGAACCTTATTCTGTTTGACATAATGTTGAAAAACGATCAAAGAAATTTGACACATTGGGGTAACTTGATGTGCTGGCGTCTGTAGTGTACATGTCTTCTAAATCTAGTTCATTACAGTGGCTGGTGATATTTGGTGAATATAAAAATTATTAAAAACAATACATACCATCTTTTAATAAATTAGTTACTTCAGTCTGATATCTACTTCCAACTCTGATTTCTCCCTTATCTGCTAATAAAGTCTTTTGTGAAGGATCAAATACTAAACAATAAAAAAATGCGTCCTGAAACAAAAAGAGAAACTCACATGAAAATGCGAACAAGACATTATTATAACAATACAGTTATAAAATATATAGATAACAATCTTATAAATTCTTCCCATGACAACTACTTGTACAGAACTTAGTAAGTAATTAACATGTCACTAACACCCAGCTTCTCAAACGAGTATGGTCAAAAAGTTAATGTAACAAATTGTAAAGTACTCAATAACTGCAACAATTGGTTGTATTCAATATCAACAGACATTACTAGACTTGCGAATTGAAGCGTCGATAATTTTGTTCCAGAAACAGGTTGTGAATCTTTAATCTTAATTATTCAATAAATATTACCATGTGGTTGGTCTCATTTAAAATTAATTTATTCATTTTATTTAAATTCTTCAATTTGTTGAATGTTACAACAATGTGTATCTAGAATTTAAATAGAATACAAATATTGGGCCTTGAACGACGTACTTGGACATGTTTTAAGTTTTGAGATTAACTATTGTGTATTTTGTTAACATTAATACTTTAAAGTGTCGTCGGATATAGGAAGTGACATCAGATTAGGGCGTGGTGACATTTCCTAATTGAGATTGTTAGCGGCTGTGTGGCTTAACCTTGAAATAAAACGGGATGAGTACATACTCATTAGTCGTGACATCTAAACACAGTAATTTGTCTTATTATAACACTAGTGACCATGGTAGAAACTCGAGCGTTTTAGCTTTCTGCGCTGATTCTCTACTCTTTATTAAATTAGTATAGAGCTACGATTACCAGCCCGCGTAGCATGAACACTTAATTTTTTTTTCTTCCGAGACACGACAATTTTCTTTCTGTCCAACTTGACATTTCTTCCACCCGAGCATGAGGCGACTCGTCGACAAGCGTTTGTACGTAGAGAAAGAAATTTACATGCTGTCTAAAGCAACTGTCAAGTTGCTAGAGGTGTAGATTGCTTGCCTAGGTCTCATTTGATGTAGACTGTTTGACACTATTGTTGACAGGAAATGTTTCGAAAAGAACTGTGAAAAGTGGAGAAAATGGGTACGCACTTCATGTTCGGCATTGTCCCTTCTCATCTTTCTTGACATTGTCATGCTCGAGACGAAAGAAATCTCTATTTAATCTGTCACTTTGCCGATTCGTCTGTAGACAAAGGCCGTTTCTTCGGTGTTCATGCTACGCAGGCAGGAGCATATAAGGGGACTTATATTATTATCAGTGCTCATCTATCGGTCTCAGTTCAATCGTTTTAGCTCTTTGCACTTCTTCTCCATATAAATTTTAACTATGCCAAATCTAAAACACCTCTGTGCTCGTAATGTTCTCAAAAAGGGGATCCAAAGTTTACGCTTATGGTATTAATATAATACCAGCCTGTTACCTTTCTTCTCGTACAGAGAAAGCACCAACATTGGACACTCACTACGCTTGCTCAAGACGGATTTGGCGATTTCAGACTGATATTATACTAATTTTATAAAGAGGCATAAAATTTGTGACGTCGTAGGGGGTAATCTCTGGATGTTAAGAACCGATTTTGAAAATTCTTTTACCAATAGAAAACCACGTTATCTGTGCGTGTCATACATCTATACTTCTATACTAATAATATAAAGAGGTAAAATTTGTTTGTAAGTTTGTGGGGGTAATCTTCGGAACTAATGATCCAATTTAAAAAAATATTGCTCTGGTGGAAAGCTACACTATTCCCGGATGACATAGGCTACTTTTTATCCCTCCCACGGGAACAGGAACTACGCGGGTAAAACCGCGTTTCGTCAGCTAGTAGACTATATTCGAAAACTGAAGGGAATGGTAAAGTACAAAATACTTGCGGATGCCATTTTTGTGTCTATTTTTTTGGGATAATGTGTTTTTGCTGCGCGTGTATCCAGCTGTTGGCAATAAATGTATTTTCTTTCTTTCTTTCGGATGAAGTCGCGAGCGAAACGCTAGTTAACTATAAGTCTACGTTATCACATGATGCTTTTCTTCCCCGATACCAATAATGTGTAAGATAAACTTAGTAAGTACCTATACTCCATCCGAGTAGGTAGTTAACTAAGGTAAACAATCTTGACAAGTATTTTTACATAAACGCTTATTAATTAAATACAACTACTGTTTAAACAAATTGTTTAATTGATCATGTAATCGATTTTGTTGTATCTAATTTGTTTTCAGCTGCATTTTATTTTAAACTGCGTTATCAACTAAAAATACGTCATGTCAAAATTGTTTACCTTTTGTTAACTACCTATTCGGATGGAGTATATATGTTAATTGAAAAAGTCACATTGGTACTTGTCTGGATTGTAACCCGCAAGCTCGTGGACGAGAGCCAGGCACCTTAAGCACTGGGTCATGCCGCCACATATTAATGTTATTTAAGTTTGTAACGGTACTTAAGACGGTGCTCATTTAAGTGTTAATTACTCGAGAAAATTGATAATGTAACAATATAAAGTCCCACGTTGCAACGTTGATTAGGGAATTAAATTAAAGTAATTTATAGAATGCTTGTAGATATCTGCTCTCCATCTTCCCACGTAACTTGCATAACAGTCGCAGCCCAATGATATGGAGATTTCTAATTAAATTCAGCTCGAGTATGCTGCTTGCACCTTGTTGACACATTATCGTGTTTAGATTAGGGAGAATTACCTACATAGTTTAATCATAGTTTTATGGCAACCGGAAACCGTTCGCTCCGCCTTAGAATTAATTTGTTGGTTTTATTAAGCTTTTATTAGTTAACGTCATATACTCAGACGAAAAACATTATAAAATAACAAAAAAAAAACATAATAATCGGTCAAGCCGTTTCGGAGATGTTTTGGTTTAGATCGGAAATGTAATTTATTTAGAATATTTTTTTCAAATGTAAAACAATCAAAAGAAGCATGTAAGGATCGTAGCAAATGGAACTATCTGCCTAACCCCATGGGAAAAAAGCGTGAGTTTAGTATATATTAAAAAAATTTTTTGAACATTTCACGGAACGGAAACTCAGTTCCTTTAGTAAAGTAAAAAATACCCTAAGTTACTCCTTACAACATAAGCTATTGACCAGAGACCCGTCAAAAGCGGCGCAGCCGTTACAGAGATAACCCGGAATCAGCAGACAGAGAGACATAATCCCTATTATCGTTTTATCCACATAGCAAAATATGGTATCGTGGTATGTGCAAATATACGGATATTATTAAATACTCTTTAACAGGATAATGTTCTTAGAAACAGATAAAGCTACACCGCAAGTGGCATGAAGGTATAGATTCGATTCAAACATATATTTTGGAGTATTAGTTGATTGTGTATGTTATTCAACGCACTGTAATTTCTTGGTCTATACACTAGCAGACGTCACGCGGTTTACCCGCGTAGTTCCCGTTCCCTTGGGAATACGGGGATAAAAAGTAGCCTATGTCACCCGGGGATAGTGTAGCTTCCCAACGGTAAAAGAATTTTTCAAATCGGTCCAGTAGTTTCGGAGCCTATTCAATGCAAACAAACAAACAATCAAACTTTTTCTCTTTATAATATTAATATAGAAAACATGACGCCTGTAATCCCTAACTGGTTATGGTAGGTATGTATTTGTAGTATACCCACATTTTGCCATTTAGGTTTTAAGTTATCAGGTAATGGGGGACGAGCCTATAGCCATCAATCGGACACAAATGCAGGCTCCGGGCTGCTACTGAGCAATGACAAATGGAAAACTCAACGTTTTTCAACTAGACCAACGAGGCAGTTTAAATAACAAAAATCTCCATGTTAATTACGTTTAACTTCTACATTCGTTATTACAAGGTTTTACTTAGTTTTCTCAGTCGCGATGTGAGTGTTATTTCTAGCAAATTCAGTAAAAAAAAACCACTCCTTTTATGATACTCATACATTTGAAAATGTTTCGTGAGTTATTGGGATAGGATTTGTTTTGCTAACACTTTGGACCTTGCTAATCCAGTAACCATTTTCATTTAAATATGCGAGTATTAAAAATAAATCAAAAACACTCGTATTCATTGATGACTCGAAAACTGATTCTTTGTGTACTGCATTATGCTGATGTTTAATTATGAAAGGTCCTAAACACACGCAATAACACAACACAGAATTCGCTAAGTTCTAACTCTAACTGAGTACAAGTCATAATAAGCCCTCCGTAGTCAGACCTACATCATACTCTACATATTTCTCGATACTGGCGTTATAAACCGCTTCTCGTTTGTAAATATGCAATTAATAAGCTTCGGAAGGACCAGTAGGTCAGATATTAGAAGCAAATAGCGCAGAGATCGCAATTTAAAAATAAAATCCCAACACTAGGAATTTCTTTTCTATCTTGGGCGCGTTTATAAACGTTAAAACTCAAATACACAAACAACCAGACCCGTAACGTTCGAGTGCAGATCGAAACCACGACACGCAGCGCAGCAGCCAATCGCTCAGCCACTGCGCCAACAGAGCCCTTTGTTTCTATAGCACGAGGTTTATTATATTTTTTTAAATGCTTGACTGCGATTCCATCTGGTGGTAATCAGGGATGCAATCATTGGTGGTTAAACGCACTACTTTAGTACGAGCCGATTCACTCTAGAAGAATCTAAATTATAATCGGACGGTAAGGCCGCAATAGGTAAGTTGTTCCACGTCTAAGTTAGCAAGGAGTGGACTTCTACCAGTGAAGTGTACACAATACTTAATTCTTAATTGCATTCCACAATGGGTTTAAGTGGTAAACATTTGCTAAAAGAAACCATCATGGACCTCGTCAGGCACAGCAAAAGAGCCAGTTTGTGGAGAAGAGTACTAATCATCTACGTGTAGTGTGTCGTTCGTCCGTGGCCGGTACATACTCACATCCTTATTGAGATAGCTGAGCAGCGACTCCGTCTCGTTGAGCAACGTGACGGTGCACTTGCCGCGGATGTGTGTGGCCGGCAGTGTTTCCACGTGCCGGGATAAGAACAGCTCCCGGTGTTTCGCCTGGTGCCGCTGTTTGGGCGCCAGGCCGTCCGTGCCTGGCAACTCGCTAGATTCCTCCTCCATCGCCGCTGGAACATTCAAGTGGTAACGTTAGTGTCAAATATTATTTATATGTTAGTGTAATGTCGATATACCTAAACGAATTCGGTCTTTAGAAGTTGTTGCCAACTCAGAATTGTAACACAGCCGATAGGTCAGTTTATGACCTTTACATGATTTCTAGATCGTTCTGATTTTAATAAGGAATACTAATTGAAAGTCCCAATGGATATGAGTAAAATATAACTTCAATTGTATGACCCCAAACACCATCAGTGCCAAGTTGAATCACGGGACACTCAGGGTATCAATGTTTTGAGATCGATTGCATAAGCAATGAGACAAACAAATGCCATAATACTATCACAAGTTTTCGTTTTAGTACCAACTGTAATTTGTCGCGAAGGTTAAACTTAACTTCAAAGACTAAAAACAATTAATTGTTTCGTTCGTAGCGACAAATTTTTCAAAAGTTTTAATCATTCAATCGATATCAATAACAGAAGAAGGACCAGTAAATTGCTCGTAGACTATCCATTGTTGATACTTGTCAGTTAATGCATGTTTCTAGATATATTGTAGGTACGCATAGTGCAGTCGCAATCAACGTTACAATTTCGCAAGACATCATCTCGTATTTATTAACATCAAGTTGTGTACTGATGAATCACCGCGTCCTATAGACGAGTGTCGAGAGTGGTCGAGCGGCGCACTAGTGTGATTTGCGTATTATAAGAGCGGAAACATGGTTGCCTTGCGCGTACCGATTACCGATGCACTTGGATCACAATGAGGGGACCCTATAATACGGACAATAATAATAATCTCTATAAAATAAATGTTCCAGTAATGGTATAAACCTCACGGTTTATCGCGAAGCTGTTATGAATGGTTTATAGGTCATAAAGTTTATGTGAGACTCCTTCATTCATGTGTTGATTGGAAAAAGCTCAGATCACATCTGACGGTGTGATCACAGTCTAAAAACCTACAGTCGTCCGACGAAGCCGTCTAGCTAGACAGGGCAATCGTGCGGGGTGTGAGGGGCGAGACGCGGGAAAGCTGCTCCCGAACTGCGAATAAAACGATGTTCGTAGTTCGGGAGGTATTATTCAGGGTTAACGCGTGTAGACGTTATCGGCATTTTTCCAGACATCAAAGGCGTCGTCCTACTGTATTAATATTTTTACTGTGGTGTGATTGTGGAGTGCTGTCGCAAGTTCTCAGCAGCCGTAGGTCGGCGGCCGGCAGGTGCGTTGCGAAACTTGTCCACGTCAACTTATGATTTTTATGTGCCGATGTACCGACCGCCATTACGAGTTACGACTTGCGTTGTACCTACGCGTATCACACAACATGTCGGCGATTCGGTTTTATTATTATTAAATAAGTGTACCCGCGAAGAAAGACTTGTTTATTGTTATTCGACAATAAATATCAACCATTTACCTATCTCGAAGTCCTTGAGTAACTAAAAGAATATCTTTACACACCTGTCTTTTGAATATATAAAGATAAAATGCTTTTTATTTTCATTTGTAACTTGAAATACGTCCGTATCCGGACTATTGAACTTAAATTGCCAATGACCTTTAAAAGTAAAACCAATTTAATATTACTAAAGTATCACAGAATGAGTGCAGACTACGTTTTGTAAAATACTGCTTAATCGAAGAAGTAGATTCTTCGATTAAGCAGTATTAACACACACCTTGATAGCTGTTACATGTATTTTGAAAACTTGCTTTTTGTTATATTTTCAACTCTTATCATTAAACTCAAATCAAACGTAGAGTTACAGTTTTTTTGTTTTTCTGGTAGCATTGTAAAGTGAAACGGGGCGTTGTCGAAGGTAAACACAAGGGACAGCCGTCCCCGCGGGCAGACAAAAGCGCGACCCCTGCGGCCCAAAGTCACCCGGTATAGCGTCGCCTCACACGCTAAGATTTCTTCAATACAAACATATAAATTTACGGCATCCATACAAACAATTATTGAAGCATAACCAAAATCTAAACAAATTAGGTTATTATGTAGGCCAGTGTAGTGTTTGTTGGTTGTGTTAAGACGGGCTCCGGGCGACGCGGCCGTTGGATAGGGGCGGGTGTTGTGGGGTGGGATTTTATCGGCTACTTATTATTACCAGGCAGACACCTCACTAATCACACACGAATAATAATAAAAGCCGTGTTTGGTGAACTAAACGATTTTAAAGCTAAATGGGGTGTGCTTTACTCGACAGATGTCATGCAGTTTGGACTTTTGGAGTACAAAGGTTCCGATAGCGTGGGGTACAGATGTAAGCTTTCGTAGGAAGCGCAAAAAAAACAAACAAACATTAGTCAATAATCTAGGTTCCGATTCGCTGTAAACTCATTATTGGCATTAATAAGTTAAATGAATAAAAGAGAGCAAGGAGGGACGTTGGTAAAACAAGCGGGCGAATTTAATTCCGTCGCCAGTGCGAGATGAGAGCGGTGTGAGGCAAAAACTGGAAACGCGATTGTTTCGCTCTCCACCAAGAGCTATGGGATAGTGTGTCGCGTTCCTAGTTTACAGGAATATCGATGACGCTGATAAAATAGTGGGAGAGTATACATGTGCTGCTTGTATGTTTATTTATAAGAAGTGGAACCCTTCAAGACGAAATCGGAAATCATTCGGTAATTATTTCCCTATAGCGGAGACTGAAGAAGACTGAAGGCAAACCAACTAAATACACACAAATACATTCCCAGTACAAATCATATTCAAATCAAATCATATAAAGTACAAGTTAATGCAGAACGCATCTATTGAATACGATGTGCATTATACTTCTATTAGCACTACTTTCTCTAGTGCTAACATAATACACGTAGTGCGAGGACCCCGGGGTCCTCTCGGGGATAGAGTGATTAAAAATCAATTAGGTACCTACTTTACTTGCCCTAATCTTTCAATTGAGTCAATTAGAGACACAATAGAAAGACAATGACAGGCGGACACCGGTGTCCTTCCGGGGTTTAACGAATCAGGCCACACATGTAAGATACACACGTAAGATAGGCAAGGTCTGCTTTTTCATCGATACGATACAGTGTTGCTGACACAGATAGACATCACTAGAGCGTCGCGACGGCAAGGGCCCGCCATTTACCGCGACGCCCCAGCCCCGGGGCGGCCGCCGAATTGCGGGGGATTTACTTTATGATAATTATTTCGATTGCGATCGTGAGGAAAGAGCCAGGGCGCACTCAAGCCGATCTCGAGACGACCGATGCGAGGAGCCCATAAAAATCACAGCTTTACACCAAACCACTTTTTACTGGCAAGCAATTTGCACCATGATTGGTTGAAATTAGAAAGCAATCTAGAGATTCCAATTAAGAGGCTCTTTGAGGGTTGTTTCGATTAAATATAAAGCTTCTTTATTACATAAAAGAACTGTTGTGTTTCAACAGCGCGTGAGAAAAAGAAGTTGTTTGAAGTTACATGGAATTATAATATTCGATAACTTGACAGTCTTAGTAACATTTTTGATGAAAATATGAAAAATAAAAAGAATTGATGGAAGCTTAGTTAACCTTAATTTCGTCAAACTATGATGCATAACACATCTTAGTTTTGACGTATAAAGGTTTGCAATGGAGCTATCACACTTGCAACAATTTCCAACATCATTATGTAATGCTTTACCTGTTACTAACTACGATTTTCAAAAGCAATTTTACAACTAAGCAACATCAAGCTTTGCGATGAATACAGACGTAACACAATCTAGCTAGACTCAAGCATTACTTAAAACTCATTTAAAGTAATTTCATTGGTCAAAACTAATTTTAAGTAATGCTCCAGTCTTAAATGAGCTTCTGTAATGGGAGCCTTAGATTACCCAACTCGATAGATCATGAAATGATCTGGCCGTGGAGTTCCTAGCCATGATCAGATAAAGTCAATTGTTAATGAAATATCACACACCGTACTTCCCTGAAACATCATGCTTTAAAGTGAGATTGTAAGAAAAATTACGCGGCATATACCCATTCTTAACTGGTGCGGGATAGTGCGATACCAACTTGTGCCTCTGCTTGCTTAGTGGTAAGATATAAAGCACGTTGTGAAGTGTGAAGTCAACACTAAGCTATAGTACTTAAACTATTTATGCATTTTGTCATAACATTCCTAGAAGTAAATGGAATGCGGAATGACGACAGACAACATGCGAGTCGCATGAATACAAAACAGTTATGATAGTCATACTCGTCAGAGTAACAGTAACGTTTTTAGCAGATTTAAATAAATCGTCTAGTCGTCGTCTCCGTTAACATTCACAGGAATTGTAAACAGAAATATTCAAAGTCACGATGATGATGACAGAAATCTATTAGAGATATATAGAGCTCGAGCCAGATGAAACGACAACTTTGAGAAGTGTATGAGATAACTTGGGATAAGTGTCAGAATAAAAGATTGTCGTTACTAAGAAAAGCCTTTGTCTAATTGATAGAAGTGAGAAGGATAAACAATCAGATTGATAACCCAGAACTTACAGGCTAATTTAAATAAAAAACCTGCTATATCTGAAGAGATCCAGTTTATAGTTTCAACTTTATTACTGCGGTGGACTAATTTTTATCAAAGTTTTTAAATTGTGAGACAAGAATAGAGTTTCCAGAATAAGCCCAACTTCCCGTATAAAACTTGCGCCTTTAGCAGAAAATTGGGTCCGTTTCGGGTGTTGAGTGCCGACTTCGTAAAAAGGGCTAGTTGTAACATATTGATACACGGTACGGTAAGTTATACATATTTTATATGGACATGAACCGTGGTCAAAAACTATTCGTGGGTCACTAACTCCCACGGTGACACTTTAGCAAAGGTTGCTTCGAAAAGTCCAGCTTTTGAAGCATCGCATATGAATATGTATAAACGTTGGGAGCGTAAGCATGCATACAAAGAAAAAGCTTTGTTGAGCGTGTATTTCAGGTGTGCCGCAGCTCAGCGTGTAGGAACACATGATTATCTATGGTTTTTATCTAATCTTGTTTCACAGTGTCATTCTGAGTGAAATATTGAAGACTGGGATGTTGTTTAGTGTAGGCAAAAAAAATTCAGCTTAAATAAATGGTAACGCAAGAGCAAGTTTAGCGGTGAGATATTAAAAAATATGGAAAGTAGTCCATAGGAAGCGAAGAGTTACTACTTTCTTTTGTTTTTATGACCTTCTGGCTGAAGTTGGTCATGATGACGGTATGTTTGATTACCATTATTATCACTTTATACTAGCATACTAATGTTATGGATTATGTACTCGAATATTGCAGTGGTCTGCCTCGTTTGGATGAGTGGACGGGACCTGTTTGGCAATTTAATAACATGGGATTATGGATCTACACGCGTCACTACGCAACTAATTAAAGCGTAGGCAAAGAGAAAATGGCAATCTGTGGAGTCCTCCCCCCGCTAGTGGGGGGGTGTCGGTTACGTGTGCCCCCTTGGGGTGGTCGGGTGTATGGTTTTTCTGCTCGGGCATCCTTTGCTTACTTATTGATCCAGTCAAATGTGTGGAGGTGGTGCGGTGGGTGGCACGCCCGACCCCGCGCCCCCCGAAGGGGGTACGTCCAAATAAATCTGCCCGCCCGCGAAACACCGCAGTGACAACAGTGGCGGCTGGTAAGATGCGGTCGCACTGTCTGTATACTGAACACATGAAGGAAGCCACGGGTCCCGGGCTCCTGGCAGTCCATGTCGAGCATTTATTTTAGTTCCACATAAAAATTTGAATGGGTCTTTTTAATTGAAATTATTTCTATAGGAAGGCGGAGGGCTCTACCTTGGAGAAACAGTCATGCGCACGTTCGCAGAATATACCACAAAACCGCGATGCCTCTTCTCTTTTATAGAGGTCAATGACGTTGAGTTTCCTAAACACCGGATATACAATGTAACATTTGTCTGAAACCAATCAGTATTGCGCTTTAAAGCGTTTGCATACGTGAATTTATTTAGAAGCTGAGATCGAAACAGAATTTGCTGTATGATGTTTTCTAAACACAGCGGCATTGATTGACTTTATCGATACCTATCACAAGTAAAAATTTGAGAAATAATAAATAGGGAATTGCTAATGTGTTGATAACAAGCCGATGATGTGACATTATCTTAGTGGGGCACAGGATGAGATTGTTACTGTCACACAATAGGTATGGAGTTCATGCCAACAATGACCCGTGCTTGCTCACATTAGCAACATGATAAAGATTCCGCAGAATCATTATACCAATAGATAGACCAACCATCTATCTAATTATTCAGCGAAGAGTTCTAAACCTTTAGATCTTCAAGTAAAAAATCTTGTTGCTGCAATGCAACATTAGCTTTGTTGCATTGCTGCAACAAGAATGGTCATTGTCAAGCGAAAACATAGTACCAGCATCAGCTTAAAATAACAAGTGGATATGAACTGGCTGTTTTGAAAGGCTTCTCAAAAGCTACAAGTATGAGCTAAACGTTCGGCATATGTTATACAAGTTCATGACCAAACATAAACGTGTTTAGTAATCAATTCAAATTCCTAACCACAAAGAACACGACTCTTAGGAAGGAGCAGACCAACTTTTGGTCATGCGAAAGTGAGCGAACTAGGTCGTCGACCCTCATGTTTTGGTGAGAAAAGAACTCAGTGAAAGTGTGGTCCGATGAAATATAGGACAGGAAATAAATATGACACGTTAAACTGACTTTAAAATGAACACATGAACTCTGTAACCTGGAAGACAGATGATAAAATAATGATTATCACTATTTACATAAGAAAGAGGTTAGAAATTTTGTGAAGTCGCTGACTCTTGTGCCAGGTGATTAAACTGTGTTAGAATAAAATGATGTAAGAACTTGAACAGTGTAAATCATTCTATCGGGGCATTCCATTCAAGTGGTTTTGTAACCCAGGTTCACCCTGTTTAAACGATTGAGGCACTGGGACAGATGCGACCAGTAACATTTTTGAGCCAGGTATTCAAGTGTGTAGTTATTTTTATCTGACTAATATCATATTCCTACATTTTCGCCCCGTTTTTCTTCAAGAGCTAGGCTCTGAGCGCCTGTAACATTAGCGAGACGGCTGGTAGGAAACACGTGTAACGAGTAAGAGTGTTAAAATATTGTATATTTAAGTAATGTCAGCATCAGCAATAGTCCGTACTGGGTGTCAATTCAATATGATTCCTGCGTGACTTAGAATAATGGGATACTTAAAAATCAAAACAAAGTTAAAACCAGCTAGTCCTAGTTTTACACAGGAAAAAGTAGAATTGTGAGCCGAACTTATATGAGGGTACCTCCATCACGAACACAATTTATTAATAGTCTCATATTTAACCTGCGAGACACCATAACCCATTCAGTACCCCGACCATAACAGTGTTCGTGCTGTTTTTTTTTCCTAAATTTCTCTCGAAAGTTGCACAGACGTACATTACAACCTAAAATTTCATACTTTGGTCTTGCCAAATCGTGTATGTATCAAATGAATGATAACCAATTGGGTTTATACCCGTTTCCAACCGCATAGAAACAACGCTACTCCAAGTTGTATCAACGTTAACGTTACTGGTGCGCAAGAACCAGTTTTTCAAAACAGCGATTAGTAAAAACGTTAAAGGCGAGTGAGACGCTTGACGGTATGTATATTTGAATATGTTGTGCGAGTTGTTAAAGAATAGATAAGTACCGTTATTCAGGACCGTCACCAGTTTCTCTGTAATGAGTGTATCGCTGAATCCTAAACGCAAAACTTTGTGAGGCAAATGTTTGTACCGCGGAGCGTTGAAAATGTTACCAATGAATATTGCATAAATATATTTGGACTTACGTGGCCATTGGACATGGTGTCGATTCCAACTACCTTTTGTATTTTGATTTATTTATACAGTCCACAGGACTTGTGATCTGTTGTTTTTTACCCAACTAGTCCCGTGTTTTTTGAATGATAATGGGCTAACCTGAATTACAAATGACCGCTGCCTGTAATTTCAAATACACATGCAGACTTATGAATGGTAAATGTGCTGTGCTTTGGTGAATGATTTTGTTTATCATGGCTTCGTTAGATTCAGTGTTGGATACCGTTCAAGATAAACTGTACTTGTGTTGAAAATCATGCTTAGTCTAAACCCGGATGCCATCGCGATAAGAATATCGACTGAACAAACATGGGCAAGCAGTCCTAACACACTACTTGGAAAAAATGACTCGAAATGACTCCAGTTCATAAAACCTACAAAGGTCTGTAGAAAACTGTGCTCATGTCTTCTTCTTCTTATCGTGTGGTTAGCAACTAACCTGGTGTCAGTTTTAATACCGCCCATGGGCCTCTGACTTGGCATCACATGCCGTCGTGACATATATCTCCCAGGCATGCCGGTTTCCTCACGATGTTTTCCTTCACCGTTTTTGAAGCAAGTGATAATTATACAATCCGCACATGAATCCGAAAAGTCAGAGGTGCGTGCCTTGGGTTCGAACTCGAGACCTATGAATTGGCAATCCACCGGTCACACCACTAGGCTATCACTGCTGCATGTAAAGCATAGCTTTTTAACAATTTATAAATGCATAAAAAAAGGTGGATTATTAATCCATTCCTTAAAAGACCTCGTAGGTACTTATCCAGCAGGACCGTTGAAATAAGACCATACTTCAGTACTATGGGTAAAAAAGAAAATTTGGTTAACTTAGAGCTGGGCAGATATTCCACCGTCAAATCAATAGGTAGATATAGACAAAACACTTACATGATTAGATTACAAGCCGTATGTATAATGAAACTAGATCTTAATATAGATCTATTTCAATATAGATCTTTTTAATACTAGTTTGCAAAGAAGACTGCGACAACATCAACAACTTAACTTGTGTTGTCTTTGGATATTTTCATTAAAAACTAAGTTTGTCGATGTTGTTTTTATATTGTTACAGTCTTCTTTGCACATTAGTATCAAAAAGATCTATAGCGTTTGCCTGGCAAGTTGCGGCTCCTCCAAATCATGATTGTAAGTGTTTTGGTTATCTATTGATTTTACGTTACACTGTCATAGATTTTGAATGACGGATATGGATATACAACTACGAGGGTACCCTTGTTTTAAAACGTAATCCTAAATAATCAGTGGGAAATCGTTCCCCTTCAATTCAGTCAACTATGTTGTATCAGAGCAACAAGTTACTTGTTGACTCATATGGCTAGCTTTCCAGTCTGTCATTTGCTAAAAAAAAATAACAGTAGGTATGCTTTCATGGTAAAACTTATTGGTGCACCGCCTAATGACCAGGATTACTTGGAGCAATCACCTGCTAGTGTTGCAGATATAACACTCATCTTAAGGATGCCAACGCGTCAGTGCAGGTAGACCTAATACTGAATTGCACAATATAAGTACGTTGATCTGCGCGAGCGCAGCGTTGATGCAACGTCATTTACTCGTAGTAAGCTCCATACTACAGTACGGTAAAAGCAACAACTTGATAGTATTGCAGGTTTACTTACAACGTCATACTTGTAATAGTATATAATGAGAACTATGGTAAGGCTTACTTTGAAATCGTGGAAGTTGTACAATTCTAAACCTTGTTATTAGAGCGCTAGAAGGGTGTAGTGCTCCTTAGTAGTGCCCTTAAGTTGTGTTTCATCCACACGTTTTATTTGGAGGATTACAAGCGGGGTTCATATTTATAGTAAAGTCATTGATATGTTAATTTTATATTATTGCGTCAATTGTCATCTGCCGATGACGCTTGTCGCGGTCGACGCGGCGGCGGCGTGCGTGAGGCTTGGAGTGGTAATGTGGTAAGAGTGTAATGAGAGGGTCGGGTCGGTCCTGTGTGGCGCCGCGCGGTGTGGCGCGCGGCCGGCCGGTGCGGGGCGGGAGGGCGCGCGGAAGGAATGCGTCGTTTTCGCATCGGGAGAAACGAATGCGTTTAAGCGTCGCGGGTATACAATGGCGGCGTGACGAGATCCGGTTCGCGGGCAGCGCGGGGGCAGGGGGCGGGTGCTCTAATCGATAGCCGGCGAGCGACGGCCGGGCGACTGCGGCGCATAGGTGACAGCTCGGGCCCAATCAAATTACCGGCCGTGGAGGAGAACTGCAGTGCCACGCACGCCGGAGAAACACGCCGCCGCCGCCACCACCCGCGCCGACCCCGCGTTCCGCCGCCGAAACTGCACCGACGAGCTCCTATTGTCCGATACACCACCACCTCACATACGTTCGCCTATGCAACACATTGACGGATAGTCGTCACTTATCACGCCGCCCGATACGCGAGACTCACCCCCCTAACCCCCCACTTTGTACGGCTGCAATTTGTACACGAGCTAGGTAAAATAAGCCATGTGTGAGTTAAGGTTCTATGGATATGATAGAGTTCTAGCATAAGTTTGACTCCAAGAACCATATCAATCTTAAAATAATATGGGCAACTTTTTCAACGTGATTTCTGATGTTTTATCAGTCAGCTAAGCATACCAATATGGCCAAGACTAAGATAAATTACTTTCAGAATACACGTAAAGCGTTACAAAGTGTAATTCATAACACAAATACATACGAAACATTTATTGATAAGAGAGTCCTTATTAATAAGACGTCAAGTTTTCCCGAGATTTCCAAGTATACAGCGGAAAACTTTAAGCCTTAGCACGTGGCTAATAATGTTTTTTCCGTTTATGTAAACAACTAAAAAGCAGACAAAGAACCAAATTCAAAACAACATAAACAAATACAAATTTGGATGAGTCGCTTTTTAGGTCGCAAAGTTCAAAAAGCAAAGGAGGTCAAGTTCCTAACTTACACATTATGTCTAACTTTTATTATAAATATGACGTTGAATATCTCGCAAAAGCTGAATGTTGTCACGGTATGCGCAAATTCGACAATGTTCCTGCATCAAATACATCAGCGGATGTAGCGTAAACGACACATCTACGAGTTCCACGGCTGAGGATTGGTGTACGCGCATCTAATTATAGGTTATTCCACCCGCGTACCACACAACAGATCCACGTTGTACCATTAACGACCTGTGCACGAATGTCTACCCTGTACCTACACATAGGCAACGCTTCATATACCACATACGCGGCCGGTGTATACAGAGAAATGTGATGTAACCCGTCACGCATACTGAACTCTGGTCGGTCGCAGTGGTGGAGTATGCTCGAAAGATATAAAACCGCAGCAAGGAAATAATTAGCGACAACGCGAGGCTCGGTAAAATCGAAACTTGACATTGAAAAGGAAATTAAATCAAAACGCTGCATAAAAGATAACGACGCTGTAAAGTTTCCACAGATCGATTGACTCATGTCGGACTCGTCGAAGCTTATTTCGATGAAGACTGAAATAAATGTCGCTTTTATAGGTAGGTAATGAAGTGGCCGCCGCAATTAAATCGATGACATCATAGCCTCGATGCGTGGCGTGATGGGAAATAAAAGCACAATTCAATCAACGGGATGGCGACACGGCCCAATCCATGTATGTAGTCATTACACATGAACAAAGACTTTACTATTTAGATGCCTAACATTTTTTTTTTATAATCACAAGCAAGCATTTATTATTCTTTTGGCAAATCCAGAAACACAGTGAAAGTATGGATGTACAATCCCAATAGTATAATCTATGCTGGTGGTAAAGCAATGTCAACCAGGTATGCCACGCGTTGCTATCAGAAATAAGCAAATACTCGAAGTTAAAGGTAAGTACTAAAGCAAGAGACTCCTTGATATAGTAGTGTCGACCTTGAGAGGTTACATGGCAGTGGTTGATCTATTTTAACCAGGTATGATACCAGTTGTCACACCAATGAGCAAATAAAGTTAGAAACAAGAAAAGAGAATCCCTTGATATGACTTTCGCTTTCGCTACTGAACTAAGATCAGAACAGTGTCAAAGGTTCAAAGTTCGTGAACTTTTTACACTCCATTGCCAGGATGTCTGTAGCTCTATTCCACTTATAAAACACTTTGCAAGAAACTGTCAGTTTCTCGAATATATCGTCTGCAAGAAGTCTTCCTGGCTTGACCGTGACACTGTTGTGCGAAGTTACATCTAGAAACGCAAGTATAGACTCACCTAGCGCAGGGTCGAGGACTGCTTGTGCTGCTTGCTCCTCGCCGACCGGCGTCTTAAGGCATATTTTCTTGAGTTTCATCGCGATTGGTGAGTCTTCCGACTGGGCCACTGTAACACAAACTTAGAGTTAACAAAATGTCGTGTTTTAAAATTTAGATTTCTCAATTTTATTATGGTCTGTCGGAACAAGTCTTCGCTCCCTGCTGCAAAAACTTTCAGATTTTAACGTGTTTTATAAATAGGTAGTACCAAAGGAGCACTTGTTTAATTATAAGTCGGTACTAAAGCCATCTTGAACAATAATAATTAATGAAGAGCCTCATGACATACATTTTCATTGGCATTATTTATTGATTCAGCGATCGGTTATAAATTATATCTTTAACATTACTTTATATTACGTCTTCTTCGCTTTTTACAGCTATTGTCTGTCTAAGATTCCTTACCCCAAACATGTGTTGTGTAGTTGTAAATTTTGATCGTGTTTTTTTTAATAAAAAATCAAGTTTATGACAAAAAATGTATACTTAATGCATTATCAGCCCAATAGTATTAAGTCAGTTTGGCCATTTATTACGAATAGTTAACACCACCACAACATGAGGTAAATGATAAAATACCGCAGGAGGAAATCGGCACTTTAGCACTGTTCATTTCTGCGACAAGAAGTGGGTTACTAAGCAAAATATGTATAAAAGATAAATGCATTGAATCCTGTCCTTGGGTCCTGGGGCTTGCCGGCTCGAGTCCGCTATTGCAATCGTGTCTCAATGACCGGTCATTGATCGAATATTTGACAACTTTGACAGTTTTTGTATGGGAAATTTGTCATAAGTTTGACGTTATACGTCAAAAATCGATCATTGACCGGTCATTGAGACACGATTGCAATAGCAGACTCGACCCCCTGAATTTGTTATCTGTTTTAGTTCCCATTGTGAAAATGTCTCACCATATGCCAAGTACTGCCGGTCCAATCAGTAAATAAAAAGTCACCCCGTAAAATCTTTAGTGAAGTGAATGAGAGCTCAATTCGCCTTCTCTTCACCTACATTTTCACGTGATGATTTTAACAGAATAGCAGTGCTGAACTAAGCATTAAGTAATCGGTGTAAATACATAAGAAAAAAAAAAAAAAAATTCCGATCGAATTGAGAACCTCCTCCTGAAGTCGGTTATAAAAATCAAGAATGCACAAGATTTTTTAGAACGGCAGCTCCTACTTGAGTACAGACAGCACATCAATCAAGCTATCCCAAATAAACAATTTTTCCCATTTGAACATGAACCTTACACTATTGTAATAAAGTTGAATCGCTACCAAAGAAATTATACAGATTGGCGAAGCTTGATGTACTGGCTTGTGTACATTTATATTTCTACACAGATATTATAAAGAGATTTTTTATTTTTGTATGTAACGAACATAAAAACGAACGAACCGATTTGAAAAATTCTTTCACCTCTGGGTTGCCAATGTCTCCAGGAGATAGTGTAGCTTACTATCTCCTGGTGACATTGGCAACTTTTTATCCCTGTATTCCCACGGGAACGGGAACTACGCGGGTGAAACCGCGTGTCGTCCGCTAGTAAACGATAAGATTATTGAAAATATCGTGCTGGATGCTGGAGCCTATCATGATAATAAAAGACTCACTATGGGACCAACTCTGATATCGCAAAAATAAAATCAACTGCTCCATAATACATTATGTTCGCATCACGCGAGGCATGATTGTATAGGGAGGAGCTTTTCGTGATTTCAAGATTGCTTTCACAGCAAGTTGTTCATGATGATGACCCCTTGAGAAGTTTTCAGTTATTTACATAACACCTTGTATGTATATTCAAACGATTTGTTACTGTTGAAACTTTAAAGCCCTGTTGCACCTAGGTACGGCAAATAAGCCGATGCGAGCGCTTGAACTGCTTATTTTGCGTATTTTTTAATCTCAGAGAAAAAAAATAACGATAATACAAATAATGTTATTACAAGACTCTCAGCAGTATTCAACCCTGTTTGTTGGTACAGCTGGTCGATTCTGTTGTAATTACGTGAAAACTTGAGTGAAGTTAACCGTCTTCTAAATTCGCCTTCACTTGACTGACATTTTCATGGGGTGATTTTAACAGAAAAGCAATGCAGTTTTACATCTTCTCTTACATAAAAAAATCTCGTGTCACAGTCTTTGTAACTAAACTCCTCCGAAACGGCTTGACCGATTGTTATGAATTTATTCAGTAGGACTGAGATAAATAGGACGTAAACTAATAAAAAGTATATAAAACTAATAAATTTATTGTAAGGGGGAACGAAGTTTGCCGGGGCAGCTAGTGGTTTTATTATAATAATGTAGCAGTATCTCTTTTAAGTGTAACTGTCGAACACGTTTTGAATAACGAGTTAATGATTGTTTTCTATCGAGCAAAATTCCATAAATCTCCATAAAAAATGTTTAATTTTGTCAAAATTGAATAATTATGCACAATTTACATTCGACTAGAAATACTTACAAAACTGCTTAGAATGACTGCAAGTTCGCCTTCAGACCACTTCTAAAAGATCTCCCAACCGTGACCGTTCTATTTTACTCTATCGTCGTTTAGTGTACACACTACACAGGCTGAACTTAAGCCCGTTTCCAAAAGGGATATATACTGCCCTTTGAACACGTTAGACGGTTAGTGGGTTAGTGAACGTATTCGACAAATATGACAGTTGACCAAGGACGTGGGCCATTTCAGACTTTGTATAATGTTAGATGATTCCAAAACTTTTTTTGTTATAAATAGATATTTTATTTAAGAGAAAGAAACTCAGCGCACAGCTCAAACTATTAGCACAAGGAATGCAAATTATCACGTAAGAGTCATTTGGTTTGTGTGGACACATCCTAATGCGCGGTCCGTTGTACATTTTTACTTTTGACAGAAAATTTGATTCGACGCGATGTGGTAAATAGAGGACTAAGTTTATACTGTGCAGACATAGCAATTAAAAACACCAAAGACATCGTGAGGAAACTGGCATGCCTGAGAGATATTTCTCGAGGCCATGTGATGCCAAGTCAGGGGCGCATGGTCGACATTAAAACTCTGGACACCAGTTTAGTCACTAACCGCACGATAAGAAGAAGCTGGCTACATAACAAGCTATACCAGGGTGGAAGGGACACCGTCGCACATACTGATACCATAAGTTCTCTACATGATTCAAAACACCCCAGCAGCTTAATTAATTATTCATCATCGGTTTTTCCGAATTTTTACAATATTTTGTGATGTTATTTTTCCTAATGTACAGACGCCAGCACATCAAGTTACCCCAATGTGTCAAATTTCTTTGATCGCTTTTCAACTTTATGACAAACAGAATAAAGTTCATATTCAATTGGGAAAATTTGACACATTGTGTTAACTTTATGTGCTGGTTGAAAATTCAAAATTTTTGTCTAACTGTAAAGTTCTTAAAAATAACAACTACGACGAGGACGGTTGCGTATATGTGAGAATTTTGTTTATTTATTATAGAAAAAGCTGAAGCATTCTAAATTACCTTTAACAAATCTTAGTACAAATAAATATGTTTTACACACGTTTTTGTTTACTAATTATTTTTAAGAATATTATTACCATGGCAACGATTCCCATAGAGGATTATTCTGAATAAGAAGGTATGTATAAGTAGACCATTCTTTACACTAACCTTCTGAGAATTTACCTAAAAAGTAAATAAATACTTAAGTTTTTTTTTCATTTAGAATATCATTGGTTTCGGCAGTAATCTCCATTTTATTTTTATAATGTATACAGTTCAAAGTAAGAGTCACATTAGATAGAACTTGAAAAAAAAGGAAAAGCCGGCAAAAGTTCAACGCCAGGGTGATATAGAGAACTCATGGTGTCCCAATGTGGTTCGATGTCCCTTCCACCCTGTATATTTCAGTATAATGTGATCTCGCCTTTTACAGCAGTCGCGTGCAATGGCGAGGTCCGTTTATGCTGGATAATTATGACATAGTGACATTTATTCAGTAATGTTTTGTAAAATTAGCCTTTTAATATTTATTTATAAATTTTTGCGTGCCTATTTTCAGACAGAATGTGCATGGCTACTCCTATGAATATGAATATGAATATTTACTCCACATATACATTTAATGTAACCTACATTCGTTGCAAATAATCTTCTTCTTATCGTGTGGTTAGTAACCAACCTGGTGTCAGAGTTTTAATGCCGCCCATGGGCCTCTGACTTGGCATCACATACCGACGAGAATAGTCTCTCAGACAAGCCGGTTTCCTCACGATGTTTTCCTTCACCGATTTTGAAGCAAGTGATAATTATACAATCCGCACATGAATCCGAAAAGTCAGAGGTGCGTGCCTTGGGTCCGAACTCGAGACCTATGATTTGGCAATCCACCGGTCACACCACTAGGCTATCACTGCTACATTTTTTTTCTATAATAACCAATCTACCTAACAGATCTGATGATAAAGCCAAGAGATAGGCACCGGAACTCCATAATAAGACAATGAATCCTAGCCGTGTTTGGGCTTGTTGGAATTGTAACGGTATGCACTTTCCCGGTGCACCTAACCTAGCAATTATAATTAAAAAAAAAATGAAAACGTTTACTTTTTCACTCAAAAACTAAAAATTGCAAAATAAAAACTTTTTTACATTAAAAAAAACCGACTTCATTGAATATCACTAACAGGTGTTAAATGACTCTAGTTTCGGAACTCGGTGGCCAATAAAATGAATGGCACAAAACCACTAAAGCCACAGACTTCCGAAACTATTTAGCACCTGTTAGTGTTTTTCAATGTAATCCGTTGTTTTTTTTTGTAAAAAAGTATTATTGTACCGTTCGTTATAAGATATGTCGAGCACTATTGAGATAAGGTATATCTCTAGTCTCTTACGGAAACGAATCAGTTAATTGATCTGTCTTTTAAGCAGCAAAGAACATGTCTCTCTCTATCTACAATACCACCCGGCGGGTACTTTTACATATGCGTAAATGTATAAATGTAACAGAAATCTCGAATTGCCTCGAATCGACAGCGTGTTATCCCCACATGAGGGTACTACAATAACGGCTGCTTTGACGACACGCTGACCTTAAAATTCACGCGAATAACGTCTGCGAAGTTTTAGTGCGTGAATGATCAAACAAAATACGTTGCTTTACAATTTAAGTATTCAAAACTTCGACTTAGCATTGATCGTATTCTTCAATCGAGTATCAAACTCGTTTGGAAACTAGAATTTGTGATATTGTGTACATATAATATTAATGCCAGCCATTGTCAGTCTCACTGCAAGGCAAAGGCCTAGGCACATTCATACTTTCTTTCTTATTCAAGCGTACAGTATAGGCTTATAAAAGTCTAATGTATAATGAGGTAAAAAAGGGTCTATATACATAATGGTCAATTATAAATGTATAGTTACTATGTGTAATAGTTTGCCAGGTCTCGTCTGCGACCTTGACGGCCTGAGCGTCGGCCACCGGAGACCGGGACGCCGCGGTCGTCGAGGGCGCGATTCAAGATCCCGGGTAAAGGTGCGCGTACACTGTCGACTACTTTGATATTGCCACGACCTACGACAACTACCACGTTGTAAATGTACCTTGTGTATCAATATTAACTATAAACTTCATTGACGTATTCTGTGACAGCTTAAACCTCGACCTCGACTCTCAAGTAGGTTTTAATTTCATTTAAGTCAATTTTGGCATGACCTTGCGTGTTGTGCTTGTGTTTGAGCTCGTGATTTTCTTTGCTTATTTACACTCATAAGTGCAATAACTTAGTAGGAATTTGAAGTGAAGAGGAAGAAGACATTTGGAGCTACTACTTAGAATTAAAACTGCGTTGTCGAAACATTTTAATTGGACATCTTTTCAACATTCAAGATACCAGTTTCAGGCAGTATAGTGAATTGACAAGTGCCGCGACAAAAAGCGTCGCGCTTATGTCATTGTCACGTCACGTGGTGACGTGGTGGGCAGTGTACAGGCGTCACACACGTCGTGCGGCGCGATGTCGCTAGTGTGTCGTGGTTACGGCAGGGCAGGTGCAAGCGAGGCTGCACGCTGCGCCGCGCGGAGGCTGCGCCCACCCTTGCCACCCCGCGTCACCCTCATGCTCCCCCCGTAACCCTCCCGCGCACGCCATCTTAACAAATCGATAGGATATGACTGTTCTCCACTTCGCGGGTGCGACTTTTGGGCGCGGACTGAATGACCCCTCTTGATTGCGTAACGCAAAGCGCGTGAACAATAGAATCCGGCGAGATTCCGCCAGCGAAATGTAGCGATGCTTAAAGCAAACCCAACGCGGCTGGCGAAGAGGAAAAATCTAAGTATCATAACCAAACAAACAGACCGAAGGGCTTTTCGCCTGAGCAAATGTTTGTTTAGCACCTTCCGAACAGGATTCTTTATAAATAACCGTCACGTTAGGTTATGATTATACTACTACTAAATGTATAAGGTCCTAGGGTAATTTCTGTTTATTAGAGACATTTAATCCAACTTTAGCTGACTGAGTAGTAAAAGTTACTAACTAGCTAATAAGGGATAGGAATTAGTAAAGATAATAATGAAGCTAGTTAGCTGTGACCAGTGGTAGGGAACAGTTTGCGATGCGTCTCGAGGTTTATGAGGGCGTTATTGCTGCATTATTTAACCAATATGGCCAATATGGGTAAACAGTTCTGTTGTGCTCTGGGCAGTAGACGAAGCTTTATTGTCTAACAATATTGGAGCACCTCGATTTATACTATCGTAGCATGGTTTCTGTATAATGTAAGTACACCTATTACCAAATGTTTACTAAGTTCATAAGGGAGTAATGCTTTCGTTGAAGTTTAATACGGGCTTTACAATTGTACACAAACGTGGTTCTTTCAGAATCCTATAATATCAAATAAAGAAACTGTCTAAATACTTAGTTAGATTAGGAATGAACTTATTTCATACATATAATATTTATTGAGCGCAGTTACGGGGGGTCATACAAAGTTATTTTTAAAGTTTATAGAACTTAAGATAAAACTAATCTAGTACATGATGTTTAAGCTTCATCTCAGCTGGTGGTCTGAAGGAGTTTTGTTGAATGTAAGGAAAGAACATTTTGGAGAAATGTTAAATAATACTCTTTGAAATTAGGTCACGGCTACGAAGAGGATGGCAAATGAATTTCTTGTAATGATTGCAATTCAATGCTTGAAGTGTACACAAGAAACGTAATGATTGTGCTACAGCTGCTGTAGGAAACAACATTACAGTAATTTACAAGAGCTATAACTATTATCCATTCACACAATGACTATATCAAAAAGTACTACACCTGCAAATTACTTAACTCGGTATGATAAATTTGATTAAGAAATTGTCGTTTCTTTAGGCGTTCGATACCTGTGTACGCCTACGATTCATCCATTCTGCTAAAATGGAATTTGGCGGCGCCTTTTTCATCAGCAAACAGAATTAATTCAATGAGAAGGTAATCCCAACCGTCCTATAACCCAAGCGGGAATGGGAGTAAACCGCGGGCCGCTCCCGCCATCTCTACTTAAATATTCACGCCCTCTAATGACACGATGTCGGCTCACTTTAACAAGGTTCTAGGTGGCCAACTAGACGCGCGCACTTGGAACCTTACCAAGCCAAGCAATACGGAACAAAGAAGTTAAGATAACCATCCGCCGAAAGTGATCCAGTTCGGAATGAAAGAAATTCGCTCCTGTGAGGGATGCAAAGGATACACTGTAGGGTGAAGGTACTTTTGTATATTTGGTAGCTTTCTTTCTGGCATTCTATTCACACGATTCCGATCAATATTTATCTTCGCTTTCTTACTTCGTCAGCTTCTTTTGCAAGCCGGCTGTAGCATTGGTTGTGTTTATATTAAAAAATCATGTCCATCGGAATAGGTCTAAAAATGTTTGAACAAAATGTTTTCGTATGCACTGGGATGGACACCCGTCATCGTAGTGGCAACTATTTTTAGATACAATACACTTAAATATTCCACAACTTTTCACACAACGCCATTTAGCCCCAAGTTAAGCTTGATAGCTTGTGTTATGGGTACTAAACAGCTGATAAACATACTTTTATATTTCTAAATACATACATATTATAGATAAATTACACCCAGACACAAACATTTGTCTCATCACACAAACATTTGTCATGGGTGGGAATCGAACCCACGACCTCCGGCATAGCAGTCAGGGTCACTAACTACTAGACCAACAGGCCAGTCAAACACTTCAAGTTACTAACATTTATCAGTGCGTGTAAATTGCCCTGAAGAGAAACAGGCAACAGCACTAAAGCTGAGTTCAGACCATTTTCTTTTACAGAATAAACTCATCAAGTAGGCTCATTGGAATAAAGCGGATACAGTTATGAGTGACAAAGTATGCGAACGAACCGAGTAAATTGTTCTAATGATAATACATATTCATTGCAGCGTCAACTTCTCAGACTTAACGGTTTATGACTCGGTGACCTACGGTGTTCGGCGTTAAGTATCAACAAATTAAAAGTACACAAGAATCATAACGATGGCGAAGCGTCATGTGACCTCAATATTACGCTAAGAAGTGACAAATGAGGTAGTGGTTATAGTGCAGCGACCGTTACCACCATAAACTAGGAGCATATTTTACATAAGCTCTAAGTATCAGCAAGACTCTTCGTACAGAATTACACATCCAGTATTGCTGGCTTTGAAAAAAAGATAAAATGCTTGTAATTTTGTCATAGGCTGGACATGATTGTGATAAGAAGGGATGAGAATCATACCTACATTGAAGAAAGTTTTGAGGAATCATGTGGGGTTGTAAGAAAAGAGAGGGGACAACTTCGCACAAACGGTGTAAGTATGTTTTTTTAAGACGTCTGGAAAGGGAAATGAGATGGCGGCTAATATCTACATGTAAGAAGATTGTCGTTCGAAAATCAATCTACTTCTATTGATCACCTAGAACTTATAGTTATTACAGCGAAAAAATAATAATAAACCTACAGGGGCTGACCTGTGCACGAATTGGTGTGATAAGCAATTTATTGACTCAAACAAACCAACTGCGTAGTCTTATCATATTGAATGAATAACATAAGTATAATGATAACGTGATGATATTTTTCAGGAAGGAAGCCAATAGACGGTTGATTAGTGATTTATTCTAATATAATAGAATACCTATGTAGCTCTTATAAAGTAAGAGCTACATAGGGTGTTAAAAAATGGGCTATCTTTTACAAACAACCTTTTGATGGACTTGACACAGAAGAAAAGAAACAAAAAAATAAACTCAATAACTTAACAAAGTACACTCTCGATAAAATAGTTCAGGTTAAGTAGGTTGTTATTCTCCTGAAGAAATTAGAAGAGAAATGATCCTGTTGGGATTTGAAGACAACGGCCTTGTTGCTAAACCCAGTAAAGACTATAACGCCGCGAAACTAACTGTGACCTTCAGGAACAGTTTGTTGGATAATATATTTCTAATTATATTACTCGGTAATGGTGTTCCCTATACTATACTATACTAGCGATCTACACTGCGAGTAGATCAAATATTTGGTGTAAACAATCCTCTGTCGAAAGCATTTCGGAAATTATTCCATCTGCCGGTCGATTTGGCAAAAGTCACCCGTGAGAACCTGAGTGAAGTGAACTGTGGACGTCTAGTCACACCTACATTTCTCGGGTATTTAAAGAAAGAAAATTTATTTTTAAAGAAGCATTTCACTAAGTGTTCACTAACAAATAGTTCTCAGTATAGTTTTTAACAACAAAAAAGATTTAACGTTCTGTAATTATAGATGGGCTCTAATTTCTTACGTATATTCGGATTGTCGTTGAAAAGAGACTATACGGTGTTCTTTTCTTGAGTAAGAAGAATATCAATCACCCAAGACCTGCAGATAATTTGTTTATTAGTATTAGGAGTGTTAGTTAGTTCGTATATTGAGGCTAAATAATAATAGCTTCACTTGTCGATAGATGGTTAAACCCCAAGAGGACACCGGTGTCCGCGCTGTCATTGTCTTTCTATTGTGTCTCTAATTGACACGATTGAATGGTACGCTTGTCGTGCCGTTTATGACATAATTCTTCTGTGCTTCGGAAATCACGTAAAGGCGTTGGTTCCGACTGTTATTTGTAGATCTTTTACAATTGTTGCGGACAGTCAAAGCCCTGAAAGTCTGATATCCAGCTTATTCAAGGGGTATCGTGGATCCCAAATAGGCAGTCGTAAAATACTGGTACTCAGCTGCATCTAGTTCGACTAGAAGACGACCCTTACATGGTTAAGAAAAGGCTAGACAGATGATGAGTTATTTCGTATATTGAATCCTTAACTTGTTAATTAGCCTAGACAAGTTAATCAGTCTAATTCATGAGTTCCAGTATGGCTTTTGAATTGGATGGTGAACAATGACTCATCGTTCAGCAAGATTAATGTGCCCTATTGGTTTAATGTACAAATGAATATGTGTACATTTGAGTTTGATATCTACTCGATATATGTGGCGGCTAACGGCGGCACCTGCAGAGCCTCAAGCATGACCTTGTCGCTCAATAACTACTTAAACGGTCAGCGATCGATAACATAACTAGTATGCGGAATGATTGTATAAGTAGATGAAAATAAAACGTGGCAAATAATTATACGGACGGTTTAGTCTACCGACACGTTTGGTTCAGACTGTTTGTACTTGATAAACAAGTGTGGGTTTTATGTTCTATGTTAAGTAATATCAGTGAGTGTGATGATAATGATTACATCAACAGACTGTTATCAGCTAATCATTTTTTTTTTCTTGTTTAGTAAGCGTTAACCAAAAAGTATCGACTACAGTGTGCGCGCCGCCTAACTTTTGTTAGAGCGGTAATTTTGCCCCGACTTCTAAAAACAAGGTTGTATGTGTATGTGTTTACACCGTCAGTTATTGACCGGTAACTTCCTGCTAAGTCTTGCTGCCCAAAAATTCTTGAACTCAGTTCGCAAATGGTGTCTGTATCCTAAAAAAACGTACAGCGATACGTGTTTGCCATAATAGTATACGATACGATGTCACCGCACCACTACGTGTGCTCGTAGTGAGCCAGCAGAGCGACGAAACGGATACTCGCTTCACCTGCTCGCTTCCGCTCGATAATTACAAGAAACGAACTACCAACTAACAAAACATTAAAATATGCGTTATCGTTTTCTCTTAATACTATTGTCGTATACTTGATACGATTGAATGAAAAACTGGAGTACCTATGTTACGCGTTGAGTAAAGTCAACTTATGCCTCTAGTTACGTGAGAGTGAGACGTGGCGTTCGTAGTACAACATCTGCTGAGCTAACTTCGTAAACGCCATTTCAAGTAGTTTGCCCAAATGTGGTAGATTACTGTCTCAATACTGTTGAGGCCGGATTCAATGAGTAAGACGCTAGAGTACAAGCTACGGGATGTTAAAACAATGCGACGGTCTTGTACAAGTGCGGATCGGTCGGATGCGTGAGGGTCATCGACCCTGTGCCCCCCTCCCGCGCGCCGGCCGCGGTCTCACTTTCGATGCGCCCGAGGCCTCCAAGAGTCCACGTGCCCGTGCGCAGCCACTGACGCTGTCGCTGGTGACGTCATCGCATCCAGGACCACGCGCTACGGTGCTACCTGCCAGAGCGTGAAGCTGTTTGTGCTTTTCATTAGAACACCCATGGGAACCATGCTAACGATAGACGCCACTCCTTTCCCTTACTGACATAGTTTAAATTGTTCGTAACGTTTCTGGGAGTTTGAAAATTCCTTTCGAGTAAACTTGTGTAGTGTCAGCATTTAGTGCGATGCTTTAAGAAGTAACGCAACAATTAACTACGTGTTTGTATTGTTTATTACTTGAAAACAATATTATGTAAACTGACTTATTAGTCAGCGCAAAGGACAACCACCAAATCACGTATGGTGAGAAAGTGTGACATATCACGCATTAGTGCAAATGTAAAGGCAAATGAACGTGTATATTTACTATAGGTACTAAAACTATTGGTAGAAACATGTTTTGCTAGCAGGTACATGGGACAGTTGACTTTATTATTTACATAACTTAGAACTAGTACAGATGACCAAATCAGCCCTTAAAAGGGTCCACATCATGGTCTTATTTTGTCAATAACTATGAACAGTGCGGTCGTTATTATGAAAGACAAAACTAGACGACGACAGCCCCATAGAGATTCTCTGATGTGGACTTGTGGGTGTTCATATAAATCACAAACAAACGTTCAGACTGGACAAATATCTGTATGTTCAACAAATATTTACAGCGATACAGAGATTGAAAGCGCGCCTTCTTTCTACAGCCACGTCAACCGATGTTTCTATTAAACGATGCGAATCTTTCGTTCTTCGGTGGTCGATTAAGTTAAAGTCACCTCGTGAAATCTGGAGTGAAGTGTCAATGTCGTCTAGCATTAGTATGGAATGGCAGCTCAATCCGCCTTCTCTTCATGTACATTTTAACGGGGTGATGATCTTTACAGAATACCACTGCCGCAGGGCTAAATTGCGAATCTCCGTTGACAGTTCACAGTGATGACCATTGGGCAAAGTGTTCAACAATTAACTGTCAAACAGCTAGTTTCGTATTGGCTATCATCAGTGTGTATCTAGAACGATGTCATGCGCACTCGCAGATGACGAAGCGCACCGTACCCCGTCTGATAGTCACCGTAAGTTGAGGTCCACTTAAAGTGCACAACATTTTTTTTTAAATTCGCAGTTGTCATCAAATATCGGGGTGCAACTAGACGCCAGTTAGACACTGGCAATGAAAATTTAGCCAATAGGCTGGTCTGAGTAGTTTATTTAGTTTGCCATAAACACACAAAAAAAAATACTCAGCTAAATCTTTTTTGTTTTTTTTTTTTCGCAAAGCTGTGCTGCCTAAATCACCACTAGCCTATATGCAACCAATCCGATCTTGTATACTGCCTCAGGTAAAGTCCGTTAACCCCATCATTTCCACATCAATGAAAACGAATGTCGGAATTCTTAAAGATAGTGAAGTTATTTGTAAAATTTATCGCGACATCAACCCGCCAGCGTTATGCTTGGTAACGAAACACTAGCCAGTTGGTAAAGCCGGGGATACATTGCAAGTCCTAGCGGCAAGTAAAGCGGAATGCACATTATTTTATTTTGAAACGTGTACAGAGGCCACCACGTCAAGAATGTGTCAAGTTTTTTTGACAGATTTTCAACTTTATTACAAACTAGCGGCTGTCACGCGGTTTCACCCGCTTAGTTCCCGTTCCTGTGCGAATTCAGGGATAAATAGTAGCTGTGACTAAAGCTGGGGTTAGTGTAGCTTCCTAACAGTGTAAGAGGTCAAATCGGCCCAGTAAGTTTATTATAATAATAATAATAGTTTATTGACACAAAGAAACATAAGTACATTAGTATACACTGATTAACAAGATGCTTACTACGCTGCAGAAGTCTGTATACAGATATTGCGAGCCCTGCCTCTCAAACTAGGATAACCTGTATCTTAAGAGACAGTGTTCAGCTGTGAGGTTACTTAAAAATATGGATTATACAACTGCGGACTGTGCCGATAAAGAATAAAGATTTGTACTTTTGTATTCGTTGCATACAAAAGTACAAATCTTTACTCTTTATAATATTAGTTTAATATAGATAGAACAAGGTTCATGTTCGAATTGCGAAAATTTACAGTTTGGGGTATCATGATGTGCTGGTGCTGCCGCTATATTGTGTCGACTGTTAGATTATCGGACCATAAGAGTGAATCGCTGATCCTATGAATATCTTGGGAATGGCCTTCTCATATATGGAGGGAGATAACTTGTTTTTATAGATGGTCCCTGTGAGGGTGGTAGGAACTGCTGATCAGGGCAAACCTGCATGCGTAGCATGAACACATTGAACACCGAAGAAACGGCCTTTGTCTACAGACGAATCGGCAAAGTGACAGATGATATAGACAGTAACCTCAATCTGTCAAATTTCTTTCAATAAACCTGCCTGCGTAGCATGAACACTTAATTTCTTTTCTTCCGAGACACGACAAAGACCGTTTCTTCGGTGATCATGCTACGCGTGCTGTAGATGAACCTCAAACACAAGGCCTCCAACCAGAGCAATGCTTTTTGAATTTAGGTGATAAGAGCCTACTATGTTGTTGGTGGATTTTGGATAAATGTGGCTTTACTTTTAGTCTGATTGACGGAAATCAATAAAGAGCAAGGAAGTAGTAAAATACCTATGGGGAAGGAGGCCCTAATTAATACGTTTTGAACATACTTAAGTTTATTTTAGTTTGGTTTTTCCGCTCTCACTCATTGCTCAGTCAGGGGTTGAGAGAACAGTCTTAACAATGTTGCAGTAATCAACTCAACTCGTGTAAGCAACCATTACACAATCAATTGCGTAATAGAAAGTTGTGATTCGTTATCAACCAGATGGTTTAAAACATTCTTTTACTTGCGTCAGTCAGTCAAATATTTTTGGTTCTCTGATGATCATTGAATACAGTAATTTTTTCTACGAAATAACATTAATTTGAAGCGATCGGTGTAACATTATCATACTAGTATCTTTATAAACATGTTGTGGATGTGGCGAAGAAGACTTTTGAACATTTTGTAACAAGTTTCCATAGGAATGAGTTGAAGGAGACCTTTGCCCAGGAGTTGGACAGAACAACCTAAAGACAAAAAAGATGCCCAACTTAATAATTCCGACGAAGGACGTCTAAAGCTGGACATTAAGACAAGCCTGTCCCAAATGTCGCTACATCGATTTCCTGCTCAACCTAACCAGTCCAAAATGGCTGATGCACTAACATTAACTAAAAAGAAACTAGCAGTAGAAGTCATCATGACAACCGATGTAAACTGTAATCAAGTGTAATAAACGCATGTGAAATGTGATACAGATATTATAATTAAGTAAGTAAGTATGCGTTACGTATATTTGAATAAGTAGTGAGTTGGCAGTGAGCAGGCCGCGTAACGGTGTCTAGTATCGAAGTCGACGGCGAGGGTCATCGGCGCGTGGCGACAATTAAAACCGGGATAAGTGTTGCGTGTACCTGCGAGATGAGGGCGCCACGGTCGATACGAGGGGGAACCACCCGCGGGGAGGGGCCATTCGGTTAAGGAGTTTAGAATACAAGTCACGGAGTATTGATGTCTCCCGTGTTATTTTTATTGCGTAAAAGGACAACTATGAAACAGCCCCTACCTCCCCTATCAACCCGCGGTCCGAGCGATACCGTGGCGGTAGATTGGCTGGTGTATGTCGGGCTGTAACGATGTATTGTCTGTCTGCAGGTACTCTTGTAGCCTTTGTCTAGTCGGGGCTACAATATTTAAATTTTTGTGGCTCGCGTTATATCCCATTCTCGCGTATTTTTTACCCAAACAAACGTAGTTTTGGCAAAGAGTTACTTTAATTTGTATATGGATTGATAGATTTCCATTACGATGTGTAAAAAAATAAGCATGTTTTCAGTAATTTCAACATCTGCGTCACAAGACGTGTGGGTGTTGAGGCGGCAGACAGAGTGTGCAGGGGTGGGGCGGGGTGCGGGTGAGCCAACTCTTCATTCCCATTTAGCTACTGAATTGTACAGCGGGAGGAGGCCATGATTATGTTTACTAACCCCGGCCGCCCGCGCCCCCGGTCTACGCGGTCCGAATTAACACACGATCTTTGTCCCAAAACTCGGTCTTTACATAGCCACCCTGCCGATCGGTGTTGCTATGTGCGAAATTGCGAATGGCGGATATGTAAGCACTCTGTTTATCCGTTCGATTGTTCGAGAACCAAATACAGTATGAAACGCATTCTATTTTGAAATGACTATGACTCACGTAGGTATATATTGTATACACTATAAGTAATTGAAAATAATTGTCGTTTTACTAGGTTGCGTTAAAATTACATTATCTGTTTAAATAATAATGTACATAAGTAGTTAAATTATTCTAAAGGGTCTTCAAATTATAATATTGGATTGATAGAAGAAGTAAGAGCAGGCATCCCACGTTTTGTTTTGTAAAAAAAGAAAGATGTTTAAAACAGTAAATCAAGGCGCGTGCCCACAAGGCGGCGCGGCGGCGCGGCCAGACGCAACCACAGCATAATCAAGTGTTATGATATGAGTGAAACAAAAAATATGGGTTCACTCACTGTATGATGTAATAAAACTAAAGCTACTATAGAACTTATTATTTGAATGAACCATGAGAAACATAGTGATTCAGTGGTGAGCAATCAGTGCTGGCTGAGTGATGGGAGTTTGATTCCAATATTCTCTGGTCACAAATGTTGCATTCTTTGTCAGTTTCAGTCGGGAGAGATTTAGATTTCGGGAGTCTTCCTATTGTCCTTTGATTTCATAGAGTAAGATCAAACATGTGACCTGTCAAGTCAAGTCAGAGACCCATGGGCGGCATACAATCTCTGTCACCAGGTTCGTCAGTACACACATTGAAAGGTGACGAAGACCGGTCAGTACCACACCGATCGGTTAAACCACGAGCGTAACTGTCTTTTGTTTACTACGTAAAAGCGTAAAAAACAGAACACTAACTAAAACTACTGCTGTAATGTGATCCTGTGGTACCGAATTGACCCACTGATCCTCATTTCGCTGGCGTTGGTAATCGTCTAAAAACTCGACCGCAGCGAAGCCAGCCCCCTGACCATCGGTCGCGCGAGTGTAAGTAACCGGCAAGCGAAACAATAATTATTCATTAATTCAATACAAAATGAATAATAAAAAGAATAGTGTAATTGAAAACAGTACAAAAGCGAATTTACTGTGGATTTTATACAGCATGGTATTTAATTTAGTTTGGAAACTAAATTAAGGATTTATTGTAAAATGTGCAATGTAAAGGAAATTTTAAAGTTTTACTAAAACGGCATGCTGCTAAAAGCACATAAGTTCTTAACTTAGTAAAAAAAAATAACTATGCGCCGTTTATCTATGTACAAACGCCTTTACTTTCAAAAAGTTAAATGGGCCGAGTGACTTTACGATCGCATACTTCTCAACATTAGGGGCATCCGCCGAATGTTTGGAGTCGCGTGGCAGTAACATACCACACGGGCTGCAGGGTCATTACCACGCGGCTGGGGGCGCGTTCCTAGCGCCAAGCGCTCCCGACAACGTTTACGTAACACTGTCTTTATGACACCTCTGATTAATTTTACGAGACGCCCTTGATTCTACATCCTCGAGACACTGTACCACTTTGCATAGCGTGACAGTGAACCAAAAAATGTTACTTATTTTTTACAGAAAGTTTATTTTAGGGTGCAGTTACTAACAGACAACGGTCGCCCGGATTGATCACAGTGTGATTGCGCCCTTAGAGCTCCCCGCAGACAAGCGCGACGCCAGAATGCGACGCGATTTTGCGATATGTTTCCGAAAAACAATTTCTATAGAACCGCGCGATACTACATGTCGCGGTGCATCGTCGTGCCTGTCTGCGGGAAGCTTTTATTCAGGTAAGTTACAGCTGTACCTGCAACGAAATTCATCCGGACGTTTACTAAAACGTTCAGCTAAGAACACACTTATAGTAATCTTAATTAAAGGAAGCATGGTAGGTATGTTGCATTGAGCTAAAACTTTCAGTAAAATAACGTTAACTTTTTTAACTTGTCACTAGATCAGACGACGAGTGGAAAAATATAAAAACCAGAAGAATGCTGACTTTGAAATATAAATTTGTAGTGTTTCGAAGTAAAGTTCTATTGGCAAATGTAGATTGGCTATAAGATTTGTCGGGGCGAAGCACGTGATTGTAGTGGACAACTTGTTCAGGTTAAATTATTCGGAGACAGTTCTACAGTCTCTAAATAATTATCTTCTAATGCACCATAGTTTTTTTTACGTCTCTAAATATGGCAGAGATGAATATTATGCTAAAACCACACCATATTGCGTCTTTTTTAAAGCATTTTTTTATATTTAAAGGATTCAATGGTAAAACAATTAATAACTTGGTATGCAAATAATTTTGAATACTTTGACAAACGTTAACATGAAATAAATGGATAATATGAAAAAATTAGCAGTAATAAGAAACAAATTAAGAACTTTCCAAATACAGTAACCTTATGAAATAGCGTGCAAGCGTCTTCTGAATTGCAGGCTTGTAGCCTTGCAGCCATACAACGCTATTTAGGTACAGGGACGCCTAATGAAAGTCGATTAGATGAATGTTTAGCTTTTAACGAGAATCGATTCATGTCGCCAGTCGCCAGAATCGCAGGGGTGAATCGAAACAAAACATCAAAGGAGGTTTTCACGTTAAACATTGTTAGAAATGATTTTGAGACCTTGTTAGTGACAATAAGGGCGCCATCAAATTAGCCCCAAAGAGCCGCGCGGTTGCAGCGCGGCTACAGCGCTGCCGCCGCCGCGCCGTGCTGCAACCGCTATGTTTGAGCATCATAGTGTTGTACATTTAGTTTCAACCGCATCGATAAATTGTTCAAGCTGATTTTCGTTCATGTCTGAATAATAACACGTAAGCATCATCACTAGTCGATTGATGAACCGATGCGCGACAGCAGCGCGACTGTAGTGCTGCAGCCGCGCTGCCGCCGCGCGGCACCTGGCGGCAAATTTGAAGGTGCCCTAAGTAGGGGCTTGTCGCTAAATAATAACAGCCACACGGGTCGATTGAAGGTTAAGCTACACTTGTCGAGGTCGGTCCATGGATGGGTGAACTATAACTTTATGCCAAGACCCCTCCGTGCCTCGGAATACACATTTAGCCGTTGGGTTATCTTTGACAGTTGTTACGAGTAGTCAGAACCCCGAAAACCTGACAAACATTTTAACTAAGGGGTACCCTATTTCGTTACCCAGTCACTCGGTTGTGGTCAGGTCAGATAGACAGTAGCTCTATGTAAAACATTGGTACTCAGCGTTAGACTGGAAGCTGATCCCAACATAGTTGGGCGAAAGCTAGGCAGTTAACAAAAACATCGAAGTTACGTGAATGTCTATCACACTGGAATTATTTCCCAACAGCAACTATCATCCTTGAGCTATTTTGATTATTGGTTGAACTAATAAGGGCTTTGATCAAAAGCGTGCCTTATTAGCATCTATTCTGTTGACTATTGGTATCATTTTGTTGCAGATAAAACAGGAAAATTTGACGAAGTGGAAGTCAGACTAGCACATTAAAATTACACATTTTTAAATATGGCGGCGGTAAATAGTTCTCTATTTAACCGTCAACCTATTACGGTTCATGACAAACAACAGACGAACGGACGGACAGGGGAGGCTTAGTTATAGATTGGCATACTTAAGTAGATATATAGAATCACTAAAAAAAACGGTCAAATCAGTTAGAGTAGAGTCAATGAATTTTAGGAGGAAACGACTGGGGACTTGTTTTGTTACACAAATACACATAAGTTCCGCGCAAGTTCAATTAAATCTGAGTGTGACGCGCAAAAACACGCTGAAGTTTCGTTCGTAGTAACTAGTTTGACAGCACTAAACCTTGCACCAAATAATTCTGGTTCTGCGTGTTATTGAAAAAAAAAAATGTGGAGTTTATGATTGTTCATCGGTGATTGGTGAACAATAAAATCCTTGTGCCTTTGGCAATGGAAATCGGAACAGTGCGTGCGATTTTGCTCTGCGTACTTCTTAATTGGGATAGAAAGATTTCTATGGTTTTTTGTCGCTAAGCTGACAGGGGGCATACAGAAGAATCTATACTAATAGTACAGAGCGGAATGATTTGTATTTTTGTATGTAACGAATAAACTTAAGAACTACTGGACCAATTTAAAAAAATCTTTAAACGTTGGGTAGTTATACCCAGGTGACATAGGCTAGGCTTTTTATCCTTGTATTCCCACGGGAACGGAAACAACGCGGGTGAAACCGCGTGACGTCCACTACTACTATGATATTTAACTTTAATGGATGTATTTTACCTACTATATATATTTCACTTTTATGTTAAACCTGATTGTTGTTCGTTAATTGTATCGTTGTCCATGTTTTGTTATTTTCGAATCAGTAAACTGTGATGGAGCAGTATACTTTTGTAATGGAGAAAAAGGACATTTTATAGGAACTAGCTATAAAATTCCCCTTTTCTCCAGACAAAATTATACTTCAAAGTACCAAAATAAGGTACTTACGTAATCAAGAAACTCAAAGCTATATTGATTCTATAGAAATTAAGATAAGTACCGTTCAAAGACGGCTGGTAACATGGACCTGTATGAAAAGTAGTATCATCGTAATTAGGGAATGCAATCTCGTCTCGCCGAGATCCCGATCTCGCGAGATCTCGGCCATATTTTACGAGATTGAATCTCGTCAAATTTCGTACGAGATCTCGCGAGATAACGAGATCGACAAATGCAGCGTGACGATGTGTATTTCATAGCGCGGCTGCGCGCGAACTGAATCCTGGCCGGCCGTGTGGCCGCACCTGGCGCATCTGACAGACGACTTCTGATTTTGCATGCCAAATACCCTGCAAAATCAGAAGTCGTCTGTCAGATGATACTCTCGACATGATGTGATTTTTGAGAAGCCATTTTCAGACAAACTAACTTGCCTTTCCGTACCTTGATAACTTCATCTGACTTCTACTTTAAACTTCTTTTATTTGATTAATACGATCTCACAACATTTATTTAAGAACTTGTGAAGTTAAGTTTTTGTTTTGTTGTATTTATTTACCAGAAGTAATGTTCCTATTACTCTTAATTATTGAAACTAAAGTAATAATTTACAAAAGACTACTCGTAAATATAGATAATTATTGTTATGTCACCAATATTGTAAGAATTTGAACTGATTAGCTACAGTAGGTATAATAATTATAGACATAAACAAATGTTACCTATTAGAGTTAGAGACAAATTAAAAGTACTCTGTTGATTTTTAAAATAAAACTTACATTATTTTTATAACTAAGCAACGCAGTTTCTATTTAATTACATATCATGTCAATTACTAGTTCTTAAAACAAGCATTTGCATATGTTTTAATTGCGGTTCTCCCAATCTCGCGAGATCCCGTAATTTGCGAGATCTCGCGAGACTGGGTTTTGAGTCTCGCGAGATCTCGCTAGGCGGAAATCTCGTACGAGATTGCATTCCCTAATCGTAATGTGCAATGTTTTAAATGGTCCTCTTACTGAGTCGTCACTTCGCAGTTCGATAAAGGCGTAAGTAAGAATACGTCACTTTTTTTATTGCAGTGTCGTATTTATAACGCAAATAAAGTAAAGTGAAATAAAATACACCATTCTTAATTTTTCCAATCTGATAAAAAATTAAGCCATTACACCAAAAAAGACATTTGTCGCGTCACATACCTGTTTTACATTTTTTCAGATTAAAAAATCCATAATCCTACTTAAGTAGGTACATAAAATTTGACAAAAAATATAATTTTTATTCTTACTTACGTATTTGTTTCCCTATATCAAGCTGGAATTAGTAAACGTACTTTCTAAAACGACTTGATTTTAATAAGATAATAAAGCATAACAAAATAAAGCAAAAAAGACGTAAGTAGTGTTTACCCTCTGTATTTTATCATGGTCTAAAAGACATAACCACGAGCAGTTACAGTGTCCAAATAAATTTATAAAACGATGATTGGAGTAAACAATAATACATTTGAGAATTTGTCCTAATTAAATAAGAAAAACGTGTAAAACTTAAAATATTAATTATTCTTTATACACGACTAGCAGACGTCACGCGTCCCGCGTAGTTGTCGTTCCCGTGGGAATACGGTGATAAAAAATAGCCTAAGTAACCCGGGGATTGGTGTAGTAACCCGGGGGTGTTTCTAACGGTGAAAGAATTTTTCGAATCGGTCCAGTAGGTTCAGAGCCTATTAAATACAAACAAACAAACAATCAAACTTTTCCTCTTTATATTGTTGTTTCTGAAATATTGTAAAAAAAAAGCTGGATTTTCTTACTATTTAATGTTATAATAACAAAAGATCATAAGCTCTAATGCTATGTAGATATACCAAACCAAACAGTTTTTTTGCTCTCCTATAGTAAAGTTAGATTCTTCTTACGTCTTTGTCGCACTAGGGGTGCGACTTCTAGTCTAGGTCAATAAGTTCAATAGCAATACATTTCGTGACAATGATTTTAAAGATATTTTCGAAACCATGTCATTGCTTTTGCAAGCTTTGAAGAAAAAAGTTGCATATCAGTGGACGCACAAGGCTGTAATTAGCTGACGCAAATATTAAAACAATTAATACAAAAATTATGGTGACGTCGCACCGCCAAATCGCATATATTTTAATGTGATGTCATTGAAATAAGTAATATTATAATCGTGTTTTTCTAATCTCTTAATTAAAGCTGTCTCCAACCGAGTCGATCTTGAAATGTTCTACACATTATAAAAGACTAGGAAATGGAATCAACTCAACGACTTCACTGATCACAATATCTATTTAGTAACGTATTGTGTATATCGGGAAGGGTCGAGGGGAGCCGAAGGACATTTGATTATTGTACATATCGGTACAGAATTGTTGAAGGCCAAATGGTCTTTAAAGAAGGTCAGAACGTAGTATTTGAAACGCTTTGGTTAATTAAACATATTATTTGAAGCTACGCCATTGAACATGTCTGAAATTGAAAAGATTATTCTAGGGCTCGCCGCATAGTATTTCGCAATACGAAAATGGATCATTATGTTGCACTATTTATTTATTTATTCATTTACTACCTACTCTGTTATTTACATTGACTATACTATATCTCTTCCTTTTAGTATCTGTTATCTTTATTCAGAACATGTCTTGATATGTGTTACTCAACCGTCACTCGTCCCAAAAGGTGCATTTGAAAACCAGCGTCAGACAGCATCTGTCTGACGCTGCCGCTGAAATGAGCCTCTTGGCGCAGCCGTGAGACATGCCATTTATTTTTTTACTATTTTTTGTCATTTTCTTGTTTTTACAGTGTGTGCATGTTTTTACCTGTTGCCAATAAATATTATTTCTTTCTTTCTTTCTTCTTTCAATATAATATTGAGGCACTTGTTTTTTTTTTAATCAACATTTAAATGATTTTAAAGATGTTGTCCATGGACTAAGAGCGCGAGTTAGTTCGCGTATCGAGGCAACCGCCCGACGATCGCGTGAGTCCTTGTTGTTCATGATATTGGTATGGTGAGACGGTGGATCGATTCCAGTGAGTTATACGAGCTCGATCATTATCTCTATCAACATTTCGGTAACGGCTGTGAACGGTTAAATTGTAGACTGGTTTTGACTAAAACTCAAACACCAACGTTTTAGTTTTTTAATGCCCCCCTTTTGTATAGGAAGATTTGAATCATGTTATTTTAATGAAACTACATTTCGATAACATATTATAGTCGGTACTGGGGTGCCGAATGTAAAGAATGGCACCACCCTATGTGTTCCCGTGGGTGTCGTAATTAGAGGCTTACTAGAGGATAGGCAGAAGCGTTTTCTAAGTTTTAAACAAGCATTCTAAAAACTTTTATGCCAGGCAGGTGGTCTATCCAGCCAAACTCTACTCTAAGCAGGGACAGTATTTGTAATACGTGCAAGATGATTATGGCAAGTAAAGGAGTTAATATGGTGATGTCAGTATGTCATCTTAAAAATAATTGGAAATAGAATAGAAAGATGATTATTATTATAGCCATCAAAATGTTTAAATGCTTTCAACGTTAGTTGCTGTGTTGCAATGTTTTCTAACCTCCCTAGCCAGAGTTTTAAAGTTAATCCTAATCGTCGAACGCATTCTAACTCTTTACGACAAGGCAATAAAACCAAAACAAGATGTTTTTGGTGTGACTCTAATATAAAAAGTTGTACTAGAATTACGTTACGAGCGATTTTACAAAATGTCGATATTCAATTAATTTTTTGCAAGTCGACAATCGTGCGTGTGTGTTAGACACGGCAACGCGCAGTGGGATTGTTGAGATTTTGAGGTTCGAGTACCGACACCCGCTGAGTAATCCTATAGACAGCTACGATATAGGATACTTTATAAATCTATTAATAGAAAATAATCAAACACGCGTTAATCCGCATGGGCCCACGTGACGCAGACGCCACTGCAGAATATTATTAACGTACAAGTACCTAATACTGCTGTCTTCGTCGGTCGATTTGCGTGACTGGTCTGTTACGAAAATCAATATCAAAACAATGTCTTATTATAAAGTTGGACTCCAAGGATATGGTGGTTATATAAGTAGTGTACGATGTCAATATGTATTGTTTTTTTTTTACGGCTTTGTTTGCTTTGTCTGTGAAGAATCACTGACTCCTAAGATACAGGCCTACACCTAGTTTAGGAGTCAGAGTATCTAAAAAAAAATTGTGACCTAGTAATAAGCCCTGTGTTTTCGATAGTATTTCAGAATACTTGTTAATTGTAATGGCTTTGGTAAATAAAGAATTTATTATTATTTATTTATTTATACCTAGTATTATACACATATACGCCCAATTAGATTGAATTTGGTTGAACAAGCGACCGAATTAAAAGTTTTAGACAAATAGTAGTTAATATTCGATCAATAAATTGTAACATGATTTGTGTGGGATCCCCAGACGAGAGGCTAAATGTTTATCTTAACTGGGTAAAATAAACAGAAAACAATGTCTTGTAGGAAAACCGCCACCATGTAACAATTCCCTTTTATTTCCTCCACGCGAATTCTGATTCGTGTTACGTGTTGTTTTATTTATTATCTAGCTGAAGTCTACTTCCAAGTCAAGATTCCACTTACTATCATTGCCTCATTGGACATTTAACACTGTAGGGATACTCACTTTGATGCTTATCAGCTAACTGTATAAGAGGATTTGGAAGGTCTCGCCGCCTGTAGAAGCACATGACTTTTGCTTCCACGTTTCCAGACGGCGTCTTGTTCAGCTCCTCTATCCGTCGGATCTGGTACGGAGACGTCGACGACGTCTCGAAATAGACGCAGTCTGCAGACAAACATAATGGACATTGGTTAGATTGGGCTCTACGTGCTACCTGCAACAGTTTATTGTAAACAGTCTAATTTCTATTCGTAAAGTTTATTTACAACAGGCTCTAAGACAGATATAGTTTATTTGTAGAGCAGGAGAAAAGGTATAAAATTAATAGCAATGTTATTAGACTCAAATCCAAACTGAGCATGTAAGGTGGGTATTATCATAGTCGATAAATTTTTGTTCTCTAAAATATTGATTGGCATTTTAATATGTCTCGTAAGAATTTATTTTAAAAACTTTAGACAATCGCAATGGAACATTACCGCCGACTGCATTTATGTTTCTTCGGAAAATTTTAACGTTTTTTCCTAGACCACAAGTTTTAACACTGGGTGTGGAAGTAGTTGGTGCGGAACGGATGGTTGCTGTTAATCCGTACCTGCGATACTTATGTAAGTTGTTGTGCCACATGGACAACTAATGTAAATGGCGTCTTTTTACCGTTACTCCGTACAACACAACTAAATAACACGCGCGCATAATGACACGCTTGAAACCTTTCATTTCGAACCGTAAGCGCGTCAGTTTTGGACGATTAACCTCCTGACAATACTGGCTATGGCTGTGTTAAGAAAGAATACAAGTGACGTGGACTCCTAATCACTCCACTCACCAATCGGGATGGTACCTACTTTGGAAAAACAGAAGTTTATATAGTAATATTGACTCCGAACAGTTTAGAAACACTTGATTTCACTTGGTTCCTTTATTCTATAGATAAGACATCTACAGCCAAACTAAGAGATATTTAAATTCGGCTAGGGTCTAACTGGAATAGTGCAGTTGATAGCAGTAGTAAAACAGACTAATCTAGTATGTATCTATACATATCATGGTACGTACTCAATACTTTTGCAGACTTTTGGGCTGTTTATTTAATTTCCGTTCTTTTTGTTCGTTAAGTCAGGACTGGAATAATTTGAAAACTCGTGCCGCTTTATAATCACCAGAAAATAGATTTCTAGTAGATCTCATATTTCGTATGAAACTTTCCATTTTGGTGCGATCGCGAGGTGAACTAAAATTAACTTACGATGAGACGTGAATTCACGTGTATTAGATACGAAAGAGCGCTTTATTTTTTCATGTATTTACTATTATAATTGGGATGTGATGCTTCCTGTTAGGTTATTATGACACTTAGATGTATTTACAGTTTCATTACAATGTAGTTAGTTAACGTTCGGCTAAGCATTTATTGAAAAGACCATAATAATGATGTTAGGCTGAGTTGAGGCCCTTTTGGCGTTATAATCTTGGTTTTCTGCACAGTTCTGGAGTGGTGTTTATATTTTTTTTATATTTAAACTATATTGTGAAGGTCAAACCCATTTCGATTAGATTCATCTCGTGAGAAATGTTTTAAAGCATCCGATAAACAATAAAAAAGGGTTGTACATATTGAATTGATCCTTGTTTAAGAAAGGCTCGTAAAAAGCATGAGTCGACCTGGCGTTTACAACATACAACACCAGTTCATATCAATAGGTATGCATGTAAACGCATAGTTCATCTACACATGGAAATGTTATTAGCCGGCCAATATACTAATGTTACGGATACGTCTATATGTATGATATTACCTATAGTTATGTATGTGCGTAAGTTGGGGCATTATGCGGCTGATAGCGATGTTAACGCCCGTTCAGTTTTGCCAAGAAGTGTATTTTTGGAACGTGTCAATAAGTAAGTGTGTAGTAAATTTAGCCTGGACACGTCATCACAAGAGGGAGGGGAATGATTGAATTCACACAGTAAGATTTCGCGTGGCGACTCTTTACTTGGGTTTCTTTTGTTGTTAATTACCATAACTGGCTTCAGGGTCACCTGTTACGAGTGACATGCACACAGTTTTCCAGTTTTAATAAAAATTGTATTAAAATGAACATCCGCCTATACGAAACGATCAAATGCTTGATAAATGATAAGTGGAATAAAACTTTACGTCTCTGATATTCGTTCTTTACATTTATGATAATTATAAGATTGGTAATCAAACACATTCTCATACGTAACACAAACCATTTTTCCCATGAGGGTAAGCAGAAACTACAGTACGATCCCTACATACTTCAAAGTACCTACTACTATTTTATTGTTAATCAAATTATTGACAAAACACGAGATTTAGCAGTAATTAAAAAACATCAATGTTCAAACTGCGGAACAAAAGAAGGAGTCTTAAATAATATGCTTGGTATCGATATGGCACCTCGATACATAGAGGTCGCCGGAGGTTATTGTTTTACACCATTTTTTACTCATTTCTTTTCTGTTGTTTTAAATCACTGAGACATAACATCTTTTGAAATAAACATATTTTTTTTTAGGGTTCCATAACTATAGGTATGTATACATAGTAAAAGGGCCCAAGGGGTCATTCGACATTTCGTCTGTTTATCTGCCACAACCAAAATACTGCTGTTTATTTGTTGCACTGAAACATGGTAGCCCTTTTCAATTGTAATTTAATTTAAAATAGTTTGCACATTATTACAACTTTTAGTTTCGTTCTTCATGGGTACCAACGGATCCCTATTAGCTGTTAGTAAGCAGTATCTCATAAACCGTTATACGTTGACAGTAAAACAACAACAAAAATATTTAATATAAATTAAAAGGCATACATGATCGTTAAGAAAAACAAGACAACGAAACGAAAGAAAGAAAGACACGTAATAAATTCGACATGTTTTGCTTGATATAGTACGGAACCCTTCTCTGCCGACTCCGATTCAGACTTCCTCGATTTTTTTCATTCATCGACCGCAAAGTTTTGGACTTATGATCAAAATGTCTCTAAAACTGTCACTGACGTTTGCGTAGCCAAAACTTAAGTAAATCTGGTTGATAATTAAAAATCCTTTCCTTTAGAAAGAGACTACGCAGTCGCATCAAACCTACGGGACCCTCGGTTGGATAGTCCGAGTCTTTCTTTGCCGGAATTTTAATTAAGTATCTTCAGTTCCATTTTTTAATGAGTACGTTATTCGACCCTGCCCGTCAGACCACTTGTAGTTAACTTTTCGTTTTATTTTTGTTATACGGTGCGTTTGTACAAATGCTTAGAAGCATTGAGGACATTGTCACCGGTGTGATTTGTTCCTCATAAGTTTTATGATACGACTGATCCAAATGAGGAACTAATCGCGGAGAATTTGATGATTATGACATGAAATAAAATGATTTATTATGCAGGTGGATATTGACAACACTTTTACACGTATTTTATTTCTTTTTTAAACTAGCTGAGGTCGGCATTTCTTGACTGACTACCTCGGGGAACTCTTTTTAAGTCCAGAAATTAAAAATATTGACAACATTTTCGTGTAACAAACCACGCAAAGCAGAGAGAAAGAGTAAAGAACCGATTCATAAATGGTGTAAAGTTTTATTGAGTTTTTCTATGTAATTTCTCAGTAGCAGCCCGGAGTTTGAATCCGGTTGATGGCAATGGGCTCGCCCCATGTAACATGGGACTCAAATGAAATGAAATGAAATGAAATGGGATGAAATGTAAGAAATGACCCTTTGAGATATACAGGCGTGATGTTTAGTTTTATTGTAACAGTGAATGAGTGTACAGAGAAGAAGAAAAACGCTACCCAATGTGTCAAATTTCTTTGATAGCTTTTCAATTTTATTACGAATAGATTATGGTCCATTTTCAATTGGGAAAATTGCACAGTTTGGGGTAGCTTGATGATGTTGGAGTCTGTATATGAGATATTAAAGTTTTTACTCGACGAAATGACCTATTTGATCGATTCACTGTACAGATATTTTAATTTTACGTCCGTATATTACAGATTACCAAAACAGGTGAGCTAACAATACAAACATTCAATGAAAATATCTAAGCTCATCTTATCAATTGAAACTAATTAACAAAACATTTTTTTTTTTTAATTTTCGTCAACCATATTGTACTACCTAGCTGACCCGGCCACGCGTTGCTGAGGCTCACCAGGGCTATCTATCTCTCAGGATTGGTTTCCGCACTCAGTCCCAGTTTGGACCATTGTGCGTGCTCACCAGGAGGTCAAGTCTGCTGTTGCAATCGTGTCTCAATGACCGGTCAATGATCGATTTTTGACGTATAACGTCAAAGTTTTGACACATTTCCCATACAAAAACTGTCAAAGTTGTCAAATATTCGATTAATGACCGGTCATTAAGACACGATTGCAATAGTAGACTCGACCCCCAGGGCTGTTCCGTATCTCTGTTGACGGTTCATAGTTCTGATTACTGGGCTAAAGTGTTCAACGATTAACTGTCAAATAGTTTCGTGTTTCTAGGGTAACGTCAAACACACTAGCAGAGATGTGACAAAGCGTACCATACCCTGTCTGAGAGTCGACGTAACTTGAAGTCCACTTAAAGTGCAATACATTTTTTTTTTAAATTCTCAGTTGTCATCAAAGTTCTGTGTGTTCTGTGTGTCTGCAGCGCTGTTATTCTATCAGAATAACAGCGCTGCGATGTTTATATTTTTAAATATCGCAGCTAATGCTGAGATAGGCGCCTTTTTGGTCTCGCACAGGTCTTTTTATTATTATTTATTTTTATTTTTGTCTTTAGTTTTTTAATCTTTCTTTTTTTATCTGTATTGCTGTTCTTTTGTTTTATGTCTTGTGCGTCCAAATAAAATATTTTCTTTCTTTCTTTTCTTTCTTTCTAACTGGAAGCTACTTAGGTAGTCACTGGCAATGAAAAGATAGCCTTTAGCTCTGCTGACCGTATAATGTTAGTTACACAGATACGAAGTTTATCCCGGACAAAAATCGTGACACGAGATTTTTATACGTCAAGATTTAAAGTTAAACAATTACTGAAGTGTCTTTTGATTGGGTAAAGTGAAGACTCTTGCAAACCCAAATCGTATATTATCACCACTGAATTCCCTGAAGGGTTAGCAAGAAATGTACCTAAGAACACTCATCTATACTAATACTATACAGAGGTAAAATTTGTTTGTTTGTAAGTTTGTATGTAGGGGGTAATCTTCGGAAGTAAAGATCAAATTTTAAAAAAATATTGCACTGGTGGAAAGCTACACTATTCCCGGATGACATAAGCTACTTTTTATCCCTGTAATCTCACGGGAACAGGAACTACGCGAGTGAAACCGCGAGACGTCTGCTAGTATTTCATAAGTTAACTTCCAATTTCTTAAAAATCATTCTGAAATGACAATTGTAGAAAGATTTATCATTCATAGAGAGCGGGGTCAGACTGTGGGCAGAAGGTGGAGAACAGTTGATCATTAGACTGGGTTACAAACAACGTCAATATTGTTACAGCTTTTTGGCTATGTGCGCCAATGAGATTAAAGTTGTGGCAATCTAAATTTAAAACTGTTTTTTGAGGAATATTGTTTTATTGCACGCTCGAGTTTGTAATATTAATACTGTAATACATTTATATTGTACACATTTATCTCACATTTTTTAAATGTGGTTTTCGTAAAAGTAAATATTTTAAAGTAAATCGATTTAATTCGGTTAAAAAATGGCTTTTGACGGTCACAACACTGCGGTAACCAACGAAACGATAAAACATTGGAATAACGTCCTATCAGAATATTAATCAAAGATTAATTCTGGATGAAAGACTGGCCTGTTGGTCTAGTAGTTAGTGACCCTGACTGCTATGCCGGAGGACGTGGGTTCGATTCCCACCCAGGACAAATGTTTGTGTGATAAGCATGATCATTTGTTCTGTGTCTGAGTATAATTTATCTATAATATGTATGTATTTAGAAATACTTATATAAGTATGTTTATCAGCTGTTTAGTACCCATAACACAAGCTCTTAAGCTTAACTTGGGACTAAATGGCGTTGTGTAAAAAGTTGTGGAATATTTATTTATTTCATTCGTATTTTTGAGTGCATTTTCTCAACATAATGTTAAAAAAACTTAACGCTTACTACTGATGCCAGTCGTTATAGTGTGTGGGTAGGTACCATAATAATTAATTAGGATCATGAATTTGATTATTCGTTTTTTTACTTACACGTACATTTAGTATATAAAGAAATAGAAAGAAAGTAACGTCAAAATGCACTTCTTAGATTGCTACAACTTTACTTGTATAATGTTATTTTAAACCTTATAATGTTTCTATAGCTCATAGACAAATTTTGATACAGTAAACACGAGATTTTAAAAATACAAAACGGCGGGAAACTAAACTAAGGAAGAAAAGTCACAGAAGGAAGTCAACAATAACAACTGGAGACGGACTGCGTAATAGTGAAAGAGTTTAAAATAATTGTACATAAAACATGATACGGTTAGGACTTATCCGCGCGTATTTGCAGACTATACAATTTCGATCCTAACGCTAGCCTTCGAAAATAAAACAATCACCTGAACTCTTTTATCTTCAAAAATATTAATTAGGTTTGTTTTGAGCAACTTAAATCATAGAAGACATCGCGTTGATGATTAGCCAGTCTGGTCCTATTTTATCAGTGATCGAATAGAGAAGTAAATAAAACATGACGATGATTGTTATAATCTATGTAATAACAATTATAGGTATTGATGTTTGTTGGTAAGTGCATCACTTGAAAATTCTTAATAATAATTAATTCTTAATTCTTCTTAATTCATAATATCTTCTATAATAGTCCTAATTAGTCTTTAGTGCAAATGTCAATTCAAAAAGTTTAGAGAAATATTTTTACAATTCGGGACAAAATAACGTCCATTTTTTTAAAAATAAAAACGATTGACGACTTTTTGGACTTTAATACATTTCATTTTGTATATTATTTAAAGTGGGCGCCATTAAGAAACGATGAATGCAAGTAAACAAAACTAAAAAAAAATCTAGTCACACAAGAGTTCTGACACCGGCTGGCAGATTCGAATGAAACCTTGCTCGCAAAAAAAGAAAAGAGGTCTAGGAAGCAAATTCCCAAGGTCTTAATGTTTCGTTTATTATATTTTTAATCGAAATATGGGCATAATGAATCGCATTCATTGATACTGCTATATTTGGCTAGATATTGGCTACGTGGTTGTAACTATACATACATACTACAATACTACGTTGTCTGGCATTGGTGAACCGCGTTGTGTGTTCGCCTGACAGTGATTTCGTGGTCGTTTGTATACGCAACAAAGCGTTGGTGTCGATTCGTTCAGTCAATGAACGTTTTCACGGCCTAATACGTGGTTACTACATAATTTACTTAAATCTAAGTATTCCGTATACACACTGTCCTGTACAAGTTCATAGCTCAATGAAAATTTATATGTACAAACACAACTATGTATTTCGTTTCGCGGTTTATTTAGGAGTTAGTACACTTGTATGCTTTTATGAGACAACACAATGCATCTTAGCGTCGTATTAGCTCTAACCATGTGGATAAGCTGGTCTTTGTAAAATCACAACTGTAACTCTTTCTACTATTTTACTGAACGAACTTCCGTTCAAGTTTACGAGTTCATACACACTAGTTCTAGTGTGTTTAAAATAAATAAAAGGGGTAAAGAATCATCTGCCGTCCATCTCGGTCCGACGACAGACAGCAACCAAATTTACGTATCATCTGTGATGTCATAGACCGGTACTCAGTTGATATTACTATTTCTTATCTATACTACACAATATAAACAATCGTTTAAGTTATTGCGGTAAAATTGATATTATGATTTATGAAACAATAATTGGAACAGAGCGAATTGTTAATTCATGAAACCCAAGATAGCGGTGTGATTTTCGTCAGCTTAGTGTATTTGTGATGTTAATGAGTTGATGTTGACAAATTACAACGATGTTTTAATGAGCCTACTGGATTTCTCATTTGTGTAATATACGAATCGGTGCTGGGAATTAGGTACTCGTAAATGCAGCACTTGCTTGACAATTGGCAATGTAGGTACCTATAATATGAACCTATTGGCAATAAAGAGGAAATGTGGCCATTTGTGATCTAGATTGACGTAATCATTGGACAATTGGCCCATTACATTTTTGTTTCGTATTTTTATCGCGCCTAAAAATGATAGCTCAGGGTAGTTTTTTCTGTGGGTTGTGGCTATAAAATTTTCTGGTAATATTGTGGTATAGCTTAATGTTAGACGATTTATGTGGTCGAAGACTCTTTAACCTTTCAATCGTGTCAATTAGAGACACAATAGAAAGGCAATGACAGCGCGGCCACCGGTGTCCTCTCGGGGTTTAATGAATTAAGTTTTCTTCTAGCCTTCTACTAAAATCTATCTTTCGGAATTAGGTAGGTAGGTTTTTACTCAATAATCCGGTGAAAAGTACCTATAAAGGAATGCACATTGATCTGAAAATAGTTCGTAAATCACAGGACCGATTTTGATGGAATTCTCATTAGATAATAAAACGTCGCACTTTGTATTCTTCAGATAAGGCAATGTGATAAGCTAAAAGCGAATTTAAAGTGACAGTTTGCCTTTCATACAATAACTGTTTCTATGCAAAACCGGTAACGTTTTATAGGCAGCAAACACAATTATAAAATCTGGACGCTGCCAGCTACAATAACATTTAAGATAGTTGAGTAACGTAAGTTGAACAAACCGAAGATTAAACTGGAGTCAGGAAACCAGAGACCAGTGATGGTGCGGAGCAGCGTCTGGTACAGGTTTTTATTTATGGGGATCTTATTGTTGGGAATTAGTCGGATGAATTGTTCGCACCAATATCGGTTTTATGGTGGGACTATTAAACTTAGGAAGCCGTTTAGATTACGCGCGCGTGGTGGTCAGTTAGACCTTTATGATCAGGGGCTCGAGTCTGCTATTGCAATCGTGTCTCAATGACCGGTCATTGATCGAATATTTGACAACTTTGACAGTTATTGTATGGGAAATGTGTCATAAGTTTGACGTTATACGTCAAAAATCGATCATTGACCGGTCATTGAGACACGATTGCAATAGCAGACTCGACCCCCTGTTTTGATGTAATTTAAATGTTGTTAAGATAAAACATGATCATGACCCTATCTCTGAAATAGAAACCCTTGCAAATGGTTGATTTCAAATAACACTTTCCGAAACCATTTTGGTGACTATATTTGAATACCTATCCAGTAATGTTTCCGCGGTTTAGAACAATGTAGGTATTTTCCTGTGGTTCGCATGAAAAAAACGATCGCATAAATCTCTTCTCTGTTTAAATTTTTGCATGCTTTACGGTAGAATCACTTGAAACATGTAATTCTTATAACACCATTGTAACAGTGTATTCAGCGAAAATAAATGATTTGATTTTTGATTTGGTTTTTGATTTTGCCAACTAAATACGCTAGCTTTACAATCAAATGAAAACGTCTAACTATCGAAACGAAACTCATTGCTAATCCTTTTAATGAGGAACTAATTAGTAATTTATTAACTGTGCAGTTGACTGTACATTGGTTTGTTTAAAGTTACGTCATGCGATTATGGCTTTAACTATTATTATTAGCGCGAGATATAAAGAGGAAAATAGTTGTAATAAGAAGAATAAATTTACTGTGCCATACAGCATTTGAAATGTATCAGTAGAAAAAAACATTTACTCAATATTATTTAATTCTATGTACAAACTAGCACTAGATATTAAAAGTCAGACAAGGTAGTTGGATTACAGCCTATGCTTAAGTAATAGGTCAATGAACTCATACTTTCACATGTCTGAAGGTTAAATTAAACAAAATGTGGAGTTTTATGTTTACTGTCATAACTATGTATAAAATTGTTGTGTAGTAAGAAAATTAAGTGTGTTTAGGGGAAACTGTCAAGGTGGCATTCAATTATTAGGACTATAAGCACTAGTAAAAGACAGTACAAAGCGGACTTAATGAGGCATTTTCTACCAGTCTACCTCTGGCATTTGATATTTTATGTAATTTTTTATTCCAGTGAAGTTTTGCTTTGGTTTATCACATTGAAAATGTGGTAATTATATTACAATATAATTAAAAACAATAGTATAGTTTTCGATATTATATTTGCTGCTAACAGCAAAATTTTTACTTAATCTTCTTATTCACAACAAATGTAAGGAATTTCAAATATGCGAGCTACCTTGAAAGAATTTTTTAATTAATTGTTTGTTTCCTATGAGGATAAGAAGCATTTTGTGTCGTGTTGTTTTCTTTCCATCATCACAATGTGTGGCATTAGAAATACCAAATTTAAAAAAAAGTTAATTTAAATTACAAATGGTCCTAGTTGGTTAGTGTTACATGACTCAGTATTGTAATATTGTAACACTCAAGTAAATAAACAAAATGTACAATAGTTGTCTAAAGCATTACACAAGAATTGAAAACTAATTCTCATTTAGACCAATTAGGTACTGTTATGTTATCAATTACTGCTACAGAAAGGGAGTAATATAGTAATCCATAACTTGATATATAAGGAGATACATTAAACATCGCTTTTGTTGTCATCAAACAGAGAGTATTTCTCAAAAGCACACGAAATCAAAGGAAAATTTTCTAAAATCATCAAATACAACTTTATTGTTTACCTATTTCAGTGTTTCATGGCAGCTCAGATTAATATGTGACTAAAATAGATTTCAGTAACCTTGATAGCTGAAGAGAATTGTTTGTAGGTATGTTGTTATTGTTCATGTCAATCAAGCAAAAGAGTAATAGTGATCATATTTTAACCGTAGCTAAGTTTTATAAACTTTTTCAAGAAGCATGGGACGTTTACTTCTGATGCCGCCATAGCTTATTAATAAAGTTCAGTGCTAAGGAAAAATCCAAGGTAGCAAATCTGGGTCAAGTCATTCTTTGTCCGATACAAGTGTATTATGTATGCAGGCATTTTGAGGTCAATACAAAAATGATAAATTCAGATGTATCTGAAATAAGTAAGTAAAACATGTATCTTAAATATTCTCATTTATTCAACAACTGATAGTTGTAATTAATTTTAGGGTGCATAATAATTTAGGGATGGCCATGATTAAACATTGCCATAGATAAGACAAAACTAAAAAAACTTTTGATGGTCAAAACAAAGGCTCAACAACCTTTTGGAGTGGCATTACACTATTTGATGGGAAGTTAACATAAAAGGAAGAGCTAATTAACATTCGACGCGAGGTCCGCGGAGCGCGGCACGCGGCGCCCGCGCCCGGCTCCCGCTAACACCAGCGACACCGAAGCGCCGGCACTCACACACAACTAACAAAACTAACCCCAATAACCTACACAACTACTCATCCAAAACTCCCGGAAACAACACAGTAACCCCCAAGCCATCAACGACCCCCACATATACAAAATACTCCAACAAAATGTTTTGACAACATCGAATATAACCTAAAATCTCGTGTTGAAACCATCAAAACTTCGTCAAACAATCCCTAAAAATCATAAACGCCGTCAGATGATTGCAGGCGCTTCATGTCTAACCACCCGCACGCAGATACGCAAGCCGATACAATGATACCTAGATGCAATGCTAATGTCCTATTTGACGAATTTTGGTAAAATAAATATAACTCTTCCGCAAACAAGGCTTTGCCGCGATGTTTTACACGCAAACCTTTAGATCGGCTTGAATTCAGACAAGTAAATAGATGTAACTAACTGAACTAATTAATGTGAGCAATTAATGAAGGTACGACAATCAAAGCAAAGCACCGCTAGCTAGTCGGCTGGCGGTGAACCGGCGAAGCTACAACAAAAATAACCAATTATTGCCACTTACCGCCGACTCTGTACATATTCGCAGCCATTTTTATACACAATCACTATTCATTAACACTTAATTAATCTACATCTGACACAATTAATAACTATAACACTATGTAATTGAGCTTTTAACAATGTTTTTCATCACGTTAACTCCGGACGCCTTTCGCTGATCGCCATTTTCTTTCACACTACTAATTTGGCCAGTGCGCAGTCGCACTTTTTGGCGTAAACTTCCTGCTCTTCAAACAAAGCAATGACATGTCATTAATTTTGTATCCACTAATTATATTAGAATGTTTGTTCTTAAACCATTAAATATGAATTATTTTACAAATAATGTCCATAATTGAAATATAATTTACTATGTCCTAAAAATAAAAAAATATTTCATTCAAGAACGTTTCATTACTACTCAGAATGTCCACAACTGAACCGTTTGTTCCACACATATTTCATAATTTTCAAAAATATTTTACACTTTTACAATTGAAACGTTGCTCATCACTGTTTTATAATACAATTTATACGAGAATTATTTAATGTTCAGTTAGAACGTGTATTTATTTATTTTTTAGGTTTTTTTATTCCTGTATGTGTGTAAAGGAACGCGTCACTTTAAGCCATAGACAAAGACGCCAAACTTGTTGAAGTATCTATGAAACATCTTCTTCAATCTATGGATAGCCGTAGACAAATCCATAAATATCCAAAAAGATTTTCACGCAAAAGGTGACTAATTATTTCGTATGACTAATTCGAAACATAACAAAAATTAAGTTCAATTCAACAAAATTCAATTCAAAATAAAAGTATTTCCGAAAATATGTTGCGTTTTCCAAAATGACGTGGCCTATGTGACAGCTGATTTGTCTATGATTTTGACAATTGCCATTATTGCCAAATCAGCCAGCCTCTCCCGTTTGCTGAAAATTATTGTAAAATCCCAATAACAACGGATTTCTGAATGAATACAAAGTGAAACGTTAACATATTGCATATGTGGCTGGTCTTGAGTGGCTGCATGCACACTTGGTACGTAAATTGAAGAAATTACAGATATATTCGCGTTTGTAATCGACTGTTTGCTAAATCTGTGAATTATCCATGTTTCGTTTTTAGATCGGCGATATGGCCACGTATGAAGAGTTTATTCAGCAGAATGAAGATAGAGATGGCATACGGTTCACGTGGAACGTGTGGCCTTCGAGTAGAATCGAGGCTACCAGGTTGGTGGTTCCGCTGGCATGTTTGTACCAGCCGCTGAAGGAAAGGCCTGACTTGCCGCCGATTCAGTATGAACCTGTGCTGTGTACCCGGAATACATGCAGGGCTATCTTGAATCCGATGTGCCAGGTGGACTACAGAGCCAAGTTATGGTCATGCAACTTCTGTTTCCAGAGAAACCCTGTGAGTACTGCTGAATTTATGGTTTTATTACTGTTATTTATTTAAAGCGGTTTGCGAGATGTTGCCTGGTTTATTATTTATTTTTGGTAGCTCAGCTGGGTAAGAACCCAAAAGCAGGTTCTAGTTTTTCTAAGAATGTTTGGTCATGATCATCCTCATCATTCATTTCTTTTCTTAATAAACTAGTGCGCAGAATAATCTTTGCTTATCTACCATATTTAAATAAAAAACATTCTCCTAGTGCATTTCATAAGTATTTCTGAAACCAGAGTTAACTATGCTTTTTGAATTTATTTTGGTAACTATAATTGCAGTTTGTTGAAATAGATACTAAATTCCCTTGGATTTAACATGGTGGATGATGCAAGGCCAATTAAGTTCAAGTATCATTGCTAATTTTGTAAGAAGCTTAGTAGCAGATGATTCATAGTTTTCATTTATGTTTTTGCAAAATGTATTTAAATTATACATAAATACACTATTCTCATTAGAGCAGAAACTTTGTTACCATTCTTTAAAACTCCTTTTGGTTTGTTAACATTCATACATCTGGTCAAACATTCATTTATTTATTATTAATTTTATTGTAGTTTTGAAAACCATGTAAACAGCTTACTGTGTTCCACAGTTCAAGGATTGCCAACAAAACCCTAATTCATTAATTCAAACTCCCATAATGTTGTAAAATCCAACTAATATTGTAAATGAGAAAGTTTGTATAGATGTTTGTTACTCTTTCACGCAAAAACTACAGAATGGATTTAACAAAATTTTACAATAATATCGCTTACTAGCAGACGTGCCGCGGTTTCACCCGCGTATTTCTCGGTCCCATGGGAATACAGGGATAAAAAGTAGCCTATGTCACCCGGGGATAGTGTAGCTGAACAACAGTGAAATAATTTTTCAAATTGGTCCAGTAGTTTAGGAGCCTATTCAATGCAAACAAACAAACAATCAAACCTTTTCTCTTTATAATATTAGTATGGATACGTCAGAATTACACATAGTAGGCTATAATTCTAATGACCTTGGGTATGAAAATAAACTACTATTAAGACAAAGTCGTGGGCACCAGCTAGTTTAACATAGACCTATCATAATAAACTTTTCATTTCAGTTCCCACCACAATATTCAGCTATATCGGAACAGCATCAGCCCGCCGAGTTGATCCCCAACTTCTCCACCATAGAGTACACAATAACTCGAGCCCAGACTATGCCACCTATCTACCTGCTGGTAGTTGACACATGTTTGGATGAGGAGGAACTCGGGGCACTTAAGGATTCACTCCAGACATCGCTCAGTCTTATGCCGCAAAATGCCCTTGTTGGTCTGATCACATTTGGACGAATGGTGCAGATTCATGAGCTAGGTAAGTGAGATATCAAAACTAATTGAAGAGAACTTGTCATAATATACAACATTATAAGATAAAGATACCGGGCTGGAATCCCCAGCTCCGCGTCAAAGCGCGTATTTTGCGTCTGGGCCATAATCTACCACGCGGGCCCAGTGCGAATTGGTAGATGTCACATGCCGGTTTCCTCACAATGTTTCCCTTCACCGTTTTTGAAAGCATTGGTGATAATAGTAGATTATTAACCAAGGGCTGTATGACATCAATTGCATACGAGTTCGCTCAGGCCTAATTAACCCGAGTATGCAATTGATGCTTACGCCCGAGATAAATACTCTGCTTTACATATCGATTGTGAGGTAAGTAAACAACAAGACAGCAGGTTTCAATGAACATTTATTAAGAAGAAAAAAATGTGTATTTAATTAAAATTAATTATTTTCGCGATGCTTTCGCGCCTACTAGTAGACTGCCTTTTTTTTTCACGCACGCAAGCGCGTCAAATCTTGCTGGCCAGTTTGATTTTTAAATCGATTCCATCTAACATACGATGTGAAAACAAATAGTTCCATATTTAAAATAAAATCTTTATAAAATAAATTGTCTAGATTCCGATTCGAGTAATTAATCGATACCGAGAAAAAAAAAATAACTTTTTAAAAATATTCTTCGTGCAGTATGAGTATGACGGTTCTTTTTTCAAATTCCAAAACCTATGCTGTAATGATAGTCATACACCCCGGCATTCAGGGGTGTAAGGGTGTACTTACAGAGCAAGAGATATGTAAAATAAATTACACAAAGTAATGCTCCTGCCTGGGTTCGAACCCTCAACTTATTGTTCGTAAGTCGGGCCGCCACCACTGGGCCACCACTGCTCTCATATACAACATATTTTTAGTATGTACGAACAAACACCAAACTTGGAGTTTGGAGGCCGAGTGCATGCGATTATAGCCTTATTGGTGGTGATTCACGCGAAGTAAGACCCTGTTACTGAACTGTTATGTAACAAAATGTATAGAAGAGCTGGTGATTATCCTATAGCAAAAGTTGTTCAAAATGAAGATTACAACAACCCCTGGTCGTGTGTTTTTAACCCCCGACGCAAAAAGAGGGGCGTTATATGTATGTTTTATGTCGATGTCGGTCTGTCTCTGTGTGTGTCTGTCGGTAGCATCGTAGCTCTTAAACGGATAGACCAATTTCATAGCAGTTTTTTTTCATTTAAAAGCCTGTTTTATAGACTAAAAATAAAGTTGCTTACAAAACATTACTATCATTGCCATTTAAAGTCATCAAATATGCAGCCTTAGTTTTACGTATTGTAATCTGATTTAACAAAATTCTGATCAAGGTCTTTTAATGCATAATGAACTTGATTATTTAAAGTAATATTAAGAAAACTAAAATATTGGAGAAAAAATATTTATGAGTATTTTTGAGGACTCAAAATTAGAAAGAAAGTAAGTAGAAAAAATATTTGGGAAAAAAGGCTCACAATAGTAAATAAAATTAAAAGAATAGTTAAATGAAAAGAAATTAATAAATTGAAATAACGATATTTTAGCAAAAATGCCAGACAACTTCTGGGTGACCCTGATTTAATTACAGTGAATGGCTCTCAAATAGTTTATTTTATTTATGCCCATAATAAGTCTTTAATAATCCCACTGCTGGGGCACAGGCTCCTTCTCTGTGAGTGGTAGTGAGCCGTAATGTACCACGCGGGCGCAGTGCAGATTGGTAGATGTATGTCTTCGATTTTTTGGACGTGTCGGTTTTCCTTAACGGTTTTGAGAACAGTGGTGGGTGATGAAATAATTTACACATAGTAAAGCCTGTCTGGGCTAGAGATGGGTAATTGTTCGGGTTAAAACCCAGTTTTGGGTTATAACCCAGTTATCACCCGTTTCATTTCACTCACTGGGTGGTTTGGCGATGGCGGGGTAAAACCAAAATATTTCTGATTCTTGGAAATATTTCTTGAAAACATTTCTGGTTAAAACTGGGTTAAAACCCAAATCGCCCAGTTTTAACTCGAATGGGAAGATTGGGTTTTAACCCACTACCCATCTCTAGTCTGGGCTCGAACCTCTGATCTACAACGCGGCCGCGCTCAAGTTATTTATGCAATACTTTCAAATAATGAATTCATATCACAATTCAAAAGTTTCCTGTCTATAAACTCTTTATCAGTAAGTTTATGTGATATGTAGGTACATGTTTTATCTTCACAGTAAATTATAGTATTACATGACAAAACTGTTAAGTAATTGTGTATTAACTTTCACTTCCTGCATGCTTACCTACATTTCCTTGCCCATTCACATGTTTTGAATTTGATGACTGATATGAAACATTTGGCTGAAAACCAAACGGTAGATACAATCTTTTGGCTTTGGGCCAAGTACGTTTACTCGAAATATTTTCGAAAGCTAAGGTAGCTTACGAACGTAAATTACTAGTACCTATATAGAACTTGTTTCGGAGTAAAACAATAAATAATAATACTGGCCCGTTACTGTCTCACTGCAGGGTAAAGGCCTCTTCTCATACAGAGAAGGCACGAGCATTGATCACCACACTTGCTGAAGGCTGATTGGCGATTTCAAACTTATATTACTAAAAGTTCAGGTTTCTCCACTATGCTTTCCTTCACCAATGTCAATGAAGTCTGAGATAAACTTAGACGTCATCTATTTTCCGAGAGATCATTAGACCAGTGTTGTATTCTTAGAACATCATAATGTGATCCCCTTATTTTTTTTTCTTCAGGTACAGAAGGCATATCAAAGTGCTATGTCTTCAAAGGCACAAAAGATTTGTCAGCCAAACAGATTCAAGAACAATTGGCGATCGGCCGCGTCAACGCACCGAACACGCAACAGAGAGCCGGAGCTCCCGCGCCACAACCACCAGCGCACCGGTTCCTACAACCTGTTAAGACATGTGACATGGCATTGACTGATCTTCTTGGAGAGCTCGGACGTGATCCTTGGCCTTTAGGCGTTGGAAAGAGACCGCTACGTAGCAGCGGTGTTGCTCTCTCATTAGCCGTCGGACTTTTGGAAGTGACCTACCCCAACACTGGTGGAAGAATCATGGTGTTCCTCGGTGGACCTTGCTCTCAAGGGCCTGGTCAGGTGGTCAATGATGAACTGAAGCAGCCCATCCGTTCTCACCACGATATTCACAAGGACAATGCTAAGTATATGAAGAAAGGTATCAAGCATTACGAAGCACTGTCGCTGAGGGCGGCGACGAATGGACATTCGATTGATATTTACTCGTGTGCCTTGGATCAGACTGGACTTTTGGAGATGAAGCAGTGTTGTAACTCTACTGGGTGAGTACAATTGGAACGAAGTTCCTTATCGCGCGTTGTGAAAGGGGGCTAGACGGAAAAAATTCTTACGAAAAGTTGTCACGACACTTTTTGCTATAGTAAGCTATTGTAAGCTGTGCGGCGTCGCATGTTCGCAGGGAGAGGGAGAGGGGGAGGGAGAGGGAGAGGGAGATAGCGGGAGAGGGAGAGGGAGATAGCGGGAGAGAGGGAGAGGGTAGAGAGAGGGAGGGAGAGGAAGAGGGTGTCAAAGTCAAAGTCAAAGTCAAATCATTTATTTCAATTAGGCCATTTAAAAGGCACTTTTGAACGTTAAACTTACAAGTTAAGTAAAATTTAATGATTCTAGTTGCCCCTTCCAAAAGGTAGTTATGTATGGAGAAGAATGGGCAAGAAACTCCATACTTACTCTTTTAAAATAGTTTTTACAATATTTGTATACAATAAAAAATACATTATATGTGAATACGATGTACCTAGATTAAACAAAGTAAAATAAAATAAAAAATAAAAAAATAACATACTATGCTAAGATAGATTTAGTAGATAAGTACATAATTATGTGGATAGATACATGGTACTCTCACATTTACAAATATTAAAATCACGGATTTTAACAAATCAAGAAAATACTAAATAAATAATAATAAAAAAAAATACACAGCAGAATAGCGTGAGTGTTGCAAAAATAAAGCAAGTTAAGATTTTGTCAAGTTCCTTGATTGCCCTATGGAGCTGGACGTGGGTGTGGGAGAGGGGGAGGGGGAGGGATATGGGGAGGGTTGGGGGAGGGAGGGAGAGGGGAGGGAGGGGAACGGGAGGAGGAAGATGGAGGGGGAGGGGGAGAGAGAGAAGATTGAATAGTTTACTAATCAATCGAACTTTTCCATCCGGGTGTCCCTTGACACCTCTCAAGTTTTTTTTTTATTAGTTCTTCAGGTCTATCTGTACAGATCACCCACCCTGCAAAGTTAGGTAAATAAACTTTCAGTCCTTATGGTTTAGTATAGGATAGCAACTCAGTTTGGCTTCACTTCACCTACATTTATTCCGGGTGATTTTTAAAGATTAGCACTGCTGATGTTTAGCTAAGTAATTGAAATGATGATGTGTGAAACACACTTGTTCTATAATTATTAATGTTGTTTAAATTACAATTAGTAAGATGGCAAACTACACGTAACTGTAAGCTGACAAGCATTCAACACTAACGACATTCTGGACAATAGCTATGCTTAGAGACAATGTAGATTTCATTGAACCTTTTGTTTTAACGTGAATCAGTGGTGAATCAGTTAGCTAAAAAAATACTTTGAATTACGGAACGTGCGTATGAGCGGTGAGCTCTGAGTTCGTACACCGCAATCGGAGTAAGCACCTATAGCTTTAAGAGTGATTCACCAGAACTGTACAAGAGCCAGATCTCAGGCTCTTGTACAGTTGGATTCAGTTCATACGCACGTTCCGTAATTCAAAGTATTTTTTTAGCTAACTGATTCACCGCAAGTAGGGCTGATGGTAGATGCGAAATAAATTGCGACACGGGAATTCTTCTTCACCATCTTCTTTTGTTTCACAGTGGACACATGGTGATGGGAGACTCATTCAATTCCTCGCTATTCAAGCAGACATTCCAGAGAGTCTTTGCTAAAGACCAACGGGGCGACTACAAGATGGCATTTAATGGCACGCTGGAGGTCAAATGTAGTAGAGAACTTAAAAGTAAGTCATGTTTCGGAATTATCATACTGACAATACTTCCAATACAATCAAAATACTGGAAAAAATACGAATTATTAAAAAAATGTTACAATGAACTATTTGTCAAAATTTTAGTTTTCAGTTCCTCATCTAGATTACAAGAAAATATTCGACACATATTTTTTCTTTTTTCACGTAATCAAAAAACAACGGCGATACATCGAGTCAAAATGTACATGACTTGATTCCGCCATCACCTTTCTACCATCGGACATACGGCGAGTGTCCACCCTTACATCGTTGGCACTCCCACGATTCGGACAAAGCGTTTCGCTTCGTCGTTTATACCGCGTACATCGAAGGACTGGAACAACTTGCCTGCTGCGGTCTTCCCGTCCGATTATAATTTAGGTGTCTTCAAGGCTAGAGTGAATAGGCTCTTAATAAACTAGTGCGCTTCACCATCACTGATTGCATCTCTGCTTACCATCAGGTGGGATTGCAGTCAAGCACTGGTTTATAATATTAAAAAAAAAAAAAAATGTCGCATGACGTCACAAGCCAGTACAGTTTATACTAGATAATGACGTTACAAGCCCCCACTCCTCAACTGTAATGCGCTTAATCTAAGCAGTTTTTCATCAATTTGAAAAATAAAAAAATACGTGTCGAATCTTTTCATGTTATCTAGATGACGGACTAAAAAATAAAATTTTGTCAAATACTCCATTATTCTAATCTTTAATGTTTTCAACAGTATCCGGAGCGATCGGTTCCTGTGTGTCTCTGAACGTGAAGGGTCCATGCGTTTCGGACCAGGAAGTTGGCATGGGCAACACCTGCCAATGGAAGATGTGTACCTTCACACCAAGCACGACTATGGCAATATTCTTTGAGGTAAGCAGTTTTTTAGTAATTTTGGAGAAATATGTCTAGTAACCACAATATTCCACAACTTTTTCACACAACGCCATCTAGTCCCAAGCTAAGCTAAGAGCTTGTGTTATGGGTACTAAACAGCTGGTAAACATACTTACTTATATATTTCTTAATACATACATATTATAGATAAATTACACCCAGACACAGAACAAATGATTATGCTCATCACACAAACAATTGTCCTGGGTGGGAATCGAACCCGCGACCACCGGCATAGCAGTCAGGGTCACTAACTGCTAGACCAACAGGCCGGTCACTACTAGACCAACAGGCCAGTCAAGAAAGATTCAAAAGGGAGGGGAGTTTGTTGCGCCACTTCTTCTTTCGAGTTAAAACACTAGGAAGGTGAAGGGTGGGCGTTTGAGGGGACCGTCTTATCCGTCTAAAAGTATAGATAAAATTAAAAACAAGATCTGTATTTTCTTACCTTTGTTAACAAATAAATAAATTATTATTATTATTATTAAAAATAGGAGCAAAAAGGAGATTGTAACCAATCTCGAATCTCTTTGTCCCTAATAATTTTAAAATTTACGTCCTTATTTATTTTATTTATTTATTTATTCCTTATTTTATTAAATAGGTACAACGAACAGCTACCGTAGACAATATTATATACAGAATAACATAGATTGAAGAAATAATGCCCAGCACCGTGGGATTCTACGGCGCTGTCTGATAAAAAAGGCTATGAAACCTTTTCAAAGTGCATGTAAAAATGTATTAATATGTATTTCTAGATTATTTTTTGTTTTTAAACATTATTTTTTGCTTACCAGGTGGTAAACCAGCACGCAGCAGTTCCTCAGGGCGGTCGCGGCTGCGTCCAGTTCATCACTCAGTACCAACATTCGAGCGGACAGCGTCGCGTGCGCGTCACTACTGTAGCACGCAAGTGAGATACTAATTCTCTTCATACATAAACTCATACCTTCTTCCCATGAGGGGAGGCAGAAACTACGAAACGTTATCTGCTAACATCCTTAGAAACTGTTTTATTTTAATAAGGTTACTTATTGGCAATGTTGGTTGCCCAATATTAGTAATCCCTCGAACTGAGCTGAAAATGCTTGTGTCTGGAGTGGGTTGACGTTTATAATAGTGCAATGGGTGCGGATCTAAGGGCCGGGACACATAAACACGTTTCGACGTCGTGTCGTACCACGATACGGCGTCGTTTCGCGATGCAACGTCGCGTCGTGGGAATCTACGACGTGCATCGTAAAAAACTACGTCGCGACATCGTAACGTGCCACGATACACGGCACGACGCAGTCGATATAATGCAGGGTGAATTGTTGCAGTTAATTTCGAGAAATGGACCGCACTTCGCGCATCGTGGTACGACACGACGTCGTATCGTGTTTATGTGTCCCGGCCCTAACTCACGGCTTCTCAATCGCTACGCTATTTGCCGCTTGAGTTTAGAGGAGGGTAGTGACAATATTTTTAAAGAGTATGTTTTGGTCACGTTAAAATAGGAAGATGAATGAAAAGCGACTAACAAATGGTATTTATTAGGCAGATCGAAGTGGATAAGCCCTAAAAAGGACTTCGTACACTGACCTAATCAGTGATGTACAGACGCCAGCACATCAAGTTACCCCAATGAGTCAAAATTCTTTGGTTGTTTAACAACTTTGTGTCAAAAAGAATAAGGTTCATATTCAATTGGGAAAATTTGACACATTGGGGTAACTTGATGTGCTGGCGCCTCTGTACATCACTGATTAGGTCAGTGTACGAAGTCCTTTTAGGCGTCTGTACTATAAACCGATTATAAGAAAAAAAACTTGCATTTCTTGAGCAACAACACAACGGGCCCTATCAGAATAACAGCGCTGCGATATTTATATTTTTAAATGTCGCAGCTAATGCTGAGATAGGCGCCTTTTTGGTCTCGCACAGGTCTTTTTATTATTATTTTTTTTTTATTTTTGTCTTTAGTTTTTTAATCTTTTCTTTTTTTTTTATCTGTATTGCTGTTCTTTTATGTTCTGTGCGTCCAAATAAAATATTTTCTTTCTTTCTTTCTTTCTTTCATAAAGTGAAAATAAGAAGCTTCTGAACTCCAATAAAGAAAACCCTAGGCCCTAGGGGTAGGTTAGGCTCTTATTAAACTAGTGCGCTTCACCATCATTGATTGCATCACTGCTTACCATCAGGTGGGATGCAGTCAAGCACTAGTTCATAATGTAAAAAAAGATGCACTTGAATTTAAAAACAGTCCACACCAGTATTAGTATCTAAGACCCCATTAAAAGTGGTTTCTTTCCTGATATATTAGCTGATTCGTCACCAACCTGCTGTAACCACATGCAGCTTTGACATTATTCACCAATTTGTCTGTGATGAGGACTTCCTATTTGTATGTTATTAGAGACGTATACAAGCTTTAATTAGGTGCACAAATCAGAGAAGGGCAGTTAATCCACCAGCTTCTCCCCCCCTACACCCTTGAGTACGCCCATAATATAATCCTAAGGTTTGTTTTAGCATGTAGTGTGCGAGGTGCAAAGGTCGACTAAGCTACTATCAATCAGCAAGGCGCCATTGAGGGCTGGTCGGGGCTCGTGAGAAACCGTAAACACTTACCCGCATTATCTGATAGAGATTTTTTTCGCTCAGCAGCAGGTCCAGTCAATTAATGGATTGCGCCGTTATTTGGTTTATTTTTGTTACCGACGCTGCTTAGCATTACGAGAGACTAATTTATCTGGAAGGGTTTGACAGGTAAGGTATTACCGCGATGCAGATCGCCCTCACAGCCTCATCGGCCAGAATTAACGCCTTATCACGGATTTTATAATAAATGGAACGTATAATCCTCCTTGCGAACTTTGTGTAATTGTATGCGGCGCTTTTGGTACATTGTTAACGAGGAACCTCGTAATGAGAACGTCGAGGCAGTTCAGATCGGTTCACATGGAAAACGTGCTCCTTCCGAAGAATTGAATTGTTCACTTTTATTGATTTGTAAATTTTGATACTAAACCTCCTATCTCTTGGTACAGTTGGGGTGATGCCGCAGTGAGCCTCCACCACATATCGGCTGGATTCGACCAGGAGTCGGCCGCCGTGGTGATGGCGCGGCTGGTGGTGTACCGCGCGGAGTTGGAGGATGGACCCGATGTACTGCGCTGGCTCGACAGGATGCTTATTAGACTGGTATGTATGATTGAATTAAGTGGTTAAACTAATATGATGACCAATATAAGGGCATTTATTAGTCATAGGTAAAGAAACTAAAAATTAACTTTACGTTGGTTTCTTTTTTATTACAACTTTATTTTTGCCAACTCGTAAAGGTTGTGTACGTAGTAATGTGTGAAATAATAACTAAACGAAGGTCTAAAATTAATGTAAAGAATAATTAATGTGTTTTTAAAATGATTATGATTATGTTAGTAGTTAATATAATTTTGCATGCCGTTTAAACGGTGAGGCATGTCTTTAGCACTATTTATCATTGTGACAACCTATGTATTTAAACCATGTTTCTGGCAAATAAATATTCTATTCTATTCTCGTGGTTAAAATTTACCCACCTCATCTTTCTACTCTTCTTCACCACAATAAAAAACCCAATCGTGTGAAATGTAGTCTAGTAATACTATTTGCCTGACTGACCTGTTGGTCTAGTGGTGAGTGATCCTGACTGCGATGCCGGAGGTTGTGGGCGCGATTCCCACCTAAGACAAATATTGTTCAGTTGTTGGGTGTAATTTAACTAAAATAATTATGTATGTTATCTACTGACTAGATGCGGTTGTGTGAAAGTTGTGGGATATTTATTATCTTCTCCATGCAATTTTTACCTAATAATGTTAAAAAAGGGGTAACATTTTTTCTCTTTAAGTACATATTTTGAAACCACAGGATAGTTCTGGATGCCACTTCCAACCGGTCCTATTAAAAACCTATAGGTGAAGCCTATGTCCAGCAACATGTTTTCATTTAAAAATAAACTTTCGGCTCCTGTAGTAGGGTTCAAAATGCTCTACATTCTTTTTAACAATTAATTTTATTTGCAGTGCCAGAAATTCGGCGAGTATGGCAAAGACGATCCCAACAGCTTCCGTCTATCAGAGAACTTCAGCTTGTACCCACAGTTCATGTACCATCTGCGTCGCTCACAGTTCCTACAGGTGTTCAACAACTCGCCCGATGAGACCACTTTCTACAGGTAACCTGAGAAAATCCTTAATTTTCTAAAACTCTTTTATCAACTCGCTTGTCGAAACACTATAAGCCAGCAGGGCTAACATGCGCAAGTCGACAAAATTTTGTCGACGGATTATCTCGTGCTGAGACGACATATGTCGGTTTGTCGATGGGAGCTAACATGGCGCCACTTATATCTCGTGTCGTTCTGATAAAGAACTCATGTCGTTCTATCAAACCTGTTTTTGTCGTCAGGCTCTAACATGCACGCTATATTTAGTCGAATTTTGACATTTTCATTTGACAAGTTTCTCGTCGATGTTTTCGTAGACGAGAAACCGCGAGTAACTGAGAAAAACTGAAAAAGGGGGTATAATGGCAGTGCCGTACTATAATTATCTATTAACTGTGTATGAGGAAAGGGAAGCAAGAAAAATACAGAGGAAGGTGATTCGCGACGTCTGCAACCCATTCGACTTACGGGATAACGAGTTCCAGTCTCTCTGGCGAATTACAAAGCCTATGGCTATTTATATTATAGATAAGCTCCAAGAAGATTTGGAGCCTCGAAACGGCTGTGGTTTACCTGCCTTCTTAAAAGTAAGTATCTACCTACCTATTTAACACTTAAACTTCTGTTACTATGTGAAATTCCCAAAATATTGATTTAAATTCTTATAATAATATGGATGTTTTAACCAAAAGTAAACAGCAAAATTGCAATAATATCAGTCCAATAAAGGTATTGCTAAAGAGATGTGATTGTTAATGTTTTATTCCAGATTCTGTGTTGCATTCAATTTTTAGCAAATGGAGGTTACCAAAGGCAGGTTGGGCAGGACCACACATTATGCCAAGCACAAACTACAGTCAGCAAGTATCTTGACCAGTTTCTGCAATCAATTTATAGGAGGTTGGTATATCACACACATTTTGTACTATTAAGTAAGTATTGTGGTCCCTTAATGTATGGTACCAACATTGTGTACTTACCTACTGTGTATTATTTGCAGACTCTTGGCTGAATGGGTCCACTTTCCTGCCTCACAACCTGCCCGAAGCTGTGTAGCCTTAGGTTTTGAGGAAAAATTTAACATGCCAGATATATTAGGGCTAATAGATTGCACCCATGTAAAAATTTTCCCTCCTTCTGGGCCACAAGGATCCCAGTACAAAAATAGAAGGAAGGATGCTCATACGCTGAATGTCCAACTGGTAATTAAGCATCAATCAACCTATTCATTTTACTTATATTACATTTATATTAATCATAATAAATTTATTGATCAGACCCAAACTGCATATTTTGTACCTACATATTACGCGAATTGAAGCAGCTAACAAATTATTTCATAGTTAAAAACTATTGTTACGAAATTACAAAATTACCAAGCTTTTAAAGCTAGGCAAGAGGTTTCAAACCCTTACATGAGATGTAATTATGTGGTACAGTCAAGAATGTAACTCTGTGGCTCCGTTTATATAAGTAACAGATAGCCAACTTAGTTAGTACCTACTTGTTTACATTATGTATATATGAACCTCTTATCACTACTTTTATACTGATGTTTATAATGCAGATTGCAGATTCAGAATGCAGGATACTTAGTGTGAATGCCAGGTATCCTGGCAGGGTTCACGATGCATTTATCTGGAGCCATTGTGCTGTGAAACAGGAGATGAAGAGGCTGTACAATACAGGGATTAGAAACTATTATCTCTTGGGTAAGTAAGAAGCTAAGGAGTAGCTGGCAAGCTAGGTAAAACTAAATAATTTATCATACTAAATGAGACGATGCATTTTTTTTTGGTATTTTTAATTATGTTTTTTTACAATAATAATTAGTAATAATAATAAAATCAATACTCTTCCCAGCATCTTCGAATTTTAGCGTCTGCTGCGCTTTCTGCAAAAACAAGAAAAACTGTTTTACTGAGTTCTAAATATTTTCTTTGTTGATGCAGGAGACTCAGGGTACCCATTGGAACCATGGCTCATGACCCCCGTGTTAAATGCTGAGCCAAACTCACCAGAACAGCGCTACACAGACTGGCACTGCAAAGTTCGCAATGCAATAGAGCGAACAAATGGATACCTAAAAGGAAGTCTGAGGTGCTTGGGGATAGATCGGGTACTGCACTATTCTCCGGAGAAGGCTTCACAAATCATATATGCCAGCTGCATCGTTTATAATTTGATGAAGCATTTTGGGTAAAAACTTTTTTTGTATACAAATTGTACCCCTTTCTATAATATTACAGTACTATGAGAGAGATTGTATTTTAAATTTTGCAGGGTTCCATTAGAAGAGCAAGAGGAAGATAACCGCGACAGTGGAGATATCAATGAATTTAACGAAACACCTGTACGTCTGCTAAGATTGTCCCAAGCCAGACGAGCTGAATTAATTAATCGCTTTATTTAATAATACAATAATTACTTTTATGTATATTATCAATTGTAAATAAATGTTATAGATTTGTATTATGTTGAAATTTTTAATCTGTTACATTATACAGATTTTTGGAGATGGTCCATTGTAAAAGTTGTATGTATCAATGGGTACTTTCACCCCCTTTCAGCTTGAAGTTACATAGTAAGTTAAAGATTCTTACATTAACTGCAGGTTCCGTTTTTTTAAAACTTTGTTCTGCTGCTTCAATTTATTAAATTGCTCTTGCAAGGTGTTATTTTGCTCTCTTAATAAATTGCTGTGGCGTACCTCCTTCACTAACTCCTGAAATTTATATTATCAATATTGTTACATCAGTACAGACAACACTGGATTCGCTATTTTTAATTTCGACAGGACAGAGATACCACGAGTGAAGTCTCGGGCGGTTGCTAGTTTAAAATAATTAATGTTACAATCTAAACTTCCTTACCTTCACCAATTTATTTAGCTCCAACTGAGCGTCAATAAACCTGTCTGGAGGGTGAGTTCTGCGTACGCGTCGTGGTGGTGGTCTGAATGGCGGTGCCGATGTGGATGGTTGCGCTGATGTGGATGGTGGTGCTGGTGTGGATGACATTAATGGTGTGGATGATGGTGCTGGTGTGGAAGATGGTTCTGGTGTAGGTGGTGATGGTGGGGTTGGTAGTGCTAATGTGGATGGTTGTGTTGTTGTGGATGTTGGGGCTGGTCTGCACGGTCGTGGTTGCAATGACTCTCGATTTTCATAAAACTAAAATGAAAGAAAATTAATTATAAAATTACATTTATATTTTTTTTAAACTATTATTTGAAAGCAAGAACTCTGTAAAACTAACTGTGACTAATTTAACAGCTGTCATTCAAAATGTGGATCTTGTCAAGAGGTTACATTTTAGCAATAGTAATAGCACACAGTTTGACGTAATACACCACTCGGACCAGCTTAATGCTGCTTTTCCTCCATTCAGTTTTATTCAGTAACTTTAAGTGAAAACTTAACTTCCAAAAAAAAAGAAACCACTGCGGCTAAACAAAATAAAAAAAAATACCCCTATTGGAGATTCCTCAGGCCCACACCCCACTGCCATTTCATGGCCAATAGTGGCCAAGATTATCTCAGAGGTCTGGGATAATTCTGGGACCACTACGTGGTTCCCCGTTGTTTTTCTAGCTTTATTTAAAGCGCCACCCTCCATCCTCGCCTTCCTTTTTTGATCCCTCCAGCACTGAAAATATATTTATATATTAGGTGGTTACATGTTTAATTTCCGTTAATATATGAAGATCAAAAAAAGAAAACAAAACTAGATTATTTCTGGTAGATGCCAAATCCAAATTGGACTCATTTTTTGACTTAACTTACCACCTTCCACTGTTCAACAGACTTACGCGGCCCAAGCTCATCGAGGGCCGCTTTTACTCGGCCCCACTGCCGCTCATATTCAGCGGCACCCTGCGGAGTTTTAAATTCTCCTGCCGCAAAGTTTGCATGCTCATGCATGTAATCGCACAAATATTTAATTTGGCCTTTTGTACTCCGTATTCTGAAACATTACAGTTCAATTTGTAACTATCAATCTCTCTTTCAATTATTAAGGGCACTATTATTGTACAGTACACACATGACAAGTAAACTTTCGTTCGTATTACGAATAATGTTTCACAGAAATGGCAGAACGTTGGTACTTGCTGAATAGTGAACATTCAATGGGTTTTACGTATGGCATAGTGTGTTTATTTTTTACATTACAGTGAGTACATTTCATCGAGATAAATAATAGAACATAATATTATGATTACATATCTTGAAACTCGTAGAAAAATGCATTCTTCACACGGTTTTTTTTGGAAGTCACTAAAGATTTACGGAGACGCGGGGCGTCGCGCGTTGCGTTGAGCGGCGCGGCCCGCACTGAATTCAAATATATGGCGTTGTATGAGTGCGTTTACGGAGAAGCGATTTTAGACGCGTTTGTTTGAATTAGGGCGTTTTTTGCGGCCGAGCCCGCGAATGGCACCGACGCGTCCCACGCGGCGTTAATCGCGGCGGCGCACGCAGCGGCAATTCTCGATGAAGCTATGTCCGAGGCGGAAGCTTCGCTACACGCTAGAGGATTCGCCCACGCTTCCCGTCTCGCTTCTCTATGAACATGGTCGTATATTGCTATAAGTTTGTGTTTACGCGTGCGATGATGCGTGCCGCTTCACGCGCCGCCCCACCGTGAACAGAAAAAACGTCCGACGCGCCGCGAGACGCCACGCCACACGCGACGCGAGACGCCCCGCGTCTCCGTAAGTGAGGCCTTAATGAGGCCTAATAAGCATCTCCGCCATCTGTGACGGGATTTTGATCTAATACTTACAATCTCTTTGATGCCAAAGCCATCTTCTTTCTTCAATCCAACAATTTTTCAAATTGTATTTTAAAACTACCGCACCACAATCAGAACAAATTTTGAATTGACAAAATGTCAAAGAGACATTTTAAGGTCGCGTTCACAAATATGGCAGCGTTCACGCAATTTCCACCGATATTGACCGAATGAAACCGGCGCGGCGGCGTTACTAAACTCGACTATGGTATGTTTTCATGAAATGGCAACATCGGTTATCTCGCGTCGACAAGGCGAAGTCACGACGAGATATCTTCTCGAGCGTGGTGCGCATGTTAGGAAAAGTGACAAACGAATCGAAATCGACAAAGTTTGTCATCTCGTTTATGAGATATGTCGACTTGCGCATGTTAGCCCTGTAGGTCACGTCACGTCATCATTTTTCATTTTAATTTTCAAATATCTTACCACGAAACAATATATGAAATGCACTTATCCGCTATAATTTAGGTACAGACGCCAGCACATCAAGTTACCCCAATGTGTCAAATTTTCCCAATTGAATATAAACCTTATTCTGTTTGACATAAAGTTGAAAAACGATCAAAGAAATTTGACACATTCGGGTAACTTGATGTGCTGGCGTCTGTACTTTAGAGGCTAGTGATTCACCTTTCAAACCTTACAGACATGTCATTTAAACTTCTTACAACATACACTTTTATACACAATAATTAAGGGTACACGATGATAGTAAATTATGCTAATTATTAAGTTACTAGCTGCCCCGGCAAACTTCGTTGCGCCTTAGAGTCAATTTATTACTCTTATCATTTTTTTGTATTAGATATACATACGTTGAATAAGACGACAACAAATAAATCCAAACCAATAATAACTACTACTACTTTTAAATTACAACATGTATATATACCCTAACCTAACTGACCATACCTATCCTATAGCTAACCCAACTATCTAACCTAACTACCTTACTAAAAAATACTAAATTCATAATTTTCATCTGAACTATTGCCTCTATGTTACATACAATAATTTATGCCTATAGTTTTCCCGGTCTACTTTAATTAAAGTCCTAACAGTAAAATAAGTTCTATTTGCAAAGAATTATTAAAGTTCGTCTCTGTCATCATTGCTAGTTACGTAAATTGATTTCTGAAATATAAGACTTTTTTATGCTACATAAAACCTCTAAGTTTAGTAACAAAATAAATTTCAGAACGTAGGTGCGTATTATAAATTGACAACCTTACCTTCTTGGGTTTAGCTTAAGACTTGTCAATTTCAAATTGTCACCTGATAATGAACTGGGAAGTTTGACTCCTGTCATGTCATCCAAGATGGCGCTGCGTTTGAAAAATGTTTGAGACAACCGATATTCTTGATATTTATTTTTATGATGTCTAACGGGATAAAAAGTATCCTATGTCCTTCTCCTGGCTCTAAACTACCTCCCTGCCAATTTTCAGCTAAATCGGTTCAGCCGTTCTTGAGTTATAAGCGAAGTAACTAACACGACTTTCTTTTATATATATAGATAATTCACTCATTGCAAGGTTTAATAAAAAAATATACTGATCTCCCGGCTTAAGTTCGATCTCGGTGGCGTGTCACGCTCGTCGAGCGTCAGGAAGTGACGAGACGAGCGTGTACAGGCGCTAATAGATGAGAGCCTAAATATAAGGTTGTACCCGAAGTGTTAAGTAGCGGTGGAAACTGATCTACGCCCATGACCTTTTACAACCTCAGGTCAAAAATCAAAATTAAAGTCATTTATTATTAGGCTCCCCCAAAAAACCTGCCTTTCGTCTTTTCCTAGTGTTTTGGGTCTAGTTGAAAAGCATCATAAGGCACTAGCTTACTGGCATTTTTGCTGAACTCGATCTACTTGATGCAGCCGCAAGGCACTTAATAATTACGATGCTTTTTTATCTTTGTTAAAGTTTTTTCTTTTTTTTTCTTAGGCGTAATGGGCTATAAGAAAAAAAAATAGTTTTCAGCCCCTCATCTAGATTACAAGAAAATATTCGACACGTATTTTTTCTTTTTTCACGTAATCAAAAAATAACGGCGATACACCGAGTTAAAATGTCGCATGATGCCAGTACAGTTTATGCTAGCTAATGACGTTACAAGCCCCCACTCCTCAACTGTAATGCGCTTAATCTAAGCAGTTTTCCATCAATTTGAAAAAGAATAAAATATGTGTCGAATGTTTTCTTGTTATCTAGATGAGGGATTAAAAACTAAAATTTTTAAATAGCCCATTAAAGCTCACCCATATTTACGTGATCATCTAAAATAATTACGCCATTTCTCATCACCCACAGACACATGTTGATGCGCGAGGACCTGACCCAGTCCCTCATCATGATCCAGCCGATCCTGTACTCCTACAGCTTCGGAGGCCCCCCGGAGCCCGTGTTACTGGACACGTCGTCCATACAGCCTGACCGCATCCTACTTATGGACACCTTCTTCCAAATACTTATTTATCATGGCGAGGTAAGGAGATACTTTCGGCGAATACAGTTTATAATCTATACTAATATTATAATGAGGTAACGTTAGTTTGTATGTGGGCCTGTGGGGGTTATCACAGGAACAGCTCATTCGAATTTAAAAAATATTTTACTGGTAGGAATATCCAATATTGCTGAGACCTTTATGTATCAGCATTTTACGCGAATGAATGCCACAGCTTGTTAAAATATTAGGCAGAAATATTAAAAAAGTATGTAGAAATTGTATGACAACATGTATGAATGTAAACGAAGCAAAAGAAGTATGTAAGAATCGTAGCATATGGCGCTCTGTAGTTTCTGCCTACCCCCCATGGGAAAAAGGCGTGAGTTTATGTATGTTGAAATTACAACATTTAAAAGTTTGTAGCTTTATGCCTCAACTTATAAATAATTATTTTTGGAAAGTATTTTTTTTCAGCAATGTCTTTGGTACAATAGTTTCTGTGGCGAGGGGTTTGAATCTGGACATTTTTTTTACTATTTTTATTATTTAGCCCGAGTGGTCCCACTGCTGGGCAAAGGCCGACCTCCATTCCTTCCATCTGTCGCGATTCTGCGCCACCTCTCTCTAATTCTCAAGGAAGGTCATCCAGGTCGTCCTGCCATCTCTTTCGTGGTCTGCCGCGGCCCCTTGTCACTGTAGGGCACCAATTCTGGGTTTTACGAGCCCATAGCTCGTTCGGCATGCGGCGGACATGTCCACAAAATTTTACCTCTATAAAAATCACTTCACAGTCAATGTAGATTGTAGTGCAGTAGAAAACTAAATCTCATACTTCACCAACAGACAATAGCACAATGGCGTGAGCTCCGCTACCAGGACATGGCGGAGTACGAGAGCTTCGCGCAGCTGCTGCGCGCGCCCATCGACGACGCGCAGGAGATCCTGCAGAGCAGGTTCCCGGTGCCGCGGTACATCGACACTGAGCACGGTGGCTCACAGGTAACACACACATATTGCCCTTATTTAGGTACTAATTAAGTGTAATACACTTAATTAGTACCTAAATAAGGACAATATACAGAATTACTGATTATCAAAATTCTTTCGCTTCTATTGTAGAAATGCCAATATGTCCATTTAGCACTCGCCTTTATATAACTACACTACACTGTTTATTACGAACTTTACGGGCTTTCGTTTTTACTAGTTACGTAGCACGGTTTTGGCCTGATATCGCTTTTGGCCGATAACCACGAACACACATATCGATTGGTCATGTTTAAGTCCAACACATCGAGAAGAAACCTTGACAGTTAATGTAAGTTTGAAATCACCAATCCGCCTTGAGCAAGCGTGGTGGTTAAAGTGATCAATGTTCGTATCTTCTCTGGATGAGAAGAGGCCTGTGCCCTGCAGTGGGACAGTAACAGAATGGAATTGTTGTAGTCCGATGTTATGCTTAAATTCAGACGTCATTTATCATCAAGTTAAATGACGAGCAATTGGAAAAGAGCCTTGGAGTGCTCTGTGCTGACGATAAATTTGACATAAACAAAACAATATTGATTCTTGATCACATATTATATTAAAGTCTATAAAATCTACGCTACGTTGTCTCAACACTGTGTGGGCGGCTATTCTTAACATTATTCGCTAGGATCTTCTCCAGCATGTCCGTCACTTTCTGCTGGGACTTGAGAAACTTCGCGAAGTGTGAGTCATCATACCTCGTCCGTTCCTTGACCTTTATCAACGGCATCTGTTGCCTAGCGGATATTTCATCGTTACTACTATCTGAACGCGAATGGAAATCTTTCCATGTACTCCGAGGCCAGTTCTCACTTCCCTCCAGTTTCTCGTGGAATTTCGCTTCGTACCGCGGTCGGCGATCGTAGCTCGAATGGCCGTACGAGTCCTGGTGTTGTCTTATTCCACCGTAGTGATTTCTAGGCTCATTGAAACCAGGTCGCTTATGTCCCCTAGGGTGTTGATCTTCGGAGTCGGTCAAATATCTTGGTTGACCTATATGCTCCAATCTTCCTGGATAATGTAATTCTGGGAATCTTGAGCGAAAAGGGTATGTGTTCTCCATATTGTGAACCTTTTCGTGGTACTCATGGTTGTACCACGGCTTTTCTCTATCCATATATTTTCCTCTATAGAAGTAACGATCTTTAAATTCATCCTTGTCTGCGAATCGATATGGGCCTCTGTCTTCGGCTGGTATTGGAAATTTGTCTTCGATATGTTTCAAACCTGCAGTATAAAATCATTTTGTAATAAGTTAAGGCTAAGGATAAGGGCTACAAAAAAAAACATGTTTGATATTTGACTGTAGCTGCCGAGAACGAGGTCCTGTGTTCGATCCCCGGGTCGGGCAAACGTTGTTGAGTCTTTCTATTTGGAATTTATCAATAGCAGCTCGGAGTCTGGATTTGTGCCCGATTTTTGGCAATAGACTCGCCCCCTATTATATGGTACTTAAACATAACTGGCGAAATGTGGGTGTACTACCTGTACAGGTCTACCTCTACCTAACCTTTCGGGGGATTATAGGCGTCATGTCATGCTATGTTTCATACCTTCCCGTTGCCGTTCCTCATGCACTTTAACTATCGTACGCTTGGTTGTTACAACAATGTGTTGGTTCATAGGCTGCAATGGTTCCGACACTTGTATTGCCAATGGTGCTATCTCGTTTGCATTAGTTTGTATAGTAAAGGCTCCAAAATGGTAATCTTTTATGGACTGTGACATATACTTAAGAGTTTTATTTCGTGGATTGAGTCCAGTACTTATTGGTGCTTGGGCTATCCTCTGGGCAGAGCTTTCCTTGAAGGTAGGAGGGTCCTGCATAAGATACGGGTTGAATGAAACGACTGTTTGCTTGTATGGTTGTGCATGCAATTGAGGAAGGTTCGTCGTGCTATTATTTGCTGAGGTAACATTTTGCGTCTGCGTGCTCTCTTTTGCGGTGTCCTTCATCGCTTTCAGCTCCTTAAATATTTTCAAGAGTTCTTGCATTACATGGTTTGTTTGAGTGAATTCTTTTTGGAGTGATGTTGATGGTTTCTCTGAAAGTATAAAATTCATTGAACAATATAAACATTACTCTTTTTAAATTAATTGGAGTTCTGATTGTATTTATGAAACATATACATGTTGGAAGGGACAACAAACTACATCCAGACACCATAAATTCTCCAATGCGCGCTTGCTTATAATTATGCTAAAAATAAAAACATTTGCCATGCATTACTGCATTGCATACTTGCATTTGTCATACGTTTATACTGTTGTATTCAATAAGAGCTGGGAGATATAAATATTTTACCATTTTTTTCCACTGCCGCAAATTTACATAAAACCTAAGAAGTTAAGATCTATGTCAAAATAGCATTAATTACCTGATGTTAATGTTGCTGTCGTCATCAATGTAGAAGATGTTGTAATAGGAGCTGCAGTAGTCGAAATCGTAGGTGACGCAGTGGCCACTGTCTTAGTGATATCTTGTTCTATATCTTTCAAGACCAATCGCTTCACATTTTCAGCAATCTCTTTAATAATACTGGTTCGTATTGCTTGAACATCAGATATGTTCATCGAATCAACATTTTGAGTTGGTTTCAAACCCTTGATATGGACTGGTATAACTTGTTCCTTGTCTCGATCGTAATTTTTTATGATTTCTTGGAAAGATTTGATTTTTTTAGAATCTTCAGCTGGTTCCCAATTATAAAACTTAAGTGCCTTTTTAAATTGTGGACCGTCCAACTCTTTTGAATATTGTCTAATATTGCTTATATTCTCTGAATCTGCGTTAAATGTATCGTTTTTAATTTTAAACTTTCGAGCAAATTCTTCTATTGCAGCTGGCTGTCGGCTTATGACAGCTTTTTTACCACTCAACAGCGTAACATTTTCATTTAGCTCTTGTTTGTTAAATTCTGGACGCGTTTCTATATTTTTATATTGTTTTGAGTATTTTATTGATGGTAGCATAGCTTGGAATCGAGATCCTTTGGGTTCTATATGAAAATTTTGTTGCAATATTGATTTCTTTATGTCTGGAAGTTTAAATTCCATTTGATTACTATTTGAATTGAAATTTTGCATCTGTTCAGGTTTTTTATTAACTATTATTTTGTCATCATTTCTACCTATTGGTGATGCTTTAAATTCCTCGTTTATCTTCTCGTTTCTTAGATGTACCCATGTTTCAGCTTTTATTAGTGCACTTGCTGATTGATCATAGTTTTTAGAGTTACTTTTATTTACATTACTTATATTATGAAATAGATTAACTAAGTCGAAAGATTCACTGTTTTCTCGTTGTTCATTGCTTATATTCGTAAATAGCTTGTCATATTCGGTTTCAGGGATTATTACACCGTTATTGAAAAGGTCATTCTTTATTTGCAGAAGTCTGTAAAGTAATCCGGTTGGACTCGTTTTAACTGTCTTCGATTCTCTGATCAACGGTTTAGTTTGACTATATGGCGTTTCTTGGATCCTTTTAAGGATTTGAGTATCGTATGTAACTTTGAATGGAGTAGGTTTGCTTTTATCCCACATAGAAGAGTAATCAACTTTACTGGATATCAAATCATCTTGAGTAACACTATTTATTTTCGTTATATTATTACCTTTTTCATTTGGACGAGTCGATTCTTCTTCAATTGGAGCTTTAGTCATCTCCCAATGTTTTGTTGGAACATAATTCGGAAATACTTCTCTCGTGAAGAACCTTTCAGTTGTAGTAGGCATAATTTGACTTGCTAAGTATTCGGCCAAAATTCTATTAATATATTCTATTTCTCTAGAGTGGACATATCCATTATTGGGAGTTTTTGTCACGTTCTTTACTATTCGAGTGGCCACTTGCACGGTTGTAGTATCGGGAGCTGATGTTGTTGATACTGTCTCAATGGTCTTAGTATAGCGTTTCAGTCGTGTCCAGAAGTTCATCACGCTTTCTACGTCCGGTTGGTTCTCAATATTGTATTCTATTTTTATAATACCTTTATTCCCTTCAAATTTCGTTTCATTGCCTAAATCGGGATCTTCTTGTGTAACTACGGGAAGTGGATCAAAATAGCTTTTAGATTTATTATTTTTGACTCCATTTTGTACAATAGTTTTATTATCGTAACTTGCTGCCAATAGCGTTACTGTTTCTGGATATATCCCAACAGAAACAAAGTTTTCAGTACCTAAAAAATATTTGATTATTAATTTAATGAGAGTTGTTTCTGTAAGGAAATATGTTTTTACAGACCCTTTTTTACACATCATTTTTTAACTAGTACGAGTAGGTGAGGTCAGAGTCACTATCTGATTACTCTGAGAAGAAACACCGAAAGGAACTCAGAGGTCACAGTCTCTTTTAAAGTCCAGACATATCTTGGTCAGATCATGTGAGAACCGTGCAGATTAGCATCTGAGACGGGCTTTTGAGGAAAGAACCACATTGATATTTATTTTTACATTGAAGATTTGTATAGTGATTTAATTTATTGTATGGTAGGTAACTCACGATCATTTGAGTCGGACGTTCTCAAGGCTTCTTTTTGAACTTCAGTTGTTACGTGATCTAATAAACATTCCTGGCGTCTTTGTCTAAAAATAAACTTTCTATTAAACCAAGCAATTTAGATCTCTTCTTGTGAATTTAGATTTATAATATATCCTTTCATCTATCGCGAAACTTTCTAAAGGTCGGTAAGTTAATTAGTGTGTCTTTACTGACATTTGAAATAATATAATTGTAAATGTACATGTTTGAGGAGTTCAAAAAGAGGAAAGGATATATATGTTGCAGTCAAAACTCTTAACCAGTCAAAAGTACTATTGACTAGCAAAATCAGTCAATAGTACTTTTGACTGGTTCAGAGTTTTGACTGCAACATATATATATTATTACAAGAATAAACTTTTTTTTAAAGAACATAATTGTTCTAAGGGGCCGTTCAAGTATTAAGCAGATTTATTACAAATATTTCCCCCTCCTACTACCCCTAGTCAGCAAAACTAAGCAAAGTTTAAACATTGGTACCTACCTATACGTATTATTGTTTCTGTTTTTTTATTAAGTCTACCTGGTGGTAACCAGTGACGCCTCACCTCTGTTAACACACTTCATCAGTTGCTGGTTAGGTAAAAATTCAATAATTGTCGTAGAAATTCAATACGTAATAATCGCCCCCCCCCCCCCCCCCCGTCAATGTCATAAAAAATAAGCAGAACAAAGACCCGCCCTCCCCTTGTAGTGCTTACGTAATATTTGAATGGCCTCTAACAGCTACACAGGTGCAGTAAACCTAAATGCACTTCACATTCTTGCTATAGTAACGACAAAACTTACTCATTGTTCATATCATCAATGTTTACATTGTACCGGCCCAGTTTCTCCAAGGTGTTGGCATCCAAATCCTCCTTTTGCAATCCACTCCACAGTAACGTACATATTACATCTGAAAACTATCACATTTTAATGGCACTCGTTATCACAAATAATTCGCGGGTTTAATACAAGATGGCGTACCAACCGGTTAGTAATATAAACCTATACTCATTTCGTTTAGGTATTTAAGTTAAGGTAAACACTATTGATTTGTCTTCTGAATTTAAAAACCCGGTTTAAAAATATTTTTGAACTAAAACCAACAAATACTAAATCAAGCAAATGATTAGTTTAAGCAGTACTTGATTTGCTTAATATGTGTTTGTTTAAAAAGTCAAAACAAGATTCATTATCATCATCTGACTAGCATTTTTCCAACTATTGTTGGTAACGTCTTCCAGTCTAAACTGATGCAGCTGAATAGTATACCAGTGTTTTACATGGAGCCTCTGCCTATCTGACCTCCACAAACAAGTGTCAAGGTTACCACGATAAGAAAAGAAAGAAAGAAAGAAAAATATTTATTTGACATCAGACATTAAAAACACACATACACACAATAATTATGAAACAATAGAAAATATTATAAAATAGTAGGTACACATTGTGTGCTGTGTGCCTCACGGCTGCGCCAAAAAGGTCCATTTCAGCATTCATGCCAGACAGGTGATGCTGTCTGACGCTGGTCTTCCAATGAACCTTGAGGGGTACCCAGTAACGGAAAGAGATAAATAAATAGAAAACGAGTTAGTAAATCAGTTAAATGTGTATTCAAGACGTATTAAATGTAAAAAAAAATATATATTGTGACGATACCCCATGGTATAATCATAAGTCACAACAAGACTGTTTACCTTTATTTAAATACTAAAACAAACCGAGTATAATGTCAAATTGAGTGTTATTGGAACCTTTTATCTGGACTAAACGTTGCGGGCCTAGACCGTGGGCGCGTACAATTACTTCACGTGTGAACGTACATGATATTGCTACTGCAGTCAGTATTGTTCGGCACCACATATCGTTATCGCTGTGAATACTTGTGTGTTTTCATTGTTTTCGCCAAAATGGCGGGAAAGAATAGGCGACTGGTGGCCGGCGCTATCTCGAATATGTAGGTTGTTTTGCAGGTGGCGATGCCATATTAGTTAACTCCGAACATAAGGAAATCTTTGATGTAACATAACATTACGCCTGTAATCCCAAAGGACAGAGGTGGATCTACAGTACAATCATATCCCCACAAATCGCCAGTTTCGTTTATGTCTTATGTGATAGGAGGCCTGTCTCCTATCACCAATCCTCCCCTTATTGTTATCAAACGGAACACAAGACCAGATTCACTGAAAAATTCCAGACGGGAAAAACGAATAACACTTTGCCCGACCCGAGGTTCGAATCCAGGCTCCAATGCTAGGCGGTAATGCTTACGACCTCTACACCAACGAGAATAGTTTCAAAAAGAGAAAAAAACTCTTTGTTTAAGAATAATTAATTATTGTAGAAATAATGTTATGAAGCGTTATAATCATTGAATTAGAAAAGCTATGGAAACAGCATTGCACTCAAAAAGTGGCACCACGAATAGTGCGTCTAAGTAGGCGGGGCTTCAAAACTACGTCTTCTTTGAGAACTAGTCTACTGCGCACTCAGTGACGGAAGGTCGCATTGATCAAAGCGTTTGACGTGTCATTATTTGGTTAAAACATTGGTGGAATTATATAAAAATGACTTCGTGTGTAGTAAAGTGGTGCAGAAAACGCAAAGAAAGGCGGAAAAGTGATACTGGATTAACATTTCATTGGTGAGTACCTGAATATAAATATTTTTATTTACTTACTGTTTTACCAATTTGAATGACATTGACACTTGAACCAAAAAATAGGTTTATTTATTCAGCATAAAAATAGGTAATTCTAAACTGTGTCTGGATTTCCGCATATTGGCGAGTTATTAAGCGGTTAGAATATACATTTAAAGTTAGTTGTATAAGTATACAAATAAATACAAATGTGAATAAAACACAAACTAGTAATTCTTTGTGGCCGGCGTTATGCAATAAGTGCTCGTAACCAGCCCAATGAATTATTCTTTTAGGATTTTGTTTTTGTAAATAAGTATTTTTTTTTGATAAACATTAGTTTGTAGTATTTTGAATACACGAACACACATTTATTACCGATTAATTATCGTTGTAATATTTTCAGTTTTCCTAAAAATGAACTAAGGCGAATGTTGTGGACAAAGGCTGTTCGTTTAGAAAGAAGACAGGAAGATTGGGCACCAAATAAATTTAGTAGGGTGTGCTCCATACATTTTGATGCTCAAGACATGTATCTGTCGAGTAAGGGCAATCGCATGTTGAAGAAATCTGCAGTACCTATTTGCACGGTAAATAATTTTCATATCAAAAGATTAATTAAAATTATTAAAATTATTTTTCGCGTCTTCATTAACCTTATTGTTGGCCTTCATAGATGGTTCATAAAACATACTTAGAAGAAGGAACTGTTGCGTCCGCTGACAGATTATTGGTAATAAATTATGGTCATTAACTTCTGTTTAGATCAGAAAATAGTTTACAACGTAAAGTAGGTAGTAGTAGATTTAACATTGTATTAAAGTTCAAGCCTATGGAAAAGCGTGTAATTCTAGTATATTTACCAGGTTATCATTAAATGTTCAAATAAAATTTTAACGTATCAATTTCAGCCAGAAGAAGGACAACAAGGAGTATCAACAATTAATATTTCCGAGAATATTAAGGCTCACAAACATAAAGCTATGGTATGAGTTTTATTTCTTATGGTATTTAGTTGTAAATCAAATAACACCACATTCACAGTGGAAATTCTTTATTGTGAGAATATGACCGCGGGGCGCTGCTAGTCATCTAGGTATATATCTCACAAATATTATAAATGCTAAAGTTTGTTTGAATGTACAACATTCAAACAAACTTTAGCATTTATAATATTTTGTGTTTGGGTGTTTGTGACTCAATCACGGGTAAATGGCTGAACGGATTTGTATGAAATTGTTATGGAGGTTAACATTTGGATACTTTTTATTCCAAAAGTTCCAAGGGTTACGTAACAATGCGGGGGTGAAACCGCGCGCGAAAGTTAGCTATCATATTGACATGGTTTGATGTTTGTAATAAGATGTTTCAATTTGCAGGTCAAGTGTCCAAATTGCACATACGAATTCGATATACAAGCGAATGAATATTCTGTAGCGGAGAAGAAGCAAAAACCCAATGCACATGTTATCGATATGCCATCTTGCAGCACACCAATCAGTGTTCCATCCTCGGAAATTGACTCAGTTTTTAATACACCTAAAACACACCATTTAAAAGAAGAATTAAGACGAAAATCCTTACTTTCGGAAAGACGGTTATCAAAAATAAAAAATTTGCAACGTAAAAATAAGCGCCTGAAAGCAAAACATAGAAACTTACAAGACATCTTTAAAGATTTAAAAAAGAAAGGTTATGATCATTCCAATATGAGAATGGCTCTCGGCGAGTTTCCAGATGACATAATTTCTAGTTTAAAAAAAAAACAATCGAAAACTGGGCGGACTATTCTAAAATATACACAAACTGTAAAAAAATTTGCACTTACTTTAAACTACTACTCTCCAGCCGCATATAAATATGTAAGACGTAAATTTATGTCATGTCTTCCACACCCATCTACTCTGAGTAAATGGTACCAGGTGATTGATGGTAAGCCAGGCTTCACAGAAGAGGCTTTTAGGTGTTTGAAATCTAAATTAGATAAAAAAGAAACAGAAAGCAATCTATTTTGTCTTATGGCTGATGAAATGGCTATAAGGCAACAAAAAATATTTAACGGGAAAGACTTCGACGGCTTAGTTACATTCGGCCCTCCTGATGAGACGGCTACTCAAGTTTACGTCTTAATGTTAGTAGCCTTAAACGGCTCTTATAAACTTCCTCTGGGCTACTTCTTTATTAATGGCCTACCTGCTGAGCAAAGATCAAATCTTATTAAAATGTGTTTACGAAAATGCCATGAAGTTGGTGCAGAAGTCGTAAGTCTTACTTTTGATGGTTGTCCATCAAATATAAATATGGCAAAGCAATTAGGATGTAAATTTGATGACGTTGAAAACTTAGTTACTCATTTTCCTCATCCGTCTTCTGGAAAGCATATTGTCATAATTTTAGACCCTTGTCATATGGTGAAATTAATCAGAAATATATTCGAAGCCAAAAAGATAATTACCGATAAAGATGATCAAACTATTAAATGGGAACATTTAACAGCCCTGCAGCAGCTCCAGCAAAATTTAGGTTTACATCTTGGAAACAAGCTCAGCGAACGCCATGTTAATTTCAGGAATAATATAATGAATGTGAAATTAGCCACACAAACACTGAGCAACAGCGTCGCTACGGCTTTGAAACTGTGCTGTAACGAGCTAAATATGCCTAATTTCCAAGATGCAAACCCCACCATCACTTTTATAGAGACAATAAACAATTTATTTGACGTGTTGAACTGTAGGTCCCTTCAAGGTAAAGGCTTCAAGCATCCTTTTTTTATTGAAAAATATGACGACTTAGTGACATTTTTAGAAAACACCAGAAGCTATTTATTAGGATTAAAAATTAATGTGCAAATAAAGAGGTCTATGAGTAATAATATCGTTCAAGGAAAAAAACAATCGGTTAGCTCTACTATCCAAAAACCACTTACTAAAACACAGTCAAAAACTGGTTTCTTGGGATTACTTATATGCATTTCCAGCTTTAAAATGCTATATCAAAATCTGGTTGTGCAGCGACAAGCTGTTAAATATATTCTCCCCTATAAGTTCTCACAAGATCATTTAGAACTCTTTTTTGGAGTTATTCGTAACCACGGCCGATGTAATAATAATCCCAACGCTAGGCAGTTTATGGGAATATACAAAAAAACCCTATTAAACTTAGAGTTAAGTTCTAAATTTACTGGAAATTGCATCCCCTTGGAAGATTTTCCAATATTAAACTGCAGTTCTGTAATAAACAGAACCATACCTGGATATAGACAAGAGTACGATGACACTCAAATCGTGCAAGGTGTTTTTACTGACGAACAAAATAATTGCCAAATAATGTCCGAAATGTTAAATGACCGACCATTACCGGAAATAGCAGAACAAATAGTTGGATACATGGCAGGTTTTGTGGCTAGAAAACTGATCTCGAAATTGCAATGTACAAACTGCACTGAGATTTTGACAGGTACTGAAAAGTTATACTTTCACAGATTAATCTGTCTTAAAAGCTTTGGTGGACTAGTCTACCCCTCAGTTGTACTTTATAAAATTTGTTACATATCTGAAACAATTTTAAGGCAAACAATAAAAGTAAATCCCAATGGCAAAAGTTTATCGCGCAATAGCAATTTGTCGGTTATTTTGAATAAATGCTTTACAAATGTTTTAGAAAAACGAGATATCTATATAGATATAAGAACCAAACATAATAGCCACGACACCCTTTTGATCAAAAGTATAATTGAACAGTATTTAAGAATACGTTTGCATTATATGGCAAAAAACGATTCCTTATTAAATTCTAACAGGCATAGACTAAACAAGTTAATTATATTTCGAGGAATGTAATTTATTATAGTGAAACAATTTAGTGTGTTTATAGTGTAAACAATTGTTGGTTAACCTAAATAAATAAATTGTTGAAAAAGAGTAACCATAAGAAGTGACTTTTTAGAATGGACAATTATTGTCCGTTAAGCTTCACCTTTCTTACTAATAACTGTTTGACATTTCAAAAATACCTAGTTTTTTTGTGAATTAAATTGAAATAAATGACTTTTATAACACTTTTGCTCGTAAAGGGTATCATATTCCGCCAAATTCAGTATCGTAATGTATCTCATTACGCACTAGTGCGTTATGGTATTGTAAAATGCACGGTTTGCAAGATGCTCCGACTAAAACGAACTGTTCCTTTTTTAAAATCTTACCAAAGAGTTTTTATGACAGAAAAGTGGTTAACATTTTATGAATAAATTAACTTACGGAGATAAAAAATAAACATTTAGTTCGTTAATTTTAGTAATTTTTACAGTAAATTACAACCATTTGTAACAAAAACAAAAAAATATTAAGTAATTTACTTTATTAGTTGGTACTGGCTGTTTTTGTGCCTGTAACTTAAAATAAAGAAAGGTTGATGCGCGCGCATGGCTAATTTGTGAACAAGTTAAAATTATTTCGCGCGCTTTTTCTTTTCGCTGTATTTTTTTTGTTTGAAAATTTCAATCCGAGTTTTATTTATTTCCTCTCAAATTATGTTATAAAACGTCGTATGACATGCGTGCGCTTTGATAATTACAGCCTCTGCTTTCTTGTTTGCCTCGGCTGTAATTATCAACTTACCGCATTTATATCATAATGTACTATTACTTTCACTTATTGTTAACATACGATTGAGCTAACATTGCAATAAACCGCGATGATTGGAAGGATGGAAGGGAAGCCTTTGCCCTGCAGTGGGACACATAAGGCACAAATTATTAATTATTATTATTATTGTTAACATTCTTAATTTGTCAATAAATATATTTTTACTTTATCTGAATTTTATTTATCTTCATCGACCGCTTTAAAGTGATATGTTGAAAACTTCTAAACCAATTTTGATATATCTTGCATTTATATCTAATTACTCGTACCGATACCTGATTAAGGAATTTTGGGATAGAAGGCCCTACGGTCTTATCCAGGTGATAACATATACATGTGCCAAATTTCATCCAAATCCATTCAGCCTTTTGACGAGGACTAACGAATAAATAAACTCACTTTCACATTTATAACAGTGGTAAGTAAGTATTTTATTATTTTATTTATTAACTATTTGTATGTATGTATTGTATATAGGTAATTTACATTTATATTCTGTCGGAATTCATTTAAAAAAGTCATTGTTAATTATACACAAATAATTTAATTTAGCTAAGTATCTACTGCATAACACCATCCACGCTCGGCACGCTGTCATCTTGACTCCGCCCAGTGACCTTGATGCACCCAATCACGCACTAGTTTCGTCTATTATAGTGTGTCAGTTGTTTGCGTAAATGGAACCAAAATTGAAGCGTTATTTGTATGAGAATTACGTTTCCATAGCTTTTCTAATTCAATGGTTATAATGCAATAACAAGCGCGATAGTGTGTCATTTTGCCGTTTTATAGAACAAAAGCGCTTTAAATGTTATCTAGGAATAAAATAGAAGAAATACACCTTATTGTACACCCTTATAAATAATAGCTTAAAAATCACAAAGTTAAAATGGGCGGCCTTATCACCAAAACTGATCTTTTACGGACTACTTTCGGATCGACTTGATGGAGAAAGACCACGTGTAGCAATTCTATTTTTTTATTATTTTTAAATAAAAAAATAATAATACCAGCCTGTTACTGTCCCATTGCACGGCAAAGGCCTCTTCTCATACAGAGAAGGCTCGAGCATTGATCACCACGCTTGCTCAAGGCGGATTGGCGATTTCAAACTTATATTAACTATATAAGTCCAGGTTTCCTCACGATGTTTTCCTTCACCGATGTCAATGATGTCTAAGATAAACTTATTTTTAAATACCTAGTTATATTCATTTTAGTAGTAAATGTCTTTTAGAAATATTAATATGGTCTTCAGTGGTTCAGTCAATATTGTTGCTGGCTTATGAGTGTTAAAACTTGTGACTGTCTGTTCCAGGCCCGGTTCCTCCTGTCCAAGGTCAATCCTTCGCAGACACACAACAACATGTACGCGTACGGAGGGGTAAGTACACAACTGTGCTTTTGTAAAGTTAGATGTTACACTTCAATTAATCTGTACAGTAAACAAAGAAGTAAGTTTGGTATACAGGCTTTTTATAGGTGTACTCACTGATAATTTTGATTTAGGTATATCGTGTGCACTTTTTCTTTCATTTAATCTTATTTCTTTTAAGTAGCCCGTGATCTTAAGATTTCTTACGTAGGTATTTCGCTAATCATCGTTGTCTAATCAAATTCAATAATAATTATTGAATTTGATTATTATGTTTGCCGAAAATAGCCATAATTATTATTTTTACTACACCGTCTTTTGACAGCATACAAATAGGGTCAACTATATTGATTGATGTTTTAAATTATTATATTTTAGTAGTAGGTTTATTACAGTTGCCGCATGTTGAATTTGAACTCATACTAAATAAGTGGTAGTTTAAATGGCTCTGTAATTCGATAGAAACGTAATAAAAATTGCGCGGACTAGCTTGAGGATTTTTTTTAAAAGAGAATTCTATAAAATTTGTCATCTCAGCACACTCACTAAATTGGGCTTGTAAGTAAGTAACTGAACTTGCTTACTTACCTCTTTGTTTCTCTGTATCCATCAATTTAAAATTAATTATTGTTGTTGTACTGTATTGTAAATGCATGGCGATCAGCCTTGTTCTATTAATTTAAAAAAGAAATGTATGTACCTAGTCATTCAAAATTTGCATGGTGTGACCAAGATACCATCGAAGCATGGTGTGAATTTGACTTTGTTTTTTTTTTGTTCCATCATTGTATTGGCGATATCCAGGCGATGCCGATTCCATCAGTGGTAGTGACTTTTATCTTTTTTTTTTATTGGTGTTGGCTTCCTAACTTCGCAGTTTCAATTTGATAAAGTTTTGCGCCTTACGAGCAATTTGTTTCTAACTGTGCGCACGATTACTGGAAATATTTTAAAATAAGTTTTGTTCCTTCATTTTTATACCCATCTTTCACTAATAAAGAAAAATAACCTTTTTTGATTAAAGACCCATAAAGTATTTTCTCAAGTCTATGGCAACAAAATGAATTGTTTTAAAATATTTACTCTGGTAATCGTCAACATTTTTGCTTATGCGCTTCTTTTGCGTACATCGATACAGATTTAACTTATAAAACAACTTATTACGAATCGATAATGTATGTAATAATATTATATTCAGATGTACATAATCACTTATAAGGTTTCCTTGAGTATCATAAATCAAAGTTATAAGACTTAATACCTACTGTCACAACGGTCTTGCCAAGATATTATGAAATCATTTTATTATTATTATTATTTATTTATTTAGTAATTGGGATGGAAGAGACATTGTATACATGATTTTGGACCTTCAGAAGCGTTAAAACATTTTGTCTACTTTTTCTAATCTTTAAGTACCTACTTACATTTTTTTCTGATGTAAAATCCTGATGTCTATAAAGAAAACGCAATGAGATTTTTAATTAAAGAAGTGACATTTTTAATTAGAATTCTAATTGTGCTAACACAAATATTGTTTTAATTAACTATGATTTCTTAGTTAAAAGTTTTTATGCAAAAACTTCATACATTATACTAATATTATAAAGCGGAAAAAAAAATATTTTTGTGTGTGTATGTTTGTATTGAATAAACTCGAAAACTACTGTGCCGATTTCAAAAATTATTTCACCGTTGGGAAGTTACACAATCCCCGGTTGACATAGACTACGACTACTTTTTATCCCTGAATTCCCACGGGAACGGGAACTACGCGGGTGAAACCGCGTGACGTTTGCTAGTAAGTCATAAGTTTAGACAAAACCATAAATTCCAACGCTAGAGGGTTCTGAATCATGTACAGAACACATGGTATCAGTATGTGTGACAATGTTTACTTTTTCCTTCTCTCTATAATGTTAAATATTCGTGCTTTACAACCCAAACATTTTCATTACCTAGTATTAATTGTACAATTTCAAACTCGGGAATGCTTTGCGGTTTTTGCTTATGTAACATTTTCAAATGTGTTAATTAATAAATGCTTTAAAAAATATACTAACATCGCTTTGAAATGCATTGAATGTTGATTTGCTTTGTTGGAGAATGTTAACTGAAACCATAAAGGTTTTTTACTTTTTCTACGCTTTTTAAAACCAAAGATGTTCTTTATTTTAATCTGTGGTGTCACAAAAGTGGGTATGTTTTGGACATACCAAGGCAATGCCTTTAAATTCTCTTATAAAAAGTTTTGTTCGTAAAAATACTTATGGATATTGCACCACTGGTATTCAGCTGCACCCGGTAGCCAACCCCCAACAAAGCTGGTAAAAGGCTAGGCAGGTAATAATGACCTATCATATGGATATTGAAGAGTACCTACCACAGATACTGTAAACCAGAAACAAATTTTCTAATCTGATCCTGGTGGTGGACATCTTGCTAACAATATGAGTTGCTTACACAATTCTTGTATGTTTCCAGGACGGTGGCGCCCCCGTGCTGACAGACGACGTGTCACTACAAGTGTTCATGGAGCATCTCAAGAAGCTAGCCGTGTCCTCAACAGCTTAGGGAAACAATACGGAGTCTCACTACTTTCAGAACTGATCGCTATTAGATTTTTAACTTACCAAGCCTTTAATTAGCGCCGATTTTTCAATCAGTGAAATAAAAAAAATATATAAGAAATAAAGATGGCGATTTGACAACTGTCATATAGACAACATGTCAAACCGCCATATTTATTTTTCAGCTTAAAATTATCTGACTATTGAAGAAGTAGCACGTAATTAATTTAGCTACATTTAATTATCTATTTTTCCGTGACTCTTCGAAGTCGGCGGGTCTCGAACTCTCGAAGCATTATGTTCTAGCAAGGTATTTGAAATGTTGTTGTGCTAAAGTTAAAATAACCACTTTCAAAAGGGGTAAGGGCACATTTATTACAATACTTCTAGAATAAGTTGAGTATTTCCTAGAGTACGTCTGGATAGACAGGTAGGATACTTAGACTTGAGTAAATGCTTGGTTGATGAAACACTACATTATTTTCACCATCACAGTATTATACCACGGCGATATTTCGGACATATTATCATCTTTTTACTTTTATAATACAATTAGTAAGTACTGGGCTTGTGTATCTTATGATTTAGTAGGTATATAATCTTATTCATTTTATTTTGTAATTATATAATATGCTTATTTATACACAAATGTAGTTCTAGTAGTATCAGTTCTGAACTTATATACGCGCGTGGTGTTCCAAATTGTTTTTGAAATTAAGTTAAAATAATTTTCTACAATACAATGTAAATTATATGAAATTAAAAATGTTTATGAATATAAGGTATGTTTGTTTTATGTTTAAATAAATATAACATCACACCTGTAATCCCCGAAGGTTTAGGCAGAAGAGTAACAAACAAATTTGTGTTGTAACAAATAAGTTCATCTTCAACATTGTTTTTTTTTCAAACTCATGTAATAAGGGACAAGCCTATTTTCTTTCTCTGACTCAAATCTAGAACCAATGCTGCTGCGGAAAAACCCGAAGATTGGAGCCGTGTCCTCATGCTCTCTACTGTTAAATAATAAAACCACATTCTTTACAAAAAATATTTAATCCTAATTTCTAGACATCAACGTGAACACTAAATACATAATATAACTTTAAATTAAAACATAATTTACCTACATACACGTGAAATAAATAAACCTTTTATACATACAGCTCCCGTAGTAACAGGAATAATATAAATATAATTTATTAAACCATGTGACGAATTCAAAAGAACATTATAAGTACCTTAAAATATTGTATTGTAGTAACCCATTATCACAACTAACAACAAAAAAAAATGTTAATATACAATATACTAAACATCACGCTAAATCCCTTTGGGTATCGACAGAGAAACTAGCATCAACAGCTACGATTCCAACAGATTTCTGTGACTATTTCAAACTATCTAAATAACAAGTTTCGATCTAATATTGGACGTAAATGCTGCTATGTTTGAGAACATTTAATTATGTGCGTTCATAAAATGTCTATTCGTCGTTCATAAATGCGCGACACTATAGTGCGAACAGAACTATCTACCCTTCTAGATAAACCGTTAAACACTATAATATACAACTCCCTTATTCATATAAAATGGACATCCCTACGGCTAACGATTCCTCTACCTTTTCTATTGCTCTTATCGATGGTTACGACAATAGATAAATTCTGTGGCCCTAGTGAAAAGGGGTATAAGTCCAATTTTGTCGAAAATGAGTTAAGTGTACCAAAGTGATCAGAAAACCGATTTTTACAGTTTTTATGGTGTCAGTTGGACCCTTTTACACAAAGTAACTTTCTTATTTTTAGAGATAGCTTAGATCTGTCTTCACCAAACGATAGAGCATTTTTTTCTGATCACTTTGGCACACTTAACTCATTTTCGACAAAATTGGACTTATACCCCTTTTCACTAGGTCCACAGAATTGGTCTATGTTACAACGCTATTCGCTATCCTTAGATGGCGGGAAAATTTAAAATTGATGAATAAGGGAGTCTAACAGGAATTGGGCCATTAATTATTCTAAAAGGAATTTAAGTTCATGCGGTCGTAGGTTTTCTGCTTTTACCTCTAATACTAGAATACTTTCTAATAGCTTATATCATTACATACATCCCTGTTTTATCACAAATGTCATTGTCAATACTAAACCAATCACGTGAAAGTAAAAAAATAACAAAAGAACATCACAGTCACTTGACACGTCGAAAACAATAGACCTACTTTTCATCATTATGGCATGTCATAATTTCACCATTTTGGGTCAAACTTAACTGTTATTCCAGCATCTATACCTACTAATATTATTACTAAGAGGAAAAAGTTGTTTGTTTGTATGTACGGATTAATCTCCGACACTCATCATGTGATTTTCAAAATTCTTTCACTAATAGACAACGAGATTTAAAAGACTATAGAGCGGACATGCGAGGAAATGTCATAGAAAAACTTTGATCCCATGTCTCAGTAACGCCATCTAGAATAATATATGAATATTGCAGCGGCAGCGGAGCGTACTAAAAAAAACTCATAGACTTGTGTCTGGCAGGATACACTTTTTCGGACGAAAATTTTGTTCGTGTAGTCCGGTCTATAGGTATTGAATGTCTTTGCTAATAGAAAACTACATTATCGATGAGTGCTTTAATAGACCTTAGTTGTCTCTACATACTAAAGTAGGCCTATTCTTTTCGAATACAATGGTGCTTAAAAGATGTAATGTCATAAATATCACACGGACAATAAATCCATCCACTTATCTGAAAAAAAAAACCCCGATTTTCTGCATAACAGAATCTAATAAAACAACTACATTATAACTGTTAAACACTTAACTAATCACTCATATACACATAATAAGCATTGTTTATACAATCATTTCTTATTGAAAAGCCCATACATGATGAGGGCCAGCAAAAACATCAGTATGTACTTAATGTATTCGGTTCAGGAGTGCGGAGGTCAGTTGAGGAAGCGGATGGACATCTTCTGTTCGACATCTGTCCGCTCCAGGGCGTGGCAGAACTCCTCGAAACAGATCATCTGGTCGTTGTTGGTGTCAGCTTCCAGGATTGTGCGTTCAGCAATGCTCGTTAGCTGCTCTTCGCTGCAAATAATAAATTAAGACATTCTGAATTTACTTTCACTGACAGAGGATTAGCCAATTGACTTCTCTCCATTGGCTACACTGACATAAACAATATTTTCGTCAGTTCCTACTTTTCGTTGATTGTGATCGGATCTGTCGGGAAGAGTTTGTTTGTCTGCTTTAACGCGCTAATCTCAGGAACTACTGGTCCGATTTGAAAAAATATTTTAGTGTTAGATAGCTCATTTATCGAGGAAAGCTATAGGCTTATATATCATCACCCTAAAGCTGTATACGCACTATGTCAGCCGTCCGGCTGCCCGCATGCTGGTAGCCGCATAGTGCGTATGAGCTCTAATACTATTAGTAGCGGACAATGAATGTTTCAAAATCTGGAATTTCCAATATCAGACGCCAGTCTACCACCACTAAAGTTTGGCAATTCATCGGGTTATATCAGTTACTTTCGTTCTCTTGCGGATGTGTCGATTTTCGAATCATCTCAGTTGCCAAGTATGTGTCAACAGGTCAACATGTGACTTCTAATGGCTTTATTACTCCCCAGCTGGTTTGAAATATAATAATATTACGTTGACATACTAAAAGTGCCGATCCTCAGCGTAATTTTTAATTTATTTAATAAGGTGAAAAACGTATATTGACACTCATGCAAGTATACATACACATAGTACTTGAATTATGTAAATAAACTGTTTTGAAAGAATATGCTGTAATCCATAATTCTTATCTTAATCTAAAGACATTATAAGCCGATTATATACAGAAGCAATAAAATATGGCTTTTTAGTAGTAAATGTAGAGTAAGTCAATGTTATCATTTCTAAAGGATTAGGTACATCAATACCTATTATAATAACTGTTTTGAAAAATTAAATATGAACTATCTTTTTTTCTTTGTGGAGGGTCCCCAAGCTAATTACAAGAATGAGATATTGAGCATAGGCGTAGGATAGCTAGCCTTTCGGTTTTCTATAGGATACATTTTGGAGAGTGTGCACGGGAATTACATGACTTGATTCCGCCATCACCTTTCTACCATCGGACAACCCGGCGTACGGTGAGTGTCCACCCTTACATTTACATCGTTGGCACTCCCACGATTCGGACAAAGCGTTTCGCTTCGTCGTTTATACTGCGTACATCGAAGGACTGGAACAACTTGCCTGCTGCGGTCTTCCCGTCCGATTATAATTTAGATGTCTTCAAGGCTAGAGTGAATAGGCTCTTAATAAACTAGTGCGCTTCACCATCACTGATTGCATCTCTGCTTACCATCAGGTGGGATTGCAGTCAAGCACTGGTTTATAATATTAAAAAAAAAAAAAAAATTCTCTTAAACTTAGCCTTTTCCTAACTATGTGGGGATTGGCTAACAGTCTAACTGGATGCAGCTAAATACCACTGTTTTACAGAGAGCGAACGCCTAACCGGCTTCTACAACCCAGTGACTAAGTTAATCACAATAATCCTTGAGAAGACTGGTTGTCAGGCATTCAGGCTTCTGGAGATGGTCACCACTACACAGACATGGTTACGGCAAGCACAGCTTAATTTTCGATTGACCCATACTTTATAGAAAGAAAAAAAAAGAAAGAAAATACATTTATTGGCAACAGTTGGATACATGCACAGGATAAAAAAAAAATAACATAATAACAAAAAAAAAGACACAAAAATGGCACCACACACAAACTATACACTATACACATTATACTATAGGCAAAAGCTCATTAATTTCCTTAATGCCATTAAAACCATCCAACAGTCATCGCCATTTTGCCGAAAAATCGGGATCTCTAACTAATTTCTATGGAAATATATAAAAGCTCAGTTAGTACCTAGTATTGAATTAGAAAATGTTACCTGATATTAGCTCCGACCATCATGTGCAGAATGGCCAGTAACTCGTCCCTTGAGATCTTGCCATCATTGTCCAGGTCATACATTGAAAAGGCAACTGTAAAAAAAGTTTGTGCAGGTAAGTAAAAGTTACTAATGGAAGGAAATTTTTAAATAATATAAAATCATGCCTCTTCCTCCCAGAAACATCTGTCTAAACATTGTTAAGTCTTTTGTAATAAGGAGAGTTACAACTCCAGGCTACTAGTAACTGTTTCTAAAAAGATAAACCCAATAACCCAAGACTAGGGAATTGATCCCAGTATAACTCAGAAGTGGTCCTTACAGCCATTAACCTTTCAATCGTGTCAATTAGAGACACATTAGAAAGACAATGACAGCGCCGACACTGGTGTCCTCTCGGGGTTTAATGAATTGAACCAACAACATAATAAGATATGGTTTATAGTAAAAAGGTAGAAGTTGCTGCCATCTGCTGCAAGTCAGCTGGCAAACAAAAAACAAAAAAGAGTGCTGTAAAATACACTTGGGAGCAAATAAATTGAGCCACTTTTTCCACAAATTATGGTTACTTTTTTTTACTTTTAATATAATAATGCACCTATTTGAATCAGGATTAGAATCTGAATCTGAACTTTATTTGCTATGAATGCAGGTACAGGTTGTTTTGTTTACATTCACACATGTTGTCATGTCATAAACACATGCCAGTTGCGAGTACTACGCACCTGACTACTAGGTATAAGACATTAAATAAATAAATAATATTGGCTACAGATTGGATCAGATTTAAACCTGCATGGCCTAAAAGGCTATTGATATATTTTTGGCCATATAAGGTTTAAATTTATCCAATCCTTAATAACAAACACAATGACCTTTAAACCTAATATGTAAAAAGAAAGTAGTTTGATTTATTGTCCTGGGTGCCAACATTCCTAAGGCTGGCCCTGCCTTAATACTCACATCTCAACTTCTCATCTCTGCTGTTCAGCTTATTCTCTCTATTCTTCTTGATGGGCCTGAAGTGTGCTAGCACCCTCATGAACTGTAGGAAGTTCACTCTGTCATCATGGCTTTCCGCAAAGAATGAGTGGACTATACGCTCGCTTAGCGGGTTGATCGCTAGCTCTGGAATCCTCAAAAAATCTTCCCTGGATAATGTGCCGCAGTCATTCTTGTCCAGTGATGTAAAGCGGGAGTACAACCTCTCAATTTGATTTGGTGTGACTGTTCAGTAGAAAAAAAAGAAATAAATGAAATTGTTTAAATAAAGAACATTTAACACTATGGTTTTAGAAGAGCCAGTATTGCATGGCTCATCAAATGCATTTGTGTTCATGTGTGTGCCGTGTGTCAAATTATTATTAAAATGTAGTACCTACATGCAAAGAAACAATAACTTACACCCAGTCTCTTCTTGTATTTGAGCGATTTCTTCTTCACGTAACAACAGAGACGATTTGTTACCCATATTGAATACGTTTCACGCTGCACGACCACTGAAAGACCTTTTAACTTTTAGACAACTGATAAGGCTGATTCAAGCGCCGCTTAGCTGGATTTTACGAATAATAATTATGCACTGAGTCAAAGTCCATTCAACACAACCACAGCTGCCTACTGTTATGAACTTGTTTAGTGCTAGAATATAATTATTTGAATATTCATTTATCGGTACTTATCATTAGGAGAGAACTAGAAACTATGCAAATGTTTCTCTTTACTAAGTTTATTTTGTTTAAATCAAGAGAGAAGAGACAAAAGGAGTTAATATGAGAATAATAGGATAATGAATGAATACTTTGACGTTGTCAAATGGAGAACTTGACACTGACTGTCACTGACATCCAAGTAGCAGCTGTATTTTAGAAGTTCAGAAACTACTGCGGAACGTAACGAATATGGTATACTTACTTAAATTATTTGTGGTATGGCTTGTGATAATAGGTGGACGCACTGTTATTTGTTGTTCACGACCATTGTTCAGTAGCAGTACTATTAGACAGAATATAGTCTATAGCGAAAGGTGAGTCAACTGACCTAAAGCCTGTATTAGACATTTGAAAACATGCGGGTGGGGATGTTAAAGTACGGAATTCACGCGAACTAAGTTGCGAGCGAAGTGCTTGCTTTTAATTTTTTGCCTTTATATATTTTTATTGTTATTCTCATACATAATAAACATTCACAAAAAATACAGTAGTGTATGATTTACGTTTAGTGATTGCTAATGAGGCCACATCTTTCAGTTTCTGAAACGATAAAATAAGGTTGCATAGAAACTGAAATCCTGCAAATTGTTTTGTCAAAATGTCAAAATTACGATAATAATCCTAAAATACCTACTTTAGAAATATATTTTATCCACAAAATCTGCATACCAATAGTTGAATTTTATTTTATGTGACTGTTAAGTTGATAGCATAATTTACTTGTGGTTGATTGTAATATAGTTAGTATTTGAATAAAGTTGTTTAATATAATGAGTACCGCTGCGAAAACTTCACCAGATCAAGCCACTTCGGAGCAGAAAGTAAAAGACCAAGAACTTCCTAGCCAGCAACAACTAGATACTGTAGTAGAAGTAAACGAAAATCTACCAAGTGAGATTTTTGAGGTACCCTATGAGGACGTTGGCTTTGTGGAAATACCTCCGAAAATATTTGGATTAACAGAAATCTTGGAGCCGCTAACCATACCTTCGCTAAATAATGCGATTTACGAACTCGGTGTTGTGAACATGTGTTGGCCAGATATCAATGAGCCTGTATTTGAAACTCGAACATGCTTCCCTCCAAGCTATTACACAAACAGTGCGAAAGAGCGTTTGCTTTTGTCATATGCAGAAAACTTCAGGCGTCAGTTTTATTTTCACTTTCGCATGCGGAAACCTATATTGCTGCAGGTTGTAAATGAGTGTGGTTTGCAGGTAGGCACAGACTTTTCTTAAAATTAATATTAGATGTCGCTACTAGTACCATTTACACGTGTAACGTGTTTTTTTTTATTTTACGTTTCAGAAAATGGTGTGTACTTCTATACGGCCTACCAAGCTCTGCTTTGAAACCACATCAACCTGGCAGGGGATCGCGTCTTTGGTGTCAGACTACTTCGACTACGAGCCCTTAACCAAGCCCATGTTACACGTGAGTACCTAATAGATTAATTTTATTTAATTGACTACCAACCTTTTTTGTTTTTTTAACATCGATAAATAGTATGTATACTAGTCGATAGATGGCGTTACTTGTATGAACGTTAGGTGCACTCGTTCTTCGAATCGTTTGTATTTACAAGGCTGAGAAGTTAAACAATATCCGAAAAGTACCTTTTAATGTACATAGATGTCATTCGTAGTTTACAAATACAGCTAATATGGACAAAAGTCACAAGTAATGACTCATTATAAAATAAAGAAAAAGCTTTTCAATGTTAACTTACGCCGAAATTCGTAATCGTATTCTTATTTCATACAAGTACATATTTATTTGTCGTCACTCCTTCGGCTTCCGGTCCATTGGGTGTATCTCTACTCTTCTAACCCTCCACATTTATACTCAAAACCCTCCTTACGACATGTTCCTCATTCCTTCGCATCACAAGCCGTCTACATGACCACCGATTTCAACATAACTCATTGGTCACTTTCAGACTTCCTCATGAGTACCTACTTACTCATTTCTTATTCATCCATTCGCGTTACCAACTAACAACAGCCCACTGTTTCTAGCCCTTTCCCATGTCAATAACATTTTGACGTATAACATAAGCACAGATATCTTTGCAAGTACTGAACTGAGACTCCTGAACACTGCTCCTCGGTACCTGGAGTCCATTGCCACTCCCAGTATCTCTTCGGATTATTTAAACCAACCATAATTACGTTGATGAACGAGTTTTTTAAATATTAGATTGTCTGCGTTTTTGTTTATTCCAGTTTCATTGATAACATGATTGTCGTTGTTAGTTTTATTGTATATTTCATGTGTATCTACATTGCCAACTAATAACTTGTTTGTAAGGTTTAAACTGTTAGCATAGGTTGGTATAAAGAAATAAGTAACATTTTACACAATACATTCCTTTCAGCGTTCTCGTTTGTTGCATGCAACTTGCTTTCATTCATCCCTTTTGTGGCCCAGCATTCTGATCCGAACAAGACAGCAGGTCGTAGTATCCTCTTCTTTTGTTTAGAACTGTTGCCCTACACTAAGAATTTCTCCTGTGTCGTGGGTACGTTTACAAACATTTAAACTCGCATAAACAGCCAGACCCGCAACAATTTCTTGTAGGCCATACAATAATAGTTGCATACGGGTATCGAAACTGGAAGACGCTTCGCAGCAGCCAGTTCAGTCAGCCACTGCGCCAACAGTGGCTTTTGTTTTTTATAGTTTTTCCCCTAAAGTTTAAGACGTATAAACAAGGGTGGGGTGCAGGTGGAGTAATTAAAACAGTTTCAATTAAAGGTTTAATCAAGTTTAATCATTCAACATTTTCGAGATCACAAGTCGTGATAAGAGAATTTATAATCCAATTTTTTTTTAATTTTGTACAAAATATCGTCTCTCGAATAATTTTTCAGTGGAGCTAATATTAACGTGAAATGCAAATCAATAATTCTATCTTCTGTGGGAAGGATACAATTTTTGAACTTTTCTTCTAATAGATTCGTCGCGGTCGGGTGTCACCGCGACCTTACACCATTGGACAATCTCTTAAATAACATTAAGATAATACACTCTAATAATTAGGAATGTACTTACAATAATAATAATCTCTCAATAATTTATAATTTTGATCACAGTGTCCTTAACTGTTAACGTTAACGTATAATACAATTCCGAGTCGACACATCGACGTTGTCTACCATATAGGTACATAATATATAAAATACTGAGCAATAGAAAACAATTACACAACGAGTGCCTAGCTAACGCAATAGAGTCATCTATATCTTAACAATATTACCTTGTTCTTACGATTGGCACAACAATACATTCGCATCCTTTCAATATTTGGTATCGGCCGGGAGGTGTCGCCACGCGCCGCGGCTGAGCCACGCCACACACACGCCACTCACACTACATACAGTACACTCTACTACTCAGTGAACGGTTGAAAGGACGCCGTGCGTGACTTAGTATTAGTTTGACTTGAGGTAGAACATAGGGATTCAACTATAAACTATAGTAAGGGTAAAACTAGGAATGTAATCGTCAAATGGCAACATACAGCGGTACTATCTAAACTAATTATTTAACAAGTTTGTGTGCATCGGTAAGAGAAAACGCAGATATATAACATTTAATTTACAACAGGTATAACTATCTACCCATCAAGTTTCACATAGACTCGGAAACAGACGACCGCGCCGTGCGGGCCGACAAGTGCCCGGGCTGCGCACGCGCCGGGCCCCTGTCGGTTCGCCTGGCTCGGCCTAAAATCTTACAAACTAAAGAATAATGCATAGCTTTTCTTTTAGAACAAAGAAATTACGCAAATTTGGCTACACATATCACAAGTGAACGCTTACTGGCGACAACGTAACTATGTACATAATTGAAATATTCCCTGTAGCGAGCGGCAGTCCTGGCGGGGCGTCTACTTGCGGCGGGCGGCGTGGTCGGCGGGGTGCGCGGGGTGGGCGGGCGCGGGCGCGCGGCGGGCGCGAAGGTTGTGCAGCAGCGCGCGCAGCTGATGCACGTGCATGCGCGTCACGCTGGGGTCGCCGCTGGCCTCCAGCCACGCCAGGAACTTGTCGCCATGCTCCAGTGCATCGGCTGCGCCAGACTCCCACTCGCCACTCGCTGGCGAAGCCGACCGAGTTTCCGCGCTCGCTGACTGATTACTGTTGTTGAACAGCAGGTTGTCGAGCACGGTACGCGCTTTGGTCTGGCTTCGGCTTGACTCGTGGATCCTCTCGGGTGGTGGCTCTTTGTTTTCGGTACCGATCTCTGGACTAGCAGCAGGCTCAGCCACTCGCGGTTCCACACTGGGAGTGCGGCGAGGCTCTGACTCATTATGTGCGTGTGTATGCCCCGGACTAGTCATTACTCCTCGTTCTTCCTCAATCTTCCCTTTCGTTAGGTGTGAGTACAAGATGTTTTCTGCGGACTTATCTTTTGGCACCTGAGAGGCGCATTTGTGCTTGTCTTCAGGTAGAGGCATGGCTCCACCAAATTGCTTGTAATATTGCCATAGCCAGGAGTTCCTGTTATAATCGAGATGTGAATTAATAGGCGCAGCTGCAGCCATTGGTTTAGGCGGGATGGTTGGTTCACTCGGTTTACCCAGCTGTAGAGGGTGCGCCGTCGTCGTCTGCGCGGTCAAGTCGAGCATTGCTTGCTGTGTCTTGAGCCAGTACCATAGTGTATCATCCACTGGCTGGTTGGCTGCAGATGAGTGCGTGCTGTGATGGTTTGATTTTGACAAGCTCGTACGGTATGGATCTGAGTGGTGATGAGTCTTGCTGCGATGATGATGTTTGCCATCGCTTAAGTTGAGCATGCCGTTGTGAGCAGGCTTCGGAGATCGGACCGAGCGCAGCGCGCGACTAGCAGGTTGAGCTGATAACGCCGACAATCCTGGGTTCAGTTGAGCGAGTAGAGTTAAATTGGTTGCAATCTCATTGAAGCTGAGGCCGAGGTGCGAGTGCGTGAGGCCAGGCAGGTGAGGAAGGCCTGACAGCGGACTGATAGCGCTCATGGAGACGCTGGCACCAGGGTCCGGTCGGCGTTCGCGAGGGATGTGGGCTGTGGGGGATGGTACAGCCCGTTTGGTGGTGAGTTCGACAGGTACGTCGATAGGCGGCGTGGGCTGCTGCACGATGGGGGCTGCGCTGACTGGCGCTGAGAGGTCTAGCCCGGTGGCCACCGGAGAGGGAGGCGCAACAGGAGACTCCGTACGCGCGCGCTTGTCAGGCGGCTCGCCATCGTTGCTCTTATCCGTATCAGGTGAAGATAGGCGAGAGGTCATGTAACGCAGCTTGTCCTCGTTCTTGCACCAGCCCCGCAGCGTGGACTCGGGCACGCCGATGTCCCGCGCCACAGAGGCCTTGGACTCGCCGTCGTTGACGCGCTGGATGGCCTCGATCTTGTCGCTGGGTGTCAGTGCACGCATCGGACGTTTGCCCTTGGTCGCCATTGTGGCGTCGCGTCTGCTGTAACAAAAACATATCGTTATAGATAATTCTTTTTAACTTTTATTATTCTTTAGCGGCTGGTAATCCCTAAAGTGGTCGGTTATTGCGACACTCGTTAAATATTATACATTTTAATGTTATTTAGCTCAGGTTTGTTGCTTAAAATTGGATAAATAAATATTCGTCTCGTGTGTGAATTTTCCTAGAATTCCGTTTAAACTTTAATAGGTTAGGATTTGACTGGAAAGAGGTATTGTTAACGCATCGCCATTGGAAACGTGATGCAGTTTGTAACGAGTTTATTTTTATAATTAAATTTAGATTGCATCATGCCTCAATATTAGCTTGGTATCACATGTAGTCAACTTTAAAAGTGCCCAAGTTATAGTCTGCTAATTGCTTTGACTTAACCCTAGAAAGATAACGTGCGCTTCAGAGGCGCCCGTGAAATAAATGTATTGCTGTGTTTTTCTAACCAACGCGCGTACAAGCTTGTGTTTCCGCGCCAACTCAGACGGCGACCAACACTCCCGAGAGGCAACCGCTCCTGTTCGGTAAGTACCATAGTTTCGTAGCTATGGCGAAACGTTGCGCTCGATAGGCGCCACTTTATCTTTTGTGCAACTTTCAAACATTTTTTTGTGTTTTGGTTTTTGTTGTTTTTTACTTATTTCTAATTATATACGGTAAGTATTAAAGTAGGTATGTATTTATTAATTATTTTTATTGGTTTTAGGATAGTTTTAACATCATGGCGAAGAGAAGAACATTGGAAGAGACTCAAATTGTGTCTTTATGGGAGAATATTGAAAACATTCTGCCACAAACTACTCAAAAGGTACCTGTAGAAGCTGATGAGGAACCTCCAGCTAAAATACGGTGCTACTGCAGCCTATGCACATGAAAAAAGAAAAGAATGTCCATGATGACGTGTACCAAATGTAAAAAGTCTGTGTGTGGTGAACATAAAAAAGATGTTTGCAATAACTGTATATAATATATTTTTTTTGTATATTCATGTTTTTAAGACTGACTATATCATAACTCACTAGTGATTAAGATAAAAAACTATAAACTTTATATTTTTTAGAAAAAAATGTACCTTAATACCGAAGAGTTTTTATTTTTGTTGATTTTCGCAAGGGATTTTTAAAATCCCATTTTTTTTCTTATAATTAAAAAGTAATAACATAAATTTGTGTTTTATTTATTTAGTAATAATGTAGCATTTCACAACGCTATAAGAAGTTTAATAATTACTTAAATACGTATAAAAAATCGATATCGAAAATTGAGCGCCTCTAAGGCGCATCTTTATCTTTTCAGTACCAAAAAATAACGTTATCTTTCTAGGGTTAAGTATTTCACGACAAATACGTGACGTTATTTTTAAAAAGAAGGTAGAATAATAAAATAATGATTATTTTAACTACAGTTACCTAGAAAGTATACGAAATATCCACAATACTACAGTATTGATAACAGTTACATGATAACAATTAACCACCACAATATTAAGTCTCTGATTTCAGCACAAATAAAGACATTATACAAAAAACAAGTCAAGTGACAACCAACGCACTTGACCTGACTCCCGATACATTTTGAATAGCGATGTTGTACAATTTTATTAACAACAATGTTACCACTTAAATGTTGTTACATTAAAATAACTAAAAATATAACTGGCCACAAACACGTTTACAACTGTTATCATAAACAAAAACGTTTACGCGGGAAGCTATAAAGTTACGAAAAGATAAACAAAAAGAAGACATAAAATTATGACCTACGACAACAGTAGGCGGCAAAAGTTGTCGGGTCGTTGACACGGTGACCTTGCGAGCGGTTAGCGCGCCTCCGCCGGCCGCCGATAGATGGCGTTGGGCGACCGAACGTTTACCTAGCCTGTTTATTTGTATCGAAATGGAAAAGTTGATTGAGAAGTTTATGTCATCCTAACACTGAGCACTTGAAAGTTTTACGCGTCGGTAAATGTTCAATGTAAACGCCAATGAACTCGTCAAAACGTAAATATCGGTAACAACGATTTTGGTAGACGGTATTTTCTTGAATTAAACGACGATTTTGGTAGTTTTTACATCATTTGGTCTAAATTTCATAACTTGAGTTAATAGGATTTTCCCAAGTGCGTAGTTGGTAGGTACAAAGATTGTATAGCGGGGGAAATAATGGTAACAATGTTTAGGCAATTGTATCTAAACTCGTTTAACACTATTTACCTACTTATCATTTTAGAACTTTAAAGTAGGTATCATGTAAATAACAGATTTATGACGTCATTAATTAAAAGTGCATGTGTGTGAAGTGCATTATATTTTCAATGTGTTTCAAAAAGTGTGTTAGAAAGATGCCTTAACTATTTTAAAAGTATTTAATATAATTGAATAAACACTACCTACCTACGTGCACAAGTCACAACGATCTATTGGACAGAGTAAATAGACAAAGTTTGACTGCCTTGTTTCTTGCTTTTACAGGAGTTTAGGCAGCTTAGATTAGCACACTTAACTTTTTATTCTGTTCTTATCTAGCCTATAGGGATATTGTACGATCCCACGACTGGGCTAAGTCGATGATTTTAAACCAGTATTGCAAAGTTATCCAGTTGATTTTATATCTCAATCGGTTCACCTCGTCCTGCACTCGCTTTCGCGGGTAGGTACCTATTATGTTTTGAAAGAATGCCGTACCTGCATCCATTATTTCATATTTTCTCATTCAGGATTTATTTCTGCATTATTTATCATGTAGGTAACTGGGAAAATATTTTCGTAGCCGTCTTTGCTACGAGCTACGACGGACTACGACTTGCTACAACTTTTCAGAATTAGTTTGCTCACCCAAAAGTAATTTCTTAGGACATTTTGTGAATTAGATACGTTTTGTTTTTTTTTATAACAATGTACCTCGGAACTAAATACTTAGGTATATTGCAGAGTCAGCCGTACTTAAACTAAATGACCACTTTTCACACACAAAGAACAAAACGTCGTGCACTCACTTGATAAGTAGAACCTAGCAACACAGTGATAAGCGAATGAAATACAATGTTTGCAACTTACTTGCGAGCCGGCGGGGGCACGTGTGCTGTGTTTACAATTTTTGACAGGCCAGCCGTTATTGCGATATTATAAACGGCCCGTGAATGGAGGACTCCAACCAATAAAAATATAGCTCGGGTGCGCAGTGCGCGGCACGTGTACACACAAGTTCCAGTTTCACTGATCAGTTGATCACAAGTCACTGAGCGGAGTGCGGACCGAGCGGGCCGAGCGGAGTGCGGAGCGCGGTTCGCGGAGACGTGCGTCGCGGCGCGCGCGGAGCGACTGTGTGGCCGCCGGTGATAAGGCCGCCCGGCCCGCGGCTCGCGTCCGCGGCCGGCCGCTCCTCTCCTTTGTGTCCGTCCGTCACCCCCCCGGCGCCGCCGCCCCCCGCGATCTTGCCACCTCCTCGCCTATTCCTCCGACATTCGAGCCGCGCTCGCCGGCCCACCTATCTCCCGCAATATATTAACTCGATTAATTATTAATTTTAACGCATCAACTTTCCCAGCGAAAAAATAACCGAGCCAGATTGGAACTTTTTCCGATGTTAACTTGCTGCTGTAGGACGAAAGTTTTCTCACAATCGTGGTGTTCCACAACTTTTCTAAGTGGCGAACTTTGTCTCGTAATAACGTCTCGCGCCCGTCTACCAAGTAATAGTTGCCAACTAATTACTCTAGTTCCCGCAAGTCGAGTCGCTTTCGATGTTTTTCAGTGGGTCGGCGAACAAACAAATAAAACAAAGACAATGTAGTTAGAGAGATGATAAGCGATGGGCTCGCCTCATTGATATGCTACGAAGTCTCGTAGCGCTCGCTACGTTTGATTATTATGATTATGTAGTACGTAGCAGTTCATTTTTATGCGTAGTACTTGTTCCTTCCGTAGCGTGTAACTTATAACTTGTCGGAGATTTATGTAACGTTATGTCTGTGGAAGGCTGGCTGTTATCTGCACTTGTCGGAAACTTTTAAGACCATACTTAATGGGTTTTTGTAAATACGGTTCAAGGGCGGCCGGTGTAGCAATAAATTGTAGACTTGCAGAGACGTTTTATAATGAAGACGTTTATTTAGTCGTCTGCGAATCTTTTTCGTCGAAATGTTTTATTTTCGTAGAAAAAGTAGTAATACCTGCTACGTACCTACATACGTATCAACGTAGTATTTATTTGATGATACATTCTTGCCGTGTGTATAAAACATGCTTGGTAGTACTAATTCGTGCAGTGAAAGTGTTCACATTACGTGTTTCAGAAGCGTTAAATGCCAAAGTTGACGGTAATACTTATGTCACCGTACATAGACATCGAATTCTTGTCATTTACACTAATGTCATTGTGTTACTCAACTGTACTTTACTTCTATTATCCCTAAAGTGTTAATATGCTCAATGATAGACTCTGTAACATAACAATTTTAAATGTAAAATGTACCTTCTTAAGTTAATCTGAAGATCTGATCCTGAAGGCAAATTAGGCGTACTTAAAAACTTCCACAATCAAGTTACAATCTTAACTCAGCAACAATCAATGTCTAAAATGTAGGTAAAATAGACGTATTTTTGACAGATGGAGTTTTCAACGTTTTCAAAAAGTACGAGAAATACCCCTTAGATTCAACCTTGTGCTTAGTTTGATGATGAGAGCAGCGGTGGCCCAGTGGTGGTGGCCCCGACTTACGAACAGTTAGTCGTAGGGTCTAACCCAGGCAGGCGTATTACTTTGTGTAATTTATTTCATCACCACTGCTCTCTAAAACGATGAAAGAAAACATCGTGAGGAAACCGGCATGTCCTAGAACCAAAAATTTAAAGAGATGTGACATCTACCAATACGCACTGGGCCCGCGTGGTAGATTATGGCCCATACGCAAAATACGCGCTTTGACGTGGAGTTGCGGATACTAGCCCGGTATCTTTTTTTTTTAGTTCGATGATGTCACCGACAGGCATTAAGGAACCTGTTGATCAGTGTCTACTAAATTAAAAATCAATATAGGTTTCAAAATGTTATTTGTTGCAAATCTTTGTATTTCCACGAAACCGTCTTATTTGCAACAAAAACCAATTTCGAGGCCTATATTGTTGTTCGGGAAATATAACATAAAATCAGAATTGCCGAATATTGCAGATTCAATTATTTGCTGCATGTTGAATTTGATTAACATAATAATATTTGCAACGTAGAATAACTCTCCAATTTACAAAATACGTGCAATATTTTCAACTTTACGGGTTTTAATATACGAGTATCCCCCATGGAAATACGCCTCTGTACATTTGTGTGCTTAAAGTCTTCAATAATATATATATATTTTTTTAACATTTTAAAACAATGCTTGACTGCAATCCCACCTGATGGTAAGCAGTGATGCAATCAGTGATGGTGAAGCGCATTAGTTTAAAAATAATAATAATAATAAATAAATAATAAATATTCCACAACTTTTCACACAACGCCATTTAGTCCCAAGTTAAGCTTGAGAGCTTGTGTTATGGGTACCAAACAGCTGATAAAAATACTTATATATTTCTAAATACATACATTTATTAAGAGCCTATTCACTCTAGCCTTGAAGACACCTAAATTAAATCTAAAATCCTATTAATAAAATCGTATCTTGTACCAATTCAATCAATCAATACTAATAATTTCTGTATGACATACCTGTATTTCTTGAAGGGTTGGGCAGAGATAGACCTATAGTAATAGTCATATTTCACCAGCTATGGTTATAGAAGTCTGGTCGCAAGCCTATTGTCACCGACCGGGCAGCAGATCAGGCGAATTTGGAATGAGAAAATAAATAAAAAAACAGCATAATAGACGTTTTTTACTCCTGATGTTTTCTAACAATACCACAACTACTTAATAATTTTTCAAATACCAACAATAACAAAATAAGAAGTTACCATAGTTGTAAATTCTTATTTTGTTAATCTTATCGCATCCGATTATTTAATATCTCTTTCTGGGAGATGGCACTGGCTCTTGTACTCGTAAGGGCGAGTCTCCACCAAAGCGGAGACGAGAAGAGATGTGTTTTACAACCAATCAGCTTGCGTCATTTTGACCGCTCAGTGCTTAGCTTCAGCACAATACAATATCCTATTGGTTAATTACAAGACATCTCCTCTCGTCTCCGCTTTGGTGGAGTCTCGCCCTAACACAGGTTTATTACCTAGCACAGGAGTCGAGGTCTTAACACAATCTTTTTCTTGTGTAATAAGTATTCACTTCTTTTATATTCCATTGTATTCTGTCAATACCAGCTTGTTACTGTCCCACTGCCTAGCGAAGGCCTCTTCTCATACAGAGAACGCGCGAAAATTTAATCACCACGCTCGCAGGCTGGATTAAATTTTCAAACTTGTGTTGATAACAGGTTCAACTTTCCCTAAGAAGTTTTCTTTCACCGACAGTGATGCAGATGTTTATGACGAATTTAGACAAAAATCATTACTAATAGAAACACTTGATCGAACTTTGGGAGCTCAAACCAGATTTGTCTATGATACTTGACTGTACGCGTAAGTTATCCCAAATTGTCAAAACGCAACTGATCCTGTTATTCTTCTTCACTAATATTATTAAGACGAAAGATTTGATTGTTGCTTTGTCGTATACTGTCTTCATTCTGAAACGTTCCTAGTGTTATTGAGTTAATTTTCTTAGTTGTTTAAATTTTCGAACACTCTGTTAGTGTCAAATAGACAATTTTTCTTATTTTACCGATTGAATTATAATGAGTAAAGTGCAGTAAATGAGTACCGTATGCATATGGTGCTCATAGTGTTGTACGAACAGACGGTTAAAGACCGGTGTCCGTGGTAGTTTCATGGTCTGATGAGGCGTTACAAGTTTATAACACATTATGTAATGAATGGCCTCTCTGCTAACTGTTTTTAATTCTCATCTGTTCGATGGATCACCTCTTTAAACGCACGGTGTGGTTCAGTGATGTGTCAAGGCCGGAGTATGAAGTATCGCGGAAGTATCTTCCGTTCAGTCAGTAAGAGTCTGACAGACCCCTCCGCCTCCCGGGCGGGCGACATCCATGAGGATTTTCCACGCCTAAAAAAAAAAAAAAAAAAAGGGGTATCGTGTTACCCAGTAACTGAGTTGTGGGGGTCAGATGGACAGTCGCTTTATGTAATACTATGGATTCGCGAAAAGGCTAGGCAGCTGATGAAACTAAGTCGCCAAGTCTGATGTCTAATCCTACCTTAGTACCTTAGTTAAAGAGAGAACTGCCAGGACGTGTTACCTGAGGGCTACTCGTCTCCCATTGATCCAGAGAGGAATGATGAAGTCCCATAAAGAAATAACTACACCACCACGAAAAATTTGATGATTAGAAACCGCTTTACAGATGTGAGAGGACTTGCACCGTCATGAACGTTCAATTTAGATACAATAGTTTATGCCTTTTCTTTCTTTTTTCTCTTATAGACAAATTCAGTACTTATAAGCTGACTGCTTACTCTATTGAAATACTGTTCTATCTCAGGCTAGCCCTAGGTCAAATTGCAACCACTGACGTATTGCCTGCTGTACGACAGATGCGAGACACTGCTCTGTCTGTCATGTTTGTATCTTCTGAATTTACGGACAGTGTGAGTAATTGGTCATCATTTCTTCCACAGCTTCATAGACTTGTAGGTCGTGAACGAAAGAGCGGCGGGTACATATATTTCATGTTCTTTCTGAAGTTTAAAAGTTGATAAACAAATGGTAACAGTGCTCTACTATCTTTACAGTACCCGCTCCAATTTGTACAGTACATGAAGCTGTGGAAGAAATGATGACCAATTGGTCATCATTTCTTCCACAGCTTCATAGACTTGTAGGTCGTGAACGAAAGAGCGGCGGGTACATATATTTCATGTCCTTTCTGAAGTTTAAAAGTTGATAAACAAATGGTAACAGTGCTCTACTATCTTTACAGTACCCGCTCCAATTTGTACAGTACACTCATGTTTTTACAAATAAATGGTTTTTTATCTTTTAGCGTCGCGTTAAGTCGCGTTGTAGGTACTTACCCACCGAGTTGTTTACAACCGTGAGTCGATGCGTCGAATTTGTATGCGTCTGGCTCTGGGTTTGCACCTATCTATGTTTGTGTGTACATGTTTACCGCTTCTAATACCTACAGTCGCGAGTCGGCGAACGTCTCGTATTCCTAAGCGCGTTTGCCGCTGCCGGCGCGGCGTATGGCGACGGGTGTGTGTAGGTATGTTTTTGCGCGCCGAGGCCACACAAAGGCTCTCGGCCCGGCCTCGGCGACGGGCGAGCCACACCGAGCCGAGCCGCGATTTACGACGCGTCGCCCGCACTGTATTTCGGGCATTGGCGATGTATGAGATGTGTGAAGAGATGGAGGTGGTTGGGTAAATTTTTTTTTTTTCGATAATTTGAAAGCTTACCTATGCCATATAATGTTATAGTTATATACAGAAAGCTTACACAAGTTGAAGGTGGGTATAAGCAAGGGTCGTATGTAGCAGGCGTAGCATCACCGAGGCTATTTCCTATCATTTCTAGTTTTGATTTGTGAAACATAAATGCCTCGCATTTGTTGTATTTCTTTAACCTCTTGACCACTACGTCAAAGAAGCATGAACGTACACTTTGGCGCTTAGCTACGAATTAATCCTTTAAATTAGTCATGTAGTCGTGATGCGTGGCGCGTGCGTGGGTAAATTTTGGTTTGTCATCTATTTAAGACTGGCGGTCAAAGGGTAACTGCAGATACGTTGTTCATAGACTGTCGTCTGCGCTACATAAGACATACAATCGGAATAACTTTCGCCCACACAAAAAAAAACTCTCTGAACAACCGCATCGCTCCCCACTACCTTCACGCATCAGATATGCACGTTCTCTAGTGATTTTGTTATCGGCGCGCACCCCCGGCGACATCCGACGCCGCGCCATTACCGCCCCCCTCCCGCACCCGCGCCGCGCCTCCCCCGCGGTGTTGCCAACTAAATGCGAGATAATTGATGTTTAGCGGGCGTTCGGACGTCAATAGTGCGCTGATATGCCTAGCTCGCGTTGGGTTCCACTTGCTTTGATAGCGGAGAAAGATGGATCAATTTATTTAAACACCACTCCTTAGATAAAATCTCAATCAACTCATTCCATCTTTGATAAGTTTTAAAAACATTTTATCAGGTTTGGCAACCTTTGAAAAAGTTGAATGCTGCGGGAAGTTTCTTCCAAACCAAATCAATAGGAATGCGTGTCGGTTGCATAGTAACGTGCGCGTGCTCAACTCTCGACCCGAGTTCTATGCGGTAAAAGCTCTAAGCTAAGTTTGTGAAACAAAACAGCTTTCTAGATTGTTTCAGTCCGATTATGTTGTAGTTGTTAAAGTTTTATTCAGTAACGGATTCACCTGCTTCCACTAATCCTCTTTAACGTCCTCGATCCTTGTGAAAAGGAAATGGAAAATGGAAATGGTGAAACAGAATGAATGAATGGTAAATGGGAAAACAGTGGTGGAGAGCTAGTTGGCCGTAGGCTTACTTAGAAGTTATTTCTTTAATTGATTCGTATTCCAATTATGCGCCAGAAGTATCTGACACGTTGTCTTATTACAGTTATATCTAACATTGCCTGCAGCAGTTAATGTAATCATACCAGCCTGGTACTGTTTTACTGTAGGGCAAAAGCCTCTTCTCACACAGAGATGGCACGATTATTGATCACCATGATGCTTGCTCAAGGTGGATAGACATTTTCAGACATATATTGACTATAAGTCCAGGTTTCCTTACGCGGTTTATTGTCTAATATATAAAATTCTCGTGTCACAGCGTTTGTAACAAAACTCAACCGAAACGGCTTTACTGATTTTTATGAAATTTTGTGTGTAAGTATGTGAATAGGACGTAAACTAATAAATACTAAATGGATCTAATTAATTGATTCTAAGGCGAAACGAAGTTTGTCGGGACGGTAAGTGTATCTATGTATATGTGTCTAGAATCGCCAATCCGCTTTGATCAAGCGTGGCGATTAATTCTGGTGCCTTCTCTGTATTTAATAGACATTTGCCCTTTGCCACGATTACATAAAATAATGCACTCTTCACCATACACAGTAAACTAAAGAACAATACAAGAGCTCCTACTGTTACTTTGTTCACATCTGGCAACTCCGTCGCACTCATTAGCCAATGGCGAGATACCCTGCAGCCAATGCCGCGACTTGAATTTTTACAGCCTATAAGACTACCTATATCTAAGTAAGTGAACATAGTCTTCGAGTATCGCGGCTCGTTTGAAGCTATACTTACCTTTTACAGTTGATTAGAATGGAAAACCATTTTGTGAATTCGACCTGCTTTGGAAAATGGAGCTTGCTTTGAGCTTAGGAGTTCTGCCTTACCTTATCAGCGGCATATTGTTAAGGATTAGATTACGTAATGGGGTGACTAGTGAATGTAGAATTCGAAAAAGTCAACGAGTTACTCTCATGAGTCATCGACGCAAGGATAGATACTAATGGGTACAAAACGCAATCAGTAACTTTGTCAAAATCACGCTTTAAGTTTGTGGTGTCATCGTATTAATGCCGATTCTCTTGGTCTAAAACATAACATAACATCACGCCTGTTATCCCGAAAGGTAAGGCAGAGGTGTACCTACGAGTAGTACACCCACATTTCGCCAGTTATGTTTAAGTCCCATGTAATAGGGGCAAGCCTTTGCCATCAATTGGGCACAAATCCAGACTCCGGACTGATACTGATGGAAAAACACAATAACGCTTTGCCCGACCCGAGGATCGAACCCGGGAACTCATGCTCAGCAGTAACGCTTGCGACCACTAGACCAGTAGGTCTAGTGGTCGCAAGCGGCAGTCAGTAGTAGCCAGTCAGTTCTAAAAGTAAACTAAAATGAGAGAATTTATATCTCTTTCTGACTTTTAGTTTTAGAAAAGGATAGAGAGACAGTCGGTGACAGCTGATAAGAGCTAAGCTATAGATGTCAAATTAGTTTTTCCGATCCGCCATGTTTTTGGTCAATGCGTTTGTAATGTCAACTAAAGTCTGTATGAAAACTTAAGTTTTACTTTTTAAAGCTCTTGTGTATGTCTGTATGTGCTTTATTATATGTAAAAGAGAGAAAAAGTTGAAAATATACTTAATTAAGTTTGGTTTGTTGGGTAGGGAGTTGGTGCGATTATCAGCCGAAAGTTCTCCACTAGTGGCGGTTTCAATAAAAGCTCTTAAGGATCACTAATCGTATTGATCATCATGATATATGGTTAAAGAAATGTATTTCTAAATACAATTTCAAAGATTATACTTTCTTGAGAACATATTTAAACTTATACGTATTACACGAACACATACATAAAACAGAAAAAAAAACAGATAAATGATGTGACTTTAGAACCCAACACTAGCCGTAATACCTTTTCCTATGTAATATTATACCACGATACTCCAATAAGCCTCATTGTTCTACAGGTCGGTAGCGTTACTTCTAGCATGAGGTCTGAAGTTCCATTCCCGGGTCAAGTAAAGAAGTGTAATTGGGTTTTTCATCTAGAATCTCTCAGCTCGGAGTTTGAATTTGTGACCGCTTGATGACAAGACGATCGCCCCCTATTGCGTAGTTAAACACAACTTGGGAAATGTAGATGTATTGTAAACTAGCACTTTGCTCGCGACTTCGTTTGCGTGCATTTCGTATTTTAACATCCTCACCACCCCCATTTAGTTTTGAAAATAAAATAGCCTATGACGCACACAAAATAATGTAGCTTTCTATGGGTAAAATAATTTTCAAAATCGGTACAGCTAGTGATCTACTGTACCGATTTTGAAAATTCTTTTACAGAGATTACTCCCCTACAAAGTCACAAACTTTATCTCTTTATAATACCTAATAGAGTTTAGATATATTTTATTACAGTAGTAATAAGTATGGACACAAACGTGTCCTTTGTAAATTTTACTGATATTATAAAAGCGAAAGTTTGTGAGGGTGGATGGATGGATGGATGTTTGTTACTCTTTCACACAAAAACTACTGAATGGATTTTAATAAAATTTGGTATGGAGTTAGCTGACATCCTGGATTAGCACATAGGTTACTTTTTATTCCAGTATTCCCACGGGAACGGGACCTACGCGAGTGAAACCGCGGGACGGTTTTGCCCGCTTTTTTATTTAGTTTTTTAAGTATTTTAGTTTATTTAGTATTTTAGTTAAATGAAAGCGAAGGCATACAAATTTTAAATAAATTAAAATTTGTAAATTTGTGTCTTCGCGGCAAAACATAGCGCTCAAATATGTGAAGCTAACACTTATGTAAATACCTGTGTTTCACAAATAAAGAATCTGATTCTGATTCTGATTCTGACGTCTGCTAGTGAATAAATAAATTCCACAGTTTTCACACAACGTCATCTAGTCCCAAGCTAAGCAGAGCTTGTGTTATACTAAGCAACTGATAAACATACTTATATGTTTCTAAATACCTACATAATTATTATATATAGATTTTAATTTATTTATTTAAAAGTGTCGTTGTGTTACTACACCAAACTGACCGTTACCCGTTAAAATACGAATCGTAGTAGATAAGTAAGTAATATAACACACAGTTTTAGCGCGAATGCATCTGATACCCCGCGTTTATTGGCTGATGTCGCGTATTGGGTTACCACTACCGATTGTAATGATACGTCTGTTCAGTAACATGATAATTTGTTACGTTCGTAGACCTATTAGAGATTACTTTACTAAATGCAATTAGTTTAATGGGGCAGGTATGAAACTTTCAATTGTTTATTTGGTTCAAACGCTGCTTGCTATACCTATCTACGTTTTGAGTCATTTTTTCGAGAAATACATCGATTAAACACGACGATGAAGAAAACTGAAGAAAACATCTTTGATTTGGACTCTGGTCGAAATTCCATTCATACGGAACTGCACCCAGAACTATACCTTGCGGAAGTCTGTGCTCCTTAATATATTTACTCGTATTACGCCAGAGTCCTCCACTTGTAGAGAATAGGTTCCGATATTATACACCTTTGTCGAACGCTTGATCGCTTTCTTTAAATTATATCAAATCGTTTATTTTTCATAATATAGGTTTTTATGTAATTGATGTTATAAAAAAAAAGGATGTAGGTACATGTTGAGAAAAATTAATAGACCCTGAAGGGCAAACTTTAAATCCATAAGATCCTCGTATATTGTTTTATGTAAAGGTACCATCCCTCATTTTTTTTTTAAATAAATAAAACACCTTTCGCATATTTTTCGACAAGCATCATATCTAAACCGGGATTAGAACCTGCTAATACTCACTATTCTAAGTACTAATCCATATAATTATTGTTTAGGATAAAATTTCTTTAATAAACATTATCTTCAATCATAATGATTAAATTAGGGAGATACAGTGGATAAACGCGATAGTACACGAGACTAAAAAAAAACCGTCTACTTTTTGAAAGATATTGAGAAAAGTAAAACTCTGGTCACTACAATAAATACGACAGATAACAAAAAAAAACACTCTCCGGTAACATGAGTCATGAATGGATTACCTTTGCCTATTGAAGAGACCTGTTGCCTTCCTGGTAACTAAACAAACTTACGGGCAGTTCAAATATTTGTCGATATCGCCCCTTGAATTGAATTACACCGGCACGTGTATTTGAAATCAAGACGCATAAACAAAATTCAAGAATGTGTTTGGTTATAATCTAATGACGTGTAGATTGAAACGATGAGATATTTCTTGGCATTGAGGTTTATTATCGACTAGCAGACGTCACGGGGTTTCACCCCCCTAGTTCCCGTTCCCGTGGGAATACAGGCATAAAAAGTGGCCTATGTCACCCGGGGATAGTGTACTTCCCAACGGTGAAAGAATTTTTCAAATCGGCCCAGTAGTTTCGTTTCGGTAGGTAGGTATAGATAGCACTTCGCGAACGAATCACTTTCATTCTTTTCCCTTTAAACTTTGACAATCCCTGGACTCATTCTCTCTTGTAGCTTTCAAATAAAATATAGCCTATGTTACTCGGTCATAATATAGCAATATAATATTCAAATGGTGATAGAGTTTGTCAAATGGTTTAAAATGATGACTAAATTACAATATTTTTAATAGGCTATTTAACGTCAAGCTACCATCTTTTGAAGCGGGTAAAACCGCGGAAACAGCTAATTCTAATATATAGTTTAATAGAAGAGGCAATCCTATTTTTCTTGTCACATTATTATTTATGTAAGTAAAAAGTAAACGCGACTTCTGATGTTGGGTTCTAGTTTCGATTAAGCTTCCCGGGACGCTGCTCAGTTTTGTTGGTTTCTCCATAGGAAGTTTCCAGTAGCAGACCCGGAGTCTAGACTCCGGTAGATAATCTTACCATCTATTACGTTGGACTTATTATGTAACTGGCGAAAGGTGGATGCTCATTATTGTACACTTACAGTTCTGTCTGTCGATGTTCTTGGGGATACAAGAGTAAGTTTGTGAATTACTTCAATTCTTTGCTTTTATAATGTGTGAGTATGCAGTATTATATAAGCTAGGCTTGTGGCTAAATAGTTACAGTTGCATGCGTCAATTGGAGATTAAGCTACGCTTGACAGATGGATGATCATTCATTACAATATCGAGACTCCTCCGTGCCCCAGAAAGCACGATCAATAAGCCGTTGGTCCCAGTTCTCATTTGTAGATATTTGACATTCGTTACGAGTACTTAGAAGGCTAAAATCTGAAACCAGTTTAACCAGCGGGTATCGTAATTCCCAGTAACTGGGTTGTCGAAGTCAGACAGGCAGTCACTCCATGCAAAACACTGGTATTCAGCTGCAGCTGGTTTAACTGGAAACCGAACCCGATGCAGTTGGGAAAAGGCAGCTAGATGAGCATTTAGTATAACATAATCAGCCTATCATGTTCCCATTGCTGGGATACAGGTCTCTGCGAGAAGGAGTGGGCCGTAATCTTTTAGCACGCGGGCCCAGTGCGGGTTGGTTGATGTCATGTGTCTTTTTTATTGTTTTTGGTTCTAGGTCATTTTGGTTTTCTCAAGATGTTTTTCTTTACCGTTTTTAGAGCAGTGGTGACTGGGGATTTGTATCAAAACCGTCGTGTCTTTAGTATGTCGTATAACCAAACAGATTTATGATCACAAGCACACAATTTCTAAATGGAGACTTGTAATTGGCTGTCAGTTAACCTTACTGTAACTTATTTCCATTGTATTTAGCTGCCAAAGTCCTTAAATAAATAAATAAATACTATAGAGAGGCCATCCGAAGATTTTTTTTAGAAAAACTATGATCCTATGTCTCAGTAACGCCATCTTGCATAATATACCAATATTGGAGTGGCAGCGGGGCGTACTAAACTACACTGATCGACTTGTGTCTGCTATGCTATGAAACAAATATCTGATGAAACTTTTGTTTGTTATATCTCGTCTACAGTAAGAATTGTATGTCTTTAGAATAACCGTTTCTATCTACAATAAGTAGGTATAGCGTATATAACGCGGCCGTTGCTTACATTAATCTTTCAACTGAGGTAATTAGAGACACAATAGAAAGACAATGACAGGCGGACACCGGTGTCCTCTCGGGGTTTAATGAATTAAAACGTATGGGTTTTGTGTTACTTATTTACAATCGTGAGTGATGTAAGTGCGAGTATGTAAGGCGTGGATTGAGGACTTGCTTGATGTTCACACCGGGCCGGTACATGCTTTTGGTGATTGTTTAAGTAGTTATTATTGACTAACATAGAGGTTTTCATTATAATTCTAACAATAACAAAAAAAAATCATTGGTTGAATTATTTAGGGGTCCAGAAAACTTGCCACCATTCTTCGTTAGCTTTTAGTTTTCTATTATGAGCTACGTAAATAATCTCGTTGTAAAAATTATCACATTTCTTATAGATCACATCTACAATTATTCAGTTCTTGAATTTAATTTAGACAAAAATCTCAGATAGAAACATGCCTTAAGACTTCATTATATGAACTAGTTTTTATTTCGAAAGTATTTAAAAAACGCGGTGTGGAAACGTGTGGAGCTTCACGTCCTGAAATCGCCATTCTGCCCTGTGTGTGCAAACGTGGTGATCAATGTTCTTGACTTTTCTGAACGAGAAGAGGCCTTGGCCCTATAGTGGGACAGTAACAGGCTTGTATTATTTATTTAATCCATGTCATAGACGCTGTGGGGAACCGTGTGCGTTGCGATAACACAGGAGGAAAAGTTCACCAAGTCCACAATAATTGGTTGAATTCAATAGACCTTCAATGACATTTTTTTTATCGTCGAAAATTAATGAGTGGAATATGTTTTTTTATGTTTATATTGATACAAATGTAGGCTGTCTCGAGTAACGTTAATGCGTAAAGTTGCCACCCGTAATCTTGTTTTACAGTCTTGTCTATTTCGCATAGGCGTAAATTAAAGCTATAAATAAACAAGGATTATTGAAAATGAAGCTCCTTATGAAATTGAATTTAGAATAGAAATTTCTGAACTAAAATCGTAAATACATCCACCGTTGCAAGTACCATGAGTAGGTAGTATAGTTTGGTATCAACACCTCATTTCTTCTGATACCTTTTCCCCAGATAACAACAAGTTCCTAAACTCTTCCTTGGCAGGCTACTTTAACAACAATACCATTTCTTTGAATAAAATAATTAATATAAAACGTTCAACAACACGCGTCCTATCCTAATTATAATTCCAAACTCTTGCTGTCTTGCATCTCAGCGGGCGCGACCGAGCGACGTGCGCGTCTACCTATTTGTACCTAGCGCTTTTCACAGACGGTTTTAAGTCTTATTTGTGTTACTATAAGGTGGTGTTTGTATTGGTAAATAGTGTAGTAAACAACACAATAAGTTTTCTGTGTAATTGTTATCGCGACACCGCGCTGCAGGGCCGCCGCGAGGTCGGGTGACGCATAGATACTGCGCCCAACCCTACCGCGGGCACAACCTTCGGTCGAGCATGACTGCGTGGAATACACTCGTGGGTTTTAATCACTGTTTTTAGAGTTTTGTTGGACGAGCTTGTTATTTAGAGCATTTTATTCGATTGCGTGGTGTTAAAGTTGTCTTGTCATAGATGGCCAATAAAAGCAATACTCAATACTTTTTTTCCTTTATTTTTTTCTATAGGAATATTATAAAGAGGAAATATTTGATTGTTTGTTTGTTTGCACTGAAACTTTCAGGAACAGGCTCCGAAACTTCATGACCGATTTGAAGCTTTTGGGAAGCTTCACTATCCTGGGTGACATAGGCTACTTTTTATCCCTAAATAAAAAGTAACCTGTCACCCGGGGATAGATCCCAACGGTGAAAGATTTTTTCAAATCGGTCCATTAGTTTCGGAGCCTGTTCAATGCTAACAAACAATCAAACCTTTCCTCTTTGTAATACTATTATTACTAAGTATATTAGTATTAGTATATTAGTATAGATATGTTATTCTGGTGTGTAAGCTAGATTATTGTCAAATCCATTCAGTAGTTTTTAGCGTAAAAGATTAACAAACATCTATTCAAACTTTCGCATTTATAATTTTAGTAGGATTAGTAGGATTAAATCTCACAGTACCTAAAAACCAATAGGTACTTATCAAATATTTCATGGTTTCTAAGAGCAGTCCAACCTGTAATCTGCCGTGATTCTTTGAAAAGCAGTCATCTGACAATTTACCGATTTTGAGTTTAAACATTGAGCGACATCAGGAAAAAAGGCGCGTCAACCTATCTAACCCCTTTTCCCCTTTTTCTGAAACTTATTTAGCTTTTGAGATATTTTTTTAAAAAAAGCAGTGAAGTGGTTTTGATGTGAGTGCCAAATTCTGATGTCGGTCAATGTTTAAACTCAAAATCGGTAAATTGTCAGATGACTGCTTTTTAAAGAATCACGGCAGTAATAATATTGTGTAGGTCTCTGGTGGCCGCTAGGTCGTACGGCATGGAAAGAGATGGCCTGTTGACCTATCGGCTGCTCGCCTACGCGCGCGGTAATTAACGGCTTCCTTTAGCTTCTAACAACTTGCGTAGGAAGTTAAGTAGTCAGGTATTTTGTTCTATTTTTTAACCCCCCGATGTAAAAGTAGCGAAGAGTTTGACGCTCTATTTGTCGGTTTGTCTGTCAATGGTATTGTTGCTCCTAAACGGATGGTCCGATTTTTTTATTAGTAGGCTGGTTTAGTCAGATTGGTTTTTAGCTACGTTATAGATCACATCCTAGGATTTGCTAATATTAATTATCAATAATAATATCTTGAGAAGGCTTTTTAAATGTGAATGGAGAATTATAACGACAAAACATTTAATTGACATTAATTATTTTGACATTTAATGAAAATTGTACAGATAGGTAGGATGCACATTGTCAAAAAAAAAACTCTATGAAAAGGTTTTAATTATACTTAACCTAAAAATGTTAGTGACAATAATTGCATCACAGGTAATTAATTGCGCAGTGTGTAAGTAAGTATCTTAATTAGTCTTGATTTTCCTTGCATTCGGAGTTTGTTTCAAAGATTTAGAAGGTTGTCGCCATGATAATCGAATGTTTTCTATTATCACCACCGGCTGCCCAGGGGTTTTTAAATTTGCAATTTAACTTCTTAAATTGCGAACGTCCCAATTCCCACTTAATTTGCGATAATCCGAACGCGATTACAACATCACAGCTGAACAGGCTGGTAAGGGATGCGTTCTATTTTTAAACCGGCCCGCGAAACTGCACATCTGGCGTTTAGGGCAGGCGATTATTGTTCCGTCCACCGACTTAATGGGCAACTACAAAATATTAATGCGATATCGCGTGTTGGAAATAGGGCCTTTGTTCAATTAACGACAATGTCCAGTCGTAGGTTCGATTGTTGTGAAAATAACTTGATTGTTCTTCCGCGAATGGCGGGGAGTTATGGCGGAATAGCGGGATGATGACGTGTCGAAAAGCCGCGGGGCGCCCACTCTGCCAGGTACAAATTGACCGGTTATGGATAAATACTTTTTGGTTCTTTTTCCCTGGTATTGATAACGTAGCCATATTTAATTCTCGTAATTGTAGAGTTGGTCGTGGGATTCTATGAATAAGTTAGTCGATTGTAATAGATTATGATGGCGTTGAGTCAATAAGGAAATATTTTTGCGAGAATGATTCGCGGCTTTTTGGTAGTTTAGTTTAAAGGTAAAACGCACCTTGAAAAATCTGAAAACATTTAGAATGAGACTACGTGATATGTTAATATTAAAATAAGTTAGGAAACAGTTCAATTTACTTCTTACACGGAACCGGCCAGGCTATAACGGCCACGGAACTATTCAAAAGAAATTATGCAAAAAATGGCCGTTTGTCAAATTGAAACCCGGACGACATATTGCACCCCATTGTCTGAGGCACATTCTACATTCACGCGAGCTCCTTGCTTTTTCACATAAACAATGGTGGGGTCATTTAGATACAGAATGACAGAGTTGTTTCTCACTGACGTTTTGTGTTCGTAAAAGAGTTTCGAAAAACACGGGAGATTAATAAAAGTGTCAGGTTACGGGCTGCAGGGTGCATTGTCTATGAGTCGGTTATAGTTTTTTTTCCATGGGCTTAACTGGCCAGTTATTGTAACCAATTCAATGAGACGTTAGTTTTAAATTCCACATGTGGTTTTGTTATGTGTTAACGATATGGTTTACATAGGGAAGTTCGTGACGTCCCTAAAGAAGCAATCAACGGTGACGACTCTAGACTATAAATAAGCACATAAGTAACTTTTAATTTAATAAAACGCGTAGCTCTGTCAAAATTACAATGACTGACTGACCTACTGAACTTACAGCGATCAGAACCTACTCGTATACCTACAAAATTTAATATTTAAGCATGGAGTCATAAAACGGGACCTGTTGCTCGAGCCCCTTGCATTGTACGTTCACGACCAGTGTTTCGACTAATTAAACCGTTTTATGAGCTTTTGTTTTGTCTTAACGGCCATTCCATGGGCTTTTGGAGTGACTTTTGGTGATGTAACATTAATTTATATAGCGTTATAAATTAACTAAGTGATATTTTGAGTTATGACTTGTGTGATGTAACTTCACTGTGACAGATAAGGCAGTATGATATTTTGTTACCTTTACTCAAAGCTATTATGTCATAAACATTTTTTTTAAGTCCGGCCAAGTGTGAGTGGGGCTTGGAAAAATAATATTTCGAACTAAACCACATTGAATAGTCCGAACAATTACTGGTCTGCCGTAATTATTTTAATAGGCGTAATTCATATACCTACCTACATGTGCTACAGTATTCCACATAATGTCAAGGAAACAAAATATCTGCGCTTTAAGATTCAGTTTAGGTACAAACGTTTTTTATTTGATGAAGATTAATAGGTCAAACGATAATTTAATATAAGTAGGTGTCAATATAATCAACAAATACGATTCAATCGCAAAAGTGTTTTTTAAAAATACTGCTAAAATACATTTTATTGTACCTAACAACTTCAATTCAGGTTGTCTATACTAAAAATAACGTCAAATATTAAAGGCCACCAATAATACAAAAATTTTTTTTTTAAATCTTTATAATTAGGTTCCTTTTCTTTATCTTCAAAAGAGGAAAATATAATTCCTAATACGAAATTCAAAATGTTTATTTCTCTCACATCGAATTGATACCAGAAGTTTTATTTCTTTTTTTGTGTTACTGGCCATCTATGTCTTCATTAAGACCTAAACAAATTTGAATTCCTACAGTGCATAGATCTAGTGAAAAACCTCTGTGACTCTATGACAGATGGACAAGAAATTATCTTGTAAAGGTTCTGTTATCCTTTTAAAGCCGGAACTCTAAAAAAGAAGACGTAGGTATAATGGCATTCAACAGGTTTTGATTCTTACGGAGTCAACAAGATAAATACGTTGTTTATTTATGCGATCATATCTTTAATAATTTATCTGGTGCGGGATCAGATAGTTACTGGCATAACTTGATTTTCTCATGCCTGAGACACGTGGTGCAAAATAAATGACAACTTAATTTAAGTCGTTATTCAAAATGAATGATACACTTTGATGAATGCAAACCAGATTACAGTACTGACTACCTTTTCATTCATCAACGTCTTATATATTTTTGGAACAATTAATAATGGCAATTTCGTCATAATTGGTAAGTAATCAAAATCCACATAAGTTTTACTGGTTCGGTTGGCAAAGTTTCTTGTCCACACTATGTTAGCTTTTCTAAAGTTTCCTTTTTAGTATGACCACCGTTACGCAAGACCTAGAGAACTCACTTTCTCATTTTTCTCACTCTCCTTCCCACTCTTTCTCTCTCGTTGGCTCTCTCTATGTCGCTATCTAAAGTGGTCTCATGATCAGTGTAGATTAAATCTCTTTTTATACCTACTTCCAACATTATAGATCTATTTCGCGTAAAAATCTATGAAGATATTAAACAACAAGAAGATCGCCTTAAAAAGACCTTTCGAAAATTGAGTCATTCATTCTGAACGAGACTTTAGGACCAATAACGACCACAGTCAGTATGGAAGGAGCCCAAAAGTATAAATCGATTGGATTTTAAGTACCTGTTTGATGGTGTATGATTGAGGCAAACCTCAAATAATTCCGATATAATGTTAACAAATCACATGTTACTTAATTGAAGCAGGAGTCGGTGCCGGCAGACGTTATTTTTTCTCGATTTATTAATTGCAAACAGGATCCGTCATTCCGTACATAATTGCAAATGGAAACCGCATTTGGGCATCCTTATTAACAAAGTAAATATGTTCGAACTAAACTGCGCCATTTTGCGAAACTTGACTCTGAAAAATCTATTGGTAAAGCATATAAGTATACGAGTACTTAGCTTAACACTCGTCTACAGCTATCATTACCTGCCTTGCCTTTTCCCAATTATGTTGCGGTCGGCTTCTAGCCAAACTGGATGCAGCTAAGTACCAGTATATAGCATACCAGTGTTTTACATGGAGACTGCGTATCTGACCTCCACAACCTAGGGACAGGGTAACAAGATACCTCCTTAGCCCGGGTCTGACTGCTCGTAACCATTGTCAAATATACATATTCAAATGATATTCGGGACAAACGACATAACATGCTTTCCGAGTTACAGACCCGTACGGCTTTTAGGATTTAGTTATCATCCTCATAACACTAAACTGAACTAAAAAGTCGTTTTGTTAGCTATAATTATGTGACACTAAGTGAGGTTTCAAGTCTGCATTGTCTATGGGACTATGGATGACTTACAGTGATTGTTGTGTCAGGGTTATTTTTTACTCGAACTCCCAACTACTCCGAAGACGAAAGCATGTGAGTTACTGTTACTGTAAACTATGTCTCGTGTGTATAAAATGGGAAAAGATTAATTTCTCATTGTTCGTCTCTTTGCCATGCCCATTAAAATAATAGTTTAGTGCTTAGATTTAATTTTGCTTCGTTAGCACTCGCTTCCTTGATGACCCTAATCGTAAAACACTGTGGTGTCAAATTAAATTTAAAATGAGTTTTGTGTTGTTTTGCCTTTGAATGGATTCCATAAAGTTTTAGTCTCTATAATAAACCATAAATGTGTGTGCGTGTAAATGTATTATTTAAAGTGAAGTGTTTTTTAAAAGAAAGTTTTAAAAAATAATGCAAAATATTGACAAGTGTAAAGAATTTGTCCCACGGTTGGTACCTTTGTTGGTCTATTGTTTCATTACTTTGAAACAACCGTTTTGTTAACATTCAAGCAGTGCAGTGCAGTACCTAAACCAGTATGAAGTAATTAAGTTTTTAAGCACTTACTACCTCACCAAACACGACCGCGATGCATTCAAAGAATTTCAGTAAAAACCCAAATGAGGATTGTTTATGCGTTTCTCACAAAATCGCGGCAGTCGGCCGTAGCCGTAATAAGTAACAACAAAGGCGGGCTCGCGTCCCTTTCAATTAGTTTTTACGCGACGGAGATAATGATTTACAACGGACGGACGGACGACGGGGCCCACGGTGTAATCGCGGACGGCCATCTTTTCCCGGAAAGAGCGACAATGAACACACGTTCGCGGTATTTCGCCCCCTCTACACTATGGTCTCGTTTAGTTTCGCTGTGTGAAAGCTTTCGCGGGTGCGTGCAGGAAGAGTAGCTTCGCGATGCGATAATAATAGTAGCGGACTGCGCTCCTAGTATAGCCGACTATTATTGCTGTTCGTCGAGGCATATTTACTTTCAAGACTTAATATTTTTGGGTATCGGTAAAAACATAAACACTACTACTAATGGCGAGCTTGCAGACATTTTTAACTTTGTTGAAAATTTGTATTTTTGTTCAAATGCAAATCCGATTGCGCAAAAAAATAAAATTTGTCGAGGCATTGCAATATTGCAATATGATTAATAAAATGAAGCTGTATGGAAAAATATAATGACACTAAATCACTATTTAAAACGTGTTCAACAGTTACACTCATTAGACATACAATCATGAAACCATGTAAAAGAACTAGACCTTATTATTTTTCAGGGTCTGGTAAAAAAAACACACATTTTGTAAATTCGTTCAATGTTTTCTCAGTAATCAAAAAGATTGGTCCCTTTGCAACCGACTTTTAACACCTAGGATTCATAACAGAATCGTGTCATCTTCACGATTGATGTTGTATGCACATACGTTCAATCTATGCCCAAAAAACAATGACATCGCCTGCAATACGTGCAAAGCATACCATAGATATATAGCAAGGCACGTCCAGCGGGCAGGCTGCAGCGTGCGTATCAAATCGTAGTCTGAACGATGGTCGTGTCACTAATATCGGTGCTCACGACAAACCCACTGCTCTTGTTTGAACAGCGCGGTGAAACAAAAGCATTTTGTATTGCAGTTACGCTCCGACCCACGGATTTTGTGGGTTATAGTGGATGGTGTTAATTTTGGATGACATTGTACTTAACTGGTGTCGCTGTCATGTCGTTTTAGTTTCATGAGTAAATTAAATGAATATCATTTTGAATGTTGAAGGGTAGTTTTTAACGAACTTCAGGAGGAGGTTCTCAATTCGATCGGTATGTTTTTTTTTTCTTATGTATGTACACCGATTACTCCGAGATTAATGATCCGATTTACGTGATTCTTTTTTTGTTCAATGCGGAATAGTTGCCATTTGGTCCCATAATAAAATAACATAGTTTGGCATATTTATTTTTTTCGTAGTTTTCATTTTATGAACATTTTTGTTCATGTTTTTTTTTTCATCGAAGTCTGTTTGTTTCTTTGCATGGTATATTGAAAGGAATGGAAAAGAATGAATCATCTACATAAAAATAAAAACTAAAAATTGTAAAATATAAACTTTTTTACAAAAAATACAACCGACTTCAAAAAAAACACTAACCGGTGTAAAATAACTCTAAATTCGGAAGTCGGTGGCCAATCATGAATGAGACAAAACCAACAAACCCACAGACTTCCAAATTTGGAGTTATTTTACACCGGTTAGTGTTTTTTTGAAGTCGGTTGCATTTTTTGTAAAAAAGTTTTTATGTAGTCATAGGGTCAGGACACATTGATCTACGGCGTTTAGGGTTTGTCTAAACACAAAGAGAGCAAAGTATGGAACGACGTTCATTCGAGCGAAACGGTAACCAGTTGAGAAATAAAGCATACATAGGTAATCCTAAAATAACTTTGCTCGTGGATACATTGACTTCTAAAACTATAGTTATCATTTATCATTATTTATTTATTTATAGACAGGAGAACCAACAGCTGTAAAAGATCCGATTACAGGTTCTCAAAAATAAGTTACAGCAATCGATCACTAAAAAACACACAAATTTTCTTGATGCGTGTATATTTTCACGAAGCAAGTAGGAAAGTGGTATTAAAACATCATCACACACGGAGCAGATGAATTATATGTTTTTGATCAGGATAACTAAAAACTACTTGTCAGGATATTAATCAGAAATTGAGAACCTGCATTATACATACACTTAAATAGGTACCTATAATAAGGAGTGAATAGCTATGGTGGTCGGTTTTAAAGTAGTAAGATCGATAAGTCTTTTCCTGGGCCCAACTCCTGAACTAGTGCGATAATTGATTACATCACTGCTTAGCATGTGGAATCGCATTTGATAGATTACACAACTTGCATTTCGTATTATATGAGAAGTACTATAAAAGGTAGATAATTATTCTCCAATATCTTCATGTTTTTCTGAAAGGTCTCAAAAATGTAATTTATGTAACAATGCGTAAAAAATCCAACCCTCCTTTCGCTATAGCTGGGTAAAAATGGCAAAGGTGCGTCGCGTCGCAAGCCGCGGGTGAAAATGCACAGTAATGGTCGTCGCGGGCGCGATACTCCGCGACTCAGGTAGGGACATAATGAGCGCAGGACGCAGGTACGAAACAATGCAGCTGGAAGGGCCCGCGACTAATAATGTAATGTTATTATTACTTCACTACAAAGAGTAGTAATCGCGCGTTACCTGCGACTCAGACGCGGTTGGTTGGTTAATTTTTTATGAACGTTGGGTTTTAGCGGACGAGAAAGTAATTTGGAGTGAGCCCTTTTCAGTTCAGTTCGAACTTCTTGACTTAATATAGTTCGGAATTTTAATCCACTCTGGAATTCCCTGAATTCCTTGCTAAGTAGGACAAGAAGGACAAGATTCAAGGTTGTCTAAGAAATCGGCTAGAACATTTCTCATCCAAGTTAAAGTCTATTAGGTACTTACGAACTTGAAAGCAAGATCCAAATATTTTTTCTATTATAGCTACCTACCCGTGTCGAAAGCATTACCTACACATTCGAACTTCTCGCACGCGTATGGAAAATAATGATACCTAAGTTATAAGAGAATTTATACTCTCGCCCCTACGCATGAATACCGATCGCAACGTGTCGCCGGGCTCGACGATTGATGGCAGCAATTTTCGCGGCCGTGCCCCTTCAAGTTATAGCCTACACGTATCTGTGTCGCACTAATGGCGGCGCGGAGGCGGCGATCGGTCGGTGACGGGCGCGTAAAATGCGTAAATGTAAATGTGTGCCCGCGGTGTACGCCATCCGGCGTTCGTCGCGAACGGCGATAATTTAGCCGCGCCGCCTCCCCGCAGTCGTCCCGACCCTGCGTCGCGCCGCGCCGGTGCCGCCGCCGCTGTCGCCGGGTGAGACGCGCGTTACGTAAAAACTCAACGTCTGAACTGCACTTTATGTTATAGATATGGTAACAATCGCTTCATCGGCTTTCTCTTGGATTCTCTGCGTTCTTGATGCAAACTTTGCAGCTTAACGCTCCAAGTTTAGTTGGTATCTCAACTACCTAATACGTTAGAGCAATGAGAGGGAAGACCCCGGCCCCGGCTATCTTATATTCGATATAGTGATGCTTATGTTATGGTTTCATTCACACCAGGATCATAATAATCCTTGGCCCAGAGTTCATCATCTACGCACAGACTTTCGCTTAAAATTAAACAGCAGCGTGCCGTTAGCGACTGATGTAGTGATGATTTTGATATTGACCCTTATAAAACTCAATCATTACACTAACACTCAGTAAACGAGACATGTTAAATATCATATTATTGAGGCTTACTCATCAGTTAATCAGTGTCTTATCGGGACACAAATAGCTGCAGCACAATCGGCGTCGGGCAATGACTTATGCAAATTCTTTCTACGCGCTGACATTGAACCTCGGTTTTGATCAATTTTGTTGGCGTCTGCTCTTAGAGACTTTGTTTTTTGTTGTTACCTAACCTATACTGCAGGAATAAAGTTATGTCGTGGAAAGATACATTGAGTATTTTAACTAAAAATAAACTAGGGGCAAAATTCTGTGATGAACACCAGGATGAGATTCACAAGACCAGGGCTGCAGAAGTCAAAAGGGAGGAGGCACTTAATCATGAATATAACTTTAAAAAACCTGTCTATGTTGATGAGGCTCTAAATCATTTGTACATCTTCCAGTCTTTCAACGCATCGGTTTTAAGCCCCCGTATAATCTGAAGAGTTTTATAACATTCGCTCCCAGTTCCGTAACTTTGAGTTTGTGATATCTGACATCTGCTTGGCATAATTTTATTGAAGGGTGGCCATACCGTATGAAAATGTAAATGTGCTATAACTTTATATTTTGCACCCAGACCACGAAAGCGTCGACCTAAGTAAGCTTGGTGTGACCCTGACCTTTGTGGAATATGGAGTAGTTTTCTTTATTAGTGATGCCCTATTTTAGGCTAGGGTTCTAGTACCGCCTTTGTCGTGTCCTTAGTGATAGTTAGCCGTTATGTATTTGATATTTGTGATCTTCACTTTGAGAATTTCTGTTTGAAGTTATAATTACCATTGCTAGTGGTATTACCATTAGCTTTGACCTTTTTTATGGACCTTTTCAGGCGCAGCCGTGAGGCACACAGCACATAATGTGTACCTCTTGTATATTTTGTATCTATTATAAATTATTGTGTGTGTGTTTTAATGACTGATGTCAATAAAATTATGTCAAATAAATATTTTTCTTTCTGTCTTTCTTTGCTTCTTTCTTTCTTACTTTCTTTTTTCCTTCTTTCTTTCTTTAATTCTTACTTTTTATTTCTTTCTTTCTTTCTTTTTTTCTTTCTTTCTTTATTTCTTTTTAGAGGAACGCTTGATAGTTGTAGTGTCTACAGTGTGGCAGATTAATCAAAGCGACATTATGTTGATCTATTTTGTGGAAGATATTTCCACCGTTATTTTAATGTGTAGGTAAATAGCAAAATGCGCTAAACTTAACCGATACTCTTGCTCAACCTTGAATCTAAGATAAAAAAGTGCTTATTGGGTTGGGTTGTACAAAGAATTGAACACAAAAAAAACCCGACAGTCCCAAAAATACAATCGTTATGTTTGTGAGATAAGCTCGACAATTACTATGTAGTCAGCAGTGAGTGTTCAAAGGCGCGACGCCGTCGGGACGTGCCTTATCAATGGGGTGGATGGCGGGTTTGTGCCGCGGCCGCGTCTACGTGCAGCCCGGCAGCCTGCCTGCCCGGACAAAGAGCTCCTAGACTATGTCGCGGATATTCGTGGGAAGAAAGGGTGGGCCACACCGCGATATACGGCAAAAAACGCAATAAACAGCTCATCGGATAACCGTCGCGTGAGACCGTCTCGTTTCGAAAACTTTAATTGGACCCTTTTCGCATCGATTGTTATGTAGATCGAGTGCGTTCGCCATCTTAAATATCCTTTGTTTTTTTGGCAAGTCGTTTCGTCTCTTTGTCTCTTGTCTTTCTTACGAATGTAGATTCACTTCCGGCGCGGTGTCATTTACGAAATCATATTTCTTGTGTCCATTTTGTCTTTTATTTCTCGTTAATTGCGGTGCATTGTTAAAGTTGAATTCTATACAGTTTAAACTTCTCTTCAAGTCTTCAATTAACCCTTTAACTCTCGAGGAGCAATAGAGTTGCGAAAGTGTGAAGCAATTCTATGAAGTCTAAGTCGACAAGTTTTGTTTCGCAAATCGCGGTGTGTCGCGTTTCGCGAATGTTGCTCCGTGATTATGAAAGTGTATTGCGTCTGTTATCTGCGTCGTTATCGCGGCACCTCAGCGCGCAGCCGTCCGTGATCTGTTATCACTGGACAGGTTCGCCTTGCGACATATTGCGTCGCATGTGTGCACGCTATTACACTGAATCACTCGTATGCAGGCAAAGGATCGAACTTGCCTGCTTGGCTTCAGTTTTTATACAGCAAGCGCGATATTGGATTTAATGGTGGGCAAGCATAATACTTTTACCAACATTTTGTCATCATCGTTTATAACGTCACGTTGCTAATTTTCCTTATTTAAAATGCATGTATATATGAAGGAAAAGCCCATCCCGAACACATAAAGCCCGCCTCTTTCCCTATCAAAATTATAAGCTTTATTAAGTAGATTCGGGCTTAATCGAGTCAACTCCAAGTTTTCGTTTTGTGAACGGCTCAAGTTGTTGCGAGAGCACACGAATGGGCGCGGGTTTAACGAGCGCCGCCGCCGACAGAGTTTCTGAACGATTATCTCCACGACTAATTATTTCCGGCGGCGCAGCGCGGCGGCGACTCACGCGCCCGTCCGACACGTCGCCGAAGCGTTCGGCCATCGAACAAGTTTTTAAAATTGTACATCTGCGCGGTCAATAGACGGCGCATGCATTTCACGCGCGACCGCCCCCGGAGCCCATCTATACTCTATACCTGACGTTGACGCTCGCGATCTTATTACCGCGCGCCGGCGAGAAAAAAAAACAAAGGAATCGGCGGCAAGCGGAGCGGCCTCGGAGATTTATGGAGGCGCGGCGCCGCCGGGGGCCAGAGTGTCCCCGAATCGCCGGCTCGCGGCTTCCAGGAAACGCGATGCGGGCGAGGGTTGGCTTGCACGGCGAATATTGATTACCCACTGGTCGTACTATTAATAGGAGGTCGGTTGACGTCGCCCGGTGGGAGTTCACCCGCTCTGTCCGCACTCGACCTACGCGAGCTGAGTACATTCGCCTTTCCGGCGTCCATTTCGCTAATTGCCTCAAGCCACACCGGCTAGGACCCGGTCTTGGTGTGCTATGTTCTAACTAAATTATTTCGAGCATGCACATCGCATCGGTAATTGCGGGGTGATTTCAGATCCATCTAGGTACGTGAGTGCCAAATTATTTAAGCTCGGGATCTAAATTGCTTCTTCATTATAATCTCACGTGTACCTACTACTAAAGCAAGGAAAGAGCTCTTAACTAAGTAGCTAACATAAATAACACGTGTGCTTCCGTCTAGTGCTGTTAATAAGTATTAGTTTTACAATCATACGGGACTGAATCTACCTACTACAAGCAAGCTCCACATCGCTGACGCTAAAGTAAAAGCAGCGTAATTACTCCGCACAACAATCGATTCGGTTCCGAATAATTAACAAACTGCAGCTGCGGACGTCGAGTTATTTGAACAAGATAAGAGCGGTCATCCGCGGAATATGAACTAGGGGAAAGCGAGCGTGCGTTGAAGCTTCTAGAAAGTTCGAACAATGCGTTAATCGTCGGGACAGGCACTGAGGCAGACAGTGACCTGCAAGCGCCGGTTGTTCCGTCACGCGGATGACGCGTGCGCGGGCGCAGTCGCGAGGTCACCGCCGCGCACCGCTACTCACTCAACAACGTAGGACAGAATGTCCACTAACGCGAAGGGCAATCAACAACGCATGCATAAATAAGTTGTTACGCCGCAGACTTGTCAGAACTTTAGATCATAGTACGTGATATCTCACCGGGCATTTTATATACCTACATAGCAAGATAAGTATAGTTTGTATTGGAAGACCTCGAATTGACCTTTGTAAATTGTATCCTCAGTCAGATGCTAGATGGGAGCGATAGTTTTCTTGTAGTTTTTAGTAAAAACACAACATTGTTTCCAGAAAAGTAGAAAATCTTCCAACTTTCAGGAAACGATATTATTATCTGTCAATGTTTTACAATATCTGCCTACTGTAGGTATAATTTATTACCTGGATACAGGCCGATTGATGGCAATAGGCTCGCTACCGGTTCCATTATATTGTATATCTGCAAGTCCGTTCGGGGAATAGAGACCTGGGGGTCGAGTCTACTATTGTAATCGTGTCTCAATGACCGGTCAATGATTGATTTTTGACGTATAACGTCAAACTTATGACACATTTCCCATACAAAAACTGTCAACGTTGTCAAATATTCGATCAATGACCGGTCATTGAGACACGATTGCAATAGCAGACTCGAGCCCCTGATGTTATGTTATGTTAAACAGTTTTCCCGTGACACATTTCACTTTCTTCGTCTGATTAATTTGCTTTTGTTAACACGATGTATTGCGGAATAGTCTACCTTCTGCATCTATTTTGTTATCGTACCCCGCGGCCATGCCGGCGCGCGGCGCGGGCGCAGCTACGACGCACGCGCTGCAACACGATGCGACCGGCCGCCATTATCTCCGACATATTTGATCGATGCCACCGATAATATTCTACAGCTCAATAACGTCTAAGGAACCTACATTATTGTAATATTTCCGAAAATACAAGAGGTTATTGTCCTTGTCACCTGTTTTTCTTTGCCAATTTACTTGTTGCTGACGCTAGTGTTTACTATAGTCTATGACTTCTTTGAATACAGTAGTGAGTAGGGTAGTGTGTACCTACCATAGTTACAATGTAGATGAGTTCATTGAAAATGTGTTTCAAAATGCCTACTACTCAAGAATAGATATGTTTCGATGGTAATAATTAATTACCGTTTATTTTATTGCAATCATCTTCGGCATATTTCATAAGATTAGATTGACACGTGGTGACGTGGTTGGAGTTGCTGTCATTGCAAAGGCCAAGTCGCGATGTTACAACGCAGAATGTACCAACGCTTCTTCTATCCTTCCCCATAGCAACTATCACGCCGCGACGGTAATGTTTTAAACAATGCTACGTTATCGCGAAACTAAATGCGTCACCAGTCCACACTGTTCATTTGAGCGTGGTGTACATCGGCGGTGCTGCAGCGTTGCGTCACCGCATCGAACGGATATAGCCGCGATCGATCAACATCGCTTCCTTTATTTTTGCGCGACGCCATCGCTTGCAGTCAGCTACGGCTAGCGGTGTCGCCCACGGCACGACATTCTGTACCTAGCTTTCTATTCTATTCAGAGATACGTAGTTTCACAATGCGAGTGTCGATGCAACATCAATAGATGCGAACTGAGGAAGCGGCAAGATGTTGTCCAACTCTGACACTTAATTTGGACTCTTGGACGCTATTAGTGGTTCTTCAAGCACTTGTACTTATAAACTCTGGACTGCCGGCCGGTTACTTTTTTTAAAAAGCTTGACTCTTGATTAGTTCCAAACTTTTGCTCGTAATTCATAGAGGCCCAATCGCTTGGTTTTGTTTCTATGTCAAAATCAAAACACATCCATAATAATAACGTTGCAAAAGTGTCGATTTGATAATCTTAATGATATGATGCCGGATACGTGATGATAACGAGCGGTCTATCGACGTCATTCGCGCGACGATCTCAAACGCACCGACTAATTTCGTTCGGACTTGGTTGGAAAAAATATTCCACCGCTTTAGCTCGCAATTCCGCGTGGGTGCATCATTGCACTTCAACCCACTCTATTAAGACTTGTTAACAAATCGCGCACGCATCCATTGACGCTTCGCTTTTAATTCTTCCTAGTCTGTTGATAGTTATACATCGATGGGTGCTGTACAAGTCCATGTGGTTGTTGTGAAGTGGTTTAGGAAGTGTATCGGGGAAGGGGCCTGGCGTCTCTCCACCAATAAGTTTCAAAGTTTTATTTTATGTCGCTGTGTCCACGTGTACCACTTTGGCTTGTCTGTTGCTTGGCGTTAAATGCGCACAATGTGTGCCCGGACTTACAGTTAGTGGGTTGGGTGCGGACTTTATAATAATTTGCTCTTTTACTGTTTCCGCGTTTTGTAAGTAACATGCTATTGTCTGAAACGAACATGTTGCTACAAGGTTGTTAACACTCTAGTTTATTTGTATCAGGGTAACAGTTATTTACATGACAGCATCGTCTGGGTCTAGAGTTTAATTTCCTTGAGACATAGGTACCATTTGTTAAAGATAACTCCCAAACAAACCTCAGGCAGAGATTGAAATGAAAGAAAAAGATGTTAATACAAATTAAATTAGTTTTTTGCTAACATCTGTAGCACACATAGTCAAAGAGTTGTTACAAAAGTCGGCAGTTCGCACCTTGCTAAGAGTTACTCCAATTCGCTGCTTATAATCAAGTTTTCAGTAGTTGCACAGTAAAGGATAGCTTTAGCCAGTAATTTGTCTGAAATCCCCGTTGGCTACATACGTAGGGTACCAGGAACTCGGCGTCTGTTGTATTCCCAGGACTACTTGTAGTTGATGTTTCACGAATATTATCAACTAATTCCAGTAAAGCGAGCCAAAATATTATTACTAGTGGGCCCTCGCCCGCGGCAACGTTTAGGATTCGTATCTAAGACATAATAATCGGTATTTTGGACCTTTTCTTGTTGCTTTTTGGTTTCTGACTTTCCGAGATCTGCTTATAATGTGGGAATGTATTAGATTCGTGCTCTCAAGTTATTTTCTACGAGCTTTTAATCCTGCCATATAACAGGTACCTATTATTACTCCTTTATGCCGATTGACTGGAGATAATTTGACTAATATACAATTTAAATGCATTTATAAACCGCGAATATCCATAGACACCAAACTCTATTGCACGTGCATACCGTTATTCTAAAATCAATTACGTGTGTGGACTTTTATGGCCATAGTTAAGTTCCGTCATGTAAAGGGCAGCGCGCATCGATCGCCCTCTATTAGCGCAATCGTTGCGGTGCATCGTGGGAGCGCGCGCGCACAGTGCGTCGCGCGTTGTGCGCCTGACTCACCGCGGCCGCGCCGCGCTTCGACGTCAGTCAGTGGGCGGCCATTTTTGGTGTTCGGTCGCCGCCAATTTGAATTGTTAATGGCGATTTTAACAGCCAAATAAAATGGCTGAGAAATGTGTTGAACGCTTTCAGGTTCTAGCGTAAGTATTCTTCTCGGTTATTATGGCGCTTACAACGTGACATTGTGACGTCGCGTAGAGTGAATAGTATGCTATTCCAGTTAGCTTCAATATGTTTAATTGTTTCTATAATTTCGCTTACGGGGTAAGCAGAATTGGCAGCGCTATGCTTAGGTTCGTTAACGCGGCTCAAGTTAACGAGCTGCGGTAAAGTGTAGAGTTTACAGACAACAAGAAACCTCACATTTATACATCATGATGACAAACTTGCTAGGTCCGCTGCACCTTAAATTGCAGTTCATGTACTGTAGAATGGGAAAAAGGCGTGACTTTATGTAAGTCTGTATTGTAATGAATGCGAATGCCAGTGCATTACAAAGGCATATTGAGGTGCGTTGCTTGTACCTACTAATATCAACTAGTTACAGGAATACAAAGTCTGTAAGAAACTACGGATTTCGGTCAAGTGATTCGAGCTCCCTGAAAAAGGTTTGAGCTACACGATGACTGAAGCATGCATGCCGTCTGTCGGGAATTCGGACAGGTCAACTCAAAGCTGAATTGATTTTTTCTTCAAAAGGCTTTTCCAGACTTTGCCCTGCGTCGTTAAACTCGCATAAGAAATTAGTACAATCTTATGCCTGGACTTTAAAAGAGACCATAAGTCCTGAGCTTCTTTCGGCATTTATTCTCAGGGATCAGTCACTTTGGAAATGCCAATTAGTTTAAACTAATTGGCATTTCCAAAATATGTCATGTAAAAGTATCTGGGAAGGTCTACTTACAGAAATAAATATAATTTCTATTCATTTTGGTCAACTCAATTCTCGTGACTAAAAATACTAATAACCAGAAAACAATATTTATGAATTTAGAAAGAGAAAATCTAGTGTTTAAGTAATATAGATTAGCTTTTGCTGTAGGTACACTCGAACAATACTCTAACATACCTATCTACTTACTTCTGTAATACCTATACGCCGAAAATTCCCTGAATGTTTTTTTCATTCCAGAATATTCTAACACCAGACGCTACGTAACTCTTGACGGATAGTTAGACATTCGTTTTAGGTACGGAATTGCGTGAAAAAAAAAAACGAAATTACCTTACCTAGGTACGGGTAATCAGAGAAAATGTATGCGTGGTTCTCAAGGATAGGTACTCTGTTAGGGGACTTACCTACACGATCGCGAGAGGCGTAGTGTTCGCTGTCTCAGGGTCAAATTTTGTAATATTTTAGGGCAAATATTGAGTATTGACACTTTCAAAACTAGAGAATAACATGTTGATTATGTGTTTTGTCAATAGTAGTGTACCCTACGTGTTCGAATAAAAATTGGTCTTAATACGTTATGCGGTTTTAGATTTTTCAACTGTACGGAGTTTCGTAGTAGACGGTTATAAACTTCTAATAATACTTAGGCTCTAGACAGACGGACTGCATTTCAACTGCAATCCAACCGCAAAATGCAGTTCAGATGCAGTTTGAAAAAGACAACGTCGTGTCAACTGCATTCAAACTGCATTCAAACTGCATCTGAACTGCAATTTGCAGTTGAAATGCAGTCCGTCTGTCTAGAACCTTAGTGTCATGGGCTATTTAACAAAATTTTAGTTTTTAACTTAGATGCGCTTTATCTAAGCAGTTTTCCATCAATTTGAAAAACAAACATAATACCTACTAATTGTGCATTTTTTTTATTATCTAACTGAAGGACTAATTATATTTTGATGTTCATATTCTGTAAAATGCCATATTGACATCACGTCTTGACTCTCATAAGGGTTAGGAAGACCAGATTTCCCTGAAATTTACCATGTGAGAGCAATTGCCGTCAATCGGGCACAATTCCAGTCTCCGGACTGATACTGAGAATGTTCGACAAGGGAATCGAAGCCTACCACTAACGAGTCAGTTCCACGAAACATGTCTGGTAACGCTGTCCGGTGCGTGGAACTTAGCATAGGTACTTACCTGGCGAAATGTGGGTTTAATATTGGTACACCTCTGCCTGATCCATTGGGGAGTATAGGCGTGATATTACGTAATGTTAGTTCAAAGATACAAGCGGCCGTCACGCGGTTTCACCCGCGTAGTTCCCGTTCCGGTGGGAATACAGGGATAAAAAGTAGCCTATGTCACTCGGGGATAGTGTAGCTTCCCAACGGTGAAAGAATTTTACAAATCGGTCCAGTAGGTTCGGAGCCTATTCGATGCAAACAAACAAACAATCAAACTTTTCCTCTTTATAATATTAGTATAGACTATAGAATAAAGATGAAGATATTCTTAGATAAAGAAGTTCTAAGTTGACCCTTTCACAGAAAAAAACTTGCCTATAACCTACTGTAAAAATTATGTCTTAAACAAACAACTGTTGTGTGAAAAGTCTGAAGGTCAAATTGGTTGTAACTTTATAAGATAGTTTCAACGTTTCTTTTTCCCTCAGACTAAATTACCTACGCATAATATATTATATTGATACTTACGGAAACTATTACCCACAGTGATGTACGCAAGTACGTCAGGCTTATTATCCTGTTTCCTCGTGGACTGCAACTGCAATGCGCTGTTCGCAGCTGCGCCATGTTTTTTAGCGCGAAAACAGTGCAGATGCATGCGGGTTCGGACATGGTGCGTGGAAGCGCGGGTCGTGCGTGAAGCGTTTAGAGCGATGGGTGCATGTCATTAATGAGAGGAAATTGTGAATTCATATCATTATCGTGTTGTTCATATCACGTATCGCGGTTTATCGTGATTCTTATAGAGACATGAGTCAGCGTTATGTGGAATCTATGTGAAGTCTGTAATTTTAACTTGGGGTTGTGTGAGAGTAGGCTGAGGCAAGACGGCTGAAATAAGACGATGTTTGATTTTGAGCTGATTTCATGCGCCTGTGACAAGCTTAATATTTCCTAATGAAGTACTAACAAACGTACCTACCTATAGTAAAATAGTTTGAATGGTCTCACATTTTGACAAATGGATAATCAGGTGCACTAACTTTTGTTCAAGTAGTACAATAATTATGAGGAATGGCATAATAATAAAAAATAATAATCATAAATAAAATATTTTACAAAAATACAGATTTAACATGTATTATACACACCCCTATTTTTTAATTAGTACAAAAAATGGGATGTTTCCGTACCTGTTACTGATCATATTTGCGTAATCAAAAGTAAAAAAAAAACGAAGTTCAATTTTCAAATACTTATGCCACCATTTAGTTAAACTTAAATAACGAAAACAGCTGTTGGAGGCGGGGCATGCTTGAGCGAGATCACGTGAACATGAGCGAGAGATGACGATTAATGAATACTACTATGTCATGAATAGCCTGTACAATATTTCCATAAATTGGGTGAACTTTTGGGATATAAACAAACGCTAATAACTTTGCTGTTTATGAATATTATTATTTGATACTTTACAAATAAAATGAGATGGCCGTCTAGAATAAGCCCTTTAAGTATTTGTACTAATTAAAAATTAGTGGTGTATAAACACAATTTACGTGAGCTTTTTGGCATGTCCGTTTGATCACTAATTAATATTAATAACCTATACATTACATTAAAGAAACTTAGAGCGGACATATACGTGCACTGCAGCTTTTAAATTAAAATCATAACAAATGTCATTGATGCTTAAAAAAAACATTTTCCCGCTTACGCTTCCGCTATACCCGCCACCATACCCTCTATCAGTCGCTCGGCACGTTTGCACGGCTGACGGTCACCGGGCGTCGACGCGCGCGCATTACGCGAACGCGAAGCCGCTGCGCCCGCGCCGCCAATCGGTGAGTCACGCCGCGCGCGATACCAACAACATTCGAATGTTTGTGCATCACTCACTTGTGTTGGTATTTGGTCGCCTCTACGTCCGCTTTTAGGTCATCTGGTACACTGAACGATCTAGAATTCGATGGCACTGTGACTTAAGTAATGCGTGTTACGAAGATCATACTGACAATTTACATTACGTAAATTAAAATAAACTGGTCTGCAAAACTGAGTAAAATTGGATTGTATTTTTAAAATGTTTAATGGATTGAAACTATTTATCGACGCATGGGAGAAATTTTGTAGCAATGTAATGTTTTTTTTTTTTTTTTTTTAATATTACAAACTAGTGCTTGACTGCAATCCCACCTGATGGTAAGCAGTGGTTCTGTTACGGGCCATAACATAACATAACATAACGTTACGCCTGTAATCCCCGATGGGCTAGGCAGAGGTATATTACCTGGTATTACACCCACATTTCGCCAGTTATGTTTAAGTCCCATGTAATAGGGGGCGAGCCTATTGCCATCAATCGGGCACAAATCCAGACTCCGGGCTGCTACTGAGAAATTCCAGATAGTAAAACTCAATAACACTTTGCCCGACCTGGGAATCGAACCCGGTACCTCTTGCTCAGTAGTAGCGCTAGAACAACGAGGCAGTCAGTTACGGGCCATCTTGTCACATTTTTTCGTTACGCGCCATATTTATTTGTATCCATGTCTAAGAAGTTTTTTTTATATTATAAACCAGTGCTAGACTGCAATCCCACCTGATGGTAAGCAGTGATGCAATCAGTGAGGGTGAAGTCCTCAATTTTAGGTCACTCTAGCTGCTAAAAAAAGCTAACTAGGAAAAACCTACCAAGAGTTTGCAAATTTAGTTAACACTAAGACCTGGTTCAAATTAATCAGAAAACATTACGGACAGACGACGCGACGGTCGCTTTAAATATTTTTATCAGTTAGTACTGAAAACAGAGTGTAAATGACAATGAACATTGAACTTGTGAATTCTACCGGTCACCGGTCGCCCTTGATTCTCACAGATTGTGGAGTTCTTTGCACTGTGTAGTTAATGTTTGTTTTGATCACTTATTAAATAATATTCTGGATTTTGTTGCATTTTTTAAGAGTGAAAACAGCTTTGTCGTTCTATAGTCCTCGCTAGCGAAACCAAGTGCTACTGTGGAGTTTTGAGGTCCCGTCCCAGGTGTGTTTTTTTAGAAATCTTCTCTATTAATACGTAATTATAATAGGTTTCACTGCCAGTTGATAAAGTGGTCGAAAAAACTTCTGCTGAGCACAAGGTCCGGAATTAAATTCCGAGGTCGGACTAAATGTTTTTGGGTTTTTGGCCTGGGTTCTTGTATTTGTTCGCAGTTGATGGCTATAGACCCGGGATGTACCAAATTTCAAATTTCTTTGATCGTTTTTCAACTTTATGTCAAACAGTATAGGTTCATATTCAATTGGGAAAATTTGACACATTGGGGTAACTTGATGCGCTGGCGTCTGTACGTGTACATTCCAATAAGTAGGTACCCTACGTTTCATGCAATTGTTTTGGGATATTTTTGTTGCTTTATCTATGCAACTTTTAATTTAATTTAAAGTCCAACCATCCAATACAAGTAGGGAATGCAATCTCGTCTCGCCGAGATCCCGATCTCGCGAGATCTCGGCCATATTTTACGAGATTGAATCTCGTCAAATTTCGTACGAGATCTCGCGAGATAACGAGATCGACAAATGCAGCGTGACGACGTGTATTTCATAGCGCGGCTGCGCGCGAAAAGAATCCTGGCCGGCCGTGCGGCCGCGCCTGGCGCATCTGACAGACGACTTCTGATTTTGCATGCCAAATACCCTGCAAAATCAGAAGTCGTCTGTCAGATGATACTCTCGACATGATGTGTTTTTTGAGAAGCCATTTTCAGAGAAACTAACTTGCCTTTCCGTACCTTGATAACTTCATCTGACTTCTACTTTAAACTTCTTTTATTTGATTAATACGATCTCACAACATTTATTTAAGAACTTGTGAAGTTATGTTTTTGTTTTGTTGTATTTATTTACCATAAGTAATGTTCCTATTACTCTTAATTATTGAAACTAAAGTACTAATTTACAAAAGACTAAATATAGATAATTATTGTTTTGTTACCAATATTGTAAGAATTTGAACTGATTAGCTACAGTAGGTATAATAATTATAGACATAAACAAATGTTATTAGAGTTAGAGACAAAATAATAAGTACTCTGTTGATTTTTAAAATAAAACTTACATTATTTTTATAACTAAGCAACGCAGTTTCTATTTAGGTAATTACATATCATGTCAATTACTAGTTCTTAAAACAAGCATTTGCATGTTTTAATTGCGATTCTCCCAATCTCGCGAGATCCCGTAATTTGCGAGATCTCGCGAGACTGGGTTTTGAGTCTCGCGAGATCTCGCTAGGCGGAAATCTCGTACGAGATTGCATTCCCTAAATACAAGTGTATGCCCTGAATTCTATTTAAACAACATTACTTATATTATAAGTTTATAGTTGGGTAAATACTAGAGGTGCCTATACGTATTCCTATATATTTATCAGACAATAATCTTAGAATGAAATTGCTAATATGCAACAATAAAAATAAACAACATACCTACCTAGTACTTATCCTGCGTTCGTAAATAAGCTTCCAAACACGTAAACAATTAATGTCTGTTTTTAGAAAAATAACTTTGATACCCTCTTTTAAAGTTCACTTTACGCTATACCTACAACTTTATTTTTTTTATCACAGTTTCAGAACTACAGGATTTCTGAAATCAACTTTATTTCCACCTAATTAAAATTGATAATTCATAATTGGAATCATCGGTTTGAATAATTATTACTAAACATTTACTTACGTAGATTTTGACACAACTACTGACAATAGGGCTATAATATGATCCCTTCGAAACGACATTATTGAAAGAAAATTCGCATCTAAGTTTTTGCGCTAAGCAATAATCAATACGCCGCGGTTATCATTAGTAGTATTAATCGATATCTACGTCTCCACGTGTATACATGCTCACATTGTAGCCGACCTTGCGATTGTTGTTTCATATTATGCTTCTTGGATCAATATCCACGATTACCTGCTTACTTGTTACAATCCTACGTCCCAAGAGTATCTTTATAAATACCGTAGAACCAACCCCTTTTCCGAAAAAAAGGGTTGTCGCAACATAAAAATATACAGTACACAATGAAAACAAACATCTTACAAGCAGCTGATCTCAACGACCACTAACATGTCTATAAAACGTTTTCAACACAAAACGTATCGCTAAACTGCTGAATACGACAATTGCCCATTATTAACACAACAAAATAACTTTTAATTCCCAACGATAAAGTTCAAATTGGAACGAAACATAAAGGGCAATGATAATAACAACAAGGCAAAGAAAGGCCAGTTTTAAATGAGCTTCCGCCCTCCTTTCTTGACTAAAAATTTGGACGTGTTAAGGGGGTTGGATAGTGGTTGTAGAGGTCATCTGAAACTGGGCGATTTATTGAGTTGCGTCGGAAAGTTTTGTAGATATTGAAACGAATAGCGCCACCTGTTGAGCTGGGTTTGCAACTTCGTTAATGGCCGCTCTATTGGGCCAATGATGTCTGTGTTAGATTGTTGTTAAAGTACTCAAATTATATGTGTTTATGAGGGATAAAGCCTTTCGCGCACTGGGGCGTAATGCTACATGTAACAGGTGATAATGATCGGGTAGCGAGTGGTTTAATATTATATTTAATTTGAGACGGGGTTGGTTTTGAATTGGGTTCTTATAGTGGTGGAGGTATAGAGTTCCGCGTATTTTCATGTTTGTAGTGGAAATTGGTTGAAACGTGTTTTAATCAAGTAATGCTTGAGTCTTGACGAAGGTTTTGTAATATGTACCTAATAGTCGAACAGATAGTTCAGAATGCGTAGTGAAATAGTATTTTTATATGATAAACTACTAGTTAGTAGTAACAAAACCAGTACAAGATGGTCTCGCATTTTATTAAAAACAATATTACTCCGCTCGCAACTTTGTCTGCGTGCACTTCGTACTTCAACATACCTTTATAATATCAATAAGCAAAGCAAGGTTAATACATATATAAATAGCCTATTATGTTCCCACTGCTGGGACATAGCCGTAATCTACCACGCGAGCCCAGTGCGGGTTGGTATAGCTGACACATCTCTTCTAATTTTTGGTTCTAGGACATTTTCTTCAGTTTCCTCACGATGTTTTCCTTCCTTTGTGCAATGCTCTTGTATACATCGCTATCCCGTCGGGTCGCCATCGCTCGGCCGTCGCGCGTCGCAAGTTATGTTGCACGTGCCCGCAGACTAGTAGTGGTGATGAAATAAAATTAAAGCGTCTGTCTGGGTTCGAACTCGTAAGCAGCGGCTTTTACCATTGGGCCAACACTGCTACATTATGTAGACAAGGCAAAATGATAAAAATCAATAAATTTCCCAAGAGAGCATGAGAACACGTGTGTGGCATGTGTGTGTGTGTGTGTGTGTGCCTACCCACAGGCACACACACACACACACACATGCGCTCTCATGCTCTCTTCATATTCTGCAAACGCTACATGTAAACTAACACAAATTCCATCAAGCAATGCGAGTTTTTCATGTATATGGAGAGGTATATTTTGTAGCCTGTAAATTGCAGAAGTTTTCAGCTGTAGGTTCTGAAAAGTAATTACGTTTTGCTATGGAAATTCTCGTATAACCATACGTCTAGTAAATAGAGAGGTACTAAACGGTACACTTTGCGGTATAATACTCAATCAAAATTCGGTTCTCGATATTATTTTATCTACCCACGAATAGGGTAACCAATTCGAAATTTAAAAAACGTCGAATAAAGCTGGACTAAAGAAGTCAAACCAATTGACTTATACATCTTTTTTTCATATTTATTTAAGAGTAGCAGACGTCACGCGGTTTCACCCGCGTAGGAATACAGGGATAAAAAGTAGCCTATGTCACCCGGGAATAGTGTAGCTTTCCAACGTTAAAAGAATTTTTGAAATCGGTCCAGTAGTTTCGGAGCCTATTCAATGCAAAAAAACAAACAATCAAACCTTTCTTCTTTATAATATTAGTATAGACTGGCGATTCGTTACGTTCTTATCTCTTGAAACTTTAACACCCCATCCTACTCCGTAGTTTTAAAATAAAATTTTGCCATTGTTGCTTGGTGTTAATGTTAATATAGCTTTCTAACGGAGAAAAAATTTTTGAAATCGGTTAAGTAGTTTTTGAGTAAATCCTTACCTACAAACAAATAAATAAAAAATGAAATCTTATCCCACTTTAAAATATTAAAGTATACAGATTATAGTCTAAAGTATACATTATTATGTTTTTAAAGCCTCTTCTGTAAGTCGAAAGCCGGGTCAAATGACAAGAGCAAAAACCGAACAAGTCTTGATAAATCCGGACAGACGGTCACCCTTTCTACGACTCAATGATCCACGTGTCAGTTTTAAAAGCTTAATTTAAGGAAAACAGCACATTTTCCTTGTAGTTGCTGTAATAACCGCTAACTTTGTTTTGACGTGTACCAGCTCGAGATAGAAATTAATTAATTACGTGACGTCACAGATATTATGCTACGTCAGTGTTAGCAATTACGTAAACAATTTAAAATGTGTTGATATTGAAACTTGTGACTATTTGAATATTTTTTTACGTGGGTAGCGACAATAACTTGTACGTCTAGCACGAATTTCTTGTGGAAGGGATTATAAGTACGAGTATACCTTGGGTTTGAACTCCGAGTCCAATGTCTAGGCAGTCCGCTAGTCATACCACTCGGCTATGTAAGACTGCTTACACACAGTTCATTTATTCATGGACTAGCAGACGTCCCGCGATTTCACCTACGTAGGCCCCGTTCCCGTGGGAATACCGAGATAAAAAGTAGCCTATGTGTTAATCCAGGTTGTCAGCTAACTCCATACCAAATTTTATTAAAATCCATTCCATTTAATTCCAGTTTTTACGTGAAAGAGTAACAAACATCGGTCTATCCATCCATCCTCACAAACTTTCGCGTTTATAAAATTAGTAGGATAGTAGAATTTCCGCACTATTATTATTTCATTATTTCAGTTTTATTTTTCTAACCATTTATTTATACACATATTAGTTTGAAACTGTTTTTCCTAATGGTTTCTCCGTCACTTAGTACCCCTCATCGTTCATTGGAAGACCAGCGTCCGACAGCATCACCTGTCTGGCATGCATGAATGCTGAAATGGACCTTTTTGGCGCAGCCGTGAGGCACACAGCACATAATGTGTATTTTTGTATATTTTGTATCTTTTATAAATTATTGTGTGTGTGTTTTATTGACTGATGTCAAATAAATATTTTTCTTTCTTTTCTTTTTTCTTACACCATATCGTCTTCAATGATTAGCCTAAAATGTTACCAATTATTATTCTGTGGCGGTTTCTTGTTTATATCTTTGTATATGAAAATCTCCCGTCACAATGTTTGTCCGCGATAAACTCCGAAACTCCTTAACCATTTTTTATGTCATTTAGTTTTCTGTGTGTAGTTTGGTCAAACACAAGAGATAGGATAGTTATTATCACGATTATATTGTCCTCAATATTTTTATTGCAAATTAAATGGTAGGTGTAATAATAAGTTCCATAACTTTATAACAGATGGCGGTATACATATGTAGGTAATAGAGCTACGGAGTACCAGTTATGAGACGAAAAACAAAGTTTTTTTTTTCTGCAAATCAGCGAATAACACTGATCAAAATAACGGTGTCACCTATCGACCACACAACTAGTGAAATTAGCGGTAATCGATTGCAATAACAATACTTACTGACTCTACGTACTCGTCTCACATAACAAGCGGTATCGAATCAATAGCCTGCTCGAGTCATTCCGAGTCAAACGATCGAGTCGAAATTAGAGCGCGCGAACGTGCGTTCCTTTGAGCACCATTTGCGACAGAAAGCAACGCTAGCAAAGGGGAGCTTATTACTAGAGGTGCGACGCTTCGGCCAACGCGACGAGGAGGGACGAAGATTTTAATTTCCATTGTGTTTATAAATTTGACTTGTAGAAAATTTCTATATTCTCTTGACTAAGGCTCTAGAAAGTTTAATTAAGAATTAGTTGGTTGCACTTGAATAAATATGTAGAATTTTTTGATCATACTTTTTTCACCTTTACGGCACTTATATTTTTTACCAGTTGCCTGGGCAAACCTGTTCCGCCTTTTTCCAAAAAAATGCTTTACCTATGGCCTATTCTTAGACCTAATGAATAGATGTCACAAAATTACATACGAATCGGTTAAGCCGTTTCGGAGGAGTTTTGTAACGAGCATAGACGTGACACGATTTTTTTTTATATTAGTCATGCCCGCTACGTACTCAAAGGGCATTTTTCTTATTGAAATCTGTGTTTTTGTTGTATTGATCAAACAGGAGCTCAAAACTAATTGATATCTCAGTGTAGTACTTAGAACACTAGTCAAGAGATCCAATCTTCGGCCAACAAAAAACTCGTCTCCGGCTTCGGCCAAAAAAACTTTCAAAATCGCCTCTCTACTTATTACGCTCTGAGGCGCTTTATGGCGGCTGGACTCGGGTCAGCTCGGGTTTTTTGTCGTGGCACGTAGCCACCCCCACCCCGTGCCACCCCCGCGAGTATCACGCGCGACTCCAGATACGGGGGGTAGCTGTGACCGCGTGCTGGGAAGCGTCGCGGTTCAGGGCTTTTTAGGGACGTATGGAAAGTTCTAGGTTTTCTGGAACTTCTTCACGGCTGTGTCAGGAGTTTAGGTATCCAAAATGTTGCAGTTTTTATGTAGGTGAAGTAATCTGTCATTGGGAGACTTACAAATCTTGAGATTGATAATGGTTTAACGAAAGTATGATTACTGGAAGACCGATGTAAAGCGATGTGGTCTACTTCGGTTTACACGACCTTGTCACTGATGGCAAACCTGTCTACCTCAACAGGAAAACACTTGAAGCTTTTTGTATTTCAAACTTCAGAACAAAGAACCACGGTCTGGCCAGTCACTGAATCGCGACGCTACCCTAGTCCCTGATCCGCAAGTATCGCCTTCATTGTAATACCGCGCCCGAGGCCGCGTCGCGTTGCCATAACAACCATCGCGAGAGCACACCGCACCCCCTCCCAACCCCTTACCACCCCCGCCGTCCGCCCAGCTCTACCTGCTCTCATTAATATGTACCCAGCCGGACACAGCGGATCACTTCAACTACGTATATATCGACAAATGAAAATTTTATTAAAACGCCGCGCCGCGCCGGGAGGTGTTTCTTACTTTTCCACAGCGAGTAGAACTACGGGCCCCGGAAAGTGCTGGTTCCCTGAATTTACATACCGAACCGAAGTCCTTTGTCAGACTTGTGCATATATGGATGGAGGATTCCTTTTTTTTTCAGTGTTCTAGGTGACTTGAATCCGTGGCTTTGCGCGCGTAAAAAGTTTTTCGTTTGCTATTTATTTTTAATATCGCTCTAAATACTTACCAGGATCTGCCGAGCCTTTTCCGAATTAAGCTGGGGTCAGCTTCCAGGCTAATCAGATGCGGCTGAATGCTCAGTGTTATAAATCCCTCCTTTGTAATCGGACTACTGACTCACTACCACGTAACGACCGACTGTCAATTCAAAGGTCTACAAAAGACAGCCGGTACCAATTAGGCGGCTTAACGGCACGGAGGGGTATTGATAAGTTATGAATAGTCACTCATCATGACCTAGACCTCGGCAGAGTGTTCATTCATCACGAACAAAATGTTCATCCGATACTTGTGTCCTAATGGACACAACTACACAAATCTATGAGTTTAATTTGCTGCCGCTCCAATATTGCTATATACAGGGTGTTTGGCAGAACGTTGAACATACGAAAATGGTGGATAGGTGGGGTCATCTGCTACTTTCTCAGCCCTAATTTATTTGGTTTGGATATTTATAAAAAAAAATATTGCATTCTTCTAGTTTCACCGCTTTCTTAACTTCAAAGTGTAATTTTTAATCTTTAATGTTGGCAGATTCTTATAAAATTATTGCTTTAGCTAGAAAAAAAGTTATGAGTCCTCAAACTTACAGAAAGATGTAAAAAATACTTAAATCTTAATTTCAACTTGCATTTAAAAAAAAAAGAAAAAGTCATTGAGGAGTTCCAATTCTAGCAAAACATCCCTAGTGTGACCCCACCTATCCACCATTTTCGTATGTTCAACGTTCTGCCAAACACCCTGTATATATGATAATGACAGTTTTTCTATGACATTTCGTCGAAAGAAATTTAAGATAGGTACTATAGACAGGAGTCTATAGTACCTATCTTAAATTTCTTTGGTTCGCTTTAAAAACTACTCCTTATTATACGTTGTTCGTTACATGCGAAGAAACAATTATTTACTATCAGAGAGAAAGAAAGAAAAAACATACAAAGAGAAAGAAGAGGGAGTTAAGTACCTAATACTTGAAGAAAAGAAAATGCGAGACAAGCGTAGGCTAACTGCCTAATAACAAATATTATTTTCCTTTGTTTGTAATAATAATAATAAAATAATAATACCAGCCTGTTACTGTCCCACTGCAGGGCAAAGGCCTCTTCTCATACAGAGAAGGCTCGAGCATTGATCACCACGCTAGCTCAAGGCGGATTGGCGATTTCAAACTTATATTAACTATAAGTTTATGTTTCCTCACGATGTTTTCCTTTACCGATGTTAATGATGTCCAAGACAAACTTAGAAAGTACATATGAATTGAAAAAGTCACATTGGTACTTGTCCGGATTTGAACCACAACCTCGTGCATGAGAGGTAGGCGTCTCAACCTCTGGGCCATCACGACAGATGTTAGATGTTGTTGTTTGTTTGTAATAGATGAACTTAAAAAGTTTCGGATCAAATGGATAATGGGGGTAGTTGTCCCATTGTTGGCCAACTCCGATCTTGACTCTTCTGCAAAGACAACATTAATTTGTTTATTTTTCGACTGCCTAACACCAACTCATTGGGTCTGTGGTTGTTGATTGCCTAGTGAAGTGATGCTGACTACCAAGTCTGGCGATTGAACGCAAGGCATGCACCTCTGATTTTAAGGATACATGTGCGTATTGTAATTATCACTTACTTTAAAAACGGTGAAGGAAAACATCGTGAGGAAACCGGCATGCTTGAGAGGCATTTCCCGACGGTATTTGAAGCCAAGTCAAGAATACCATGAGCGGCATAAAAACGCTGACTCCTTTAGTCACTAATCAAGCGCAAGGTGACACTATTTGTTGGCGACTGGCTGGGATGCCACCTTTTTTTAAGAACTATATATATTTTGAATGGTTGTTCCATTTTTGGGTGACTTTTTCTTGTTGTCAAGTGTCAGTGAGCCATTGCTTTTACATAGTTTGTTCTGGTATTAAATAGCAATTATAACATACTGAGGAAAGATCTGATCAAGCAGCGTTGTGGTTTAAAAGAAGATGTAGGTTTGGTCACGTTGAAAGGATGGATGAAAGGCGACTAACGAAAGGTTTATAACAAATTTACAAGGCGCAAGATGTAAGTGGGAACGCCGGGAGGGGACGCCCTAGAAGGTCATACATAGACCTTATTGGTGATGTTCTTCAGAAAGGTCAGGTGCGTAGTACTCACAACCGGCGTGTGTGTATGACAACATGTATGAATGTAAACGAAGCAAAAGAAGTATGTAAGAATCGTAGCATATGGCGCTCTGTAGTTTCTGCCTACCCCCATGGGAAAAAGGCGTGAGTTTATGTATGTATGTATGTATGTAAACCTAATTTCGCTAATACTAACAGTGTTTCTACCATCTCCAACCCATCCTAAATAATTACAGTCCACATTGCTCATCAACACTACTGGTGTTCAAGGCTTAGAAGGACTCGTCGACTCAGAAGCTTTGAAAAAGCTAACAGCTCCTGTGGAACTACCTACCTTACACATAAGTAGGCAATAAAACCTATTTGTTCGCATTAGCCGTAACGATCCAGAACTCGGTGAAAAGCGTCCAATCGGCGATGTTTATCGCTATGCGCAATTTATGTGAGACATTCGTGAGAAGCCAGTTTGTCGCTAACGGGACACCGAACTATGTGCCGTCTGTCAGCGGTCGGTCCAACAGTATTGCAATAGTTAAACTTGGCTTAGACACTCCGCAAAACAGATAAGTATGCAGGTTGCTAACTGCATTTCCATGCACGTTGTGTTTGCGTTAAGTTCTCCAGTTTTTTTGCTACTATAGCATGTGTTTTTTTATTTAATTGTATGTCGTATTGAACATCTTCTTTTCTATTTATTTATTTATTTATTGATAGGAAACTCAACAGCTTTTTTTACAACGTTCAAGATAATGGTAACAATGTCATATGAGGTTCTGTATCCTATTATAGATGAAGAGACTTAAGATAGATACCACAGGAGGACATGTGAAGAAATGTCATAGAAAAACTGTGTTCTCATGTCTCAGTAACGCCACCTAGAATAACATAGCAATATTATAGCGGCAAAGAAGTGTACTAAAATAAACCTGTAGCGACATCTATCTCGCCACATACGAACTAATGACCGATATCCTACATCGCGGTATTAGAGTAATCCGCGCACTTTGAAGGTATACAAGTTCCTTTTCAATGGTGGATGAGGAACTTTACACCCTGTTCTTTATACCTCCAAAAACCTATAGACTTGTGTTCACTCAGACACGAGTATTGCATGAAAATTTTGCTCGTATTGTCACGTCTAGAGTAAATATTGCATGTCTTTGATTATAGAGTTTCACACCATGCATTTATAACACTAGAAAGTGGAGGAAAAAGTGCAGACGCCAGCACATCAAGTTACCCCAATGTGTCAAATTTCTTTGATCGTTTTTCAACTTTATGTCAAACCGCATCAGGTTCATATTCAATTGGGAAAATTAGACACATTGGGGTAACTTGATGGGCTGGCGTCTGTACTTAGCTTAAAATATTGTAGTTAAAGAATTAGTACTTAGTTATAAAACTTGAACAAAAATAAAAGAAAAAAATAATAACTGATAAACAATATACATTATAGGAATATTATTTACTTTTTGATGAGTATTTTTACAAGGGTTTTACGAAACGAAATTTTGGATACCTTGAATATATGCAGGCTTTCAAACTTGCCTTGGTATTTAATAAGCGAGGCAGTCGAGTTTAGTGTGGTTAGAGACTTACCTGTTGTCAGACCGCCCATAGGCCTCTGAATAGGCTTCACATCTGTCAAATCATCAGCATCTTGACCTTACCACTGATGGGCAAAGACCTCTCTTTTCTTGCGCCGTGCGCCGCTGTCAAATTTATGACCAAACTACACTTCCTTAATTCATTAAACCCCAAGCGTCCGCGCTGTCGTTGTCTTTCTATTATGTTTTTAATTGACACGATTGAAAGGTTAAGTTAAGTTATGAATACAAACATTTCCCCTTATTACATGGAACTTTAACCATATTGGTGGAATGTGAATGTAATATGTGCGTTAGATTATTTATAGACAATTTTTTGCGTTGTCATAAACCTTATTTTCCAATACTTCAATCAATACACAATTTTTCATTGAATTACATTTTTTACTGAGTTTCCTAGTGTATTATTTGGAGGACAATCCTTCCCAACAAAAAATAATGTTGAAATTCGATTTACAACTGACGGAGTAATTTGTGAACGAACATAAAACAAATGTAAACAGTCGAATATAAAACCTCCTCCTCATTAGTAGTCAGTTAAAAAATACACTAGACCAAAAAAAACTTTCCCGAAAGCATCGTCCATTTCTTCTGAAACCAATTTCAAGAACCAGCAGCCTCTTTCCCCCGCTAACCAATAAAACCAGCTTCGATAGCATCTAGCTACCAATTCTTGTGCGGCACAGCCGGCGTAGAGGGAATTAGCGATCCTCCGTGAGGACTAATGGAGGGCCGGAGGACGTCGGCGCGCTATAAACTGGAAGGTTTATGTGTACGTGCCGCCCCGACCAGGGGAATGAGATTATTACTGGAATAGGAATTGGTAGGGTTAAAGTTATTGTGCTTTTTCAGACTTTCATTTTACCAGAGTGTGGTTGCTAGTTGGATGTTTTATTGGTGGAGCTTTTAATCACAATAAAGTACCTAGACAGTTAAAGCTGGTCGTCTATTTGAGACGTTTTGTTGCACCGATAATCGGATCCGTCGCTATGCACATTTATTTCTGATCGACTTCTTGTAGGACGTGTGCGTTGTACTAATTATAAATAAATAAATATTCCACAACATTCACACAACACCATCTAGTCCCAAGCTAAGCACAGCTTGTGTTATGGGTAGGTACTAAACAGCTGATTAACATACTTATATATTTCTAAATACATACATATTATAGATAAATTACACCCAGACACAGAACAAATGATCGTGCACATAAACATTTGTCCTGGGTGGGAATCGAACCCCCGACCTCCGGCATAGCAGTCAGGGTCACTAACTGTTAGACCAACAGGCCAGCCATTGCCATTTAGTACGTTCTATTTTTCTCCTACATAAAATCGGTCACCGATTGTCGGACGTGGGCGGGCAGCCTTATGTAAGTTAACGATAGATTTGCGTGCTTTTTGGCTCCCAACTATAAAATTAAATATAATATAATAGAGCGCCTCATTGGTCTAGTGGTCGCCAGCGCTGAGCTTGAGGTCCTCGAGGACTCGATTCCCGGGTCGGGCAAAGAATTGTTGGAATTTTCCATCTGGAATTTCTCAGTTGCAGTCCAGTTTCTGGATTGGTGAATCCAGAAGATTGGTGACATGTTGGTGTTCCATGTATGGTGGATTTATTTGTAGGTACCGATATTTTTTTTAAGTGACTATAAACCTAACAACCAAACAATACTTTAATCAATACCTACACATTTTTCATGAGATTTTGCCCTATATTTTTACTCGGAGACCAATCCAATCCAACAAAAAAGATTTTTTAAAATAACTCAATATATCGGTAAACACACATAAAACAAATACAAACAGTTGAAAATAAAACCTGCTATTCAAAGTCGGTTAAGAAAATAACATTTTTCGCATCGTGATTAAAATAATCTTTTCCGAAAGCACCGTTGATGTCTATTTCAAAGGAAACTGTGCACTGTATAGTAAACATTTCACTTTTAAGCCGAAGAGTTTCAACGTGTTTGTGGTGTAAACGTACTTAATTGCTTAATTAAGAGGTTGTCCTTGAAAGAAAGTAGTGTGTCTGTGTAACGTAAAGTTATTTATAGTATAAAGGAAAATTTCTAGCCACGTTTTTCCCATCTTTGTTATAAATAAGTACTAAAAATATACCAATTAACTTAAATGTTACTATTACCATTTTGTAATTAGCGCAAAGGTATCAAAAGCAGATTTTTATATAAGTAACACTCAATTGTTTATTGCATTCTAATATTTCCGTTCTGTGGGTACTATCAATAAGTGGAAGTGGTCCTAATTCAGCTTGCCAGATTTGGTCGAAACACACATACATACAAGCTTTAAAAATAGGGAATGCAATTTTTAATACAAAAAGTCCCGTTGTTTCTTTTTCTGTGATGTCAATTCTAATGCCTTTTATTTGTTTCTTCATGTGCATCAGTTGGTCTAAGTTTTCTCAGAAAATGGGCATTCCCCTTTAAGATCTTAGTGCACTTATGAAATTAGTGAATTTTTCACATCGTAATTTTTTCACATAATTATGATTAACATAACAATCAAAATTATTGAGACGTGTTAATTTTATTTATTTCTGTAAATTGGTTTCAACTTCCAATCGTATGTATGAAACGAAGCAAAAAAAGTATGTTTGAATCGTAACAGATGGCGCTCGCCCCCAATGGGAAAACGGCGTGTTTATGGAGTTACCTAAAACATGTTAAACAAGTATTTCTTTCTGAAACTAGTGACGTGAGATCGGTGTTTCACCTTGTTACTAATAAGTACTATTGAACAAACTAACATTTTCAGGCCAATACTTATTCATATTCATAATAATGCTGATAGAAAAAATTATAATTGATACAATCTCGATATTTGTCTTAACAAACATAAATAACAGACAATACATCATCATCTGCCAAGTTTTTTGCCACTATGTTGGGGTCGGTTTCCAGTAATAGCAGTGTTTTACGTGAAACGACTGTGAGTCTATCTGAGTTCCACAACCTAGTGACTGGGTAAAACAATTTTGGAGTTCTGAAAGCTCATATTGACTGTTAAAAATTTACAAATTGCAGTCTAGCTAAATGGAATGGACTTAACGTGCTTTATGTTGAATGGTAGGTTATACGTGCGCTTGTTTTTATTTAGCCACAAGCGCCGCTAGACAACACATCAATAACAGAATAATAAGGACCTCAGGCTTAAGAAGTGTACATTCTAAACCTAGGCGCGTAAAGTGGTCGGCCACACAAGGTGCTTTAGGCACATACGTCGGCGGCGCGCGTCGTTGCTTAAGAAGCTAATCCACTAAGTAGAATTAGTCGTGTAAATTGCGCGCCCAATTCCCTTCTGGTTAAAATAAACTAAATTTGGGTAATTTTCATGGTTTTCTCTCTTATACTGTAATGTCCGTCCTTTTCTAATTAGAAAAGGACGGACATTACAAGGACTGTCAATTTAAAAGTTCAACTTAAGTTTTTATATCGGTAAAACGGGGCGCTAAGAAACAAAACTTTGAGGAGAATATTCACAAGTTGAAAGTTGTTAGTACAAGAAATTTTATGCTTTTAAATAAATGCGATTTATAAATAGTTTGACACTTTATTAGTATAAAAAAAAGATACCGGGCTGGTATCCGCAACTCCACGTCAAAGCGCGTATTTTGCGTATGGGCCATAAACTACCACGCGGGCCCAGTGCGAATTGGTAGATGTCACATGTCTTCGAATATTTGGTTCTAGGACATACCGGTTTCCTCACGATGTTTTCCTTCACCGTTTTTGAGAGCTGTGGTGATGAAATAAATTATACAAAGTAATGCGCCTGCCTTGTTAATTATTACCTTGTTAGTATAAATTCTCTGTGAGAGCCCTCTTCGCAGAGTTTTGTTTTGTACTCAAGGGTAAAAAAAACAACCCCGGTTTACGGTAGTGACTTTAATTGACATTACAAATGCATTGACAAAAATCATGGCGAATCTCAACTTCAATCACCAGCCTCTGTCCCTTTCTAAAGCTGTAAGTCAGTAAGAGATGACAATACTCTCATTTTAGTTTAGTTTAGAACGTAGAAGAAAGTAGACCGGCACCAGTTACTAAATACTGACAAGTGTAATCGCTAACAATCAAAGAAACGCTGGATGGATTGTGTAAAAGATGATATGGCTAGAAAGGAGTTCACTAGTGATATGACGGTAAATAGAGATGATTGGAGGAAGAAGACACCATGTTTTCTTCTGCCAAACATCTCTATTTATCGTCATATCGGTTCACTAGAACTGACCTCAAATCAATTGATTCCAATTGATTTGAGGGAGAAGAAGCGCAGTCTAAACAAAATGTTTCTAAATTATTCTCCCTCTTATTAAAAAGAACGACTGCATCCAACCAAGTGGAATAGCCTCTTTAGACCAGCCGGCGCATACGTGTAGTCACTCCGCATGTGCGGAAGAGCGTGCCGCATCTGGCAGCATGCGCGCGCGCCGTTGTGCCGCGTGAAAGCGCCGTGGTAGGGCTTACATGCCGCCGAGGATTTTGTATGATGCGGGTGTATTGTTTTGAAATGTGGAAGTCAAGTGTTAAAGTGAGAACGGAAGTTTAAAAGATGGTAAAAAATCAATAAACCGCTCTTGTAACCGTGTTCCGCTCTTGTCAAACTAAACCTAATTTAGGCTATTTTCATCTTTTTCTCTCTTATTCAACAAAAAAAGGACGGTATCTACAAGAGCTGTAAATTAGACTTACAAAAGCTGTAAATTAGACTTTGTTTTCATACTAACTTTTGACATTTCAAACGCATCGACCAAAAAAAAAACACGGTTATTACAAAGGAAAAAACTAATTTGACATCTTAAACTTACTAATCTGCCACCGTCAGTCGCTCCCGGTCCTTTTTTAATGCTGCAAGTCAGTTAGAAATTATCTCATTTTATTTTAGTTTTAGAACAAGGAAATTGATGCGGCACGTTTCGGGATGTGTTTGTTATTAATTCAAATTCTTTATGATGCACAGGTAAAATATGATGTTACAGTAGGTTTGTAGTGTACTAATTACATAATAATATATCCCGCCTTTAAGCATTATTACAATAATTTAAAAGACTGTTGCAACTTTAGTAAATATTTTTTATTATTATTATAGATAGGCACGCGTTTGACCACTATCTCACCTGATAGTAAGCGATGATGTGGTCGACGATGAAGCACGCTTGCCTATAAGCAACCTGTTCACTCTTGACTTGAAGACCCCTGGGTGTCGGTGTTTCCTGATAGCTACAATATCAAGAAACACCGACTCCGGCAGGGAATTCCACTCTTTAGCTGTTCGCACAATAAATGTGTTTCCAAAGCGTTTAGTACGTATGGTTGGGATATCTTAATATCTACCATGTACCGGTGGCGCAGTGCCGTACGTCTGGTGGTCCGATGATGAAAAGGGCTTGGTAATTAAATCGTGCAATTCCGATGCACACTCTCCGAAATATAACCCATAGAAAACCGATAGGCTAGCAACTCGGCATCGATGCTCAAGACTTTGAAGTTTTGACTCAACGAGTGCATCATTGCCGCTGATCTTCTGGGCTCGTTTCTCAATAGACTCAAGCGCATCAAGCTGGTATTTGGCGGATCCGTCCCAAAGATGCCGTCCAAAGACGTCGTAGAAAGTAAGAATCCCTAAGGATTAATCCTCCATTCGGTAGTTTCTCCACAGAACCCCCACTGTAATAAGATAGTTATGTTTTATGGCTTCCGAATTTGCCGGCTAAAGACCAAGTAGAGATTATTTAAAGAATGATAGAAGAGACGTGTCTATTTGGCCTTGGTTATCCCAGAATCGTTATCAAATCCATGCACTTTCACCCTAAATTGTAAAAACAAATCGTTTTCCTTCTCTTATCTGAATTTATTGGCTGTCGACGCAGTACGTGATCTTCTTCCATCATCTCAATAACGTCCTTCCCAACCTCAACAGTTTTCATTCATACAATCCATTCATTATTCTTCACCTACTCTTGTAACATGCGCACTCAAAACATTTCTCACAACTCCCTCATTTCTTTGCCGAACCATTTACCTAATCCAATATATAAAATTCTCTTGTCACAGTGTTTGTTATAAAACTCCTCCGAAACGGCTTGACCGATCCTTATGAAAATTTGTGTGCATATTCAATAGAATAAGACGTAAACTATTATTGTTTTGGAAAGGAAAAAACAAAGGCGGAAAACAGTTTATCGGGGCAGCTAGCTAGTGTTTTTCTATTATACAAGCAGATGTCACGCGGTTTCACCCGCGTAGTTTCCGTTCCCGTAGGAATACAGGGATAAACAGTATCCTATGTCATTCGGGGATAGCGTAGCTTCCTAACTGTACAAGATTTTTTCAAATCTGTCCAGTAGTTTCGGAGCCTATTCAATGCAAACAAACAAATAAACAAACAATCAAACTTTTCCTCTTTATGATATTAGTATAGAAGATCCCTAGTCTTATAATAGTTTTATTTATTTTAAACTTAATTTATGTATAGTTATCTAGATATATACATTATTATCAATATGTTCGACACAATTATTATTTTTCTAAATAAAGATACCACTATTACTTATCTCTGATCAGACTATTTTTGGGTCGAAGAAAACCAGCTCGCGGAATTGACAGGAGACGCATGCCTTTAAGAAAATAAGACACGTGAAGGTACCCAACATAACAATACTGTTTAAATTTAACATTTACGACCGCAACCGGAGTTGCATAACAACTTATGAATAAGGAAGGGTAGGCAGCGAAACGCTTCTGTAATACTAATCTCGCGTCGTGAGGAGATGAGCGATGCGTGCCGCATGTTAAAGCAAACGGCTACTAATTTGCGGACGTTGAAATTTCTCTTTGGAACTGCTAAGGATTCTGTGTTAGATCCCACATATTATCGATACCGCATTCTTTCTATAAGCAGCAAATCATTCTCATCATCAGATCTTATACTAAACTATTGTTTGACTTTCTATTTTATAACAGTATCGTGATTTTCAGAACTCGTGTGGTTTTATTGTGTTTTCCTTTGTCATCACATCACCTGCTCTTGTCTAAGAGCTTTCTGATACTTTGTAGAGTAAGTCAGGTTACAGGTGCACAGAGGTGTAGTCAGATGACAAATTAAAATTAATTAAAGTAGGTAGCAGACAGTGTTACATTCGCGTTTTCTATAATATAATACGCGACAGTGTTGTGCAAGAGCATATGCTATCGAAAAAGTGGTTTCAAAGAGTCTTCTTAAATAAAAATAATAATAAAAAAAATATATTGACACAAAAGATACAATGTAAACGTTTTCATTTGAAACCCTGACTCCCATGCTAGGTGAGACCTGTGTTACAGGAGTCAGTTCGTAACAGTTTTTTAGATTTTGCATCAATATAAAAACGAAAATTACGTACTATAATATTAATTAAAAATAATGCAATCATGCTCTTGTGTGAGTGTGATGTGTCTCTGTGTCGGTGGGGGGAGTATGATGTGTTTATGTCTCTGTGTGTGTGTGTGTTAAATTACATACTCGTACATAGAATGACTGCTTCTTTGATCTCCACAACCCAGAATAGAATTTAAGTATTGTAGTGTTTTTACATACTCCACTAGTCTGTTCTTCGGTGTTCAGTAATTTCCTCCTGTACCATTTTCCGTAGACAGTTGCGGGTCTTAAAAGGTCTATTATCTTCAGTAACAGCTGTTGGCGGGACGACATCATCACGTGATATGTGGCTAGGTTATTGAACAGCATATTATCCAGAATGAGATGAAGTTTTGTGTCTGCGTTTAGTTCATTAGTCAAATTATGTAGTGTAATATTATAGTGCCCCACTGAATACATGCAATCCACTTTGCTTTACTGAAATTTTGGCACGGTTTCTGATAGTGTGTCCAGTAGCCAGTAAAAACGAGTTTTATTTAATTCCAAATTAATTCTACTGTTCACTACGGACACTTGGCTGTATTATGTTTGTTATCCAAAGAGATAGTGTCACTATTTCAAAAAAGCGATGGAGCATATTCTTAAATATAGGTACATACTTATGCCAAATACCGTGAATCCCATAATTTTTAGGTAATTTACCTGCATTTTGAATAAGGTTATGGCTGAGATGAGATTGTGACTACATTTTGAATAGTCATCAGCTGCTTGTGGCTAAATTATAATCGCCGCATAGGTCGATCAAAGGTTAAGCTACGCTTGACGAGGTCGGTCCGTAGATGGGTGACCATTTACTACATACCAAGACTCCTCCGTGCCTCGGAAAACACGTTAAGCCGTTGGTCCCGGCTGTCATTTGTAGATCTTTGACAGTCGTTACTTGTAGTCGGAAGCCCGAAAGTCTGACAAGCAGTTCAACCAAGGGGTATCATGTTAACCAGTTACTTGGTTGTGGAGGTCTGACAGGCAGTCGCTCCATGTAAAACACTGGTATTTGGTTGCATCCGGTTAAACTGGAAGCCGACCCCAACATAGTTGGGAAAAACCTAGGTAGATGATGAGTCATCAGCTACTTTCAGAAGGTTGCGTGTTCAAATCACGTCGGGGTCACCAATTTGGAGGAATGAGGAACAGGGTGTAAAGTTCATCATCCATTATTGAAAAGGAAGGATCCTCCGACCAGACGGGTGTTGTGTCTGGTGTGCTAACTACTGCCCGACGGTTGTTGTCGGGAAGTTGTATATGTTCAAATTGCGCGGATAACTTTGATACCGCGATGTAGGATGTCCGTCGTTAGTTCGTATGTGGCGAGATAGATGTCGCTACACTATCATTTAAAAACAAATCACAATCCACAAAGACATTCTTTTCGTAGTATTTCAAGCCAATAAGCCAACGTCATGTACACCCAACCTAACGTCCATAAACGCATAGAAAATAGTTTTTGTCTCAAGTTTTTATGCGCCGATGGAGTATGGAGCTCGGCAGGATCAGAGGCGCTATTAACGCTATAGGCGGCTATCGTACACTAAAATTGCTTGCGACGAACACACCGACTGCTCTTTACTATAAACTGCACGTTTAGTTGCTGACGGCAAAACCTTTCAGACGTGATGAGCGGCAACAAACTTTACAGTTATAATTAAAATGTATTGGTGATTTGTCGAGAAACTTGCTATGAACAGGGTAGCTGCTGTTTATACCCTCAAGTTCCTCGTCAAGTCTTCAGGGGTAAGAATCGCATATATACTGATACCGACATGAGTTCTACAGTGGTATTCTGCCGGTCGATTCAATAAAAATCTGCCCGTGAAAGCTTGAGTAAAGTGCAGCTGAAGTCGCCATTACAGGGTGCTTTTTAAAGAATATAACACTGCTGTTTAGACCTTTTTGGTGCAGCCGTGAGGCACACAGCACATAATGTGTACCTACCTACTATTGTATATTTTGTATGTTTTATAACTTATTGTGGCGTGTAATATTTTTCTATCTTTCTTTATTTCTTTGTTAAATCAAATCAAAAATATTTATTTGTAAGAATATTGTGCAGTAGATGTTTGAGAGTTAGATCAGCAAGTCCTGCCATACTATGGCGTACAAATATTTATAGCTAGGGATAGCGATTGACAGTTTCCTTCACTCAAGTGTTCACGAGGTGCCTAACAGAATCTACTAGCTAAAGTTGTTTTTATTCATTCACACTTCAACTTACAAAAACAAGTCCCTTCCAAATTACTTTTTTGATAGCCATTTTGTCCTGTTAATGACCGGCTATATTTTATTTTAACGGCAATCTTTAGAGGTCACGGCCAGGCTCTTGTTTGTTTGTGTTATTGCAGTTTCACCTCATTGAAAGTAAGGTTACGTCCGACCTTGGACGGAGCCCATAAAACTTTTGTTTCTGAAGTCATTATGTACGCTTTGGAAGTATACAGTTTTGAGCGAGCTTTAAATGTGGTCTATATTTTTCTTTAGTGTTCAAGGATTATTGGAGACGTTCGTGTTTTTAGTTTTGTGATTTGTTTGGAGTATATATTAATCTTGTAATCTACTGTTTTTAAGTCTTTACACACAACGTCATGTTAGGCAAAGATGTACAAACTTACAAAGCACACCCACATTTGACCAATTATGTTTAAGTAGGTGCCAAAGAATAAGAGGGCAGCCCATTGTCTCTTCATTAGCAATATTTTAGTTGTTGTAAGTTTGAAACTGTTTGTGACACAATGTATGTATGTGTGTAAGTAATACGCTTGATTTTGATTGCCTTTCAATGGCCTGTACAGCACAGCCGTGATTACAAACCTGTTGCTAATGCATAAGTCATATATGTATACCGATAAGCCCGTAATCTGAGATTTGTATACTTGGGTATCGATACCGCACAATCGATTGCCTCGGTCACAGCAAACTCTAGTTCATTAGGAGTTACTTCTAGAATCATGGATACTTCAAGCCTGTGTTCCTAAAGGTCTCAAGCCCATCCGTAATTCGCCAGCCTTGTATCAGTTCTATGAAATCGGGGGTGACCCAATTGCCTTACTTCGGGTGCAAATCCGGACTCCGGGCTGCTACTGAGAATTTGATCTTGTATTAGTAGGTAGAGGTACGAAGACAAAGCGCTCACGAATTCGGTCCCAGTAGGTGCGGGCAAGGCTTGCGACGTAGATTCGGCGGCAATTATTGTCCGTCAGCGAGCGGGGGGGTGTTGCGGTGGGGTGTAGGGGGGCAGCCGGCCCCGGGGGCTAAGATGGCCACCGTAATTAATTGGCGCGACGCGGGGGCCGACCGCGACGCGTCTCGTTCGCAGCGCGGCATTGCGCCCGCGTGTAAGATGGCCTAGCTTCTAGAAACTTATGGGAATGTTCGGCAACGTTATTTGAGGTGAAAGCTTTTGAAAATAGTGTTAGGAACCGTTTGGTACTGAGGCTTGGCTGGCGGACACGGAGTGGATTCAATTACGATCGATTTGACCTGATTCCTAGAGTGCCTGTTCTCTCTAAGCAGTCGGTCTAGAATGGTTGGGTTGGGCAGGAGTGTTAGTTTTTCAATAAAACGACGAAACATAAGCACACAAGCCCAGTCACTTGTTTGTGGAGGCCAGATAGGTAATCGCTCCATTTAAGCCACTGCTATTCAGCTACGTCCGGTAAGACTGGAAGCTGGCCCCAAATTCGTTGGAAAAAGGCTAGGCAGATAGGTTATGTTTCCCATATAATAGAGGCTTGTTTTTTTAAATATTAAAAACTTTTGCTTGACTGCAATCCCACCTGATGGTAAGCAGTGATGCAATCAATGATGGTAAAGCGCACTAGTTTATTAAGAGCCTATTCACTCTAGCCTTGAAGACACCTAAATTATACTCGGACGGGAAGACAGCAGCAGGCAGGTTGTTCCAGTTGCATCGCTTCACTCAATTAAACTCATGGTGTTGTTGCTAGGCAGAACTATAGTAGAACTGTAGGTCGATTCAGTAAAAGTCAGCCCGTGAAGACTCGAGTGAAGTGAACTGTCAATACCTGGCATTAGTGTGGAATGACAGCTCAATTTGCTCTCACTTCACCTACATATTCATGCGATGAGTTTAACAGACTGGCACTGCATGCTGGTGGAAATTTCTCAAAAAATAATGTTTCGACATTACGCAGCAGTGTAATGACTTGGCGAGTGTCACGCAGTGTGTCTTCAGCTCTCTGTTCGTATTGCAAAATTGATGGTGTATCTCCTATCCTACCTCGTATCCCGACTCGTGGTCACTGCAGCGTCGTCGACCAGCGATCCGACCGTAAACGTCTCACCCACACGCCGCGCGCGCCCGCTCGCCACTCGCCGCTACATACCTACCTACGTAATGTACTGCCGACCGACCAACTCAACCAGACCTCTCACCATGTTCACACTAACACCCCAAAACACAGAAACCAACTACATTAGAGAAACGAGGGAGCTCTACTTATAATAGACAGATACCAATACCGCACTATACCATAGTTTGTCACATCAAGACCTCTGACCACTTGCACATTCTACCCCTCTGGCACCTTCGGCTGTTCGATCTGCGGGGGGTGGGGAAGCTCTTACAGTCCTGGCCAGCAGCTCATACAAATTGCATGGGTGTGAGTGAGTAACGTTAGTGCTCGGACCTCGGTTCGCTTAAGCGTAAATTCTGTTGCGTAAGTCGGAAAAGACGTCTGGTTTTCGAGATAGGGACGAGGGGAACGTTATTGGAAGAATAGTTCGGTGAAATGAGATAATAGAATATATTATTCAGTTAGCAGGTCATTAGTATTCAGTATTTTTCTCGCTTTGATTTGGAGAAGAAAGTTTGAGGGAGAAAATTTCCCGCGTAACTTTTGACTCCGAATAAGGCGACCATGACTGACGAAGAAACATCATAGGTACTGATATCATTAAGCAGTGTTCTAATAACATTTGTGTATAAAAGTTGTCAAACGGTTAGGTACATCTGACACAAGAAACCATCTATAGTTAATATTTCCGTTATTTGATTAGCTTGGAATACTTCATAGAGCATTGCGTGTCTAGCTATGTTAGGTGACATGTTATTAACTTTGCCATACATATATCAAGTAATGAACTTTGTATGGACATTGAAAAATGCAAGAGTAATGGTTTCAACCTCTAACAGTGGCAGGCACCTATAACAAAACACTACGAGCATCGTGAGGCGATATTAACTTACTAATATTTTCTTATTCGCTGCCAAATACCCCAAAATAATAAGCTGTCCAGCCAACCGAGAAACGAAATAGCATTTTCATTTTTCGGCGACAAAGAAACAAACGTAAAGATAGGACACACGTTCGGACTTGTCCCTAATTGGTAGTCAGCTAGTCAGGACTTGGCTTATCCGCTGGAAGACAACGTGTGGACTGCAGAGCCTGCCATTCTCCGACGTGTCAATTAGAACAGCGCATACCCACACTATAAGGGATTGTAAGTTAAGCAGTTTTGGCCGAAGTCTGGTGCCAATCAGTCGGCATAATTGCCACCCGAGGCTTCGTCCTCGCAGACAAAGAAAAATAGAAAAAAATTGCGGGCTTTCTCGATGGCGTTCCCGTTTTTCAAGTATTGGAAATATGGAAGGTTTACGAGCTGCTCCGAGCATAAAACTTGAAGTGAACAATCAAACTATGAGAGAACTAGCTGCTGGGAGATTGGGTGCTTTGTTTAGTGTGTGATAAACTGATAACGTAGCGCACTAATTGCATTTTTAACTGCTTTTGGTGCATGTTTTTTTAATTTACGATCTTGATTGTTCAGATAATCAAGGGTAAGTAAGTAAGCTAACCTTTAAACTTAGGTTTAAAGGTAATCTAATAAGATTACCTTCTAACCTGTTCGTTATTCACAACAAACTTTGAAAACTAAAATTAACTATTTACACATAATTATTAACAAAATAAATAAAAAAAAGGAAACCACTAAATAATTTGGAATGAATATTTGTAATATCTGTAAATATACTTGTGTGAACATCATGCGTGTAACCTAACAATTTTTACTTACCTATATCTGCAGGAGTAGGTACCTACTTATGAAATACTTTGTACCTGTTCTAATACGTATTCTGGGTATGTAAATCGGTCTCACATATTATGAATATCCAATTAATGTTACAAATAGGTGTATGCTTGTATTCTTAAAAAAACTGTTTTAGATTAGATGTTTGCAGTTTCTGGCCCATTCTTCTTCAACTAGACTATTCCATATACATGACCGGCCAAATTTTCACTGGGTGCTCTACCCATGAATATGAACAACTTTCACTATCGGACCGACTCTGAAATCACGAAAAAAAATCAGCTGTTTCATACATTTTAGTCGAGTAGGTATTGAACTTTTGTATGAAACAGCTGTTTTTTTTTTCATGATTTCAAAGTTGGTCCCATAGGAAAAGTTGCTTATATTCATGGGTGGAACACCCTGTGACAATTTGGCCGGTCATTGAAAAATAACCCTGTATTTTACTTTTGAATTTGATGTTTAAAACTATATTTTACAATCGTCTAATGGGCTATTTGACGAAATTTTAGTTTTTAGTCCCTCATTTAGATTAGGTACAAAAAAATATTCCTCACATTTTGTTTCTTTTTTTACGTAACCAAAAAATTACAGCAAAACATTGAGTCAAAATGTCGCATGACGTCACTAGCCAGTACAGTTTATACTAGATAATTACGTTACAAGCCCCCTCTACTTAACTTTAATGCGCTTAATCTTAGCAGTTTTCCATCATTTTGAAAAAGAAAAAACCGGCCAAGAGCGTGTCGGGCCACGCTCAGTGTAGGGTTCCGTAGAATATGTAAACGAAGTTAAAAAAATGCTTGCATATACGATTATACATTATACTACAAACTTAGTCCAGAAATTATTTTGTACAACTTTTTGTCTTTTTTGTACAAAAACTGTTTCCATCCAAGTTCAAAATGATTTTCCTAGAAAGTCCTTATAAAGTTCTACTTTTCAGATTTTTTTCATATTTTCTAAACTTATGGTTCAAAAGTTAGAGGGGGAGGGGGGGGGCACATTGTTGTTTAATCTTGGAGCGATTATTTCCGAAATTATTGACATTATCAAAAACTGATCGTAGTAAACCCCTATTCATTTCTTCATCAAATACCTTTCCAACAATATATCACACGTTAGGGTTGAAATAAAAAGAAAACACTTCCCACTTTACAAATACGGGGGGCTACCCTAATAAAACATTTTTTCCCAATTTTTATTTTACCACTTTGTCGGCGTGATTGATACACATATTGGTATCAAATTTCAGCTTTCTAGTGCTAACGGTCACAGAGATTAAGCGAGGACGGACGGACGGACGGACAGACAGACATGGCGAAACTATAAGGGTTCCTGGTTGACTACGGAACCCTAAAAACTACGTGTTGTATTTTTTCTTGTAATCTAGATGACGGACTAAAACCTAAAATTTTGTCAAATACCCCATTAAAATGAGTTATTTGATTTTGACTATCAATCATGCACGAGGTTGTGGTTTAAATCCGGGCAAGTACCAATGTGACTTTATCAATTCATATGCACCTACTTTCTAAGTTTAGCTTAGACTTCATTAACATAAGTGAAGGAAAAACATTGTGAGGAAACCTAGACTTGTTAATATAAGTCTGAAGTCGCCAATGCGCCTTGAGCTAGCGTGGTGATCAATGCTCGTGCCTTCTCTGTATAAAAAGAGGCCTTTACCCTACAGTGGGACAGTAACCGGCTGGTATTATTATTTGACCTTGAGGATTTAGGACACGTTTTGGTAGAATCCAGCAGTAAAACTTCAACCCTTTCGATTTTCAAACCTACCATAACTTTTAGGTTCAGGCTTTCCCAGAAACCTAGCAATACTCAACTCCAAGCACATCTTTATATCAGAATCCATTGCCGTAAAACTCATAACCCACTTTTAATCTTCCCACTTCGCGCGCATTAATGACGTCAGCATCGTTCCAAAGCGTCGGCGTCGTGATCTGCGCTCCAATCGTGCGACGTGATCGCTGACATAATAAAACGTGCGACTTGTCTGGCAGTCTACGCTTCGTGCGACAATGGGAGGCGTCTGTCGCCTTACTGCGTAAATAGGTATTGCTATATGGAAGGTATTGAGACTTTGAACTGCCAATACAGGTTTCATCACGCCTGCAGCAACTTGAATAGGGTTCTAAGGTTCTAGGGAGTATTCCCGTTTGAGCACCTATTTTTTGAGCACCTATGCATTTAGCAAAGGTATTCCCATTTCCCATAGGTTAATGCATAGGAGCTCAATAAATAGGTGCTCAAACGGTAATACTCCGGTTCTAGGAGGGCTGGAATGGAAAGATGAGGACATAATTTCCCCCACAATGGCCCTATCAAGGGGCTAAATACGGGAAAGGCCCAGTAAAGGGAAACTAAACGACACTAAACCGATTTCATCATCTGCCTAGTCTTTTCCAGACTATGCTGGGATCGGCTAGTAGTTTAACCAGATGCAACTGGGTATCACAGTTATGCATGAAGCAACGGCCTGTCTGACCACCACAATCCAGTGAGGTATATAGGGTAACAAGATATCCTTGGTTTTATTGGTTGTCAGACTCTCAGGGTTCAGAGCAACGCTAATAAATACTTTGACTTTGAGCTCCCTACTACTACAAAGATCTACAAATGCCAATAAACAAACCAAAACCGTGTTGTCTGTGTATGTGTGTTTTATACTCAAAATATGTACTTTTACTTTTGTTTCTTTTATTTTCATTTAAAATTGCACCTTCCATTGCTTTTATCGCATCACCTAAAGGTTGACTAGTAGAAAATGTCTATGGCATTAAGTCCGCCTCTGTACAGACGCCAGCATCACATCAAGTTACTCCAACGTGTCAAATTTTCCCAATTGAATATGAATCTTATTCTGTGCGTCATAAATTTGAAAAACGATCAAATAAATTTGACACATTGGGGTAACTTGACGTGCTGGCGTTAACATTCAATACTTACCATAGACGAGACATCAAGAACAAAATTTTCATCCCAAACTTATACCCTAGTGGACACAAGTAGTTAGTTCTGCTGTTCCAATATTGTTATTTTTTGCTAGATGGCGTGACTGAGACATGGTATCACAGTTTTTGTATGACATTTCTTCGCAAGTCTTGTCTATGGTAACTGAAACATTGTAAAAAAACAAACCAAAACAAGCCAATTAATTCGAAAGATGATTTCATCAAAAGGAGAAGCATGCTCCCGAAGTTTGAATTCTCTTTTCAAATTATAATGACGTCACACAAGAAAGTTGGAGCGCTGCACATTTGGGATGATATACAAAACGCGGCAAGTCGGGTACTTAGTGACGTAACGGGTACTCCGTAGGTATCGTCTGGCTACATACCAGTCCGCAGCGTCGGAGCATTCTGTACAGCAGTGGAATGTTCTGGCACGTTCGCTGAGTATACAGGATGGAAGGTTTTCACAAAATCGTTTTTAATGTGAAAAATCTTTCCTCTTGGTTGCTAGGTATTTTTGGTTGCGAGTGCTTTTGACTAAAGGGACGAAAATTTGTTACGGGAAAGTGGGAAAGCGTGCTATTTGATTTGACCATAAGCGCGCACGGTGGTGGAGGGAAGGCTGTGAGATGGTGCCAAGGCCAACCCTGTTAAATAATTATAATACTTAATATATTTATTTAATTTGACAACATTGGTCCATTGGTTAGTATACAAGCAAACTTATCAACTAAGTGTTAGTATTTCTTAACTAAGTACGTGTACAATCCGTTATTATTATTTTTCACCCCTGCCACACAAGCAACCGGACAAAATGTCTCACTAACGGTGTATCATGCTGTTCGGCTAGGGTTTTCAAAATACTGTTGCGGCTAGCCCTCATTCTGCCTATTAGGCGATTAACACACTGCCCCGCATGATGCAGCGTAGCGCGTGGATGCGTGTTCTTCCGTTTCTTGTAAGTATCTCCGTTTGTATGGAAAACACGCACGTTCCAACACACAGAAAATGCATCCACGCGCGTTCAATTCAGTTCAGAGACACGCAACATGCAACGTGATGCGGGGCAGTGTGATAATCGCCTTAAGGATGCGGTCTTTTTCCTCATCTATTTGCGTGACATTTTATATTTTAGCGGCGTATTTGCCACGATAACAAGCCAGACGTTACACATTACACATCATATGCGACGGCTGGTTCATTTTTTTTGTATTATATTGTATTGTTAAAAAAAACGCATCAGCATTATTTCTTAGCATTAAATACGCGTCTTGTACATGAGTGTGCTTGAAGTATTAAATAAACAAAGAAGTTGCAAATCTTTTAGAATGTTGCGGTTTTCAAAAAGTTGTCGAAACATGTACACTATGCACAGTTGTAGAGAGTGAAAGCTTAACAATCAGCCTTAGAATTTACTTTTACTATTTTCGTTCCATTTTTTAAATAAACTTGAGAAACTTAATACTCAATTAAATTATACTTAAATTTATTATAATTTATTTCTGTTTATAGGTTTTCTCAAACACGTGATTTTTTGAACTAGTACATGAGATCGGAGTTTCACTATCGTGACTACTCTGAGAAGAGACACTGAAAAAAACTCAGAGGTCATATTATATCTCTCTTGTCTCTTTTTAAATCCAGACATTCATTTTGGTCAAATCATGTAAGAACCATGCAGATTAGTGTCTGAGATGGTCATGAATGATGATGATGTCTGAATTATTCATTGCATTCCACAATGTAGGCTTAGGTGGTAAACATTTTCTGCAAGCTACAATAAGTTAGTTTAGTCTGTATAACTTTGTTATCCAATCTAATCTGTAATGTAAAACATTTATAAACATAAGTATTAATTATGTAAACTATATGTATTCCGAACTCACTAGCCACATAAAAGCCATTAAAGGCTTCTGTGGTTTTTAGCATTTAAAGTTATGTAATGTAGAATAAGCGATTTTGAACAATGAATAAAAAAAATAAAAAAAATTGCTACAAGAAACAATCATGGACCAAAAATAATGAAACAAATCATAAATGGAGGAATCATTTTGTTGACATTTTAATTTACTTTTAACGTAAGAAAATGTCCTCTGAGTTTCTTTCAGTGTTTCTTCTCAGAGTAGTCAGATAGTGAAATGCCGACCTAATCCTCTAATTTAAAAAATGACATGTAAAAGTGTTTGTATGAACCTATTTACAGAAATAAATAATATTTATATTATGATTTATGATTTATCAATAATCACTGAATTAATTTTAGCGATTATAACATGATGTGACACAAAATTTGGTGGATTGTACCAAAATAGTCCACGAAATTTAAAAAAAACTTGTTTTTTTAGCAATTTTTCGTTCAGTGACAGGTTGTATGATGAATAAAATATATTTCGGGACCGTAAAAAAAATATGGCTTAAATCTGATTTATTAAAATCACCAATACAATCCTCTAAGTTAATTGAATATATTAAATGACTCTCTAATGAAATAACCATCCAATGGGATTATAATTATGAACTTAAAGGGTCGTCTTAATGATTTGAATGAGAATGATTCTGTAAACAAATACGTGTTACGATCGCAAACCATATTTTGTTCAACATACAGACTGACACTGAACGGCTATAATAGGTTGTTTGACGTAATATAAACATCAAAATATAATAAGTCATCATAGACCAGGGTCGATAATTTTTGAAACCAAAAAAAAATACAGTAGGATGAAACCCATTAGAAAAGTGGGGAACATGATAAAAATGAAAGGAAAAATAAATTACGGTCGATCCGAGTTCGGGAAGTGGGAGTTAAAATAAGGCGAAAAAATAAATATTTTACATCAAATATATTACAGTGTATTTGAAACTTATTAAGGTAAGTTTTCACCAAATTTCGTAAATAAAAAAACATTTTTGTAAAAGATAAAAATAAAGAACCAAAAACTTGGTTATTTGAATTTTTCACCTAAATTTTGAGGTTATGCGAAAAAATTATAAAACAAAAGTTGTAGATCTTTTTATTACCTACAACTTTGCCATTTCACTTTTTTCCATAGGACTTCTAGTTTTGCCGGAAATCAAGATAAACCATTTTTTACCCTTAAATCCCCCTCCCTCCCACTTCCCGAACTTGGATCGACCGTAATTTATTTTTTCCTTTCATTTTTATCATAATCCCCTCCTTTTGTAATGGGTTTCATCCTACTGTATTTTTTTTTCATTTTTTACCATTTTTGAAGGCTTCGGCCCTGGTCTTTTCTTTTTCAAAATGGAAAACTGTACTAATTGATGGCTTGTAACGACATTATCTAGTATGAAGTGTACTGGCTAGTGAAGTCATGCGACATTTTGACACGATGAATCGCCGTTATTTTTTGATTACGTGGAAAAAGAAAAAATATGTGTCGAATATTTTCTTGTAATCTAGATGAGGAACTAAAAACTAAAATTATGTCAAAAATTGAATTTCGCAGGTTATTCTGGTGTCCACCACCTTAATGCCAGCAATCATTACATGATTATGACACAAAATTTCTCACGAAATTTTCGTCACCACCTGTATATGGACGTGCATTTAGTACGTAGACAAGTAAGGTGGCGAATCCCGAAGCGTTATTTAGGTACTCGCTCGAAAATAATGTTAACTATGTGTTTAGCGGCGCCGGCGCATAATGGGAACAGTTTTGGCGGCACAGACACACATCACCAATATGGACAGGGTTTGTTAACAGTTTTACAGTACTATGTTATTTATTTATTAAAAACTTTAAGCATGCTAAATGTACAGAGGCGGACTTGATGCGCATTTTCTATCAGACAAATAGTTTGGATGTAGCAGAGTCGAACAGTGGTAGCACATTTTTTTTTAATAATGCGTGGATACGATGATGTCATGAATGGTGTTATAATGTTTATTCTAAATGGAAAAATATACATTTGCTTTGAATAGATTTGCAATTTAAGCATAATATTACCACAGTCTAAAAACCTGCAGTCGTCCGACGAAGCCGTCTAGACAGGGCAATCGTGCGGGGTGTGAGGGACGAGACGCGGGAAAGCCGGTCCCGTACTGCGAACAAAACGATGTTCGTAGTTCGGGAGGTATTATTCAGGGCTAACGCGTACTGTATTAATATTTATACCGTGATAATATTACTCTGTAAAAAGCATTAGCTTAGTGGTGTGACCGACGGACTGCCCAGGTCATAGGTCTGAGGTCTCTAGTTCGAACCCATTGCACGCACCGATGATATTCGGATTTCATGTGCGCATTGTATCGCTTGCTTTAAACCGGTGGCGGTGAAGGAAAACATCGTGTGGAAACCGCTTGTTATCAATGTCAGATCGTCATAGTTCTTTTTTGCTAGTCTTATTGGTTTTAACACTAAAAAAAGAAGAAGGCGCGGTTGAAGTCATTTGAAACCGTTAAATTTTTGTTTTGTTTTTTTTTTTTTTTTACTTCTTGGTACTTACATCGTATTCACATATATTATTATAATGTGTTTTTTATTGTATACAAAATATTACAAAACCTATTTTAAAAGAGTAAGTACTTATGAAGATTCGTGCCCGTTTTTCTTCATACGAAACTACTTTTTGGAAGGGGCAACAACAATCGTTATCTGTACTAATATTATAAAGTGGTAAAATTTGTTTGTTTGTTTGTAAGGTGTAGGGGGTAATCTTCGGAATTAATGATCTAATTAAAAAAAAAATATATATATTCCCGGATGACATAGGCTACTTTTTATCCCTGTAATCCCACGGGAACAGGAACTACGCGGGTGAAACCGCGTGACGTCAACTAGTATTTTATACATAGAAGTTATTTTGTACTCAAATGTTTTGATCAATAAAGTTATTATTATTATTTTATTTTATCTGTAAGATTAACGTTCAAAGGTGCCTTTTAAATGGCCTAATTGAAACAAATGGTTTGACTTTGACTTTGTCTTTTTAATATTTTCATTGTTTTACTTTCTAATCGGGCCCTAAATTGTTGTATGGCCCTGCTTGGCTTAAGACGGCCCTGAATGTGACATGCAGGACATGCTAGATTAAGGTTATCCACGAATACATTAGCGGCCAACAACGGTACAAGCGAGTACATCGTGCGGACGTGTCCACTACTGTCCACTGTCCAGTGTCCACACCAGGTCCTTGACTTCAAGGGACTTACAAATTAATAACTGAATATGAATATGAAAATTGAAAAATTATAAATGCAACGACAATTAACAACTCGTTCGAGACATGTTTGAGTCATAAATTTAATCGTTTATGTCTTATTTTAATCTTATGGCGTCCTCTTACAATTTTATGAAGTTTTCAAGAATCGTTCAGATTTAGATCTATGTACAGACGCCAGCACATCAAGTTACCCCAATGTGTCAAATTTCTTTGATAGTTTTTTAACTTTATGTCAAACAGAATAAGGTTCATATTCAATTGGGAAAATTTGACACATTGGGGTAACTTGATGTGCTGGCGTCTGTACATTTGTTTGATTGCTTCGTCTAGTGGTTGTAAACGCTACTGCTGAGCATGAGGTCCTGGGTTTGATCCCCGGGCCGGGCATAGTGTTATTGAGTTTTTCCACCACAACTCACCTGATTTATAAGTATGGTTTCCTAGAAGTAACCTATTCACTCTTGAAATGTAGCTATCAGGAAGCACGGACTCCTGCAAGGAATTCCATTCCTAAAATAAACCAGAAGATGATAAAGTAACTTGTAAAAATCTTGAATTTTCTTTGACTGCATTTTTAAAGAAACTCCTGACTAATAAAATTCCTTTTACCCCTCTCAAGTTTTCATTATATATTTTTTAAACATTCGAGGCCGGCGCGGCACAGCGTGAGTCTAATGCGTCATACACGATTTTTAATTTACTCCCCCTTTTACTCATTTTCTTGCTACACAAAATTGCACCGAGTCCTTTGTTTACTAAAATCGATTGTAGTAGGTAACCACTCGATTACTCGGTTTCGCACGGAGCAGGCGGCCGTCGCGTGGTCGCGCGACGGGAAGGCGGCCGCGGGAGTTAATTAAAATCGCGTCGTGTCGCGACCGCGTGCGACCAAAATAATGTAGTGGGACCTTTATATAAACTGACTTATTTACTTAGTGTTGTTTTGAGCAGTAATAGCCTGGCAAAGACATTCAATTCTTAATAGAGACAAAATTTTCATCCGAAACTTGGGTCTTAGTAAACGCAAGTTGATTAGCCTAGTGAAGTACGTTTCGCTGCCGCTCCATGGCAATATTGGTATTTTATGCTAGATAGCGATACTGTGACAAGGGATCACAGTTTTCCCCTGACATTTCTTAGCATGTCCTCTCTATACCTACATATATATATTATTATCACATTTTATAAATTTATAGTTCCTTTAAATTAACTATAGTATAAGTAATTGATGTTGAAAGGTTAAGCATGTACTCAAAGGAATGCCTAGTATCATTCCTTGGGCTCTTAATGAAGTTCCTTGTTCCCACCCCCATCTAATAGTATTTACCCATCGCATGCAGTTCAAACAATAAAGCTACACTTTAACACTTCCAATATACATGTAGGTACATTCTTTGTTTTTCGTGGGGTAGTGATTATAACTGAACCTATAATCCCTGATTCCGCACCCCTAAAGACGCGCCACCTGCATTTTAGAACTAAACTTAAATACATACAACATGCCACTGCGACTAAGCGCGCGTGACTAGTTATCGTCAAACTATGACATGCCATAGTGTGCACCAGCCCTTGTTATCGCGCGCTTTTTAATCGCGCGTCCGGTTATGAATTAGTTTGATTTCGACTCGCGATTACCAGTCTATTAAAATAAATGTAGGCTGTAATAGTATGTTTTGTTTGCTTTATAAAATCGGAATACTGTGAAAAAAGGAAAAGAAAGAAGGAAGTTAAATGTACTTTCTAATATTTAAAATTTTGGTGTCACAGTGTTTGTTACAATACTCCCCCGAAACGGCTTGACCGATATTTTTGTTTCTTTTTTGTGTATGTTTAGTAGGTCTGAAAATATAAAGTAAATGATTAAAAAGAAATAAAACTAATAAATTGATTCTAAGGCGGAACGATTTTTTCGGAGGCAGATAGTTAGGTAATATTTGAATTAAATTTTACATGAACAAACGATTACTTACAGTACATTAAAACAAATTGTCAACATAAAAGAGATTTTAATATTTAGCTATTTTTTTGAGTAAAACAGATTACCATGTTTGCCTAAGGCAGTGCCTACCTTGCAAATGTTATTTATTATAAGGGTATAATTAAAAATATTATTTTCTTGCATATTCAGCTCGTTTTAGACTCGCTGAGTTTAATTAATTGAAAATGTCATGATGTTGTAATAAATTAGAAACTAATTATAAAATAATAAGACAACATTTTTATTAACAGTTGATATTAACAATGCGAGGCCAAAACACAATTCAAAATAAGGCTGCGATATTTAAAAAATAGCGCAGCGCTTTTATCGCGCTGATAGGGGGCTTTAATGCCAAAAACATACCTACGAATCGGGAGTTGCCCGTGGTCCCCCTACGTTACTTCACTGGTGCGCTTAGAAAGCCAGTATCGCTTGAAAAGCATGAAAGGTTCGCGAGGCCGCCCGAGGTGGCGCGAGTGGTCAAATATTCACATTTCCCAAATGAAATATCCGCGTTATCTTTAAAAAGATCTCGTTGTAGTTAATTTTCTTTGCGTTTCTTATCACTCCCCTCATCCATCGAGGTTCCTACTAAGGATTTAATGGAAGCTATCTTAGCTGAGACGGAGCTGCGAGGAGTATAGGAAAAATAAAGAATATATAAGATGCTGAAGAAAAGTTGACGTTAATGTAGTCTTAGTTGCAACCCTACTTCCAAGGTAAAATTAAGTTCTATGGGAAGACTTCCAGCTTACATCTAGCTTTTGAACATGCGTGAATCCACCGTTGTGGGCACTGTGGGCATGCCCACAACCCTTGTTGAGGTCAGACATTACAAATTACGATTCTGCTCATCACGGAAACTTTTATCTTGGGTGGGAATCGACCCTATTACCTCAGGCATAGCAGTTATGGCTACTGACCACTAGATCAACAGGCAAGTCAAAGTAATACTTTATGTATGGATGATAAACCAATCGAGTTAAATTATTACCTCCTACTACTACTAATTTACTTATTCTAGTATCGTTCGTGTCATAGAGATACGCAGCGCAGTAGTTTAGTTAAAAATTTTGTAATTTGTATGTTTCAAAATCAATGCATTTCAGTAAGGTAGTTAGGTTAGGTGGTTAGGTTAGCTATAGAATAGGTATGGTAAGTTAGGTTCGGTTATATGTATATATGTTGTCATTCTAATTCAATCTAACACAAAAGGTTTAAAGAACACATTAGAGATTCGCTAAATAAAAGCAGTTATTATTGTATCTGTATTAATGTATTGTGTGTGTGTTGTATTGTTATTAGTGTATTGTGTGTATCTATCTGGAATTTCTTAGTAGCAGCCCGGAGTCTGGATTTGTGCCCGATTGATGGCAATAGGCTCGCCCCCTATTACAAGGGTCTTAAACATAAATGGCGAAATATGAGTATACTACCAGGTTCACCTTTAGATTGGATTTGGATCACATATAGAAATCTATAAATCTCGCAAATTAAGAATGCTAGCTTAATAAAATAACTTGTGTTTAATAGACAATATAATGCCACTTATTTCTCTATGTGAAGCCTAGTCAGAAAGGTGAAAGGGCGATATAAACGCTGACACCAGGTTAGCCACGAAAAGAAGAAGAAGCTCTTAGCGCTGTGTAGGGGGCTCATGGCTGAGTAATGTCAGCTACACAAGTCAATCGAAGGTTAAGCAGGGCTACGCTTGTTGAGGACTGTCTGAAGAAAGGTGACCATCTAATTAATAAAGACGCAAGACTCTTCGTAAGGACCTCGAAAATAACGTTAAACCTTCGGTTCCCGCTGTCATTACTAGGTCTGATAGTCGCTAGAGTCTTACAAATAGGGGTAAGGCATGTGGAGTTCAGACGGAAAGCCGAAATTTCCGTTACATTTCTGCTATAACTAGCGGAGGTGGAGGTATGCCCGTGTTGTTGAAGTTCCGTACTTGCGGAGGTGCGACAAGTTTTCGTTGCAACCCTACTTCCAATATAAAATTTAGTTCTATGGGGAAGACTTCTAGCTTCAACCTGGCTTTTGAAACAGATAAGGTGCCGAGAGAAAGGAAATAAGCGCGCGTTCAGCGTCACAACCAACGGTTACCGATTGCAAATTGAGTTGAGAGATTGATGTGAGAAGTGTAGATATTGGTGTGTGCTAGCTAGCTAACATGTAGCAAATTATTTTATTTAAATGATTATTTTTATTAATTACTAAGGTTGTGTAAACTCATGTTCTTGTGACATACGAGACAGACTTGTTGCTGGGGAGATTGTTTCGCCACTTCTTCATCCCAGCAATAAGGCACGAAAACCGGCGGCGTTCGTATTCGTACATGTCACAAGTAGGTATAAACCTTAACGAAGCAATAGGAATATATGAAAATAAAAAAAATGAAAAAAAAATGGAATGGAATCGTAGCACGTAGCGTTCTGTAATTTGCGCCTAACATATTCAACCAGCCAATCTACTAAAACTAGAGAAAAAAAAACAACAAAAAGAGAGCAGTTTAAACGTCAAATCTCCAAAGATCATAAAATTTTTACAGCCTGAGTCTAACGTTCCGAAACGGTCGATAGTACACGCGGAACAATCGAGTAACCGTAGTAGGTACCGGGTTTCCTCATTACGGACAGAATTCCTGACCGGCCGGCTATAAACCCTGGTCCTAGCTGCCCGAATGTAAAATGGGACTCGTTTTATATACACGGCTCTTTGATGGCCTTTTAAACAGCGAGCGTAGCCGGCCAGCCTGTACATAGCTTTATATCTTGCAGAGTGTGGGCCACGGTCTTCCCAAGTATTTGTACGATTTTAATATTCGTCCTTTGAGATTTTAATTATAGTTTGCGAGTGTTTAAATCGAATCTTTATTGCTTTTTCGGGTCATTAGTTACTAGCTGTGCTCCAGTCTCAGGACTGCGTGTTGAGGCTCATATTAAGAGCCTCTTTAAGGAGTTGTTCTTTTCTCATGGTGACTACCCAGCGGGCCTAGCCATGTTACAAATTCTATTTCTATTATATTTCTATTATAGAAAGAAAATGGCGTATGTGGAATCAGCTGTTTGTCAACAGTCCAGTGAATTTAATTTTCAGCCCTATTACAAATTTCACTCGTTAACACTTGACAGTTGACAAACAGCTGATTCCATATACGCCATTTTCTTTCTATAGTCGCCTTATCCATTACGATAATAAATTCAAAAAAAAATCAAAGGTGTAATATGCCTGCTGCGGTGTCAGAGTTTTTATACCGCCCATAGTCCTCTGAATTGGCTTCACGGAAATATTCCTCTGGCAGGTGGGTTTCCTCACGATGTTCTCCTTCCCCGTTTATGGAGCAAATGACAACTATACAATACACACGTGAATCCGAAAAGTCAGAATTGCGTGCCTTGGGTTCGAACTCCAGACCTAGAACTTGGGAGTCCACCGGGATAGGTGAAGGGAACTGTCAAGTTGGTACTAATGGCTGGGATTGGCAGTTGGTGAGGTATTAGCAGTGAACTGTTGCTGACTTCGCCTTGACTACACCTAAATTGTCACGGAGAGATTTCAGAGCAGCGCTGCCGATTAGCCGAACTCTCTAACTGCTAAGGAGTTCAATAATGCGCTCAGTCCTTATTGGAACTGATAAAGCGCATTATGTTCGCAAATATGTTCATACCCATTCTGAGTAATCCTGAGCCATCACCGGAGGAGATAATTGTATTAATGGAGTTCATGGGTCACGGGTTTCGCAAACTTGAATGTTGAAAGCCCGAAGTATGTCACTTGTTTCCTAGTATAAAGACAAGGTTGTAGTCATCTTTATATTTTTTGAAGTCTAAGTTTCTTGTCAGATGTAAAATAAGCGCACAAATTAAAAGTTTCCATAGTTGAACGTTTTTTGACAACGGATTTATAACCTTAGAAACATGATAATAGACATCTATTTCTGTAAATTTATTTTTTCAAACACTTTCATTTTTTAACTAGTGAGGTGACGCCGTGGTTTCACCATCTGACTGCTTTGAGAAGAAACACCGAAAGAAACTTAGGCGTCACAGTCTCTTTTAAAGTCCAGACAGACAGTTATCTTGGTCAGATCATGTGGAGATTGTGCAGTTATGTGTCTGAGATGGTGTATTGAGGAAAGAATTAAACAGATATGAGTAGACCTGTCTAGTCGGTGTTCGCATTTGTCAGTAATCGTGAGCTTAACAAAAAACAAATGAAATTGGCTAAAATGAAATTTAGCTCAGTACGATAGATATTTCGTCAGTTATATTCAAGTCCCATGTAATAGAGGACAAGACTGCTGCCTCTAAACAAGACTCCGGGCTGGTGCTAAGAAATTCCAAATGAAAAATACCAATTACAATTCGCCTGACCCATGAAACCCAGGACCACAAAATCAGCAGTAGCGCTTGCAAAATACGATTCACTTAATAGACTGTTAGATACTAGTTACTAAAAATGCCTGTTTAATTAGTTCTCTGTGCAATATAGCCAGCTTCGCACTAATATATGTGTGAGTACACACGTATGTGGAGGAGGATATTGCCACACACACATACATACGCGTGTATATAGGTAGTAGGTACGTTGATGTCAGTGCATCGTGTTTTTACGACTTCATCGCCGCGCCGGCCCCAGCTCGCGCTGTCCTTTCTTAATTATACACCCCACCCCTCACTAACTTGTGTATCGTTAGGGGGTAAGCAGGGTTCGTAAACATGTGATTATAGTTGGTGGTATGATTACGGACGTATTGTAGGTAAATTTTTCGTCTAATTCTGCCTGTTTGTTGTTTCGATATTAGAACTACTTTTAAAAGTAGCTCTAGTGAACATCATCCAAAATAACTGAAGGTAAATAGAAAACGTGCGTTGATCAGTTTCCACTCGATTCCTGAGGCGACTAAACAACAATGTTTTTCTTACGAGCACAGACGATGTTTACCGACCTGTCTATTATAATACCTACCCACTCCACGAGTGAGCGTCTCTCGTGTTTTCCTTCAAACTTCAATTATTCGTGCGCCAGCCGATACGTCAGGCGGCGATCACTCCCACGCGACACGTTTCGGCCCCTCTGTTGTGCTTTACCTGCTAAACTAAACAAACGCGAGGGGGTAAGAAGGGTGGTCCGCGCCTTATCGAACCGCGACCCCGCGGCAACCGCAGCCGGCCTGGTGGCGACGTACCTACCTGTCCGTACGTCTCCAGCGAACGTTCCGCAAGTTTCCGACCTTCGTCACGAGCGACAAGTTACAGATCTGCCGACGAACGGTCGAAGTCATAGCACGCAGCGAAACTTTACCGACGCTTGGTGTTGACGTGCGCCGGGCGACGCGGCGGTGGCGGAGCGGGCACACGCCTCTCGCGCAGATAAGGTCGCTGGGCACGTGTGCGGTGTGCCGGTCGGTGCGCGCACTGCGCTGCGGTATGATTAAATCTAATAAAAAACGAGCGCTGACCGGTCGGCTTGACCGCACCGGCCCGCAGCGATAACAAACAGAGTTCTGTAAAAAACCACTCGACGCGACCGAATCGATGACCGAAGCTTTATTTCAACTTTATCGTTTTTGCGTCGTCCATAACTTGGCACCCTCTATGTTCGCCGAAAGCCAGTAAGTATGTAAATTACGGTCGCGAGCGCCGGTCCTCGGGTGCCCACTTATCTATTCAAATTCGGCTCTGGGTGCGGGGTTGCGTCGCCGGCCCACGCTAATCAAAATCCGATCAGCCATTAAGTCCTCTCGCTATCTGCGCTTAGTTTACGAGCTAGAGGGGGGGAGGCGTCACGAGGGGGGGCGCAGGGAGGGAGGTAGCGCCGTGATCACTTATTTATGTGGCGGGGGCTCGCTCGGCGACTGAAAAACTACCCTCGCGTCGTCGGAGCGGCGGCGGCGAGGCAGCGAGGCACGCGAGATGCGCGCCCATAAACCCGACGCGGCTTTGTAATCAACCGTGCCGCGCTTTTTATGAGTTCGCCTTTTGCAGTCACTGCTCGGGATAAATTTAACCCGCTATCTGATATTGAGGCGACGCGACGTATAAACTTTTCTACTTATCTAACAGCGCTTTTAGCAAGACGTGGAGCTTTTGTGTGCAGCGCATTGCGTTCCACGCGATTGTTTCGTTCTGTTTCGTGCTTGGTCTACCTTCTTCACTTCTTTCATCTACTTTAACTATGCATTAAACGGAAACAAAGAATACTGGACATTGTACTTGGCTACGTTTTAAAGAAAGACCTTGTTTCCCGTCAGCAGTGAAATTCTACAAAGTCCTCAGCGAACACCGAGAACTTTTTACTATTCAACATCTCTGCAGTTCCGCTAGTTCTAACGAAAACTGTCAGGGATTTCTAGTAATATGGATTCAAATTCCATGAAAACTAAACGCTAACTTACGAAGAAAAGGCAATGAAATAACACTTCTGAAAACTGTTTTTTTTTGTGTACAGGCACTGATTTAACTAAACGTAAACAAATTTATAATACTGAATGACTGAAACAAACAAAAAAACTATGAGTCGTGATGGCCTAGCTGTAAAGAGCCTCTCATGCACAAGGTTGTGAGTTCAAATCCGGAAAAGTTCCAATTTGGCTTTTTCATTTCTATTATGTACTTTCTGACTTTATCCCGGACGTCATTGACATTCATGTAGAAGATTATGTGCCTCGTTAGCCTAGTGGTTGCAAGCACGACTACTAAGTGCTTAGTCCTGGGTTCGACCCACAAATTGGAAAAAGTGAAATTAGGCTTTTCTGTCATTACGTTTTTTTGTCACTCGTCCCCAAAAGGTTTACAAGAAAACCTGCGCCAGACAGCAGCTGTCTAGCATTATCCTTGAAATTGACCTTTTTTGGGGCGGCCATTTTGTTATATTAAGTATATTTTCTTATCTTGGTGTTTCGTGCGTGTCCACATATTTTTAGTAAAATTAGTGATACACATAATTTTAATACTAATCTGAAGCATGGTTAATCGATTTTAACTTTAATTCTACTGAAGTTAAAATAGCTTAACCAACCTTCCAATCCTTAAGATTAACATTAACTTTTATGGGTATACCTACGATTTAAAATGTTGACAAAATACCTTGTGATAATATATTAAACTAAATGAAAGAAAATTTATAAGCTATTAAAAGTACACTTCTAGGTAAAAATAAGAGAATTAAGTAACCTCTAATTTTGAGGTGTTCCTCGAAGCGCTACTATTTTGAGGCGCTCCTAATGAGGCGCTCCTATTTTATTCCTCGGAGCGCACCTTTTAGGAGCGCTCCCGTTAGTAATTAAAAAGAAATATATTTTTTTCGAGGAAAAATAAAACAAATATTTTTATATGTGCGCTCCGAGGAATAAAATAGGAGCGCCTCATTAGGAGCGCCTCAAAATAGTAGCGCTTCGAGGAATACCTCATAATTTTGACTTTGACTTTCTTAATCTATCTTTCTTCCCAAGTGTTACAAGACTTCCAAGCGATAATCAGTGGCCGATCATACGTAACTCTTACAATATTTAACTTTTATCAGGAATTTCTTAGCAGTAACCTGGAATCAGCATCCTAGTAGAGTCTTGCCCTCATAACGTGTCTGCCAAACTCTTAGAGGATTACAGTCGTGATGTTATGTAAACTGTCTGTATATGGTAAGTTGCCAGTACCCTGTATGTCCTGTGTGGGTGGTATGAAGGCCCGTTATCGCCGGCTGACAGCGAGAAGGATCGCGGGTATTTTTGTTGTCGCGCAGGATCCCGGGCGCTGACATAGTGCATGAGAGACCGCGGAAATCGGATGGTATTCAAGGTTATTTGTAAGCGCTAACAACCTTACAGAAGCAAAGAACAGTACTTGCTCATTTAGGGAAGGTTAATATCTGACGGAACATGCGCCGAGCGTTTGCGACAATGTACCTCGACGCACTAACGCATTATCTGTTGAGTGTGAACCGTCAAGTGTTTTTTTATTCATTTGTCTGTTCTGGCGTTACGCGACCGATAATACGCGACGCATGTTCCGTCAGATATGAACCTTCCCTTACAGATAATCATAATATTTCAGTATACTAGTTGTGAATCCCCGTCCTATTTTGTAAATGAGCAGAACTATTCTGTAAAATTTATTTATTTATTTAGTACTTGCAGACGTTCCGCGGTTTCACCCGCGTAGGTCCCGTTCCCGTGGGAATACAGGGATAAAAAGTGGCCTATGTGTTAATCCAGGGTGTCAGCTAAATTCATATCAAATTTTATTAAAATCCATTCAGTAGTTTTTACGTGAAAGAGTAACAAACATCCATCCATCTATCCATCTATCCATACTCACAAACTTTCGCGGTTATAATATTAGTAGGAAAATCACCCAGTCTAAGTACTTATAGGCGAACGCTAGATGAGCTTTCATACCATAATAATTGCTAGAGATTAACAGTTCACTTTACACAAGTAACTACTCCCATGTGAAAAAGGCGTGAGTTTATGTATGTATGTATGTATGTTAGAATAAATAATACGTCATACAAGTATTGAAAATCGCTTCTCAACCTTCCACACTATGGTCGAAGCGTCAGTAAGTGCGGTGTAGGCAAGGCAATATCCGATATTATCGTATTTTTAGCGAGATCGATGGGATCCCGGCCACCTGTGGTTTCACAAGTCTCCACATTGATTAGCTACCGACTCCCTGCATTCACGTCCACGGCATAGGTATAAGCTGTGTTATAGAGTAGGTACTTATGTTATCGACTGGTATATTATTATTATTTTTTTATCTATAGTTGTGCTGTGACATTTTAAGGTCGTTTTTCAAAGTTAGCTGCCGTTCTAAGGTCAAGGTTATATCTTTAAAGAAAGTTTATGAAAAAGAAAGACACGTTTTTTTAAACTTTAGCCGTCTTGTTACAAAACAAGGTTCAACTAAAAACCCAGATCTAAATCTCTAAAAACTATGGTTTAGACAAAAATGATATTACAATTTAATCGTGGTTTAGCGATAAACCAGAGATTTTTAACCGACTTCAAAAAAAGTGGAATTTTGAAAATCGGTCTAGTTTCAGAAGTCGGTGGCCTGTAATTAATGAAAGAAAACCACTTAAGTCATAGACTTCCGAAACTAGACTTATTGTAAATGATAAAATGATAAATGATATTTATTTCAGTAAATAGGTTTTCACAAACACTTTTACACGTCTTTTTTTAACGAGTAGATAAGATCGGAGTTTCACTAACTGACTACTCTGAGAAGAAACACCGAAAGAAACTCAGAGGTCATAGTCTCTTTTAAAGTCCAGACATTATCTTGGTCAAATCATGTAAGATCCATGCCGATTAGTGTCTGAAATGGTCTTTTGAGGAAAGAACCACACAGATCAGTCAGTAACCCATTTAGTGTTATTTTATGAAGTCGGTTGTATCTATACTCTATACTAATATTATAAAGAGGTAAAATTTGTAAGTTTGTATGTTTGTAAGTTTGTATGTAGGGGGTAATCTTCGGAACTAATGATCCAATTTTAAAAATTATTGTACTGGTGGAAAGCTACACTATTCCCGGTGGACATAAGCTACTTTTTATCCCCGTATTCCCACGGGAACGGAAACTACGCGGGTGAAACTGCGTGACGTCTGCTAGTTTTTTTATAAAAATGTCAAGGGTTTCGTCTATAATTTTTAATTTACAAAAGTTCCCCGTAAGGTACTCCTTATAGCATCAGATATCAAAGATTGGTCCAGCCGTTTTGAAGAGTAGCCTAAACAAACAAACAGGACAGATACACAGAAAACAGAAATTGTATTTTTTCTGATTTTACTCATCAGCTGTCTAGATTTTTCTTAACTACGTTGAGGTCAGCTCCTAGTTTTATATATCAGAGTGGTAGCTGGCTTCCGCGAACAATAGGTAATTTTACTGTGTCTGGAAGCGGAATTCCAGACACAGTTGACGAGTTAACCGGATGCAGCTGAATACCAGTGTTTTATATGGAGGGACTGCACGTCTGACCTTCACAACCCAGTAACTGGGTAACATGATTCCTCTTTGTTACGCTACAGTTTCTGGTTTTACTATACCAGTGCATTTAGTTTAAAAATTGACATTTCAAGCAGACACTTTAATTTGCTTTATTTGTATAGAAAGAAACAAAATAAATGATTCTTATCCACGAGTAGACTTTAACAAATGGTGATGACAAGGCGATGATTTTGGAAATTAAGAATACATTGTACAGTCAGTGTTATTAAACGTTTTCCTCAAGGGAGTGCATTCAACTTGTTCACCTTCAATACGGTTTGAAGAACAACTCTGTTCTCATCATCACGGTGGATAAGATGACTTGATGATTGATTGCATTATTTTCGGGTACTCAATTTTTGTTCGTCGAGTCGTTGAGCTCCTTTAGTTGAGCTACACGATTACTGATAAATGCGCTGACTGTTAGCAGATGCTCCAACCTATGTGGTTTTCTCCTAAAACAAAATATAATCCTATCCTACTAATATTATAAAGGTGAAAGTTAGTGAAGATACTTGGATGTTCGTTACTCAATCACGCGAAAATCTTTCAACAGATCAGACTGGCCTGTTGGTCTGGTAGTTAGTGACCCCTGACTGCTATGCCGGAGGTCGTGGGTTCGATCCCCACCCAGGACATCTGTTTGTGTGATAAGCACGATCATTTGTTCTGTGCCTGGGTGTATTTTTTTTTTTTAATATTATAAGCCAGTGCTTGACTGCAATCCCACCTGATGGTAACAGTGATGCAATCAGTGATGGTGAAGCGCACTAGTTTATTAAGAGCCTATTCACTCTAGCCCAGAAGACAACTAAATTATAATCGGACGGGAAGACCACAGCAGGCATGTTGTTCCAGTCCTTCGATGTACGCGGTATAAACGACGAAGCGAAACGCTTTGTCCGAATCGTGGGAGTGCCAACGATGTAAGTGTGGACACTCGCCGTACGTGGTTGTCCGATGGTAGAAAGGTGATGGCGGAATCAAGTCACGTAATTCCCGTGCACACTCTCTAAAATGTATCTTATATAGAAAACCGAAAGGCTAGCTGTCCTACGCCTATGCTCAAGGTTTTGCAGATGGGTTCTAACCAAATCTGGGTACCCTCAGGATAATCTCGGGAAAGTTAGTTCTTTACGCGGGCGAAGCCTTCTGCAGTAGTAGAATTATGTTTGATTGTTTGATCTACGAGATTTCGTAGCTATTTTGCTACTAATCTGAAAAAACGCCTATTTTTGTCCATGGTTTGCCCAGCTATGTAATAATACTCACTGCCTTGTTGCTCTAGTGCTCGAGCGCTACTGCTAACCATGAGGTACCTACTGGGTTCTGGGTATAATTTCTTAGTAGCAGCCTGGAGTCTGTATATGTGTCCGATTGATGGCAATAGGCTCGCCCCTTATTATATGGGACCTAAACATAACTGGCGAAATGTGGGTGTACTATTACAGGTAGGTAGAATAGAATAGAATACTCTTTATTGTACACCATTAAAACTTACAAATTATAATTTTAAGGGCTACAAACGGTGATACAATGGGCGGCCTTATCGCTAAAAGCGATACACCTATAATAGGTACACCTCTGCCTAACTCTTCGGGGATTTCAGGCGTGATGATTTTATGTTTATTGCATTCTAATATTTCCACTCGGTGATCAGTAATATCAAAGTAGGGGTTGCAATTGGTAGTAAAAACAAGTCCCACCAAGTTATATGTGAAAAACTGCAACTGTTTCTTTATCTATTAACGCTGGATATTAATAATCTATCTCGGTTGCTATCTTGATCCCGATCTTTGTCTGTAACCAATCAACGACCGAATTTGCCTATCCGAGTCTTAAAGATGTCCAATCAGAAGCAGCCGTCAAAAACAAAGGATCGGGATTTGTATTGAGATAGAATATTAATATCGGGCGTAAGTCAATCCAAATACCTAGCCTTCTTCCATTTTTTACCATTTTGCCAAAATTTCTTAAACAAATGGGAATTTTCCAGTTAATTGACGAATTTATTCTTGCGTCTTAAGATATTTTTAGTTAGCTCTTAAAAGGTTCATGAAAATCATAATTCCCTTCGGAGTGATCAAATTCGATCCACAGATAATCAATTTATTATCTTTTATTTTTACACAACTGCCAAGCAAGGTGTTATGTGCTTTTTTTTATCAGTCAGCTCACAGGTTCGGCCACAACCGCGAATAATACAACAAAAAAAACTACAATACCTACTTACTTTGCATGTATAGGTAGGTAGATAAAAAATATTGAATGTCAGCCAACAAGTGACTTGTCACGCGCCGCGATCACATAAGTACATTAGGTAGTACTTTTGTATTTGTTGTATATACAAACGTATTAGGTATTATGTTGTCTGTGTCGGTTATTTCAAGTTCGGAGGATTTTTTCGTAGAGTTTCCTTCATGTATCGTAAATTATTGTTAATTAGTCACATACCTACGTCAGTATTTTTCTTTCAACCTTTTTTAGTGCCTCGTTGATAAAATGGTCGCAAGCATTACTAGCTGGGCATGAGGTTTTAGATTCGATTCTCGGGCCTCGAGTAATTGGGTTTTGCCAACTAGGATTTATTGGTAACAGTCTGGAGTCTAGGTTAGTGTTGATGGCAACAGATTCGCCTTCTATTAGATATAACGGATTTATTTTTCTCTTTTTTTTAACACTGCTTATTCCCTTTGGCAAATACAGGCGTTATGTTATGGTGTTACGTTTGTTGCCGGATTTGAACGTAAAGCTACACTAACAGCTAATTAAGCAACTTAATTGTGTAGTAACAATATGGAATGGTCAAAATGGAGTTTTCGCCATGGCCAGTTTCAGTTTCTTACCAAATTACTACACAGAATCCTACACTGGTTAAGTCAGACACATCTTATTGAATGCTTGTTTTTAATAACTATTTGCTATTATTTAGGCATTACACTTGTTGACTTCTTATTATAATGACCAAATAGATTTAAGATATTAATTGAATGTCTTTATTAATTAGAAAATTTAAGTGGTAGTGGGTAGGACACATTGCTCGCAGAACAAAGTCAAAGTCAAAGTCAAAAGTCAAAGTCAAATCATTTATTTCAATTAGGCCATTTAAAAGGCACTTTTGAAAGTTACAAGTTAAATAAAATTTAATGATTCTAGTTGCCCCTTCCAAAAGGTAGTTTTGTATGGAGAAGAATGGGCAAGAAACTCCATACTTACTCTTTTAAAATTGTTTTACAATATTTGTATACAATAAAAAATACATTATATGTGAATACGATGTACCTAGAATAAACAAAGTAAAATAAAAAAATAAATAAAAAATAACATACTATGCTAAGATAGATTAAGCATTTTAGTAGATAAGTATATAATTATGTGGATAGATACATGGTACTCTCACATTTACAAATATTAAACAGATGGTTGTTGGGTCCGTAAAGTTCCGGAGTGTCGACCATGTTCCAAAAGACGCAGCGATGGAAGGCCTCCCTCAAGGTGGACCGATGACTTGGTGAGGGTCGCGGGAATCCGATGGGTGAGAGACGCATAGGATCGGCCGTTGTGGTGACATTTGGAGGAGGCCTATGTACAGCAGTGGTCGTCTTTCAGCTGAATGATGGTATAAAATTTACCAAATTAAGGATCGTATTTAATAAAGTAACTCTTTAGGTTAGGTTTGATTCTTCTGTTCAAGATTAAGAATGCTGCTCACTTAATATTTTACCTCCTTTTGTATAGGCACTAGTTTTTACGGCTATTGTAAGTCCTTTGTCAAGTCCATGGATGTTAAAAAGTGTCTTTTTAATATCACTTAGGTAATTGTAATAAATAACCAAAACGTTGACTTTTGACTTTGTAATTTAGCAATCTCTTCTAATTTTGTTGACACGATGATTTAAACTAATACTACGTAATCCTTTGCCTAAGGCCATTGAAATAAGCTCTATAACAGTACGTTTATTCTGAACGGTTCCCCTACCATCGAAGGTGTGTAGTATGATTTGCAAAACAATACTCTGGTGCGGCGACGCAGTCTTTGTTCAGCACGTGTCGGATCCCCACGTGCACATACCTATCTATTAAATAATTCATTATTTTATTGCAACAGCTCAGTCATTTGCATGCATTGGCAGGCACCGATGTTGGATGTCTCATTTTCGTACCATTTTGTAATTTTCAAGAATCATCACCATCTCCCTAGCCTTTGGAACCCACCTATTTTGGGGTCAGCTTCCAATCTAACCATGCATCTAAATAAGAGTGTTGCCTATCTGGCGCTTTCTATCTGGAGTTTCAGAGTTTTTGGATTTCCATAACATAAAATTACGCCTATGTACAGATTAATGTTTAGAAAGAACTTCTTTAGCAATTGTCAACCAATTTCAATGATTCTTTGAAGTTTTGAATGACTTTTTTTACTGACGAAGAAACTAAAAATTGTAAAATGATAACTTTTTTTACAAAAAAAAAAACAAATGACTTCTTAAAAAACACTAACAGGTGAAAAATAACTTCAGTTTTGGAGGTCTGGGGCTTTGGTGGTTTTGTTTCATTCATTATTTTAGTTTTTTAAGTCTGTTACAAAAAGCCCAAAAACGCCCATCCTTCCCCACTTTCTAGTGTCTTTTCTTTGAAGAAGAAGAGGCGCAACCAAACTCCTCAGCATAATCATTGCACTAAAAACTGAAATAACACATATAAGTATATAAATATATCGTGTGTTTGTCGTACAAAAAGTGTGTCAACTAAAGTCAGCTGATTGTTAAATTGTTGCGCCGCCGCGAAAACTGTACAAAGTGCGAACACTACATAAGTATGAGTCATTCGAGACAAAGGGGTTCACGTGTCCACCAGCCGAGCAGTTAGCACTGGTTACCGTGTATTTGAGGATAAACTTACGCAATAGATCAGGGCGATACCTTATTGATACATTGTTATTAAACTTTGTACGCCACGCCGGTCACCGGTGAGCCGCGAACAATTGAATTTCTATTGTCTCTGGTAATCTAGCAGTCAACGTGTTATATTTTTTTATGGTTCTTAGTTATAACGTCAAGCTGGGTCTGGATCTTTGACAGTCGTTACAGTGCCCTGAAATCCCAGTTTTTTACCTGACTGCGCCAGAAGGAGGGTTATGTTTTTCGAGAGTATGTATGATGTATAATTGTTCGGGACGCAGCCTGAACGGCTCGATGGATTTTAGCTTGAGAGGAGGTGTCGTTAGATTCGTATTTACTGTGATAGTGACACTGGGTACATCAAAATTAAAAAAACAAAATGGCAGAATTTTGGCGCCAAATTCAAATGTTTAGTACGCTCTGCGCCCTGAACGGCTCGATGGATTTTAGTTTGCAAGGTGTCGTTAGATTCGTAATTACTGTGAAAGTGATATAGTAATAAAAAAGGATAATTTAAAAAACAAAAAAACCGGACTGCTTTTTTAACTATTAATGAAAAAGTCCTAAAACAAGAAAGTCGTTGTACCCGAAATTGTAGCAGTCGGGGCCCATTCTAGAAATGGAGGCTTAGTGAATTGAGTGCACATTATCTACCTATATTACATTGCAAATTACTCTAATCTACTGACTGGACGGCTGACTTTCTAGAATAGGTCCCGACTGCTACAATTTCGGGTACAACGACTTTCTTGTTTTAGGGCTTTTTAATGAATATGTACACAGAAAACCAGTCGGGTTTTTTAGTTTTTGAAATTATCGTTTTTTATGTTTATTTATTTTTATTGAAAGGCAACACACATCAAGCAGTTGCACTATAGGAACTTAAAAACAGAGTAACAAAACAACAATTTGGTTTTATATGTAACCCACAACACTCTCCACAAGTAGGTAGACGCCAAATTAAAAAAAAGAGTTAATCGCTATGAACATAAATAGCAGTACCTACGTGTAGCAAATTACTTACTTAACTAATGATTAGATTTAATCTAGTAATATCGTGTAACCAAGTCACTGGGTGGTGCAGATTAGATTTGCAGTCGCTCCATGCTTAGGTACTGATCTATACGGCTAGTCTGGAATCCGATCCCAGCAGTTGCGAAAAGGCTCAGCAAAAGATGATAAACTTCTTTTGGGGTCTGTATCCAAAGGGAACCCATAACTAAGGCTCTTAGCTGTCCATTCGTCAATACTCAATACTCACTATTTATTGCGTTCCACAATGTACATAAATGGTCTTAAGAATATAAAGATAGAGAATCATTATGGACCCTGTCGGGCACAGCAAAAACTTAGAAGAGAGGAAAAGGGCTAAATGCAGCAGTAACTTAATTTAAAAAATCTTATTATCTTATTTTAATATAGTAAGCAAGTACTAATACTGCAATATCTCTATATCGTCTGTCTGTTTATAATAATGATGAGGGATGATGTTTTTTTTTTGTTAAAATATTTGAATAAGGAACTTTTAACAAATTGTTACATTAGTTCCACCGTAATCCTATGTAAATACATCATCCTAACAAAGTGACTAATGAATAAACTAGTAGGTACAGCTTCTGGCAACATTGGTTTTATTAAAATAACATTACATAAAAATCTACCAAAAAAAAAACCCCAAAAAGCCACCCACCCTTAAATCTACCTTATTTATATTCAGTTTACTAACTAACATTCTTCGTTCAGACTCATTCCGGACACACTCGAGCAGAAGGTGATAGTCTTCTACTTTGTTATGGCAAACTAAGCAATTCGGGGAGTCCACTATTTTCATTAAAAAAGCAAAGGCTCTTCTTTCAGCAAATGTCTGGAACGAATTCTGAAAGAAGTTACCAATATATTTCGACTTACTTTAAAACTACTAAACCATGGGGCTCGGGGAAGCTCACTTTAATGATGGGGCTATAATGATGATATTGATTATCTGAGTGTAACTGTTATGCGATCACCATTCTCCAGTTTGTGTTACAATGAGTTATGTAATTACAACAAACAGGAATCTCCAACAAGCCTCAAACGTCTCAAAACTTTACAAACTCCAGTCTGTCCAGAATATAATAGAACAGACTGAACCGTTAGCGACACAGACAGTAAATTGTCCATCTACACGCAGATAGCGTGTGGGTGCGTAATGGTAGGTAGCCGTCTTGCCGATAAGCGCGGCAATCTAAACACTGTTTAGAGGACCAACGTGTTGCAGTAGGGCTGCCAAACTAGAACAGCCTGCGTAGCATGCACACTTAATTTCTTTTCTTCCGAGACACGACAAATTTCTTTCTGTCCAACTTGACATTTCTTCTACCCGAGCATGAGGCGACTCGTTGACAAGCGTTTGTACGTAGAGAAAGAAATTTACATGCTGTCTATAGCAACTGTCAAGTTGCTCTTGTCTAGGTCTCATTTGATGTAGACTGTTTGACACTTGTTGACAGGAAATGTTTCGAAAAGAACTGTCAAAAGTGGAGAAAATAGATACGCACTTCATGCCCGGCATTGTTGATTCTTGTATAGGGACTGACGAATCGACATATAACTTCTCATCTTTCTTGACATTGTCATGCTCGAGACGAAAGAAATGTCTATATAATCTGTCACTTTGCCGATTCGTCTGTAGACAAAGGCCGTTTCTTCGGTGTTTAATGTGTTCATGCTACGCAGGCTGATGCATGTAGCCGTGCAATAGTGCATACAGCAGTGCTATTCTGTAAAAACCTCCCTGTGAAAATGTAGGTGAACTGAGCTGCCATCCCTCAGTAATGCTAAGGATTTAAAGTTATTTTCTGACGATCGTCACTTCATCTTTAGCAGGTGACGAAGTCTTCATCATGTGGGACAGAAAAATTGATGAACAAGATCTCAAATCGAGCAGATCATTAAAGAAAGAAAGAAATAATATTTAGGTTACAGGTTACACTTTTAGTCTGCGGGCACGAAATTTGCGACGGCCGAGCGACTGCGACAGGGGGCGACGCGAATTTATACTGTCATACTGTGCAATGCTCTTGTATACATCGCTTTCGCGTCGCGTCACAATCGCTCGGCCGTCGCAAGTTTCGTGCCCGCAGACTTGATATGCACGGTATTTACAACTAATGACTGGCTTGTTGGCTTAGTGGTTACTGGCCCTGACTGCTATGCTGGAGGTCGTGTGTTCGATTCCCACCCAAGACAAATGTTTGTGTGAAGAGAACAATCATATTACTACGTTCTATGTTTGGGTGTAATTTATCTATTATAATATGGACTCGTATTTAGAAATATATAAGTAAGTTTATCAGTTATCATAGCACAAACTCTACTTAGTTTGGGACTAGATGGCGTTGTGTCAGAGTTGTGGAATATTTATTTACTTATTTAAACTAATACAAATCAAAATGTAGGAACCCTTATGTGTAAACTAGCCGCACCGGCAAACATCGTCGCGCCTTTGTTTTTCCAATAGCCTACGTCCTATTCTCAAACCTACTGAATATACACACAAAATTTCATAAGGATCGGTCAAGCCGTTTCGGAGGATTTTTGTATCAAATACTGTGACACGAGAATTCTATATATGTATATAAGGAGATAATACGAGTAGAGTCACCCCAGAAAAGTCCAGTCAGTTGGCACCTGAAGTATGAGGGTCTTTCGCCTGCTTGATATTTTTTGGTGTTAGGAAATTCCTTCTTACAACATCATTAGAAAACATGGTATTACATTAAAGCCACATTTTTTTAAAAGTATCTTTTGACCGAATTTGTCTTTTCCAATAGTAAACCATTATTCCTCGAATAGACCTGAAAATGTTACATTACGAAATAGCAATAAGCTGTGTTATTTTTTCCATCACTCTTTTTACCTCCTATTTGGTACGATTGTTAATTAGAGTTCCTATTCCTTCTTTATTTGTCTATAAACTGTTTGTCTTTGTCCAAAACACAGACTAAACGTCACGTGGCTTGGTCTCATCTCACGTGATGGATACTCAAAGATTCCGCTTGTTCGGGACACAGATACAGCGCTGCCATGCCGTTTGGCTTGATCTACTCTAGCTCGTTTAGCTTGCGCGGTATACATCTAAACTAGCGGGGTAACATCTACGTAAGTAGCAATCTTGCGATTGCTATATCTATAGGTATCCAGGGCTGGGAACGATGTGTATTTTATTTAACTAACTGTACCTTCTTTTATGTGGATTCAGAGTTTTAGCTTTAAAGTCTGCAGTGCAATTCTGCAAAAATCACCCATCGAAAATGCAGACAATCTCCAGCATTAGGAGTGGGATAATTTTCTTTATCGAGTATCCACTGGTATTCAGTATTTTCTAGTTGCCACAAGTTCGAATACTTACTTTAAAACAGCACGCATGGGTAATAATCTATACCAAAACAAAAAATCCATGTATCTTTACAGGTACACAGTTTATTTTCTTTTTAAAAAACTGTACTTAATGTTTCTTTAAATTAAAATAAGTAAATAGTAAATCAAATAGCACGCGCTTCCCCGGTTTCCTATAACACATTTCCGTCCCTTCTCACAAAATCTCTCAACCGACAGGAAAGATCAAAAATTGTAACCACTTGTCACCAATTTTTGATCTTCTTCTTTTTTGATTTTTGATCTTTTATACGATCTTTCTTTTAAGAGTCTTAACACTATGCTCTATCTCATGAGACTACCCTGATCTTGGCATCCGCGTACAGTAGGCGCAGTGAGGATCTAAGTCTCCAAGTTTTTGACTCTTGGTCGCGAGTATGTGGGTGCGTCATGGTAGGTAGTCGTCTGGGCGCGAGATAAGCAGCGCGAGTCGCGACCGACTGGCGATGGCATGTTGATCACTATTAGTGAACTAAGTAATATTGCGACTGCGCAGGGCTGACAGGCAAAACAAGGCAAGGTTTTAGTTTTAATTTTACAATGACTGTTGAGCTGTTGGCTGTACCTAGTAGTTGTTGAAAGTAACAGTGAATAACGACGAGATGGTTTTATTTTAGTGCGTTTCAAAGTGGTGCGTTTAAAAGTGGTGCGCTTCGAGAAATATCCTTTTGTATCACCATGTGTTTTTACTACTAGTGTCTTCGTTGGTGTCTCAAATCCAACTCAGCTATGCATAGCTTTCAATTATTCCCAATACGACTCCATCCACGTGACATCGCTCGCCCCATTTGCAATGAGAGCTGACGTCACGGCGTTTACCATAGACTATGTACTAATGTAATCAACTTCACAACTTCTTATTTTTGAATATCGTTCGCCACGACAAATATATGACGTATATTGGCAATGCAGCATGACTAGTATTCTTGTAAGTCTCTCCGACTCAGTATTTTTTGCTTGTAGACACAAAGTTAATTTGTTGATGCCGTTGGTACATCAGCATGCGTAGCATGAACACATTGAACACCGAAGAAACGGCCTTTGTCTACAGACGAATCGGCAAAGTGACAGATTATATAGACAGGAACCTCAATCTGTCAAATTTCTTTCAATACACCTGCCTGCGTAGCATGAACACTTAATTTCTTTTCTTCCGAGACACGACAAAGACCGTTTCTTCGGTGATCATGCTACGCGTGGTAGGATTCGAATTTGAACTCTAGGTCAGCCAACAATTGCCAGTCCAATGTGTATAACCTGTTATGACCAATTATTTAACTAAAAATCACTCTAATCAATGCTTTGACTACTAAAACTTTGACCTAAACGAATTATTTAGTTAATTTTGCACGGATTTGAACCAAAAAAAATCGTTTGTTACAGGCAGGCGTCTTCATATCTCTAGGCCATCATGAGATTACTTTACACTAGTTATTTCTACTCTATAGGTACATCCTAAAGACTAATTTCTTCACACTCTAATTTCTACTTTAAACTCAGCTAAGTTTATGAGATGTGTTGTGTGGGCGCAAAGTAGGTAGCCGTCGCGTCGCTGGCGCGGCCGCCCGATAACCGCAGTGCAGTCGTCGCCGCATCGCAACGCGTGCAACTTACAATTTAGCACCCGACACGATCCTACCTAGGGTTGTCCAACTTTCAAACTACAATGTTTATATTATAGCCAGCTTCTGAAGTAAGAAATGGGGATGGACCTGCCAAAAACCAGAGCGCTAAGTAAGTAGAAGATTTTTTTAGAAAACTTACAAAACAAATGAACTCGTTGAATTGAAAATTTCTGCGGCTCTCCGGGTTTTCTGGCAGTCGTTTAAGAATTATAATAGATTGGGACCAAATTTTATATTGTCTAGTAATGTCGAGTTTTTGTAATTTGTTGTTATTTTGTAGGATAACACGGCCCTTATAAGTAAAGTTCTTCAGAAAGGTCAGGTGCGTAGAACTCGCTACCAGTGTGCGTTTATGGCCAGAAGGCCAATATCCGTTACTAAAAAAGTTTAAAATCTAGTCGCAATCTCATCTTAGCGACAACCAATGGCCAAAAACTTACGTATTTAAGACAGATTGAGACTGGCGTATACAGGAATTGCCTCGTAGATGTATTGAACGTAAAAGCAACAAAAGAAGTATGTAAAGAAGGTGGCAGGTGGGGTTCTGTGGTGTTTGCCCGCCCCTATAAGAAAAAGTCGTAAGACAAAGTTATTTTTTTGCTTTAAGGCATTCTCTGACTGGCCTGTTGTTCTAGTAGTTAGGTGGCCCTGAGTCCTATGCCGGAGGTCGTGGGTTCGATTTCCACCCAGGACAAAAGTTCGTGTGATGACCTCGATTATTTGTTCTGTGTCCTGGTGCAATCACATCGTTGGCACCCCAACGATCCGGACAAAGCGTTTCGCCTCGTTGTTTATACCGCGTACATCGAAGGACTGGAACAACCTGCCTGCTTCGGTCTTCCCGTCCGAGTAAAATTTAGGAGTCTTCAAGGCTACAGTGAATAGGCTCTTATTAAACTAATGCGCTTCACCATCATTGATTACATCTCTGCTTACTATCAGGTGGGATTCAAGTCAAGCACTAGTTTATAATATTTAAAAAAAAAAACTATAATTTAATATTGATTGATTTATTGATTTTTTTTTATTTTTTTATTTTTTCATTTGTTCTGTGTCTGGGTGTAATTTATCTATAATGTGTATATATTTAGAAATATATAAGTATGTTTATCAGCTATTTAGTACTCATAACACAAGCTCTCAAGCTTAACTTGGGACTAAATGGCGTTGTGTGAAAAGTTGTGGAATATTTATTTATTTTATTTTATTTAATATGCATGTTTTTAGAAATATATTAAGTATGTTTATCAGTTGTTTAGTACCCATAACACAAGTTCTGCTTAGCTTGGGACTAGATGGCGTTGTGTGAATAGTTGTTGAATATTGTATTATATTCGCTGGCAGTGACGTCCACATGCGCTCACACTGATTAACTCGTAGCAAAGCCATATGTATAAAACACTAGGAAGTGGCGAAGGGTGGGCTTTTTGGGGGACTGTCTTATGTAATTTCGACGTTCAAAAAGTGCTGATCTTCAGCCTAATTTGAATAAATGACTTTTGATTTTGATCATCTATCAGAAGTTCGTCACACTTTTCAATCTAATCGCCACACTGTTCTCACCTGTTGATCTCTTTATTAGATTTTGTGTCCACTCTTTTGGGATATTGCCATCTATTGCGTCTGACGTCTGACTCGGCGTACGTCATCTGGCTGCCAATCTGTCTGACGTAATGAGAGGAGTAGTCAGGGGGAACGGATGATTAAGTACAGCAAGTCCAAGATCATAAGCAAAAACTAATGTTCTAGTACTTATTGTACTCAAAACGGGATTACTGGCAACTATCAATCAATCAATCAATCAATCATTTATTATTTGGAAAACACAGGTGACAGAAGATACAGATCTTAAAAGTAAATACAGTGCGCTATGTTTTGTCTATGGTACGACATACAAATATGGGTAGTTTTAAAGTATACAGCAAAAAAAAAAAAACTAAAAATGTCAAAAGATTCATAAATATTAAAAAAATATCACCACCGAAATTACTTCACTAAAGTTACTTAGCTAAAGTTTATTCAATTTCAATGGGTATTTTGATACAAATTGTTGGAGATCTCCTTTTAAGCAAGGAACTGCTTGCATTAGGAGTCACAGCACTTTCACTTATTCTTTACTTTATGCAATAGGCTAGTAGACAATTTTTTAGTTTTTAGTCCCTCATCTAGATTACAAAAAAATATTCGACACATTTGTCTTTTTTCACGTACTTAGTCAAAAAATAACGGCGATAGATCGAGTCAAATTATTGCATGCTAATTGCTATACTGAATAATGACGTTACAAGCCCCTCTCCTCAACTTGAATGCGCTGAATCTAAGTAGCTTTAAATCAATTAAAAAAAAAAAAAATACTTGTGCATTATTTTTATTATCTAACTGTCAAACTGACTAATTATATTTTGATACTCATATTTTGTGAACTAGACTATTTAAAGTAATTTTTGACAATGTAAACATGCAAGACTAAAAAAAACAAATGTAAGTACTTACTTACTTAAATGAATTTTAGTAGATCAATACCAGTAAGTACTCGACTTATGTTCATTACAATATTTTAGGTTGCTTGCATTCCCACCAATCTGCCACAAATCTAAACTCCGGGTTGCTACTGAGAAATTCCAGATCGAAAATATCAATGTAATTTTTCCCGATCTAGGAATCGAACCCAAGACCACACATTCAGCAGCAGCGCTTGTGGCCACTATACCAACGAGGCTGTGTCAGTAATTTCCGTGAATGTTACTAATCGCTTCGTTTCATTTTCCTGAATTTACTGTAACAGCTAATTTTGAACTGTAAACATAGCTTTGACAATATAGCTAACTATGTATTTGTTTTACGTTTGAACGCGTTATTAAATTATACATGGCTAATGTCACCTTTATTTATAAACTTCTCGTTGTTTCTTTAACCAACTTACAAAATAGAAAGAGGTTCTCAACTCAGCTGTATTATTTTTATTTTTAGGGTTCCGTACCTGCAAAGGGTTAAACGGAACCCTTATGAGATCACTTTTTTCTCCGTTTGTCCCTTTATAACAGTAATGCGTGGAGGTGTCAAGTTAAAATTTAAACCATAAACTCAAGTTTGTGGTCCAACGAAGTTGTAAAAAAATCAAACCGTTAGTTTAAGAAAAACAAAAGTACCTACGCCCGTTTATTCAGCAAAAATCGCATATTTCGACACTCTCAAGGGAATCAAAATTCATAGGGTTCCTCCCCTGACTTAAAACTATGAAATTTGGCAAGTAACTTTTTTATAAACAACAAATACTTACAAGAAAAAATCTCAATAGGTATCAAATATTTGTATCTGCGCGATTCGATTCCTGAACTATTTATAATAATCCTACGGACGAAACCCTTGGTGGGTGAGTCCGACTCGCAATTGTCATGTTAAAGTCCTATGTAAGGGGGCGTGCCTATTGCCATAAAGCGGTAACAAATCTAAGACTTCGGGGCTGCTACTTTGCCCGACCTGGGGATCGAATTCGGAACCTCACGCTCAGCACTTGCGACCACTGGACCGACGAGGCAGTCAGTCGTTTGTATATTTTTCTTATCATCTTACTTGATCTTTCGCAGTTTTCTGCGGGATATAGATCTCTCTCAAGCTAAAGCAAGCCTCCGGTTTTCCCATCGAACCATAATCTTAAAATTTCATAACCAGTACCAAGTTCAAGGACATTCAATATCCAGGGCCGTAAAACTCAGCATTTTAGGCCCCGACAATGACTAGCATAAATATGGGGTGAAGAAAATAAGGTCACGTTACGCAAGAACCTCCTTATTACAAGGGCATAAGGTTCATAGTCGCCATCTTGTTTTGGTCGCCTTGCACAGTTGTCCATAGGCTTTATGGGTCCATCGGCTCTTGTCACTTTTATGATGTTAAGTCAGCGGTTTTAGATGAGCAGCACCTTAGAGTAAGGTTGGAATTCAAGAGTAAGAAGGTATGTTCTAGTAACTTGATTAGATTTTGGAATAACGTTAATCGGGAGTTAAGTGCATTGGACATATGTTCTGATGCACTTAATCCGCTATTTTCTTATTGTTTTTTTTTTTCAGTAGTGTGTACAAGTTTGTACGGTTGAGAGTTCTGATTGTTATTGTTGTTTGCGTGTTTTAAGGTGTAGGTTAATACTTTACAGTCTTTCTCAAGTTTGTGAGTTATCTTTTGGTTAAAGTCGAAGAGTTCTCGATAGGTGCCCACTCAAAATTTTTACATGCGTCAGTTGTATCCGTCTGAAGTAAGTGCACCTACTCTGAGCCTGAGTCAGGCTTCGTTTTTATGAGTAGGTACTTATAAATAACTCGGTTGTATAGGTAGGTAATAATATCGGTATCACGCGGCAACCTTGCGGGCGCGCGGCGGCGCGTGCATGTGCCGGCGCGGCGGCGTCCGTCCGCTATCGCTCCAGGATGATCGAAATCGTTGACATCGCGCCAGCGCCGCGGTGGAATGACCGCTCGACGTTAATTGTCGCGTCACCTTCGAGCAAGGGCGGCCTCGCGACGCGCGACGCCCTGCCCTCCCCCCCGCAGCCCCGCACGCGCCCGCGCACCCCCGCACGCGCCCGCGCACCCCCGCGCTCGCCGGGCCGCGGCCCTCGCGCGCGTCACGTTACCTATGACGGTCAGCCACCCGCGATCGTGTTTTGTTTCGCGTGTCCGCGCCACGTACTTGCGAGCTCGCGTCACCGCGGCAGACGGACGCGCGGACGCGGGACGCTAATAGACACCCGACCTACCTATACATAGATCTATGTATTCGCCAAATGAGTTATAGCGAAGAACGCGCCAAATCGCCGAACGCCTTCGAACATTTGGTTCGATTTAAACCCGACGGAAAATGGTTCGCAGAACGTAGGTATTGTCATCAGATGTTCTTGGAAGACGGAGAGCATCCGGAACAGCGAAGCGTCGCGAATTAATTATAATGTGTGATTTAGCTTGAGGACGTAACGAAGGAGTTATGGGCGTATTATTGCGCGCTAGAATTAAATAGAATTGCCGTTTGTCATATTATCCGACGCAGATCTTTAATCTACTTACATGATACCTATGAGGTACCTATTGCTACCTAAGTATGTAATTATGTGCATTTACTTGAATCACAAGTCAGTAGTTGTGTCTCAAGCGCCAACCTTCGAAAGGTTCCGATTCTAATGTCCACTTTCAAAAACTGCAAAAGACTGCAGGAAAGTTAATGAAAGCATCATCTATTACTTACATGTCTAAAGATAACGTTCATTAAAATAAGCTACTTCATTTCAAAGTGGACCCACACGTGTTCGGAAAAGTTGCGTGCACTAGGTAACTGGCCAGGTAACTCAAATCTGCGCAGTTCTTTTCTCAAAATACTGACTGTTCTGTACTTCTGACTGACCTACACTGGCCCAGACTGCTTTGCCGGAGGTCGTGGGTTCGATTCCCACCCAAAACAAATGCTTGTGTGACGACACACAAACGTCTGAGTGTAGTTTATCTGTAATATGAATGTATTTAGACATAGAAGTATGATTTATCAGTTGTCTAGTTAGTTTGTTCTCATAGCACAAGCTCTGCTTAGTTTGGATGACGTTATGTGTAATATTTATTAATTTATATTACCGAGGGCTCGCCCCCTTTTACATAGGACTTTAACATATCTGGCGAAATGTAAGTGTAGGTACTATAGGTACCTACAACTCTGCCTTACCCTTCGGGGATAATGGGCGTATTGCTATGTTATATTATTTTTAACAAATAAAACAAACATCCATATACTCATACAGAAACACACACACACACACACACAAACAAACACACTCACACAAACATACCATCACACACACGCATACACACAAGCATGCTTTATATCTAGGTTATTTAAATATTGTATATTGCTGTGGAAAAGCGGAGTCTCCTACTAACACAGGCATTAGCATTACATGCTTAAAAGGAGGCTCCAATCACTTACTAATGTAAATCTTTTAGTTGAAAAATAAAGATTTTGTATTTTTGTATTTTGTATCTTTAAATTAAGTACCTACTTAAGTACTTAGCCTAACAACAATAATTTTATTTGACATAAGTACTATAAATTTTACTATTAGTTACGCGGAAACCCACAGATGCGCATGTGCATACGTGCATCAGCTGCTTGCTGCGCGTGCGCAAGGGTTAATTGTAACAGTCGGCTGCGGGTTACGGCCTATTGTGACTTGTGTAAAGATGGCTACCTACCTTGTTACACATTGTTACTTTTTAAACTGACTTTTAAAAATGAGGAAGTTACAATACAACAAAATTATAATACGACTTATTTTTATCTGTACTTAAATTTTTACAAGTCTTTTTATTGACGGCCTTTTGCTTAGTGGCCGCAAGCGCTACTGCTGAGCGTAAGGACCTAGGTGCGATTTCTGGATTTGTTTAGTTGTTATTGGGCATTTCAATATGGACTTTTCCAATAGCAGCTTCGCTCGCCGACTAACACATAGGTACATGTGTCTTAAAAATAACAAAAATAACTAATATAGGTTTTTTTTTTGTTGATAGGGCACACCTCTGACTATCCTTAGAGGGATATAGGCGTGATCGTGATGTTAAGGTGTTTGTAACAGCAAAATTAAATTCTATCAGTGTTGTGTTGTGTTGTTGTGTGTGTGTGTTGTGTGTGTGTGTATTGTGTGTGTGTATCAGTGTGTTGATAGAATGTAATTTTGCTTCTGGACTATCGTTTTAAACGAATTTAGTTTCAAAAGATTTGAAGAAGACCACATATTTTGTTCTAAAGCGGTTTATGAGCCACAATTTACTGGGCATAGGCACATACCTGAAGTAATTTCGCCCATCCAATAACAACATATTCAGCCCAATCTCGACGCTACATTCTAAGTCACCGGTGCAGAGGGGGGCAATTATCAAGCGATAAATCGAACGGTCTCCGTCCTGTTACGCCACATGGCGACAGTCTTTTGTTATCTATAGTATGACGTCCCGAAACGATTAACGTGGCTGATAGGGCTGTTTGTGTGAGCTTGTAACAAAAGGTGGCTACAAATCTTGAGATATATCGCAGGTTCTGCAGGTTCTTGTGCGGTTAATAAGTAATCTAAGTTATTTTGTAAGTTGGCTTGCATGATTTCAATGAGATTGTTAAGTTTTAGGCCGTCATATAAATTGTTGGCGCCTCTTGTAGTTTGTTTTGCTAAGTAAAATGTAAAGTTTAGACTAATAAGTATAGGTGCTATGTTGGTTTAATCAAAGACATTCAATACCTATAGACCGGACATCACGAACAAAATTTTCGTCCGAAAAAGTGTGTCCTGCTGGATACAAGTCTATGAGTTTCTTGTAGTACGCTCCGCTGCCGCTCCAATATTCATATATTATTCTAGATGGCGTTACTGAGACATGGGATCAAAGTTTTTCTATGACATTTCTTTGACATGCCCGCTCTATAGTATTTTAAATCTCTTTGGGTTTAATGAAAAATCATTTACCTACCTAATTAGTTACGCGCTCTTGGTAGGTACTTTGAAATCTTTGTCTCTTTAAATCTTTTCGTACAGAGAAGATATTTCAATTAACGACTCTGTTTAGCTAAAGATTCTGTTCTACCAATGTAGGTATTTGATATTAACTTAAATTAAATAAATCAATAAATTAAGAGTTACTGTAATCACAAAAAAATAGCAGTCATATTAGGTAGGTATACTTAATGTTATTCCCAGCATATTTGGGTTTTATTTCTAGACCCCTAGAACCTCGATTGAAAAGAATCTAGGTACCTACCTAAGATATAAACCTACTGTGACACACGCCGTTTATTTTCCGAATCATATTGTCGCCTGTAACTGCGAAAACAAAATAGGTAATCATAGAAATAAATCAAACCAAAACTGTGCCATAAACCTAGGCTAATTTCAAGGCAACCAGTCAAAACAGTCTGCTAAGAACTGGGTCACTTACAGTAAACAATAACTTATGAAATGCGACAAATAGTTTTAATTTGTCTTGAAGCTACATCTGCTGCCATCTGTCGGCGCGCGCGCGAACTAAATTTATAGAACATTCGGGTGATTTATAGTTTGAAAGTTTTCGCGGAAAATTGTTGAGTTCTTTTCATTTTTCTTTTACATTTTGTAGATTATTATATTTTATGATGTTCTTTGTTTGATTTCGGTTAGTTAAGAGTTTCCCCTTTTGTAATCATCATGTAGGTAAGTATCAATAATCATCAATCAACCATTGTAGGTATAGGTACCTATACCTACCTACCTACTAAGTTAATAATAATAACTTTAGTAGTTAGGTACCTCAGTAAGTACCTACATTGTTTTATGGGAATGGTGCGAAGTGTGGTGCTATCCTGAAATTATGAAGATGATCCAGGTAAGTACTCAACTTTATAGGCATTTAGGTAGGTACCTGCCTACACTTTAATTTATTTTGGACGGTATGAACTAAATATACCTATTACAGTTGGGTACTGGGCAGGTACCTATAAGTTTTTTTTTTACAAAGGTGTTTTAAAACATCTCCAAAAGTTTTCAATAGCAAATCTTTAAAACTTCACTCATTTTAAATCATACGAGAAAGTGACACAATACGTAGGTAGGTACCTATTGTCAATTTTCACATCTAAATCCAACAAAATACAATCATCGATAGAATAGAATAGTACCTACTTATACTCTTTATTGTATGTACACCATAAAAACTAACAAATTTTATCATTCTTACCTAGTTATATTAGGTATAACCACAGTCTTTTAATATTTATACTGTGGTAGAAACGTGTTCTGCTATTGCTGTTTTGCCACCGCCCCGCCCTTCAAAACAACACGTCTAATTTACGTAAGGTTCTAACTCTTTTGATTTAGTAGCTGCTGTTTCTTTTCTTCCAGTACAAAATTAATTGCGTTGCCTATAACATCAATTTAATCTTTAAAACCGACCGAAACCCCAGTTACATACCATACAAATAATTCCATTCCAACTCGACATCTTACTCAACTCGGTTGTAAACAACAAAAAATAAACATAAACAACATCAAAAATAAACAATAAAACATGATGAAATAACATGAATCGAATAATTTCGCTGTGTTGTTAGCGAAACTCGGTTGTTTTGATAACAATCGTTCGCGCGCCCTTTCGTTTTCATTCATGCTCGATGCCCAACTAAAACAAACTTTATTTCAATTTATAAATGTGTGTCTTACGACGACTGTTGGAGTGCGCATGTGTGCGTTTGTGGGCAAAGATTAATAGAGATGAATAGAGATTTATATTATGCCTATTCTTTGTTTTTGAATGAAATACTTTGATAGATAGGAATGGATGTGATATTTTGAAGAGTGATTTGCAAATAAGTATTTGGTTGCGTTTTTCATTGGTCGTACAACTTTTGATTAGACAGATTCTAATTTGACAATAATTCTAGAAATATAGATTCATTTTTAAAATAGGGATCGGTAGTAAATTTTGAAATGACAGTTCTTAAGCACAAAAGCACTGCTGTGTGCACAAAACCTCCATCTTACGCGATCTTGTGCTTTGACATGATTATTAAAGAAATGTGCTTGAGTGATCATCAACTTTAGATATTGAATAAGTAAGGTATTTTATAGAATACAATACTACTAGAATATTATAGATAGAATACTATATTCTACAAAATAACTGCCCAGGCCAATTTCGTTCCGCCTCGGAATCAATTTATGTCGTGTAAAAATGGACCGGGAAGACATTTGTCACCTGTCATGTCATCAAAGATGGCGCTGCATTTAAAAATGTTTCGTCAAGTTTTCTTAATTTTTCTAAGGATCCGTTCAATTTTCTTATATTTTTCTTTCATAAGATCCTTCTCCTGACAATAACAAACAAAACGAAAGAAGAATTAGCGAAATTGGTCCAGCCGTTCCGGCGTGACGTCGATGATGAGATTGATAGGCAAGTAGGTGTTTTTATCGAAACAGTTATTGTCTCCGTCTCTATCTTCGTGTGGCTAGTGATTTACCTGGTGCCAGAGTTATTATGCTGCCCATGGGCTTCTGGCTACACTGACATGTGACTGACACCATTATGCTGAAAACTGAAAATGACTGACTCAATACCTACAGAAGGTAAACCTATATTATAAGTAGTACCACAGCTCCATGAAAACCTCTGTCATAAAAAAAAAACTTAATCTTTGCCGCGTCACAGTTGCAAACACATAAATATGTAGGAGGTATCGCCGCAGATAAACTTGTAAAAAGTTATGAATGAAACCGAGAGTGCCCCGTAGTAGAGTTGTAGACTGTCCCCCCTCCCGGACCCCGCCGCTTGTGTTCCCCCGCTTGCCGCCCCCGCAGCACCCTACCACCCCGCGAACTCCCGCGCGCCGATTTGTTTTACGCATTTAGTTTTATTTTGTTTTGACTTATTTTGTACGCTCTTGTACTATCGTGTAATGGAGTGTCCGCTGAGAAATTGCTTGAGTATTATTTTGTTGTTTTAAGCATGGCGGTGCGTTCTGCGTTTAGTTAGACTTTGTTTTATGGTTGTTTTGAATGAATTTTATTGTGAATAAGTTGTAAAAACAAAATTGTACCCAGTAATATTTGTGGACCGGCTGGTCGATTCTGTAAAATTTGCTTATGAAATTTTGGGTAAAATGAGCGATGCTGTAAGCAACTTGTCTGATTTTATGCGGAGTTTTTTGTACAGAATAGCGCTGCAGCTCTTTCCTCATGAATGAATGAGAATCATTTGCTAGAATATTCTACAACTAAGAAATAATTATTTTCTCTAACTAAATACGTCAATATTTTCCTCTTATAGGCTAAAATTGAACAAGTAAACCCTTTGAATATTCGACATGACTATAGGCCAGGGCATAGTGTACACGTAGGTAGGTATATAAGACTGGTACACACTTGGCTTAGCGTTTGTCTGAGCAGGACACGTGGGGCGCGGCAACTAGGCCAGTGCTTTGCCAACTAAGCCTACATACGGTGTTTACGGCTACCTACATGCCACCTAACCAACCTAGAATGACGGCTATCTACATGCTACATAACCACCTACCTATGTTATCAGTTTAGTAGATTGGTTGTAATATCAAAATATCGGGAAAAATATTAAATCATCTAATAAATAAACAAAAAACTAAAAATTGCAGAATAAAAACTTCAACAAAAAATTGCAACCGACTTCATAAAAAAACACTGACTCTAGTTTCGGAAGTCTGTGGCCAATAATTAATTGTTTTATATGTAAGTATTAAGTTATTTCCCACAAATGTTAGTGTTTTTTATGAAGTCGTTTGTATTTTTCTGTTATGATTTTTTTATTTCGCTATTTTTAGTTTTTAATTAAATGTACCGAGACTCCTCCGCACGTACCTACCTGTATCTATAATTCTTTTCGATACCAAATTCTAAACAAAGATCACATAGGTACTTACCTACCTAATACAGTTCCACACACAAGGTATACGTGAACAGGTGTGTCTCTCAGCTTGCTTTGTGTTCGTTTGAAGACCAGACAGTTGCCAACATGCTGACGGGCGTCGGCTAAGCCTGCGTTGACACAAGAAGGGCTGTTTGAGCTTGTGTCATGATGGCGCCGTGGGTATTATTTCTATTTCCAAAAGATTTTCAGACAAGTTCACTAAAAAACTGCCTCGTTGCTCTAGTGTTCGTGGTCGCTACTGATGAGCATAAGGTCCCGGGTTCGATTCCTAGGTCGGGCAAAGTGTTATTGAGTTTTTCCATCTGTAATTTCTCAGTAGCACAAATCCAGACTCCTGACGTCTGGATTTGTGCCCTATTGATGGCAATAGGCTCGCCCCCTATTACATGGGGTTTCGACGGACCCGTGAGGCTGAGATTATTAAGCCGCAAGCTCCTCGGAATTCATTCACGTATGTACATGAGAATATTGAAACTGTACATACATAGTTTTATTGGACAATAACAAGCAGTAGAGACGTTTGGAAGTAGGTATTAATAATAGGATAGTCTTTCGCATACCATTCATAATATAAAGTTTGAGTACCTACACTTAAACATATACAGGGTTATTTATAAAACACCAACAACCTCGCAGGAGTAGGTATGTTACTATAACATCATAAACAACAACATTTGTTCTAAGACTTTTCCGAAAATAGACAAAAAAAAAACAACTGGAACGTATGGAGATACATAATCCGAACAGTCTATCGAGTTTTGTATGAAAAATCTTTATTTTCTGTCTGTTTTCGAAAAAGTCGTAGAACAAATGTTGTTGTTTATGATGTTAGTAATCTACTCCTGCGAAATTGTTGGTGTTTTACAAATAACCCTGTATAGTTAGGATAAGGGCCACTCCTTGAACATGTTTCCTTTAGTCAGAGAAGGTAGTTTTACTAATAACACACTATAGTTCAAGGGCTTTACATATTCGCTCTTGGCCACTCTATAACCTTGTCAACGCTTGCTAATTGTAATTTTCACAGCCTAATGAGGTTTTTTAATTGGCTAGTGCAGTCTCTTTTGATATGATAATGTATTTGAAAAAATAAAACCGACTTCAAAAAAAACACTAAACGGTGTAAAATAACTCTAAATTCGGAAGTCTGTGGCTTTGGTGGGTTTGTCTTACTCATAATGGGCCACCGACTTCCGAATTTAGAGTTATTTTACACCGTTTAGTGTTTTTTTTGAAGTCGGTTTTATTTTTTGCAAAAAAGTTTTTTATTTTTCCATTTTTAGTTGTTACCTTATAAATATTTGCCATGAATTTATTTTATATTGTTAATTGTTAACAATACATTTCATCATAATAGGGTTTTCCACTAATCCTTATTATATTAAAATTAAAATACCTAACTGACGAAATCTAGGTATATCGTACCCTCCTGCGTACCCCTCAGAGCATACAGGCGTAATGATACGTCATTATGTTGTATAAACAATAAACATCCAAGCGATTCCAGCAATCACGACAGATTTGCTGTTTATTTTTGAAGAGTTCCGTTGTATATCTCCGAAGATCAGCACCAGATCTTCACCAAATTAAAATGGGACCACCTCAGGAGTATACTCTTTCAAATAAAAAAAGAATTTTGAGAATCGGTCCACAAATAGCGGAGAAATCAGGTAACATACATAAAAAAAAAAAAAAAAAAAAAAAAAAAAAATACATACACACGAACATAGAACCTCCTCCTTTTTTGGTCGGTTAAAAATGAATGTTTGTCTGTATCTTCTATGCATTTGATCATGTAGGATCTTTGGCAAAGTTGTTATGCATGAGCCAAAGCAGGTTTGTGAGTTGGTACGACTAATTTTCAAATTTATTTTCAGTAGTTGGTGGCGTAGCAACGCGCGCAGGTTATTGTTAGTAGGTACTTATATTTTAAATTAAAGATGAGTAATCTGATCTTCTTATCGCGTGGTTAGTAACTAACCAACTGATTAGCGGAAGTAGTAGCTGATTATGCACTAACACCCTTATTATTGAACTTACAGTACGATTCCTTTCCGTACAAGCGCGGATCCCCACCGTTGCGGTCAGACATAACAAAATTAGAAAGAAAGAAAGAAAAAAAGAAGAAAGAAAAATATTTATTTGACATCAGACATTAAAAACACACATACACACAATAATTATGAAAAAATAGAAAATATTATAAAATAGTAGGTACACATTGTGTGCTGTGTGCCTCACGGCTGCGCCAAAAAGGTCCATTTCAGCATTCATGCCAGACAGGTGATGCTGTCTGACGCTGGTCTTCCAATGAACCTTGAGGGGTACCCAGTAACGGAAAGAGATAAATAAATAGAAAACGAGTTAGTAAATCAGTTAAATGTGTGTGTGTGTGTGTAATTAAATGATCGTGCTCTTCACAAAAACATTTGGCTTGGTTGGGAATTCAATTCACGACCTCCGGCATAGCAGTCAGGGCCACTAGCCACTAGACCAACAGGCCAGTCAAAGTAGTACTTTATGTATCTTTATACTAATCGATTAAATTATCTCCTACTACTACTAACAACTTCAAATACTACTACCCAATGATATTATAAGTAAAAGGTGTAGATAGGTTATAAGCGACACGTTAAAATGAGGCCAACTAGCCACACTTGACCTCAGTGTCGCGTCGCGCCGTCAACGGACGCGTGCGTGCGTAGTGTGCCGTTTTTGAAGATCGAATGTTGAGGTAACCTATCTACACCTTTTTACTTATAATATCATTGCTATTACCTACTCTAGTATTGTATGTGACATAGAGACACGCAGCGCAGTAGTTTAGGTTAAAATTGTATATTTCAAAATCAATGCATTTCATTAAGGTAGTTAGGTTAGAAAGTTAGGTTAGCTATAGGATAGGTGTGGTAAGTTAGGTTAGGTTATACATATGTATATGTTGTCATTCTTATTGTATCTATCTACCACGAAAGGTTTAAAGAGCACTTTAGAAACTCGCTAAATAAAAGTAGTAGTAGTTATTATTGTTTTGGATCTATTTATTGCTTGTCACCTTATTAAAAGTATGTATTGTATATGTCTAAAATATAAAATTATAGTGTCTGCAGTGTTTGTTAAAAACTCCTCTGAAACGGCTTGACCGATTATTATAATGTTTTTTATGTATATTCAGTAAGTCTGAGAATAGGTCGGAGGTAGGTAAATATATTATTATGGAGTCCTAATCAGAGGAAATAGGTCACTAATTTCAAAGTCGTATGTGCTTCTAGGCCAACTGGGCTGTCGCCCAGGATGTCAAAGTCCATAGAGGTGCCCTTCTCCAAACCCATCTGTTATGGAGACCTAAACATTTTCAAGCTCGCTAAACATTCTTTTTCGACTGGCCTGTTGGTTTAGTAGTTAGTGGTTGGTTTAGTTTTCACTGCTGTGCCGGAGGTCGTGGGTTCGATTCCAGTTCCTACCCAGGACAAATGTTTGTGTGATCAGCACGATCATTTGTTCTGTGTCTGGATGTAATTTATCTATAATATGTTTGTATTTTGAAATATATAAGTATGTTTATCAATTGTTTAGTACCAAAACCCAAGCACTCAAGCTTAACTTGGGGCTAAATGGCGTTGGATGAAAGTTGAGGAACATTTATTTATTTTCAGTTACTGTTGACTCGTGGATGCACTTTAACTTTTTTCTAGGTTAGACTCAGATTCCTTTATTAGCTCAAACATGAGTTTACGTTCAATTAAACATTTGAAAAAGTGCATGCAAGGTGCTACAGGTGGAATTGTTGAAGTTTCGATATTTTATATCGTGTTTATTCAGGCTTTCAGTTCTTATTGTGAAGTATCTACAGTGGCGATCCTCCCATGTAAAAAAATAATAAGTACATTTTGAATTTATAAATACCTAGCAGACGTCCCGTGGTAGCACCCGCGTCGGTCCCGTACCTGTGGGAATACAGGGATAAAAAGTAGCCTATGTGTTAGACCAGGGTGTCAGCTAACTCCATACCAAATTTTATTAAAATGCATTCAGTAGATAGTTTTTACGTGAAAGAGTGACAAACATCCATCCATCCATCTTTCCATACTCCCAAACTTTCTAATGTAATATGTACAGAAAAATTCAGTGCCTTAATCTTGTGGCGCTAAAAACATTTCCTTTGTATGATTGCAATGTATTGATCGTAGGTCGAATACTGTCTTAGTCAAACTCTCGCTTGCCAAAGTTTTGAGTGGCCGTGGGCCCCGACCACAACCTTTTTTGAGGTCTGGATCCGCGCCTGTCTCCGTATTGAAAAAATATTTTTTGACTAAGGACTTTGTTTGGTATAACTTTACTTTTAGCCTCGCTCACAACCTCGTGGTTGTGGTTCTAAATCGGGCAAGTATCAATTTGACTTTTCAATTCATATGTACTTTCTAGAATATCTTGGATATCATTGACATCGGTGAAGGAAAACGTCGCAGTCGTGAGAAAACCTGGACTTATAGTTAATATAATTTTGAAATCGCCAATCTGCCTTGAGCAAGCGTGGAAATCAATGCTCGTACCCTCTCTGTATGAGAAGAGACCTTTGCCCTGCAGTGAAACAGTAACAAGGCTGATAATATTAACAAGGGGGTTAAAGTCAGTACAGAGGCAAGCTAGCACATCAAGCTACTATTGGTAAGATCTGACAGTTCGGGATAGCTAGATTGTCAAGTAAATGATTTTCTTTCTTTTATTGGCTTGCACATACTATGAGTTCCGTACATGTTTCTGGACCCCCCGTCCCAGTATTGAAATTTTACGTTAGTTCATTCCGCATTTTGAAGTTTATTTCTGATGTTATTTTTGCTTAGACTAGTTAGATAGCGACTGCAGTGGCCTGCTTTTTAACCGACCACTCCAGACAGATGATAATGCTTTTCGGGTATTTGTATGACACACCCGGTAGCTCAAACGGCTTGGTGGTTTTAAGAAATTAAATTTATCATAAGTTTTATCTTAGATAGATAGATAGATAAACAATTTATTTAGTACACACAAAAGACACAGACAAACACACAATACAAAATCAAAAGTGATTTAAAACAATGAACGATGAATGATAGTGTGTGGTGTGCGTCTCAAGGCTGCACCAAATGGGAGTCCAGCTCAGCAGTTTAGAAGCCTTCAAATAAAGAATTGTACAAAGCTGTGTAGATAGTACATAGAGCTTGTTCAGTTGTCTCACAAAAACATATTTCACTGAAACGTCCTCACATCTGCAAGTTGGATTAAAATTCGTTCAAACCCCCAGAAAAACGTACAGCACAGACAGACAGACAGACGTTAAATCCCTGTTGCTATCTAGTGAAGGCTTTGGGCAAGGTTTTGTTTTTCATACACTTTTCTGAAAAAATCTCTCGCAAAATTTTCGCTGAACTCAAGGCACCATTTTTGCTTTTAACATTTTTACTTCCCTTACTGGGTACGTAGTATTTACGTGCTAGGTAAGTACTAACTACGTTCGTGCATTACCAGGCGAGCATATCACCTTAATACCTGAGACGATACGTGGTATCGGAACATGATATAGTTAACGTTATGTAAGTCCTTTATGTCTCACGGTGCGCCTCCGTCCATTTCCATGACGTTGCAGCTGCCAGCCGCAGGATTGGGAAGCGGTTATGTTGATGAGAGGAGCGGGAGAGGTAGCGTAAACGTGTGCGATTCAGAAAAAATGTGGTCAGCGAGCTGAGCATTAATTTTTAGTGTGACGTGAAGGTCAGTCTGCCAAATCATTTGTTTCTGTTAGGCAATTTTGAATGTTAAACTCGATGAGACTTTTAGTGAAAGAAGGGACTTTAATAAGAAAATGATTAATTTAGATAGAAAAGACTCGTCAATTTCTTTTCCTCATGGTTTTCTCAAGTTTAAAAATAACATGAAAATCAACCGTTAAAAATTACCATGGAAGAAACGGAGTGCTGCACGCGTAGCATGATCACCGAAGAAACGGTCTTTGTCGTGTCTCGGAAGAAAATAAATTTTATTAAGTGTTTATGCTACGCAGGCAGGTGTATTGAAAGAAATTTGACAGATTGAGGTTCCTGTCTATATAATCTGTCACTTTGCCGATTCGTCTGTAGACAAAGGCCGTTTCTTCGGTGTTCAATGTGTTCATGCTACGCATGCTGTTACATATTAGTTCTATTGGTATGCACTGGAGATTTTTGACACATGTGAAGTGATTGCTATTATTGAACTACCACCTCCAATTTTTCTCCTTTAAATATAGCTTTTGGAAGGGGCAACTGGAATCACTTTTTTGTATAACTTGTCAAAGAACAGATCGTTGCTCTATTTTGACGTTCAAAAGTGCCTTTTAAATGGTCTAAGTAATTGAAATTTTATAAATGATTTGACTTTGACACGACCTCTAGATCGCCAGGCCTTGGCCATTGGGCTAATGCTGCTTTTTTCACGTTTGCCAACAATAATACAGAAACTTAAAAGCAGTGGGTGAAAGACCGTTTCATTATTTATTTATTGATTTATTTCCTCACTCGCATCACTCCCTCTCATAAACACTCGGATTATTTCTCATTCTCATTTTATTTTTTTCAGCGTAAACACAGTAATACTATATTTATTTTCTTTATTTTATATTATTTTCTCGGTTTATTGATTATGAATCTCCCATCTCCATAATTACAGACAGCCTGTTGTAAACTTGTAAAATTGCGTTTTTAATCAATTAGTGTGCAAGACGCTGACGACTGTGATGCAGTTCATACTAGTACCTATAAGTAGTCGTCAACGTTATCTCTTACAAATATGTATTCTTTGTCATTATTTTGTACTTTACTTATAAGAGAGAACCGTAATTTAGAAGTGCTTAAATAAACTATTCTAAGTATTCTATGCTATTTAATAGTTTAAGCTCTCTAACGTACAGAGGCGTACTTAACGCCATATGAATTTTCTACCGTTAGTTCATATAGAAATAAACAATGGTGGGTGCATACCTACGTACTAATCGGGAATTGCTTGTGTATTTATATTTATACATATTTATTAAGTAGTGTGTTAATTAGCATTATTTTATTACTAGTTTATATTTTATTTTTGTGTTCATGAAAGTATATTTATGTAGGTATGTAAGAATGTATATGAAGGTTATTTCATATTTTTGAGTTTATATTTTTTATAGCTATTTATGAAATATAGGGTGACTGGTAATTAGTGACCGATACTTAAACCCATGTTAGTACTCATGAATACGAATAACTTTCCCAAAGTAACTTTTTTTTATATTCATTAACTTTCAATTAGTTCAATTACGTCAGTACTGCATAACGGGAGCAGTGTGGGTAGCGGGGGAGCGTGTGACGCTACTACTACTAGTAGATTTTGCCCTTCCCGAGGTCTGACTATCAGCTGATAGATCGTGCCGATTCGAGCCTACTGTGATCGAAAACAGGCGTGCGCGCGGGAAATTCAAACAGCGTTTTTGTTATTTTGTTGTGTTATAAGTTTATGTGTATAAAAAAAAGTTTAATTGGGAAAGTTTATTGAAATCATGAATACAATCTCGTGTTTAAGTATCGGTCACTAATTACCAATCACCCTATTTAAGTAGGTAAATGTAATTGCTTGTGATAGATAAAGAGAGCTACATCTGCCAACAAACTGTTTTGCAGTTTGTTGGAGGTAATCATTATATTGTTGTCTGTGTTGCCTAGGTGAATAAACTATTTTTCATTTCATTTTTTCATTTTATAATTTTCATTTTTAGTATTAGAAAAAAAATATCATCAACATTCATTACAATATAACCATTAAACCACAAGGGTGGCAGTGTGAAAGTGAGCGGATGTATAGTAAATCACCTTTTTGTTCAGTAGCCGTGACCATCCGCTTCCATGCGAACTCACCTGTTTGGAATGTGGTCATGGTGACCGGCTCATTAGATAATATGGGGGCCGACATGTGCCTAAATAAAATTTTGTTAATACTTTAGTACCTTCTTACCTATTCAATCAATATACATATAGAGAGGCACAAGCATATTGAGCTTACATGGAGGTTTAACAAGACTTCAGTTACTAGGAAGTGCAACCCACATTGCTAGTAAGCTTTTTTTTTAAAAAAATAGTAGGTATGTTGTACATCTTTCATACAAATAAATTAAATGTGATTGTCTTGTTTTAATGTAAATAACTGATTTTTATTAAATGCATGCTGGCATGAAAATATAGAAAATATACCTACGGTACAAAACCATAATTATTATAAGTCTTGGTATGTCTGTCTGTCTGTCTATTTGTTTGATCTAATTTCTGAAACGTCTGAACCGATTTTGACGATACTTTCACTGTTGGATATCTGATATTATAAAGAGTAGGTACCTTACATTAGGTTACTTTTTTTTAGAAAAATATTAGGGTTACGTGCAACAAACTAAATTATTGAGTTCAGTCAGATCTCCGTGCGTCGTACTACTTTTACGAACGGATTCGTCCCTGGCGGTCCAAGTAGTCAGAATCTTGAGGTTCCAAGTCTGATAACCGCGTTACCCAGCAAAAGCAGTGTCGTGGAGGACAAATAGGGCGCCGGTCTGTCCGGTTAGACTGGAGCGCCTACGTAAGGGATGAGGCTCGGCTGAAGATGGTGAATTTCCTTTAGGTACCAAAATATTCAGCATCTCCCAAGCAACGCACTAAGGTAGCTACCTGAAATCGTCATCACAGGAGGTCGTATTCTAAGCCCGGCCATGCACGAGCCGTTCGCGTATAACCTATGTACCTTACGAACGTATATAAATCCTTATATACGCCGCACGTAGCCATCATGCGAGTACCAACACGCTGTATATAACCGTTATATGTTTCTGTTTTAGCTTGAGATGCCGATGAAAATTTGTATGTGTGTTTCGAGCTAGAATATAGTTTACTGTTGTTTGGTATTCAATTACCTTAGCTTCTTAAACATCTAACTAAAATCTATGAAAAATAATAATAAACCTTTCACACAACGCCATCTAGTTTCATACTAACCAGAGCTTGTGTTATGGGTACTAAACAGCTGATAAACATACTATATATTTCTAAATACAAACATGTTATAGGTTAATTACACCCAGACACAGAATAAATGGTCGTGCACATCACACAAACATTTGTCCTGCACGCGTAGCATGATCACCGAAGAAACGGTCTTTGTCGTGTCTCGGAAGAAAAGAAATTAAGTGTTCATGCTACGCAGGCAGGTGTATTGAAAGAAATTTGACAGATTGAGGTTCCTGTCTATATAATCTGTCACTTTGCCGATTCGTCTGTAGACAAAGGCCGTTTCTTCGGTGTTCAATGTGTTCATGCTACGCATGCTGGGTGGGAATCGAACCCACGACCTCCGGCATAGCAGTCAGGGTTACTAACTACTAGACCAACAGGCCAGTCAATGTGGAGATGGCAACTATTTTTTTTATTTAACCTTGTCTATAGAGATAATGATTTTGGTGGAATTAAGGTCGTTACTATGTACAGGCGCCAGCAAATCAAGCTACCCCAAAATAACAAATTTTCCCAGTTGAACATGAACCTTATTATGTTCGCAATAAAGTTGAAAAGCTGTCGAAAGTAATGTGACACATTGGGGTAGGTTGATGTGTAAAGGGATATGCCCATTTGCTGAGGAACCTTTGGCCAAGTGATGCACATGGAAGAAACAAATGGTACTTAGTCATTAGGATTGACATCACAGATCAAGGAACAAAAGCTGTTTTGCACATAAAACTTGGTGGGACTTTTTTATTAAGAATTGTAATTCCTATTTTTGATAGTACTGACTACCGAACCGAAATATTAGAATGTAATAAACAATTGAGTGTCATGAAAATCTGCTTCTGATACCTTTGTAGTCATCCCAAGTTGGCAATAGCAATATTTAAGTTACAGAATTAGTATATTTTTAGTATTTATTACATAGATGGGAAAAACATGGCCAGAAATGGGCATTGCCCTTTGAGTGTTTGTGGGTAAAATGTTTTGATAGGTACTTCATGTATTTATCCTATTGTTTTATTTTTGTTTCAGGTAAGTTAAGCTGCTTGTGGTCTATTAAAAATAATAGCACGATCGATTTTCTGGCAACGTTTGTCGAGGTCAGTCCGTGGTTACCATCCGTCATAAATAACAAATCCTTTCCGTACTTCAAAAAACGATAAACGATGAACTAAGATGGCCGCAAAATTCCCACAAAAATCTCTCCATAGATTCTTATTTTAACATAGAAATTACCATTCAGTTGTCACAATGGGAAATGCCTATTTCTGGTCATGTTTTTTCCATATCTATACATATATGTAATAGAAAAAAAAAATAAACTAATTTAGTAACTTAAATATTGCTATTACCAATTTGTAATGAGTACAAAGGTACGGTAGGTATATTTTCGTAATCTACTTAACATAAGTGCATAAACTAACGCCTTTTTTCCATGAGGGTAGGCAGAAACTACATGTGCTACGATTCTTACATACTTCTTTTGCTTCGCTTACATTCATACATGTTGTCATACACACACGCCGGTACCACGCACCTGACCTTTCTGAAGAACCTCACCAATAAGGCCATGTATGTCCTTCTAGGGCGTTCGCTACCGGCGTTTCTTAGTATAATATTTAGAAATTAAATCTTGTAACGTATGCCAAAAAATGCATTCTTTGTAAACTGGTTGAGAGAATAATAGCTCCGAGTCTGGGTCCGAGTCACTAGCTATGAGGTTGAGAGTGCGAAGCACACACACATCTGCATAAATTCACATTTCTAATATTGTTAGGGTTACAACTATTAGTACGAATCTAAGCTCGTTATCTCTAAACAATCGCAGAAGCCATGCCCAAACTCCTAACAATACGTCACATCTATCCAGACCAACCATTCCCCACTAAGGTTATTTAAGTTACTAAACTAGTGACATCCGAGTCACCCGTTCTAGTTAACGGGAGTTAGTATCTTCCGAGCGATAATCCTGAAAATATAACGATCTAATTTCCCTGCTAGGCGTGTAGAGAACCGGTGGATATAATTCTCTGTCGGGTGGCCACTCAGAAAATGAGCTGAGTCGCGGGTCCGCGTCTACCGAACAGAGCCCGTAGGTTACGTTGCTTACATACAGGCGGGAAGGATGTTAAGTCACATGGATGTTAAGATAAAAAAGAAAATAAGAAAGAAAAACATTTACTTGGACACGCACAGTTAGATAATATTAGGTTTAAAGAATCTTTATTTCTCATTAGAACATTATAGGTGCAGTTCACTTTGATGAGATTTAACTTTGAACTTAAATTAACCGTCGCCGCGTCCTCTAATGACGACGCATGCAGATGTACTTAAAATATAATATATTAAATCTATAACAACAACGTACCTACGAAAATAACAAAGTAAAAAAGTAGGTTACATATAAAACAATTTAGTACAGCTGGCCAATTTGACACCAAGGTACCCTCATATTTGATTAATACACTAACTTTGTGAGGAACACGAACACCCAATACAAAGATCTGGGAAGAAAGAAGAACCAGAATAGTTTTGCTTTAACATAATTAAAACATTAAATCATTATGTAGTTTGTAGTTTTTATTCAATGTAAGTACATCGTATTCACATATTAATGTATTTATTATTAAAAGAGTATGTATGGAGTTTCTTGCATTCTTCTCCATTCAAAACTACCTTTTGGAAGGGGCAACTAGAATCACTTTATTTTAATAAACTTGAAAGTTTGATGTTCAAAAATGCCTTTTTAACGGCCCAATTGAAATGAATGATTTGACTTTGAAGGCACTAGGACTTCGCTGAGCACGACAACTAAAAAGTCCCTGTCTTCCTAACTCCATGACATTGTGTCAGTCTAGCAAGCGAGGCGATATTTTAGCTGCGTCGTCACGCGAGCTCTCGCCTTGAGACTGCGGCGAAATAGACCTCAGTGTAATAAGCTCCACCTATCTACCAAGCTATAGATAAAACCATTATGCGATATATTACTACTGGACCTCAAGGTCCGAGTTGAGCTCACGATTACAAACAAATGCTTGCATTGACAGATCTGGTCCCCTTATAATCTGGGTGGTTCTTTCCTCAAAAGTCCATTTCAGACACTAATCTGTATGGTTCTTATATGATTTGACCAAGATAATGTCTGGACTTTAAAAGGGACCTCTGAGTTTCCTTCGGTGTTTCTTCTCAGAGAAGTTAAATAGTGAATCACATCTACTAGTTAAAAAATGACGTGGAAGTGTTTATAAAAACCTATTTACAGGTATAAATAATTTTTTATCATTACGAGTATTTTAAACGTGGGACGACAATAAAAGAGTAACTTACTAGTTGAAGAAGAAGTTAATGTCCTGTCGGACACAAGTCTATGAGTTTTTTTTAGTACGCTCCGCTGCCGCGCCAATATTCATATATTATTCTAGATGGCGTTACTGAGACATGAGATCAAAGCTTCTCTATGACATTTCCCCGCATGTCCTCTCTACATAGTCTTTTAAATCTCTTTGGTTAGTACACACCAATATGATAATGCCTCATTGGTTTATTTGGTGGCCAGTAACTGATTGGAATGTGATCTTGGATTTCCCGTGTTAGACAGTGTCAAAAGGCGTTTCCAGCTAGAACTTTCAAGCAACAGTCTTGAGTCTGGATTAGTGCCCAATAAATGGCAAGGCAGCTTAGAGTAATAACTCATAGAAGCCATATTGCAAAACACGGGCGAAATCGAGTGTACACTTTATTATCATTGTCGAGCCGAATGTGATCAGACGGAACGTGACTTTTAGTACCTACTGACACGACCCGCTTATCAGACAAGTCAATTTTGGCTCATTATAAATTATTAGTAGCCTCACTTTTTGCACTCGTGCTAGCTTTGCCTCCTATATAATTGGGTCTTCTTTAAATGTAGGAGTATTATAGAGGCATATACCTCTGCTGTATCCTTACCCGAATACAGGCGGGATGATATGTTATTCAAATTAAAAAACAGCATCCGTTACTTCTTAGTGTGCTAGAAATAAATAAATTAGAAAGTGACACATTCAGACCAGAAAAATGAGCTTAAGAATTAAATTCCTCTGCAATACACCCTTATATTTGCGGAAACTGCCAAATTTATCGTTTCACACATCGATATCTCACGTGTTTTACGACACCTGATTAAAGGCAACGGTTTGTGAAGTGGAAACCGTTGTATATACGCGTGTAGGTATATATGCGTATGTATATAAGTGTATGTGTTACATAAACTGAGCCGGCGACAGCTAGTCGGAGCCGACCGACCAAAATACGGGCACCTGACGCCCGCTCGCAACCCGGCCAGGATGCGGACAAAGTGATAAGCGTACAGCGGGGCTATTTATTTTCTTCCTTCACAGTAACATAATCTATATATATAAAAGAAAGTCGTGTTAGTTACTTCGCTTATAACTCAAGAACGGCTGAACCGATTTAGCTGAAAATTGGCAGGGAGGTAGTTTAGAGCCAGGAGAAGGACATAGCATACTTTTTATCCCGTTCGACATCATAAAAATAAATATCAAGAATATCGGTTGTCTCAAACATTTTTCAAACGCAGCGCCATCTTGGATGACATGACAGGAGTCAAACTTCCCAGTTCATTATCAGGTGACAATTTGAAATTGACAAGTCTTAAGCTAAACCCAAGAAGGTAAGGTTGTCAATTTATAATACGCACCTACGTTCTGAAATTTATTTTGTTACTAAACTTAGAGGTTTTATGTAGCATAAAAAAGTCTTATATTTCAGAAATCAATTTACGTAACTAGCAATGATGACAGAGACGAAATTTAATAATTCTTTGCAAATAGAACTTATTTTACTGTTAGGACTTTAATTAAAGTAGACCGGGAAAACTATAGGCATAAATTATTGTATGTAACATAGAGGCAATAGTTCAGATTAAAATTATGAATTTAGTATTTTTTAGTAAGGTAGTTATAGGTTAGATAGTTGGGTTAGCTATAGGATAGGTATGGTCAGTTAGGTTAGGGTATATACAGGGTGTAACGGAAAGGGTATATACATACAAACAGGGTGAATAGAGTATTTAATAACGAGTCTTTCCTTAAAATTTCAGCTCCCAACTAATAACTTTGAAACTTCACGATATTATTTAATATCGACACTTTATTTAATGCAAACTCATAACAAACGTGTCACCGCACTATGAGGGTCATAATCCTGTCCGGCAAGGTTCAAGTATATCTAAACTCAAACTGTTTATTGCATTCATGTGATGTACATAGTTGTTATATTAATTATAAATTATAGTTTCAACATGAGACCGGTAAGGTCTCGGCAACGTAATAATAAATTATATAATAAATAATATAATAATATCTATCTCGGGTTCTGCGCGCCTAGTACAGACCTATCGGGCTCTGCCTAACCGACGAAGGCGCGACGGCGCGGGCGGGCTCAACTTTACAATTATGTATGTATATGTATAAAAACGTTGCCATGTCGTTTCTTATCACCAAGAGAATCCGTGCCCTTCGTATGTATATACCCTTTCCGTTACACCCTGTATACATGTTGTAATTTAAAAGTAGTAGTAGTTATTATTGGTTTGGATTTATTTGTTGTCGTCTTATTCAACGTATGTATATCTAATATAAAAAAAAAATAAGAGCAATGAATTGACTCTAAGGCACAACGAAGTTTGCCGGGGCAGCTAGTAAAAGATAAAGATACCGGGCTAGTATCCGCAACTCCACGTCAAAGCGCGTATTTTGCGTATGGGCTATAATCTACCACGCGGGCCCAGTGCGAATTGGTAGATGTCACATGTCTTCGAATTTTTGGTTCTAGGACATGCCGGTTTCCTCACGATGTTTTCCTTCACCGTTTTTGAGAGCAGTGGTGATGAAATAAATTACACAAAGTAATGCGCCTGCCTGGGTTCGAACCCACGACTTACTGTTCGTAAGTCGGGGCTGCCACCACTGGGCCACCGCTGCTCCTTCGTTCACAGTATCTATTATATTCGAATAACTTCTGAAATTTGGGTCTTTGGGGTCGTCCTGCCTACAGTAACTCTCATATGTAGATCCACAAATGGCAGTCGAGGCTGATGGCCACTTAACGTGCTTTCCGTCGTACTGTATGGGCAGACCATCCATTACATACCGAATGTAATGACGGACGAACTCAGCGGACATTCGCCCACCCGAATTAGGGCAAATAACTCCGAAAACGACACATCTTTCTGATTCACTCATCCACGAGGTCTCAGTTTCTACGTTTTTTTTAAAGATCTCAGCTCATGATAAGTAGTGATGCAATCGTTGATGCTAACACACCTAAATTATAATCGGCGGGAAGACTGCAGCAAACAAATTGTTCTAGTCCATCGATGTAAACGGTACGAGGTACGGTACGTGTACGATCAAAACCCTCAGTTCAGAGCGTAGGTGTGTCAACAATGTAACGGTGGACCTTGCGTTGATTACTAGAAACACTGTTTCGTTTTTGTGTGGACTTCAGCCGTTCGAATAAACATAGTACTTTGTAATATATTTCCCGCTCCCGCTCCGCTCATGAGCGTAGTATCCTCGGCTTAATTTCGCCACGAGCGCGCACAAAGCCTGCCCGCTGCGGTCGGTCGTCTTACCATCGGGCGCGATTGTACCGCTATATACCTACTTATATACACTTATTTACAGTGTTTATCGCGTGTTGACACTGCGACTGTACAGTACCCAGCGAGCATAGACCTATCGTTCACGCTATTTATCCGAAATGGTGTAAGCTGATGATGATGCCTTACAAACGGTTATACAGTTCAGAGGAGTAATTCTAGTATTTTTTGTTCATATTCTAATCTCAGTCTTAATCTGTCAAAAAAATGTCTAATTTTTAAAATATTGATTGTTACTGAGATAAGAACACGGCTCAGTTACTTGTTGGTACATACATTGGAAAGAAGCTATACTACACTTCTACAAATACTGTTAATGTTAATTATCATGGTCTGACATAAAACTCATCACCACCCGTACAAAATTAACCCAGCCCCGGCGGCGCTAAAGATAGAAGGTATTCTAATAACATAGGATAGGATATTATATTAGGCAAATAAATAATAATAATAATCCACTACTTTCACACAACGCTGTCGAGTCCCAAAGCTAAGCAGAGCTTATGTTATGAGTACTAAACAACTGATAAACATACTTTTATGTTTCTAAATATAATATAAATATCTATACTTACTAATATTTTAAAGAGGTAAAATTTGTTTGTTTGTTTGTAAGTTTGTATGTAAGGGGTAATCTTCGGAACTAATCATCCTATTTTAAAAATTATTGCAGTGGTGGAAAGCTACACTATTCCCGGATGACATAGGCTACTTTTTATCCCCGTATTCCCACGGGAACGGGAACTACGCGGGTGGAACTGCGTGACGTCTGCTAGTTAAAGATAAATGACTGACAAACGGCAAATTTTAAGTCTCAACATAATATATTATGTTGATGGATCTAAAACCAGCATTTACCAACGGATAGGTCTTCCGTTCTAAGTAATACAAAACATTAAACACGAAATACAGAGAACTCCCCGCTTATTTCTACGAAATCAGACTCATGTGGGGCTTAAACTGCGCTTTGACGGCTCCTAGCCTAATCCCAACATTCCCAACACAGTCGTACGGTCATCGGTGTACAAATACGACGTCGGTATTTAGTGTTTAGATGTCTAGCTCTTTGACTTTGTACAGAACGTTTGGGGGCGTGGGACCTGGTCTGACGTGGTAGACTTCAAAGGGGAACACGGTTTAATATAGTTCTGTATTGGTATACGTGCAATTGATACGTCTACGCAAATTATTAATAACTAGCGGACGTAACGCTGTTAATATAAATAAATAAATAAATAAATAAGGAAAAATGTCACTAAGTGAGACAAAAATTGAGATTTTTTTCCAGTATCATATACACATAGTTACAACAGCTACTTGCTACTCTATAAAAATCACCCAGTTAAAATGTAGCTGAAGTGAAAGCGAATGAATCTATCATTTCACACTATATGCTAGGCAATTTTACACGGAGTGACTTTTAATAAATCAACTAGCAGAACTCATAGAATCAGTGCGTGTGTAAATGTCGATATTTGGCTCAGCTTATAGTAATTCGATATGTAAAGTAAAAATTTACCAACGCTGATTCCAAAACCATTTGGAGATTTTAGGGTCTTAAGCCTTATTTTTCTATTTTTAGCTCTCTATATCACAAGATTGTGTTAATTTTCACAATAATACTTGTAACCATTTGACTTTCATTTGACCTCTAAATGACGTCATAATGTAGCCTGAACAGACTGCTTCCTTCGTGTTTTTCAAGATAAATTAAAAAAAAACTGTTGTTAGTCTAAGAATCGTATCTGTCAAGTGTCAACTGTTGACAATGTCAAGTTTGAAGTTATCTATTAGTGTTTTTTGTATGCACTGAAAGCCTACGAAATTACGTCACCACGAATAAGACTTTAAAATATAATTTAAAAAAAACTGTTACTTGGAAAAAAAAGGTTAAAATTAGTGGCTTGAAAGTACCTAAATGTTTTACGAAATAAAAATATTAAAAAAATACCTCAAAAATACTTTACTTTAGAAAGGAATAAAATCCAATTAGACCTCACGGCTTTCATGAGAAGGTTCCTTACAATAAGTTATGCCTGATCGTACCTACTTATGATTACTTGCGTTGCACATAGATCAGAAAAGAATCGGAGAGGCGGTATTATTTCCTTCGCGAATAATATACAAACAAATAATATACGGATACTATTTTTGTCCTCAAAGTGATCGAGTATTCGTCTTCATTTGTTTTATTACTTACTGAGTTACTACTGTAGAAAAAAAAGAAGAATGGAAAAATTAATATGGATATGATGTCATTAATAGACTAATTAATACACTGTCTCAATTGAATAGCTCTAATACTTAAGATTTTATTGATATCTAAAATACACCGATTTCGGTATATTTTATAGCTTGGCTGTTTGTTACTTACTTCAGAAACTAAATATTCGCATCACCTCCACGACGGTAGCCAAACGGCAAAGCCATACATTTTTACTGATATGTAGAATTGTGAAGTTAGGGTCGGTAGGTTAGGCCGTGTAGATTTAGAAGCTTGGCTCTACATAAGATCTGATATCTTTTTCACAGGGCAAACCTTATGTGGTCGTCTTGGCAACATTTTACATGAATTTTTTCGTGGGATTTCATTTTCTGAATGATGACACTTTTCCATTAATGACGTGCATATTGTTGTAAGACAAAAATAACCTTTTCTATTTCTTAAGTCGGTTAAGGACTAAAACAAATATGAACTAGTGTTAGTAAATGTTTTGTTTACCCATCTCTCAATCGTCCCATAGGTTCATTTGAAAAAGAAAACCAGCGTCAGACAGCACACCTGTCCTTTCATTATCGCTTCAAAATGAAATTATACAGGAAAATATTTGACATAACATATTTTTTTTTCAAATTGATGTAAAACGGCTTAGATCAAGCGCTTATAAGTTGAGTACAGAGGGCTTGTAACGTCATTATATAGTATAAACTGTACTGGCTAGTGACGTCATGCAACATTTTGACTCGATCTATCGCCGTTATTTTTTGATTAAGTGAAAAAATAAAAAATATATGTGCCGAATATTTTCTTGTAATCTAAATGAGGGACTAAAAACTAACTTTTTGTCAAATAACCCATTAATCTTGCCAATAAATATTCATTTTCATCTTAAATCTATTTTTTATTAATAACTTTCCTTAATCCTAGCGATATTGCCTATCTATTTGAAAATTCGTATTTCTTTGACACTTTGGAATTTGTCAGTTTGGAGTATAATTGTGTTGATGGCGTCTGTATTGTATCCGTCGCACCGGTCTTTTTGTTACTTAATAATATGTTAGATTTAGTTTTAGTTTTTAACTCCTGAGCGTGTCCCAAATAAACATGTTTTCTTTCTTTCTTTCTTTCCTCTGTATTCTTTCCCATTTACTTAATTTGAACCTTATTTACGTTTGAATATCTGTTTTATTTCTATGATTCGTGACATGCTCCTACAGTTTCCAGGCAGGCGTAAACTAGGTTGAGATGTCTGAACGCCATGAGGAATTGTGATGAACGTGTATTGTACTACTCAATGGGCTTTTTATATTTTTTATTGTTAAAAGCATAAATGAATAATAACTTACTTACAAGCTTGCTCACAACTGCTAAAATTAAATAATTAGCGACTTCGAATGGATTTAGTATTTTCCCTTCGAACTTTATCTTCCCGTATCCTAGTTTTTAAAAAAAAAACATGTTTCTTCTTGATAAATTTTCAGCTTTCCATTGGAGAAGAAAAAGTTGGCTCAGTAGTTTCGGAGCTTATTAGGTAGAAACAAACAAACATCTTTCTTTCACTCATTCACTAGATATTAGAGCGGTTAATTTTACATTTTATTCCCGGGTCGGTCAAGATTTTAGCGTGTTTATTTCGATCTGGACTTGCTCAGTAGCAATGTGGAGGCGAAATTCCACGAAGATACACTTGATGGGTATAGACTTTATTGCGTGAGGCTTAAACATACTAAACTGGCGAAAGATTCGTGTACAATAGGACCAAGGTACAACTCTGCCTAACCCTTTAAAATAAAATCGTGATGTTTAGTTATATGTTAAGTGAATCCAATGTTTTTTAATCTCTGAAAATAAATACTTAAGTACCTAGGTAAATGAGTAAGCCCATCATGTTCGTAGCCTAGGAAGAAAACTGGCAAACTATGGCTGGTCTAAACGATAACAAGTTACTGTACATCATCACACTCACGACACCTTTGTGGGCTATTGCAGTTTATAGCCTCATATAGCCCGGTAGCCTGCACATTTTACAAAAACTATAAAATTCAACCTGGGAAACGCAATATGCAATATAACCTATTATTTTGCACACTGCATTTGCTTTCTATTTGAATAGATCTTATCCAAGAGCATCAATGTCCACATTTAAGCACTCATAGTGAATATAGGACTTTCTCAAAGGGTTGAAGGAGAATATTTCTGACGTCACATCGGACCACCAACGGCATCGTATGCCCCACCGCGGCATCGACGTGGTGGGGCCGTAGTGGCCACCTCACTTACTCGCCGAGCCTTTAGCGTGCGCACACGGTCATCTTTTTAACCGACTTCAAAACAAGGAGGAGGTTCTCAATTCGACGGTATGTTTTTTTTTTTTTTTGTGTTTGTTACGCGATTACTCCGTCATTTATGGACCGATTTTCAAAATTCTTTTTTTGTTTGATAGGATATACTAACAGATTGGTCCCATTTGTATCAAAACTCATATCTGATGAGGGATCTTCGAGGAATTGAGGGAACTCCTCAAAAAATATAGGCACACATGCACCGATTTCAACATTTTTAGTAACAAATCAAGCATTTTCATTCAGAAAGTATCATTTGGTGAAGAAAAACTGATGAAAAAGACAGGCAACGGAACTCTTCAACGCATAACAGCAAATTATTCGCGATTACTATAGTCAGATGTCTATGCTGAGCTTTTGTATTTCTACAACATAACATTACGCCATTCTATTTTAAAAGGGGCCGGCAGAGATGTACAGACTAATGTTTAGATAGAACTTATTTAGCAATTGTTATCCAATTTCAATGATTCTTTCAAGTTATGAAAGACTTTCTTTACATACAAAGAAACTAAAAATTACAAAATAAAAACTTTTTTACAAAAAAAAACAACCGACTTCTTAAAAAACACTAACAGGTGAAAAATAACTCCAGTTTCGGAAGTCGGTGGCCAATAATGAACGAAATAAAACCACCAAAGCCACAGACTTCCGAAACTGGAGTTATTTTTCACCTGTTAGTGTTTTTTTAAGAAGTCGGTTGTTTTTTTTTGTAAAAAAGTTTTTTACTTATGTACTTATGTAAATATATCCGGACTCAAACAGTCTTTTGTCGGAGTTTTATTAATTGTCAAGACCACCAGTAGCACACCTAGAGCTTGGCAATCAACATTTGGTCCTTCGAGCCGGATCAATTGCTGATTGCGATCGGCGAGTGAGTGACCACCGCAGCCCCACCACGTCGATGCCGCGGTGGGGCATACGATGCCGTTGGTGGCCAGATGTGACGTCAGGAACAGAGAATGAGAGGCTTCTGGCAGAAGACTAAGACCTGGAGGGAGAACTTGGTGGACCTAAACCAGCCGGGCTATTTATTGGCTATCTTTTCATTGCCAGTGACCAACTGGCATCCAGTTCCACACCGAACTTTGATGCCAAATGAGAACTTACAAAAAAATGGTTTTGCACTTTAAGAGGACTTCGCGGATGGGTGACCATTTATTATATCACGCATATTAAGCCGTTGGTCCAGGCTGTCATTTGTAGATCTTTGACAGTTGCACGGGTAGTCCCGGGTAGGCCCGAAAGTCTGACAACCAGTTTATCCAAGGGGTATCTTATGTTACCCAGTAACTGGGTTGTGGAGGTTAGATATGCAGTCGCTCCATGTAGAACACTGGCATTCAGCTGCATCCGGATAAACTGGAAGCCGACCCCAACATGGTTGGGAAAAAGCTAGGCAGATGATGATGATCTTAATGATAAATACTGTTTTAAACAAATAAGTTTCGACTGCACGACAATATGAAACGTATTCATTTACTTCTACCTACTGCCTTTTTGTACCAAAAAATCAGCTGCGTTACGCCGCAATTAACTAAAATGATGATAAACTGTAGCCACGTGTACCTACCGTTGTTGACCGTCATTTAATCTTACAGCTAAGGTATGTGCTTAAGATTTATTTGATGTTCCTCCATCTGCTTCTGTTTCTGGCGGTGTGAAGGGCATCGTATACCGAAGAGTCAAAAGTCGTGCGGATCTGGTCGAACCAACGTATTGGGCTGCCTGCGTACACGAGGCCTTTTCCCATTCACTTTGCCGGTTACGATGAGCTTTTCGAGATTACCACCGATGCCACCAGATTACCAATGCTAATAGCAACATAGCAAAGTTCAAAGTCAAATATTTTTATCAGTTACATCATTAGAGGTACTACTTTTAACGTCTAGTCTACCACCTAGAGTACACAAATGGCTGTAGTTGTACAGACGTCAGCACATCAACCTACCCCAAACTGTCAAAATTCCCAATTGAACATGAACCTTATTGTGTTTAGCATAAAGTAGAAAACCGATCAAAGAAATTTGACACATTTGGGTAGGTTGATGTGCTTGCCAGCATGCCTGTGTCTGTAAAAGGTTTAAATGGAAAAAAAAATGGTCAAGAAACTCGATACTACATCCATACCGGACAGGTTCCTACATTACACTACTACACTAAGATATGTTGGCAAAATATGGTGTTCACAACTTCTACAAATTTACAAATATAGCAACCGTTGATGTACTTAAAATATTAATAACTCGCAGACGTCATGCGGTTTCACCCGCGTGAGCCCGTTCCCGTGAGAACACAGGGAAGTAAAAGTAGCCTATGTTACTCAGGGTGAATACAGCTTTCCAATGGGAAAAGAATTTTTGAAATCGGCACAGTAATTTTTGAGTTTATTCATGACAAATATACACACACACATTTTTTTTCTCTTTATAATATAAGCGTAGATTAAACAAAATAATCGAACGTGCTAAAAAAATCCAAACATCAAAAATCCTACAGTTTACTTTTTTAAAGGAAAGCCAAATTTACATATTTAATGATATAAGCAACTAGTTTAATATTGTCAAGACTGATCCGACTTTGACTTTGTAAGTTCACCATTTGAAACTGAGCTCGGACAGAAAAGTATGGAGTCCATAAGCGGGCGTTTTGAACTACATAAACTTCAGCAGTTTACACGGTGGCCTGTGACTTATGCAAAACGGTGGGTATTTATCAACGTACCGTTTAATGTGACGTCATTTTTCATGTCCGCGCTTCGGATCCACGACGCCACGCCTCACTGGATCCTGACAGGATTTAAAGTGCGCCTATTTGCGTTACTTTTTAACCGACTTCAAAAAAAGGAGGAGGTTCTATGTTCGTGTGTAAGTATTTTTTTTTTTTTTTTTTTTTTTATGTATGTTACCTGATTTCTCCGCCATTTGTGGACCAATTCTCGAAATTCTTTTTTTGTTTGAAAGAGTGAACTCCTGAGGTGGTCCCATTTTAATTTGGTGAAGATCTGGTGCTGATCTTCGGAGATATACAACGGAACTCTTCAAAAATAGACGGCAAATATATCGTGATTGCTGGAATCGCTTGGATGTTTATCGTTTATACAACATCATGACGTATCATCAAGCCTGTATGCTCAGAGGGGTAGGCAGATGTGTTCAATATACCTAGATTTCGACAGTTAGGTATGTTAAGTTTCATTTATTAGGGTTAGGTGGATAACCCTATTATAATGACATGTATTGTTAACAATTAAGAATATAAAATTAATTCATGGCAAATGTTTATATGGGAACAACTAAAAATGGAAAATAAAAAACTTTTTTACAAAAAATAAAACCGACTTCAAAAATAACACTAAACGGTGTAAAATAACTCTAAATTCGGAAGTCGGTGGCCCATCAAGAATAAGACAAAAGTACCAAAGCCACAGACTTCCTAATTTAGAGTTATTTTACACCGTTTAGTGTTATTTTTGAAGTCGGTTTTATTTTTTGTAAAAAAGTTTTTTACCCTTTATAATCGAGTTTTGAGAGATATGCACAATTCATTTTAGTTTCCCTCAATATCGCACCTGCATCGCATGGGAGGAAAAAACTTTGCATATACCTAAATTTATTATACCTATGTACCCCATTCAAGTTTTCGACTGTGAATATTCCTTCAAGCACATCTTGTCATTACAAATACAGCAAAAAATGAAATAGCCAAATGTGCAGACATTTGTGGGAATTTATTTATTTATTAAAACTTTATGCACTAGTAAAATAAACTGTACAAAGGCGGACTTAATGCCTTAGGCATTTTCTACCAGTCTACCTTAAGGGGAATTGATTTTTATTTATAAACACGTTAGCCCTCATTGTCCCACAGGTGGATAAAAATCACCTTCAAATCCTCCCATCACCAGTGATTCTGTGCTACCACTTTACAATTGTCAAGGAAGATAGTCATACACACTGTTCGTAAATCTGCTTCTAAGTAGTGACTTTGGAATCAGACGAGATCCGGCTCGAAGGACCGCTGTTTATTACCGAGACGATAATGAAGAACCAATGTGAACGATTGAAATTAAACCACAATTAAAATTAAATTAAATTAAGTTCTGATCTGTGCTGCATATTTATTGCTGTCAAGTAGATAGCCTTATTCTTTTGCCGGTAACCTAGCCATATTGCGATCTTAATCGATCGGCCCTCTATCATACCGATACTAATACAACACAACCTAAAATTATGGTTTCTACGTTAACATTATGGTAAAGATTGGTTTAGTTGACAGACGTTTCGTAGCACGTGGGTGGCTTATATGATCTGAGACCTGTCTTCTGGTACCTCTTTGAGAAATGTCTGAGTCAAATTCATGCCCTAGGCTGTGTAGCGTGCGGCCATGACTTTATGACGACGGTAGAACTTTAGTCATCGTTCTGTTTTGTTCTCTAGATTTAGGACCTTAAGTCATGCCTCAGCGATCTTGACTCTCGGTAGATGCTTTCAGAATTGTTATGACTGAGCTGTCATCTTGTACTACTGTTGGATTGACAGTTTTTAGCTTATTGCGGGGCCAATTTTACAGAAAAGACGCGCGGGAATATTAACTGTCACGTTAAGTATTACAGTCAAACTACATTGTTAGCAGTCTATATAGTACAGAGACCAGCACATCAACCTACCCAATGTGTCAAATTTCTTTGATAGTTTTTCAAAATTATTACGAACAGAAATAGTTTCACCTTCAATTGGGAAAATTTGAAAGTTTGGGGTACTTAGCTTGATGAGCTAGCATGGTAGCTGATCTGGATTTACTGTATTTTTAACAATAATAAACATGTGCTAGCTCTTGAATTACTTATCTAAACGTCGTTTTGGGATATGCACGATCTGATTAAGCTAAGTAATAATTAAGGTTTTTTCTTTCAAAAATATAAATACCAAATACGTTACTTTTGTAAAAGAGAACGAAAAAAGCCTGCTAATTGCTTATCAGACTTTTTTATTTTATTTTTAATTGGTCTTAAACACCGTGTTAGCAATTTGACAGCAGCCTGCGTAGCATGAACACCGAAGAAACGGTCTTTGTCGTGTCTCGGAAGAAAATAAATTAAGTGTTCATGCTACACAGGCAGGTGTATTGAAAGAAATTTGACAGATTGTGGTTCCTGTCTATATAATCTGTCACTTTGCCGATTCGTCTGTAGACAAAGGCCGTTTCTTCGGTGTTCAATGTGTTCATGCTACGCAGGCAGGATCGAGTCTCCGTACTATAATAGTCTTTCATAAATAAGTGTCCAGTCCATTTTAGCCACCCTAGCCTATAGCTAAAACTTTTGTTGCCATAGCTGCAATAGTCTTACACCAGCCGTAGGTTTTCCTTGGGTGCACTTGTGTAGTGCATACAGGGAAAATCTGCGGTTGGTGCTTCATTTCATTAAGACGACAGAAGGCCTTTGCGAGTTTGCTTTGGCTCCGCGTACGCCTGCCAAAGGTCCGGAATCCAAGGGCTCCGAGAAATGAAAACGTAAAAATAATAACAAAAACTATCAACTAACACTACTTTACTTTGGTCCAAACTGATAATGAACTGGTTCACAACCTATGAGAAAAGTAAAAAATGTAGGCCACATAGAAGATGGGTAGACGATATTAAAGCTGTAGCAGGAGGCACATGGACGAGAATCGCTAAGGATAGAGAGGAATGGAAAAGGTTGGAGGAGGCCTTTGCCAATAGGTGGCATACAGATAGGGTTATCGATGCATAGGTAAAAAAAAAAAAATACATATTGTAAATGAAATACTGTCTGAAATAGAGGCTATTATTATTATTATTATTTAACACTACTTTATTAATACTACTCTAACAATAACTGATTAGGACTGGCTTGTATCGTGTCAAGTTGTATTGGTAGCGAGAAAATGCACACATTTCTAACTATCAACCTAGAATTCATGAAAAAGAGACCGCTGACAGACAAACAGACGTGGTGGCTTAGCAATAAGGTCCAGTTTGTTGGCAACGTTTGAGTTTCCCTAAAAAAGAAAAAACCTGTCTAATACTCTTTCTCGATTCATCATAAGAAAAATGATCAAATTCTGCAGCACCTGGCGCATTCTTCTTTGAAGGCGAGCCAAGAAGTTTATCCGTCCGCTAACAAACGGCGAATGTTCCCAGCTCAGTATTCAGTATTGTGCCGTTCCCGAACGCCGTCGTTATATCTAAAGCTGGTAATGACGTTATTCAGAGGAGACCACCCTAACACCATCCAAAGAAGTTCCATTTAATTTTATGGCAGTACCGAGCTAACATTGCGTTTGTGTTAGTCCATTTTCATTTTAGTTTTTGACGGGATTTCTTCTAGTAATTTGGATGAGAAAGAGCTGGTTGCTTTTGATCCCATTACTTTATCAAAACAGACAAAGCCGAGCCACTCCAATTGCGTAACATACTTTCTTAATCCGAAGGAGTTTGAAGGAAATTCCTGTTTTTTTTATTATTGATAGGCCGTTTGACCTGATATAAGCGATGATGTGGTGTGGACCAAACTGTCAAACTTGGCATATAGGAGTATAAGCTTGATCTGCTGGCCTCTGTACCATTTGTCAGCAAAAAAAAATGATGAGTTAATCGACACAATATTATTATAATCGATATGATATAAGATTGAGATAAGATAAAAATGATTAAAAAAATGACGTGTGGCACTCGGAGACTGCCGCGGTAAAGCTATTGCATAGCATTTTTATCAACTCCTCTCCTCTCCCCCTCCCCATTCCTCCCCTCCCCTTCTCCCCCTCCCTCACTCTCCCCCACACCTCCCCCGCCCCTCCTCTCACCCCTCCCTCACTTTCCCCTCCCGTCCCCTGCCTCTTCCCTCCACCCCCCTCCACATCCCTCCCCTGCCCCTCCGTCCCCTCTCACAATACCCTCTTCCCTCTCTCACAATCTCCCCCCTCCCCTCCCCCACCCCTCCCCTTTCCCCTCCCCACTATCCAATACGTCTATACAATACGTCTAATCGCACACAACGCCGTGTCGAAGACTGCCGAACTGAAACGACGTTAGACGATGCACGGCCTTCAAGCCACACCTCCTTGCCCGTCGGAGTGGGGAGCGTGAGGTTTTTTCGTTACGGAATTTCTGGATTCGGTCCCCGCGCTCAAGGCCCGCGATAGAAGCTATGCAATAGCTTAAATGGTGGTAAATTGTGGTTTAGATCGACCTAACTATATGACTATCTGCTATATCTGCTAGGGAATATATGACTGCTTGGCCCTTCGTTCGTCGAAGAATCTAACGTCCCGGCAAACCCCAGCTTAGTCAGTACAAGTCTGATAGATCCCTCTAGACATCCATGAGGATTCAACATCATGAGATTGTTGTATTATAAAGAAAGAAAGAACGAAAAATATTTATTTGACATCAGTCATTAAAAAACACAAACACACAATAATTTATGAAACAATAGAAAATATACAATAGTAGGTACACATTACTTGCTGTGTGCCTCACGGCTGCGCCAAAATAGTAGATTATTAACCAAGGGGATAAAGCAGTGTCTTCGGTCGCGGGTGACGATTTAAATCGCGAGCGTAACGAAGGACTCGAGGTTTACTCCCGAGCGTAGCGAGGGTGTTAAAAACTTAAATCACGAGCGAAGCGAGGGATTTAAGACGAGTCCTGAGTGTAGCGAGGGATTTAATTTCACCCAAGACTAAGACAGCTTTATCACCGAGGAAAATACTCTACTTTTCGTACCATTTGCGAAAAAAATAACACAATAATAATATGAGATAAGCATTTATTAAAAATAATGACAATTAAAAGTAAACGTATTTTTAGAACATTAACTTATTTATAAAAATAAATAATAATAAACTTAACGTTTAAATATTTGAAGAATGAAGCAAACAACCCGGTTGTTTGCTCCATGATTTGAAGAAAACAAAAACGCGGCAAATTCCTAGATTTATATTTTTTGACGGAAAAGCAAAGGCATTAAGCTCATACGGCCTCGTCGGTTTTCGTAATTTTATTTAATTATTATTCATAACTGCATAATAAACGCGTATTCCTTTTTCAAAAGGATGTATAATGTTATAAATACAAACTCAATGGTGTACGTGACACAGATGTAGTTCAGTATAAAGGACAATGCCCATCTCCCATACATCGTTGGGCCCATAATTTGATGAACCGTTACAAGTTCCAAATGAAAGTTATTTGTTAGATTAAAACACCAACTTTATGCTACATTAGTTTCAGTGTCATTGACAATTGCATTATCAAGTTATATGGGGTCGAATCTAAGGTCAGGTTATGTTAGGGATTTTGCAATTATCAATCTGGTAATATTCAGATGACTAATAGTAAACTCTTGAGATAGGTTTTCATTGCATAAAATAAACGTCTGAATGATATACAGTGGATAATGCATTAATAAGTACCTACTTATAGAAAAAAATAGAACAACTATTTTTTACAAATGTGTTTCCAATTGAAATATAGTTATGGATTCTGTAAAAATATTGTAAGAATTATACTTAATGATTATTAAGTACTTCTATTTATTTATTCATCTTAATTATCTGACATGTCCATTTCAGATACCTAGTCACCTAAATACCATACCTTTTTAGCGGGTAGATAAGTTTATGATTTCCAGGTAAACTATAATGTGGAATTAGATTAGTTTAAAAAGAAAGAAAACAAACATTTTGTAGGTAATCATTCTCTTTTATTAAATCATTCGTCTTCATACACAATTAGTATAGTATCTAGGAAGTGTGCTGGGGGTGAGTTATTGTCTTGGTACCTAGCCCAACTTAAGTACCAAATAATAGACATTACATGCGCACAACAACCTACTGTACGCCCTCCTACTATGCAATTACAATAATATTGCAATATTGCTTGCCTTTCACTTAGAGAGCTGTCAACTTAAATATATACAAAATATGTTTTCTGCTAATATGGCGAGAGTGAATTTTTCCTCTTAGTAACCAAGTACTATTTGAAGCCGACAGCTCTCTTAAAAGGTCATTGTCAACCTCCACACTTCTATTACATAGGATCCATCTGCCCTTACTTACATGTTCCCCATAATAGGAACTAGCCTGTCGTGTTTTGTATGTTCCTAGGGAAACTAATACTAATTTTCATTTAAAGCTCGTTTTCCCGTTATATATTACAGCGAGAAGTTGCAATACCGCAATTAATACAGTTTTCCATCACGATAGGTGGTATCGAAGTCCAAAATAACAAGCCGTAGTCAAACAAAGTAGCAGATAAATAGTCCGTTTTCGTGCTGAGGTAGTTCGTGAAAGCAAGATTTGTCAGATTCCGTGAAGCAGGCAAACAGAGTCGTTGGATAAATCACCGAAAACACGAATATCGTAACACAACACATTCACTTGCACATAAACACAGAGCAATGAGATACCTTTTTTTGAAAATACTGTCATTTTTATTTTGACACTGACATTGGTTTAAAGACTTGACTAATTGCCTTTTTAGCCATTGCACGACGAAATGCATGATTTCAACAAAAAACACAAACATTTCAAAAAATGACTATCTATATTTTGCAACTGTAAACTCAAATATTTTTTTTTGATTTTGGTTTAGAATAAGATAAAGTATTTTTTGCACATTTTCTTTTTTCTGTAACGGCTGGGCCCAAAAGTGGGCAATCGTCTTTCGGTAAGTTAGGTATTCCAAATTTAAATCACATTCTCTCCCTAGGGGATGAATGAAATCCAGTACAATTTTCTTTCCCTGTTTCTAACAGATTAAAAATGACTATTGTTATGTTCGCTTTTTGTGGCATAGAATGTCACTTTTTTGAGCAAGTGGTACGAAATAGTAGATTATTAACCAAGGGGATAAAGCAGTGTCTTCTGTCGCGGGTGACGATTTAAATCGCGAGCGTAACGAAGGACTCGAGGTTTACTCCCGAGCGTAGCGAGGGTGTTAAAAACTTAAATCACGAGCGAAGCGAGGGATTTAAGACGAGTCCTGAGTGTAGCGAGGGATTTAATTTCACCCAAGAATAGGACAGCTTTATCACCGAGGAAAATACTCTACTTTTCGTACCATTTGCAAAAAAAATAACACACTAATAATATGAGATAAGCAGTTATTAAAAATAATGACAATTAAAAGTAGACGTACTTTCAGAACATTAACTTATTTATAAAAATAAATTAAAATAAACTTAACGTTTAAATATTTGAAGCATGAAGCAAACAACCCGGTTGTTTGCTCCATGATTTGAAGAAAACAAAAACGCGGCAAATTCCTAGATTAATATTTTTTTGTCGGAAAAGCAAAGGCATCAAGCTCATACGGCCTCGTCGGTTTTCGTAATTTTATTAAATTAATAATCACAACTGCATAATAAACGCGTATTCCTTTTTCAAAAAGATGTATAATGCTATAAATACAAACTCAATGGTGTAAACACAGATGTAGTTCAGTCTAAATTTCGGTAAGTATTCCAAATTTAAATCACATTCTCTCCCTAGGGGATGAATGAAATCCAGTACAATTTTCTTTCCCTGTTTTTAACAGATTAAAAATGACTATTGTTATGTTCGCTTTTTGTGGCATAGAATGTCACTTTTTTGAGCAAGTGGTACGAAAAGGTCTATTTCAGCATTCATGCCAGACAGAATTCATCGTTGTGTAGGTATCATCAAATCTACTTTTGAAGTGTGATCTACTTATGATGAAATACATCATCAAAGGTTTAAAACCAGTGTAAGACGGAACTCTGGGGACACAGGATTTTCCACAAACAAAGGTAAATATAGGAGTGAGCCTTCTCGGTGTTTCGTTGTGGTGCATGCGGGCGGTATCGCCGCACTAGCTCCTGTTCAGCAGCGGTCGTTTGAGATCGCGCGTTTACGAGTTCGTCCGGGCGATGCGCCCGCTTTATTGTGCTGACTGTACTCCGTGACGTCATGGATACAGTCGCTATCGCTGCGACCCCGATACGAATGGTGGCCTTCTGTGCGAATTAGTGAAGCAGGGTTGTAATTTTGAGGACGGGGTCGCCTTTTCGGTTTCGGATTCCAAAGGGAGCATTTTTAGCAGAATTTAATTAACATACGTACATCGTAGCAGCAGAAAACTAAATACCGACTGTTTAGTATTGGAAACATTACTAAGTTTGTGAAGCTTCAGTCAGTACCTTGGTTTTCGTCAATGCTCTTGCGCGTTAAAACTGACTGTGATGTGTTTGCGGGCAGATAGAAGACGATCAAGCCAGTGTATTCGAAGTTAGGCGTGTTCATCTTGTCTTTAAATTGTACTAATAAAGTCGTAAATAAGTTATGTTCAAGTCAAATCAATAAATGGAAGACTAAGGATATCAACTACACCCGTTATTTTAACGTTAAATATTTTAAACGTTATCGTGTGTTTCATCCCGTGTTGTACAGACGCCAGCACATCAAGTTACCCCAAACTATCAAATTTCCCAATTGAACATGAACCTAATTCTATTTGCAATAAAGTTGAATACTCATCAAAGGAATTTGACACATTGGGGTAGCTTAATGTGCTGGCGTCTGTACGTATCATGTACTGTCTCTGCAAAATGGTAAATGGTAAAAATTTAGACTTTATAAGACTACTAGCAGAGGTCATGCGGTTTCACTCGCATGGGTCCCGTTCCCGTGGGAATACAGGGATAAAAAGTAAGCCTATGTGTTAATCCAGGATGTTAGCTAACTCCATACCAAATTGTATTAAAATCGCTCCACCCGATTAGACGTGAAGAAGTAACAAACATACACCTTTATAACACAATCAGTCACAATCTTTCGCCTTTATAATATTAGTGTGTTAATTATTCAATATTATTACATTTCATGTCACTTACTTTCTATAATGCACCTACCGTGCCTTTACACGTAGAAAAAGCCAAAAGCTTTAAGTTTAGACAAGAGGTAATTTTAACTTTTTCATAGTGTTATATTACAAAAAAAACAATGAACTGATTTAAACGAGAAAAAAGAAAGTTCTAAAACAAAATTCTACTGCATCTTTTGCAAAAGAAAATTAATACAAATCAAATCTGCTGGTCGAAATGACATAATGTCATGGTTTACCAAATGGGATAATAATTCGTCTGTGCCATAATACTTAGTTTTATATGTTGATAGCCATTGAGTGGAATTTATATTCCATATCAACACGTAATAAAGCAGTGAGCAGGTGAGCTCAGCTCCACTGTTTACGAGCGCTGAACTAACGAGTACACTCATGATAATAAACCGGCCGTAAATAAAGTCATCCATGACGGGAATAAAGTCAGCCGTCACGGGAATAAAGTCATCCACTCGACGCGATCATCGCTTGTACGATAGGAATGCTGCAGTCGCGAAGTCTGTGCTTATTTATAACAACCGCATTTACAGTTGTTAACCTTATGATTCATTCACTCGTCCGTCACATGTTGCACTGGAAGAGGGCATCATTCTAGGAAAAAGAACGTACGTTTACAATAATACTGATATGACTGCCTCCTTGGTCAAGTGGTCGCAAGCGTTGCTGCTGATCACGAGGTCCCGGGTTCAGTCCCCGGGTCGGGCAAAGTGTTATTGAGTTTTCTAATTAGCAGCCTGGAGTATGGATTTGTGCCCGATTGATGGCAAAAGGCTTGACTCTTTTACATGGGACTTTCGAAATGTCGGTGTACTACGATGTACACCTCTGCAGAACCCCTCTGGGATTACAGGCGCGATGATAATATATGTTAATAATAATAAACATTACATTAATGAAGCACAGTTCTCATATAGGTAACCAGTTCACCTTAGCCACCAGTTCACCTTAGCCACCAGTTCACCTTAGCCACCAGTTCACCTTAGCCACCAGTTCACCTTAGTCACCAGTTCACCTTAGCCACCAGTTCACCTTAGCCACCAGTTCACCTTCGCCACCATAACCCATAGCCCAATACCTTTGTTTCTATAGCCTGCAATAAGTCTGCATTAGTCGTAGGTTCTCCTTGGGTGCATTTGCACAGTGTACCTAGGTATACAGGAAAAATCTGCGGTTGGTGCCTCGTTTCATTGAAAGCGACAATGGACCTCTGCAAGTAAGCTTGGACCCCTCGTACGCCTTCCAAAGGTCCGGGACGCCAGGGAATCCCCTAACAATTATTTATTTGTACGTACGTACGTTTGTACTGAGCATTATCGCTTACTTCATTATCACTGCTTCACTTAGTTTGGAAGACAAGAGTTCGCTCAAGTAGGATATACAGACGCCAGCACATCAACCTACCCTAAACTGTCAAATTTTCACAAATAGACATGAACCTTATTATGTTTAGAATAAAGTTGAAAACCTATCAAGGACATTAGACACATTGGGGTAGGTTGATGTGATAGCGTCTGTATTTAAGTCCGTTAATAAAATGAATTAGTTTAATTATTATCTTTCGGTGCCTTAGACCAGGGTAAGTGGAAACATAAATAAATAAAATAAATAAATAAATATTCCACAACTTTTTCACGCAACGCCATTTAGTCCCAAGTTAAGCTTGAGAGCTTGTGTTATGGGTACTAAACAGCTGATAAACATACTTATATATTTCTAAATACATACATATTATAGATAAATTACACCCAGACACAGAATAAATGATCGTGCTCATCACACAAACATTTGTCCTGGGTGGGAATCGAACCCACGACGTCCGGCATAGCAGTCAGGGTCACTAACTACTAGACCAACAGGCCAGTCAACAGATCACTAACTAGCTGAAAGGTTAACAGAAAGAAATACTTCACTGTGTAGAGTGTGTAGTCCATTTTGACTATTCCCAGCTGAGGTCCGACTTCGCATCAATTTTTAATGAAACCACTAGTAATAGCCAGGGAGTCTGCGGGTTATTTTGTGGGCGCTATAACAAATAGTGTGAAACAGTGAAGTCCTTTTCAGACTACGCTATAATATAGGTAATAGCATAATATATAATTTTTAGCTCAACAAAATCACCCACCATACATTATTTTATTATGGACATGTTCACACTTGGCTGTAAGTACTATATTCATAGATATTATTAGCTTACTATACGGTACAATATTGAGCGTGTGTTTAGTACAAACTGTGCTATATGGGTTACTAGCAGACGTCCTTCGGTTTCACCCGCGTGGGTCCCGTTCCCGTGGGAATACAGGGACAAAAAGCCTATGTGTTAATTCAGGGTGTCAGCTAACTCCACACCAAATTTTATCAAAATCCATTCAGTAGTTTTTACGTGAAAGAGTAACAAAAATCCATCCATCCACCCATCTAACCATACTCACAAACTTTCGCGTTTATAATATTAGTAGGGTATCCTCCGTCAACCCATTTTTCTTCTGTCGTAGCATTAATGACAAGTTATTGTCTTTCTCATTTTTATCATCGCCCGATGAGCTTTTGAAGACAATCCAGTATTAAAACCGTTGTGTAGATTTTGAGCACACTTCTCAAAGATCAATGTCAACTGAGCTTGCCTTAAACAATAAATGTTTGCGATCACGTAATGTGAACGCCATGCTATACTAAGTAGTAAAGCATGAGGCCCTTATTTTGTTATACTAAATATCACAATAGTATAGCGTAGTCTAAAAAGAGCCTAATAAATAGTGTGAAACAGTTATAGTGTGAAAGTGTTGTCGTAAATCTGAATGGGGGTGTTATCGAGGGGTGAGACGAAATATTTGAGTGTTTCGAACAATAATCGCGTGTGGTCATGGGAGATGGGTTCGCAAATTCATTTATTTAAAAGCTGTTAGGATGATGGGTTTGTAATTTTTTCTTTTGTACATACTTCAGAGATGGGCTCGTCAAAGAAAGGGACGTGTTGCAACTTGTCAAGTAAACGGTAATTTTCGTAACTTGCAAAAAATATTTCTACCATATAAAATTCTCGAGTCACAGTGTTTGTCACCAAACTCCTCTGAAACAGCTTGACCGGACTTATGGGTCAATATAATTTTGTGGGTATATACAGTAGATTAGAGAATAGGACGTAAACTATTTTTTTTTTTAAAAACAATGGCGGAGCGAAATTTTCGGGGAAATTAGTTTTGTTGTAATTTTTTTTTTGGTGTGAGTTTCATAATAACCCATGTTTGGAATACAACGTATTTTATGTTGACAAAAATGTTGGGCATTCACCGTCTCCGTTAATATCTAAGTTTGAGGTTTTATCTAAGTGCCTAAACATTGAATACCAAAATGTTGAAATGAAGTTCATTTTCACATATTCTAATTTAAGTCAACTTTAAAATCTAAATATTGATTTTAATTAGAGCTAGATAAGACAGTTTCAAACGTCAAGCTAAGAAGTGAAATAAAATATGTATAATACAAATAATTCTAATTGTTGATTTAATCAGTGGCTGTACTTACTAAACACCTATTTACGCCTTCGAGCGTTCTATTATCCTATGTTAATCAGTGGGCAAATATACTATAAATAAACCCCAGTTTCAACCCCCTGGTATCCAGTCCCAGTAACGCCGAAACTTCTGTACTTTTACTAATAACGTGCGCTTACTCGTGCGGTACATATTGGGGGGTGAATTTTTTCCACGTGGGGGGGTGTAAGAGGGTGTCGGATCTCGCTCTTTTTGCGTTTCTTCCCGGAGCGATGCAAATCCCCCGGCGCGCCGTGTACCCGTCGAATGGGAATCGGGAAATTTCGCTAATGCCCACTGCGCTGTTTAAGATATCGCGTGATGGAAGTGTGAACGAACCTACGAGCTACGTCGGGGAGATATACCTAAGTTCGTAATGTATGTTTGTGTATAGAAGCTGTTGGTACTAAATTATATTAATTCAGTTGATTAAGTTTCATTCTCTAAAAGTAAAACCAATGAAATTGTTAAGATTCCGCGGGTTGAGGTCCTGGTGATCTGAAATACAGGTGCTTTGCGCCTACCTCAGACACCAGCTCTTCACATATCTTATTAGAATTAAGATGTGAAATGTATGATCTAATGTCTAACTGTTTATTTAAGTATTGTGAGGATGAATAAAATAAATTATTATTAATTTTATTAATTAGGTATTATTATTCCTTCGATGAGCAGGCTCTTTGGGGGACTGTTTGATGTACCTTTGACGTTCAAAAAGTGCTCATCTTCAGCCTAATTTGAAGAAATGTTACACAAGCTAATCATGCAAAAACTTTTCTAAAAAGCTAAAGTTTAGTATTTGATACAACAATTTGGAATTTCTCAGTTGGGTCCTGGGCTTGTGCCCGTTTAGTAGCAAAAAGCACGTCCCTTATTGCAAAGAACCTAAACATAACTAACGAAATGTGGGTGTACTATAAGGTACACCTCTGCCTGACCGTTCGAGAAATACAGCCGTGATGTTATGCATATTTGTATGTATACTATACAGCGATCTCCATAATTTTTAAAACATAAAATGTTTCATAATGAATTTGTCACAAGACCGTTACACAACGTAACACGCCTTGCGAAGTATTCTTGGTACACTCGAAGTTACACCCTCGAAAACGATTCTCGCTTCCCACAATTACACAACAAGTTTCAAAAGCATCGGGGGCTCCTTGTGTGTGACGTCACCATGTTTACGGCACAAGGCGCCACGTGCTCCCGGGCACGTTGCGTCATTACCGGGCACCGGCGAGCTCGTAAATCAATATCGACGGACCCTTATTAATTAGTGCGTTCGCGGATCCCCGTGGCTACCACCCCTCCCGAACACCCCCACACCCCACTCTCCACGTCTTCCGGCTGCGATGAGAGTTTTTAATTATCCCAACGGGAGCAGCCGGCCGTGTTGACACCTTGCTCCGGCCTGATGAGACTTAATAAACTCCACGATGGGCCCTTTGACGACACTTACTTTTGGCCCGATCCGGCGAGAATTAATCCTGGGTACTATGTAGAGGTAGCTGTAGTCTATGCGCTCAATAGTATCTGCAGCAGTGATCGTGATGGACCACAACGGGGGACACTCCATCCCATTGTTGTAGTGGACATCAAGATCATTGAAAACGTTAGTTGCCGTTACGATAGACGCTTACGGATCCTTCAAGTAATCCTCTGTTCTGTCCGCTTTGGTCCGATGGCTCGTAAAATCCGATGTCCAGTCATACTGAGGTAATATATCTCTGCGCCGAACCGCAGTGTTCCATCGCAACGCTATTAAAGATGGCCCACAGCAACAGCGCGGAATCTAGGTTAAATCGGTGTCTCGGAAACAGAATGCTGATTTCCTCGAGGAAGTGATAAAGAAAGAAAAGTCTCAGGATAGTTGTGTGTATATCTATGTGGCTGCGTCATCAAGAAAAGATTATCGGCCGATGTTGTAAATCGGAGGCTGAGCACGGAGCCCGGAAGGCGGAGCGCAGTCCCCGCGGGCGACGGCGGCGTCCGGCGCGCCGTCAATTAGACGGGGAGGGGCTCAGCCGGGGCCGGGGGCCCTGCGGTGCGGGGGCCAGGGGGGCACGCGAGACGCCGCGTTGCCCAGATACGTGCCACGTTAGGTATATGCCCGGAAATTCGAGCCTATATACCGAGCACATAGCGCGTCCGCCTTGGGCACCGTAATTAATAGCAAGAGGCCGAATCCGCTCCACCGTCCTAATCTTCAACCCTAATTATTATTCAGGGAGTTTTTCTCGGAGCTTGTTTATGCTGCCGGCGGAAGACGCCGTGAGATGAAAGGAATTGTTCGACGCCTTTATGTGCCCCCGCCGTTTTATGTCGGATTTTTCGTCGAATCGTTAATGTAAATTGGCGGGGGGTCGCGCTTTCCTCATTATCGAATCAACATTGGTAGGATTTTTTGAAGGTATGTTAAACTCAAGTACACTGTTCTTACAGTCAGCGACAAAAATGACGAACACACTGTTCAAAACGATATCATCAAGAAAATTTAAACCTAATCTCAATTAGATAAAGTTCATATCAGAATGACAGTTGTCGTGTACAGTCTTCATTCTGAAACATTCCTTTTGTCATAATAATTATTTCATTTTCTTCGCTTTTTTTTATTCGTCCCATCATTATTGACGCTGACTGTACTCGTACAATACAAAAAACCTTACCGGTTTTCTTCCGAATGACAAATAAGGTAGTCGCTACATACCTATGTAAACAGTTGAACAATAAAAGTGGTTCAGTTCGTTGTACGAGGAATTAGGTCAAAGTTGCGAGGGTAGGAGGAAATATGTATGTAAGTAGGTCTGTCTGTTAGTGCAACTGGGCTTGTCTGCCGTCTGGCTTGTCTGTACGTTGAAAACATTAGATTTATTGCTTTTTTTTCATCGAACTTTTTTATTACGTCGCGTCTAATTTGATTTTTGGCCGTTTCCGTGAGATTGGGAGGGTCATTTGTCGAAAAGGACTTAACGAGGGCTTTATTGAAAAAAGTGTTGAACGGCCATTTTGTTGTGATTAAGTTGTTGATGTATATTAAGTGGTGATACTTTTTAAAATATGAAATAGACACACGCATATAATCCATGAAGTGTTAGACAGTGTTGTAACTGCAGTTGGTAAAGCCAGTTATGTTTAAATCCCATGTAAAAGTACTGTACTTCGAGTCTGCTACTGAAATATTCAAGATGAGAAAACTCAATAATGCTTTGATGACCCTTGGATCGAACTCAGGACCTAATGCTCACTGTAGCACTTCTGACCACCAGACCAGCAAGGCAAAAAAAGGTAAGTACTTAATTATTTTTAAATTATTAAATCTAATACGTTTGGAAGTTATTTTTCTTTCCAACAATGTGGATAAGAAATGTACAAAGTAAAGAAGTTTCTGTAAGAAAAAAAACTCGCGCATAACGTCGAACAAGTCTAGGGAGACCGTTCTTTCGGATCAGGCCATAAATATCTAAGCAGGTTTCTACGTAAGATTTTTTGACGAATTACAATTTCGTCACAGGCTGTAGGTAGACCAGACGGGTTATAGAAATGTTAACAACTATTGTTGGCTAGCCGTAAAAGGATTGAAATTAAGCTAAAATTAGTCAGAACGTGAAAATGTTCATAAAGTCAAATAATTAATTTTAATTAAACCCACAAAAGGCACTTTTGAAGTTACATAAATTAAAAGAACGATTCTACGAGTATACTCCATTCGAGTAGGTAGTTAACTAAAGGTAAACAATCTTGACAAGTCTTTTTACATAAACGCTTATTAATTAAATACAACTACTGTTTAAACAAATTGTTTAATTGAACATGTAATCGTTTTTGTTGTATCTAAATTTGTTTTCAGCTGCATTTTATTTTTAAACTGTATAATTAACTAAAAATACATGTCAAAATTGTTTACCTTTTGATAACTACCTAATCGGATGGAGTATAGTTGCTCATTCCAAGGAAGTTTCACATGGAGAAGAATGGGCAAGAAACTCCATAATCATAAAATAAGTTTCTCCAAATGCACACCACATCCTAGTGTTTTATCCAGAAAGAAGCGGCTTAACCTAGACCCTGGGTAGCCGTCTGATCTACCAATCCACGGACTGACCTCAGCACCAGTACTTTTATAACTTTACCACGAGCCCCTCATTCCTGTGACCAATCTACCTTAAACATAAACAAACACCAGTTAAAGGCAATACACCGGACCCGACATGACCTGACCACGACATGCGTACCGGACGAACAAACTACCTGTGTTGTGTGTGTGTGTGTGTGTGTAGGTAAATCTGAATACTAATGAAGAAATCAGGGAGTCGCGGCATTCATCGTTACCGACACACGGATATGTATTACTGGAATTAACACTTAAATAAAAAATAAAAAGAAATGAATAAATATTCCACAACTTTACACACAACGCCATTTAGTCCCAAGTTAAACTTGAGAGCCTGTGTTATGGGTACTAAACAGCGGATAAACATACTTATATATTTCTAAATACCTACATACTTACAAATTACAGATAAATTACACCCAGACACAGAACAAATGATCGTGCTCATCGCACAAACATTTGTCCTGGGTGGGAATCGAACCCACGACCTCCGACATAGCAGTCAGGGTCACTAACTACTAGACCAACAGGCCAGTCAAACACTTGTATTATTACTTGCTGTTTATGAATTATTATTTTCAAACGAAGAAAGATCCTAACAAAAAAAAAGGCGGAGGTTCTTAATTCGTTGTTTTTCCTTTCTTTTGTTTGCTGTTATTTCAAAATATGTTTCCTTTCTTTCCTTTTCTTTCTTCTAAAATAAGCATAGTTAAAGATAGCGATCTGACAGAATTCCTAATGGATATGTTAATAAATTGTTTTTCATCCTTAGGTTAGGTACTTTTGTCTATAATAAAGTAGGTTTATTGGAAATTGTTGTCTCAAAAATGATTAACAATTTTACATGACTTACCTATTTAAAGTTAGTTACAGTATTCATATCAGTGGGCTATATACGCATGAGCCAATAGATTCCCTTACATGGCAAACGACATCGCGGTAGGCCCAGGTGAAGATGTTGGACGAGCTGGACTCCTTCGCTAAGGACTGGTCCCAAAAACCCTTGATAGAGAGAAGTGGAACGAATGTAGGGAGACCTTAGCTTTGCAGAGGATATACATCCCTATTTTTTAATTAGTACAAAAAAAATGGGCTGAATCCGTACCTGTTACTGATCGTATTGGCGTAATCAAAAGTAAAAAAAAACGATGTTCAATTTTTAAATATGCTCTTTAGTTAAACTTAAATAACGAAAACAGCTGTTGGAGGCGGGGCATGCTTGAGCAAGATCACGCAAACGTGAGCGAGAGATGACGATTAATGAATACTACCACTAGTCCTTAGTTTAGTACCCTTTATCAGCTGTTTAGTACCCATAACATAAGCTCTTAGCTTAGCTTGAGACTAAATGGCGTTGTGTGAAAAAGTTGTGGAGCATATTATTTATTTTTAATGTCAAATTACAGCTAACTTATTTATCGTGACAATACGTTCTCCTTCCTTATCTAAACGTAGCAACTAAAAAAAAAACTAGCGACATTGTCAACTTTTTAACCGACTTTCAAAAAAGGAGGAGGTTCTATGTTCGTGTGTATGTATTTTTTTTTTTTTTTTTTTTTTTTATGTATGTTACCTGATTTCTCCGCCATTTGTGGACCGATTCTCGAAATTCTTTTTTTGTTTGAAAGAGTAGACTCCCGAGGTGGTCCCATTTCAATTTGGTGAAGATCTGGTGCTGATCTTCGGAGATATACAACGGAACTCTTCAAAAATAGACGGCAAATCCGTCGTGATTGCTGGAATCGCTTGGATGTTTATTGTTTATACAACATCATGACATATTATCACGCCTGTATGCTCTGATGGGGTACGCAGATGTGTACAATATACCTAGATTTCGACAGTTAGGTATGTTAATTTTCATTTATTAGGGATAAGTGGATAACCCTATTTATCATGACATGTAATGTTAACAATAAGTATAAAATAAATTCATGTTTTAATCAATTCATTCATCATATATTTGTATGGGAACAACTAAAAATAGAAAAATTAAAAACTTTTTTGCAAAAAATAAAACCGACTTCAAAAAAAGCACTAAACGGTGAAAAATAACTCTAAATTAGGAAGTCGGTGGCCCATCATGAATAAGACAAAACCACCAAAGCCACAGACTTCCTAATTTAGAGTTATTTTTCACCGTTTAGTGCTTTTTTTTTGAAGTCGGTTTTATTTTTTGCAAAAAAGTTTTACACCCTAGAGTTAATTAGTAGAGGAGATAAAAGCTATAAATCTATAACTCTACGGTTACTATCATACTTGCGTGGGCGCACTAAACTGTCCTTTCCATTCGATCTATCTATAGGTCACAGGTGAGCGGTAGGCGAACTTGTGTCACTCCTACGCAGAATTCTCGCACCACGCGCTCCAGTTACCTGAACAGTCGCGGTATTCATTTTTGTGTATATATTGAGTGATGTAACTCTGTTGTTTGTTTGTCGTTTTTCTTGTGTCTGGGGCTAGTTTTTAACCGACTTCAAAAAAAGGAGGAGGTTCTATGTTCGTGTGTATGTATTTTTTTTTTTTTTTTTTTTTTATGTATGTTACCTGATTTCTCCGCCATTTGTGGACCGATTCTCGAAATTCTTTGTTTGTTTGAAAGAGTAGACTCCTGAGGTGGTCCCATTTTAATTTGGTGAAGATCTGGTGCTGATCTTCGGAGATATACAACGGAACTCTTAAAAAATAGACGGCAAATCTATCGTGATTGCTGGAATCGCTTGGATGTTTATTGTATATACAACATCTTGACGTATCATCAAGCCTGTATGCTCAGAGGGGTAGGCAGATGTGTTCAATATACCTAGATTTCGACAGTTAGGTATGTTAAGTTTCATTTATTAGGGTTAGGTGGATAATCCTATTATAATGACATGTATTGTTAACAATTAACAATATAAAATGAATTCATGGCAAATGTTTGTATGGGAACAACTAAAAATGGAAAAATAAAAAACTTTTTTACAAAAAATAAAACCGATTTCAAAAATAACACTAAACGGTGTAAAATAACTCTAAATTCGGAAGTCGGTGGCCCATCAAGAATAAGACAAAAGTACCAAAGCCACAGACTTCCTAATTTAGAGTTATTTTACACTGTTTAGTGTTATTTTTGAAGTCGGTTTTATTTTTTGTAAAAAAGTTTTTTTGTTGTTTATCGTTCTAGGAACAGTGTTGGTTGTTTTGCAGTTTTTTTTTGTTACACTTTACTGCTTCATAGATCGATACCAATTCGTATTTAAGAAGTATTATGAATGTGAGAGTAACTTTATGTGTCTGTCTGTTAGTTTTTTACACCTTGACGGCTGAACGGTTTTGTATGGAATTTGGTACAGGGATATACTGTATCCTTGGTTAGGAAATAGGATATATTAAACTCTGTAGGATAATTATGTTCGTATTCTGTTACTTATTCTCGCAATATCGTGTGAAAGTGTGACAAAAAATAATTAAATAATGTACGAAAAGTCTAAATTCAATTTAACCCTTTAGTCAATTATTAAAAAGGTTAAATATTAATAATTCAATGCCATAATAAAATTTTGACTTGCGACTGCCTGCTAGTAAAACACGTCGTAAAAAGTTGCTAGTACTAGAGCTACGACGCCGCTTACGCGGTGATATCGTTGCTACGACTGCTACGCTTTCGTAGCAGACGAATGACCAGCTACGAAGACGCTGTACGCACGCGTAGTCATTCGGTACACTTGAATGGGGAACTTGACAAAATTTTAGTTATAAGTCCCTCATATATAGATTACTACGACTAACGAAAGGTATTTACAAGGCAGATGTAAGTGGGAACGCCGAGAGGGGACGCCCTAGAAGGACATACATAGACCTTATTGGTGAGGTTCTTCAGAAAGGTCAGGTGCGTAGTACTCGGCGTGTGTGTATGACAACATGTATGAATGTAAACGAAGCAAAAGAAGTATGTAAGAATCGTAGCATATGGCGCTCTGTAGTTTCTGCCTACCCCCATGGGAAAGAGGTGTGAGTTTATGTATGTATGTATGTATGTATCTAGATTACATCCAATTTGTATGGACAAGAAAATATTCGACACGTATCTTTTATTTTTTCACTTAATCAAAAAATAACAGCGATACATCGAGTCAAAATGTCGCATGACGTCACTAGCCAGTACAGTTTATACTAGATAATGACGTTACAAGCCCCCTCTCCACAACTTTAATGGCGCTTAATCTGAGCAATTATCCATCAAAATTAAAAAGAAAAAATACTTGTGTATTATTTTTTATAATTTAACTGATAGACAATATATAGATAATGTATTTTGATGTTCATATTCTGTCAAACACCTCATTCAAACGGTCGATTCAGTAAGAGTCATCCCGTGAAAACTTAAGTGAAGTGACCTGTCAATGTCTGTCATTAATATAAAATGAGAGCACAATTCGCCATCACTTCACATACATTTTCACGCGATGATTTTTATAGAACAGCAATGCTGTTACGCGTTATGTCTCAAAATCAAAAGTCTTTACTCAAACTAGGCTGAGAATCAGCACTTTTTGAACGTCAAAAAAAAAAATACATAAAGACAGTCCCCCAAAAACGGCCCACCTTTCGCGTGTGTCTTTTCTGTGTCCAGCGCTTTTTTTTTCTTTGTTCAAAATCTGTATAAAACATACAAAAGGTCTGCAAAACTGCAGAACAGTTTGTCGGCAGTTGTTCTCGTTTTACAATATTATAAAAAAACTAAAATCTTCTAGAAAATTAAAATATTATACATCTGTGTAATATAGTGTCCAAGGAAACATATTACTTCCTACTGTGCTTAGACCTGGTGCGGACATTTTGATTTGGGGTAGGATTTCAAAGGGTTTTGCCCTTTCGATGCTCCCCCCGTTAACGATAGCCATTAAATGTTCAAATCGATTAAACACTTTCTTGAAATATTGGGAGAAATTGGAAATTGTCCTGGCTAAATAATAACAGACGCACGTGTCGATCGAAGGTTAAGCTACGCTTGCCAAGGTCGGTTCATAGATGGGTGACCATTCATAACATAGCAATAGCTCTCCGCTTTAGAAATCACGTTAAGCTGTTGGTTGCGGTTGTCATTTGAAGAGCAACCTTTCAATCATGTCAATTAGTACCCATAACACAAGCTCTCAGTGACGAAGAGTCCATACAACTGAGGGTCGAGTCTGCTATTGCAATCGTGTCTCAATGATCGGTCAATGATCGATTTTTGACGTATAACGTCAAACTTATGACACATTTCCCATACAAAAACTGTAAAAGTTGTCAAATCTTCGGTCAATGACCGGTCATTGAGACACGATTGCAATAGCAGACTCGAGCCCCACGCCTGTTGGTCTAGTAGTAAGTGACCCTGGCTGCTATACCGGAGGTCGTGGGTTCGATTCCCACCCAGGACAAATGTTTGTGTGATGAGAACGATCATTTGTTCTGTGTCTGGGTGTAATTTATCTATAATTTGTATGTATTTAGAAGTATATAAGTGTTGTATGTTTATCAGCTATTTAGTACCCATAACACAAGCTCTCAAGCTAAACTTGGGACTAAATGGCGTTTTGTGAAAAGTTGGGGAATATTTATTGTGGAATATTTATTGTGGAATATTGGTATTTGTGGAAAATCACACCAAAGGTAAACAGGGTGGTAGGTAAACCGATGACTTCAATACAGACAAGAAATAGTGATACAAATACTAAGTTTTTTTTGGTCGGCTTCCCTCTTAAGAAAATTACAAGCTCTGCTTATCTTGGGCTTCATCGCGTTGGGTGAAAGTTGTGGAATATTATTATTAGAAAGAAAGTAATAAAGAAAGAAAGAAAACATTTTTATTTGGAACACGCACAGGAATTTAAAAGTTTAAAACAAAAACTAAAACTCTAAACTCTCCTTTGCCTGTTCAAGGAGATTTCTCGCCGACTGGTCGACAGTTCGCGTAACCAGAGGGCTGGCTTATTCTTTGGCCAAAGAATTAGCATTGCCATCCAACGTGGCAATGCTGCCAGTCTTCTGAGCACGTTTCCAGATGACAGCGATGGGGAGGAGTACTTTGACGCCTGAGTGTTCCAAATTTTGTTTTTCCTAGAGGGTTTTTGTTTTTTTTTGTTACCATTGTATTTGTAGTTAGTTTAATTCAATAAACCCCAAGCGGACGCCGGCGTCCACGCTGTCATTGTCTTTCTATTGTGTCTCTAATTGACACGACTGAAAGGTAAAATGCACATATTTAATTTATTTTAATTAGTTTGATTGTATAGTTCCCAATAAACTGAAACTAAATCTAACATATTAGGTATATGTATAACAAAAAGACCTGTGCGTGGCCAAAAAGGCCCCTATCTCAGCACGATGCCACGATATTTAAAGAAAACAATAAATACCGCACTACCGTTATTCTGATAGGGCCTACTGTAATGCCATGAATACATTGATGATGCAATAGCCTACAAAGAGGCATAAATAAATATAAATATACACCACTATTTTTAATTTAGTACAAATACTTAAAAGGCTTATTCTAGACGGTCTTCTCATTATATGTATTTGTTAAGTATCCATTAATAATATTCATAAACAGCAAAGTTATTAACGTTTGTTTATATCCCAAAAAGTGTCCCAATTTATGGAAATATTGTACAGGCTATTTATGACATAGTAGTATTCATTAATCGTCATCTCTCGCTCACGTTCGCGTGATCTCGCTCAAGCATGCCCCGCCTCCAACAGCTGTTTTCGTTATTTAAGTTTAACTAAATAGTGGCATATTTAAAAATTGAACTTCGTTTTTTTTTACTCTTGATTACGCAAATATAAATAAATAAATAAATAAATATTCCACAACTTAACACACAACGCCATTTAGTCCCAAGCTAAGCTTGAGAGCTTGTGTTATGGGTACTAAACAGCTGATATACATACTTATATATTTCTAAATATGATCAGTAACAGGTGCGGATAAAGCCCAATTTTTTTGTACTAATAAAAAATAGGGGTGTATATTATTACTCCACTGTCCGTAGTATTATTTCTGTTAAAGTTTTTCGGCTCTGCTATCCACTTAGTATAAACCTAGCACACGACCACCACAGGGTTTAACGTGGAAAGTGATGAAGGATGACCTCTAGATAGAGGTCCTTTAATGTTACGTCAAGAAAATGCAAATCCACTTAAGCTTTATTTTAAAGTAATTAGACTGTTTCATGGCCAAAAGACTGCAATTACAATTAAATTTGACATCTCTATCTAGACCTACATTATTTAATTGACTCTTAAGTTTATGACATGATATATGGCTCATCTGACAATACTTTTAATTTATTGAATTACCTTTTTTAGTTTTCTGAATAAATTAATTTTGTGACCTCTGGATAAAGGTTCTGTAACATTAAGTCAAGTAGATGCAAATTCATGACCAATGATGGTTTCATGGCCAAAAGGCTGATTATCATAACACACTACGTGATGAAATAGGTTGCATTTAAAAATAATATATATGCATAGTTTTTTTTTTAATTTTTTTTTACATTATACATATATTTCTTTCTGGTGAGGTAAAAAGATCTACCTACGGGTCCTGAAGGTAATCTAATCTTAAGTTCTTAAGATAAATTGGTTTACATAAAGGAAACATTCATTTGTTTTTAAAAAGAAATAAAAATAAATTCACAGAGTTCTGTGTTGTAAAAAATATTCACTCACTACTTTATATTAAATTTTATTCTACTAATCAATAGGATTATTGCTTTGAATAACAATTGTTTTAAAAAAAATTGCTCTTTTTTATGAAAAGATCATTAAATCTAACATTAACTGAAGCGGCAATAGCCCAATGGTTAAGACGTTGGCCTGCCGATCGAAAGTGCGTAAGTTCTATCCCCACCCATTGCACTATTAACGTAAACCCACGCCAGACACAAGCATATTGAGCTTTGTTGGACGGGTTAAAAATACTACTAGCAATGTGCAACCCGCATAACTAGAAATTATCATCAATATTGGGGACCACAAACAAAATAAAACATTATATTTACAAACTTTTCAGCAGAACGTCTCGTGCATTATTATCATTATTACCTACCTAGCAATAAATTATTACAAAATCTGTTAAAGCACCCTTTTTATTGGTCGATTGAAATGCAACCCTAAGTCTTAAACAAGTTATTACTTAGAGATAAATTACGAAGCTTGTTCAGACGCCAGCACGACAACCTACCCCAAATTGTCAAAATTTCCCAATAAAACATGAACCTTATTGTGTTTACAATAAAGTTAAAAACCTATCTATGAAACTTGACACATAGGTGTAGGTTGATGTGCTGGCGTCTGTACTTCAAGTATTTAATTTATTTCGATATAACAGTGATAAAAAACTTAGAACGTGCCTTATTGTTTGAAATAGCAACCACTGTTAACATCCAAAACCCATTGCTTCATTCAGAGAACTGACTATTAAAATCAAAAGCATCCATAACAAAGGTTTAACAAACCATTTAATGCAGATGATATTACAACCATTTAGTAGCTAAAACAATCATAGTTATAACAATAAATAACGCCAGTACATCTCCGAGTTAATAATATTAAAAGCGGTTATTCATATGCGTACCCTTCCGTCGAGGGTGGCGCCCTCTGCAGAGGGATGGACGATGGCCGTCGTCTTATGCTTTAGACCCCCTCTTGTCCTTAGGCTCAAAGGCATCGCCTGGATGAGAAATACGCGAATGTTAGCGATTTGTTTATATGTTTGTGTTGGTAGAATATTACTGGTTTTACTAGTATCGTGACTTCACTAATGTCAAATTTAAAAATCAAAGTCATTTGTTCAAATTAGGCTCATCTTTTCTTTTTTATGCACCTCCTTTGTGGCAAATCTCTCTCTTATTTTAGTGTGGTTAACGACTAATCTGGTTTCAATTTTGTGCTGCCCTTGGGTCTTTGACTTGGCTTCTATATTAAATTAAATATAAAATAGGTTTCGTCCATTAACCAGCTCGGTGAAGGTCGTTCTTAACGGGATCCTATACTACAAGTGGTAGTTATACAAGACGCACATTAATCCGAAAAGTCGAAGAGCTGCGTGCCTTGGGTTCGAACTCGAGGCAGTCTTCTGGTAACGCCACTAGGCTACCACTGATCTGTGGCTAATAAACACTGTTTCCTTCTTTCTTTCACATGTTTTCAAGTTTCTTCAAGAGAAATATTTAAGACCATATTTTGCCCGCGACATTGCCGCACGTCGCCGTCGTCGATATCCATCGGAATACCTAGTACATTCATAAAACTACTTTTTATTTGAAACAACGGCAATTATATCGAACTTTCTTACCATACTTTTATCCCTTGTTAAATCCTTAAAGGGATTTCATTTCGTAAACCTATGTCTAGTGCTCGAAACAAGGATATTTTGAACTCTTGTGCGAAATTTAATGCTTTAACAACTTAGGTTCTCATTATTTAAGCATCGGTCTTACAGATAACGGTTGAAATGGGGGTGGACTTATAAGTACACCTCTACACATAACCCTCCGCAAAATACCGGCGTGATATTATGTGCCTATTTATTGGGGAAAGGCTGTTAGAGTATTCAATTAATTCCTAGATGACACTTTATGATATTGTAACTTATGATTGATTTTATTACTTTGTCATTAATTATTTATGATCTATTGATAATATGTACAAACGCCTGCATGTCAAGCTACCCCAAAATGTAAAATATTCCTAACTAGCAGTCGCTAGTCGTCACGCAGTTTTATCCGCGTAGTTCCCGTTCCCGTGGGAATACGGGGATAAAAAGTAGCCTATGTCATCCGGGAATAGTGCAGCATTCCACCAGTGCAATAATTTTTAAAATTGGATCATTAGATCCGAAGATTACCCCCTACATACAAACTTATAAACTTACAAACAAAAACCTTTTCATAATTTTAGTATAGATTGAACATGAACCTTATTTTGTTAGTCATAAAGTTGAAAAACTATAAAAAAAATAACACTTTAGCTGTGTGTGTGGCCTCTATACTTGAATTCTTAATTGACCGTTATTGCTTCAATAGCCTTGTCTAAATGTTATGAATTTTACTTTCATTGTAATTGTATAATGTTATTGAAGTTACACTTCTTTTGGCGTGTTAGAATAAAATGATGAGAGCATTTTTTTAAGATTCGCGCGCACACTGTCACGATGAACCGACACCCTGAAGTTATAACTATAGTCAACATTTTAGCACAGTCTAAAAACAAACAGTCGGCCGACGAAGCTGTCTAGACAGGGCAATCGTGCGGGGTGTGAGGGGCGAGCCGCGCGGGAAAACCGCTCCCGCACTGAGAACAAAACGATGTTCGTAGTGCGGGAGGTATTATTCAAGTCTAACGCGTGTAGAAGTTGTCGGCATTTTTCCAGAGATCAATGGCGTCGTCCTACTATATTAATATTTATACTGTGATTTTAGTTTAGGTCTTATACCAGCATCAGTTCCACGTTTCTCCTTAAAATAAACTGTGATAGTATCACATACAGTTTCACGACAGCTGTTAACCTCTGTGGTCCATTTTCTTTTATATACATGCCATTACATGCACTGCTCAATACATTAAAGTAAATATGGCCGGTAACTACATCGATACTGCACCGAGAAGTGTCTAGAATAATCGAGAATTTTATGTGAGACACTGGACAAACATTATGAAAAATACCTACTAGCCATAACTATAATTGTGACATAGGAACTGATGGTAACGTGTTTCAATAATACATACAGCTATATTATCCATTGCAGATTGAGGTACTCTTTTCTGAGAACGTATGAGATATATCGACACACATAAAAACTTCAAAGAAAATAGTTGAAAAAGACTCGGCAGTTGACGAGTTACCTGCAGTTTACCTTATTTTTAACCGACTTGCAAAAAAGGAGAAGGTTCTTTATATCACACACAGACACATCTTGATCCGTAATGAGGAGAAGTCACCCTTTCCCAGACCGGCAATCAGCTTTCCCTCCTAGGAAAAAAACTGTCTGAAACTAATAAAACAATCCTCGCTTCCCGCTCTCAGTACAACCTATCTTCAAAACCGTTAAAGCATCATGTGTGGTGATGGAGATCCCTAACGTAACTAGGCAAGTTATGTCACGTAAACTCATAAACTCTTGGCTCCCAAAACTTGACCAGCGCTGTGACAAAACACTGTCAAAAATCAAAAATTAAAATCAAAAAGTCATTCATTCAAATTAGGCTCAAGATCAGCACTTATTGAAAGTCAAAATTACATAAGACAGTCCCGCAACATTCCCGCCCTTCGCCACTTCCTAGTGTTTTTACTGGGAAGAAGAAGTGGAGGAACAAACTCCCCAGCAACACGTCTGTCAAGAACTTATTATTATAAATCAATACTTACAAAAATTTATCAATCAATTATTATGTAATGTTCTAGCTATCCACGCTTCCCGCTCTCAGCAAAACCTATCTTCAAAACCGTGAACGCATCATGTGTGGCGATCCCTAACGTAATTAGTTAAGTTGTGTCACGCAAACTCCTAAACTCTCGGCTCCCAAAACTTGACCAGCGATGTGACAAAACACTGTCGTCCTGAGATTAACCTTGATTCTTTGGTAGACAGCTGTAATTATGTTAGAGGTAGCTACTTTTTTGGGTCTGAAAGATTAAGTTTCGTAAATGCTTCAAGAGATTTGTGAACTTAGCTAACCTTTTCCACAGACTGGTTTTGTGTAGGTAAATAATAACACCCGCGTCGATTGAAGGTTAAGCTACGCTTGTCGAGGATGGTCAGTAGATGGGTGACCATTCATTCCCCTCTGTGTCGCGGAGTTGTTGTTAATTACGGTGAATACAAAAGCACCTTTCCGCTTTTTGTAATTACTAAAAATAATGTTGTACATGTAGGTGAGTGTGTTTTCTGAATTTAATTGTTACTTTTACGTAGTTCAATACCAAAAGAGTTATTATATTACCCCTATTGGCTTATTTGTTGATGAGTTCAATGACAATTTGAGACTGGCCTTTTGGTCTAGTAGTTAGAGACCCTGACTGCTATGCCGGAGGTCGAGGGTTAGATTCCCACCTGCAAATGTTTGTGTGATGAGCACGATCATTTGTTCTGGGTCTGGGTGTAATTTATCTATATTATGTATGTATTTAGAAATATCTAAGTCTATTTATCAGCTGTTTAGTACCCATAACACACGGTCTCAAGCTTAACTTGGGTCTAAATGGCGTTGTGTGAAAAGTTGTGGAATATTTATTTATTTAATTTACTACCTTAATATTGTCATCGTCTTCGCAGTTTTTATTCTACTTTGAACCTGGGTAGTTTGTTTCGACACTTTTGCTTCCCAGCAAAACATTAGGGAGTGGTGAATGGTGGGCATTTTAGAGGAGTGTCTTGTGACTTTTTGACGTTCAAAAAGTATGATTTTTGGCCTAATTTGAATAAATGAATTTTGATTAAGATTCTTGGTCATTTTGCGATACCCGAACTATTTTATTCCTTCTCCACATTACCAAACACAAAGCAAACTAATGACCATCTATCCTATTTGTAGTCTCCTCAACGATTGTATCCATAGCAACAGACGGCTTACGGACTTCTGAAGGCACCACGGTCTTGTGTAAACAGCCGTTCGTTACCCATCCCAAGCTTGACCGCGGTTCCGTTTGTTGAAATTTGGTTAAACAGTCGATATTTGTCACGTGTTCTTTAGCCACGTGCCTTTGTAATGTTTTCGGGCTCAAAATACCAACTTACTATAATTTTAAAGAGTAAGTTTCTTGCTTATTCTTCTCCGTACAAAACGAACCTTTGGAAGGTGCTTTAGAACAAAGATACCTTTAAGTGTAGGTTGTATTGAAATATAAAATTATTAAACTTTGACTAAAATGCAATAAAAAAATAAGTTTAAAACTAAAATGTTAGAAAAACTGCCTTCTGAAAAACACTCTAAAAAGTATGAAACTAAAAAATATTCTCTTATAAGGATATTTTCTTCGAGGACAGCCGAGGTAGTATAAAATAAAAACATATGTTTTCTGTTTATTAAAAAGTTAGTTAGTCACTCTGACTTGAAAATGTGCTTTCAGGTTTTACTTGCGGTTATGCAAGTTAGATTTTTTCAAGTACAAACGAGTAAATCGACTGGCCTGTTGGTCTAGTAGTTAGTGACCCTGACTGCTATGCCGGAGGTTGTGGGTTCGATTCCCACCCAGGACAAATGTTTGTGTGATGAGCACGATCATTTGTTCTGTGTCTGGGTGTAATTTATCTATAATATGGATGTGTTTAGAAATATATAAGTATGTTTATCAGCTATTTAGTACCCATAACACAAGCTTTCAAGCTTAACTTGGGACTAAATGGCGTTGTGTGAAAAGTTGTGGATGTTTATCGGCATGGCGTAATGGGTACCGTGGTAACCAGAAAGTGGGTTTTGGTGGCCAGATGGGCAGTATGCTATGTAAAGCATTTAGCTGCGTCCGGTTACACAGGAAATCAACACTAACATAATTGAAAGGTCGCCTGAAATCCTTTTTTAACCGACTTCAAAAAAGGAAGACGCTGGATGGGTTTTTAATTCGAATGAATGTTTTTTTTTTTGTTAGCGTTAATTCCACTAACTATTTGGTTTGCTGGTAGTAATACTTTAGAAGTGATCTTAATAAATTTTATCAAAATTGCTGCATTTTGGTTTTAGGTAATATCAAATAAAAAATATAGCTTTTTTTTACAAACACTACAAAAAATAAAATAACTCTAGTTAGTAGTTGATTTCCGAAACTAGAGTTATTAACCGACTTCAAAAAAAGGAGGAGGTTCTCAATTCGACGGTATGTTTTTTTTTTTGTGTGTTTGTTACGCGATTTCTCCCCCATTTGTGGACCGATCCTCAAAATTCTTTTTTTATGTGGAAGAGTATACTCCCGAGGTGGTCCCATTTTAATTTGGTGAAGATCTGGTGCTGATCTTCGGAGATATACAATGGAACTCTTCAAAAATAGACGGCAAATCTGTCGTGATTGCTGGAATCGCTTGGATATTTATTGTTTATACAACATCATGACGTATCATCACGCCTGTATGCTCTGAGGGGTACGCAGATGTGTACAATATACCTAGATTTTAACAGTTAGGTATGTTAAGTTTCATTTATTAGGGATAAGTGGATAACCCTATTACCATGACATGTATTGTTAACAATAACAATATAAAAAAAAAATGGCAAATATTTGTATGGGAACAACTAAAAATGGAAAAATAAAAATCAAAACCACCAAAAGACAAAACCACCAAAGCCACAGACTTCCTAATTTAGAGTTATTTTACACCGGTTAGTGTTTTTTTTAAGTCGGTTTTATTTTTTGCAAAAAAGATTTTTATTTTACACCTTCTAGAATATTTTTTTGTGAATTAAGTTGATCGTAATTTTTTTGTAAAGAAAAGAGTTTACTTACATTAGTCAAAGTCAAAGTCAAAGTCAAGTCAAAAGTCAAAGTCAAAGTCAAAGTCAAACCATTTATTTTAATTAGGCCCCTATAAGGCACTTTTGAACGTCGAACAAAAATGAACTTTATAAATGATTCTAGTTGCCCTTCCAAAAAGTAGATTTGTATGGAGAAGAATGGGCAAGAAACTCCATACTTACTCTTTTAAAATCGATTTTAAAATACTTTGTATACATCAATAAGATTATATGTGAGGACGATGCATTACGTGTATTAATTCCATACGACAAAGATAAAGATAATTTATTTTTGCAAATATGGGTAACATTAAAAGATGATAAAAACATATTATTACCAGGTTCAGCCATATTTTACCATGTAGGCATGCAAAGGACATTTAACCTGCTACCACCAAATACAATTTTAAAACAATACACAAGTACCAGCACCTATGTATTTAGCACCAAAGGTATTCCCATTTCCCATAGGTTAATGCATAGGTGCTCAATAAATAGGTGCTCATACGGGAATACTCCACTTTGCCTACCTCAATTTCAGTAGTAGTGTTAGCAATAGGTGATAAAAGTCAATAATCTTTCTTCCATCTCCGATTCTTAGCACTTTTGAACTGACAACCCAACCTAGGTACATAATTAGATGATTGAGACGAGCTTCACCAAGTCTTAGTGCGCATTTCAGTGCATTGAACACTAGACAGGAGCTGGTAGACGCGGTTGGACCTAAAAGGCGTACCCTTATGTACTGGCAGGTATATAAGCGCTATGTACTTGGGAACTGAACGCAGAGACGCGGGTAGGGCTGTGCCTAGGAGTTTGGTATCTAAGTAAATGATTTAGGGCGTGAGAACAATGACATGTTAAGTCCCTAATGACACAATATGAGGGCTAAATTTATTTGCAAAACGACTCCAATGCTAAATTTTAATTACATTAAATAGTGAATTAGCCACAACACTTAACAGGTTATTTAATTAACAATATCAATCATGTCTGGAATCCCCGAAGGCTTTCTCTGAGGGGTACCTGTTGTACGCCCACATTTTGGCAGTTATGTTAAAGTCTCATGTAATAGGGGGCGAGCCTATTGCCATCAACCGGGCACAAACCCAGACAGCGGGCTGCTACTAAAAAAATCTAGATTGAAAAACTCAATACTTAACACTTTGCCCAACCCGGGGATCAAACGTAGCGCTTGCGTCAACGAGGCGGGTTTTTTTTTAATTTTTTAAAGTACCTAATTGTTACTGAGAATACTTTGTACCAAAACTTTTAGCTTTTCTTAGTCTCGACAGCTGTAACACAGACAATCGTCGTTTATTAAATAATAAGATATCGACACTATCCCACCACTAGGGGGCAGCGTCGTCGGCGAGTGTGCGCGTCGATAAATTCCGAACGCGTTGTCAATCGGCCGCGGCAGCGCTCAGGAATTAACGGCGCAGCGCTGTCAAGGCGGCCGCGTCTCCCCGCGCGACCCATACCTCACAGACACAGGGCTGTGCGAAGCGCGGGAAAATAATAGTGTCATTATTAGTGTTATTATTACGGCACACCCCTCCCTTACCTTTTTCTTTATTAAATCTTCTATAAATATAATGATAATATTATATGGAAGCTTGTAATTAGCAACTGTCATCAATATTTATAATTGCTGTTACCATTCTTATTTAGTGTAAGGTTTCCTAAGATTGTTAAAATAAATAAATATTGCCCATTTCAGGCCATGTTTTTCTCGTTTATACGTAATAAATTTCAAAAATATACTTATTTAGCCACTTAAATACCTATTGCTATTTCCAATTTATCGATGAGGCAAAAACCGATTTTCATATTTATAGCACTCAATTGTTTATTGCATTCTAATATATCGGATATGGTGGTCAGTACTATAAGGTAGGGATTGCAATTCTTAATAAAAAAGTTCCACCGAGTTCTATGTGAAAAACAGCCGTTGTTCCTTTATCTGTAATCAATCTTAATGCCATTATTTAGTTTTTTACATGAGCATCACTGGTCAAAGTTTGTATTATTTTGGCATTTTTCTTTGGAAATAACTAATTGCAGGAACTTAAGATTTCAATAATCAATTAGATTATGGACATTTTAATTTGTATAAATCTATACTAATATTACAAAGAGGTAAAATTTGTTTGTTTGTTTGTAAGTTTGTATGTAGGAGATAATCTTCGCAACGAATGATCCAGTTTTAAAAATTATTGCACTGGTGGAAAGCTACTCTATTTCCGGATGACATAGGCCAGTTTTCATCCCTGTAATCCCACGGAAACAGGAAGTACGCGGATGAAACCGCGTGATAATAAATAAATAAATAAGTTCCCCAACATTCACACAACGCCATCTAGTCCTAAGGTAAGCTAAGAGCTTGTGTTATGGGTACTAAACAACTGATAAACATACTTAAATATTTCGAAATATACATATTATAGATAAATTACACCCAGACACAGAACAAATGATCGTGCTCATCACACAAACTTTTGCCCTGAGTAGGAGTCGAACCCATGACCTCCGGTATAGCAGTCAGGGCCACTAACTACTAGACCAACATGCTAGTGTAAGGAGTATCGATTAACCTGTTTTGTTATAGAATAAGAAATGATTGCTGTTTTTCTATTTTTAGTATCTTTTTTAGTTTGGAAGGCTTTTGGGGCTACACTTGAGAATGTTGAGACATGTGGCATAAAAAAACAGTCGTCATTTGGCTGCGATGAAGAAATTAGTTTACCTATTAGTTGAAGAGTGTGCCTAGCCTTTTTTTGTATAAACAATAAAATCACATCACGCTCTTAGGGATGTCGTGTTACGTTCATGACGTGCCTTTATTGCAGGACCCGGAGGTTATTTAAAAGCAGGGTTGTGCCGAAGTCTTTGTGATATAGGAGTATTTTATTATTTATTATTATTATTATTATTTACTTATCCTATAAACTCACGCCTTTTTCCCATGGCGGTAGGTAGAAACTACTGAGTGCCATATGCTACGATTCTTACATAGGTACTTTTTTCTTGGCGGTCTGTTGGGATTGACATTCTTTTTAATTTAATATCACGAATTTACCTTTTCTGTCAGACGATAAGAGATTCCGACCTTCTAAAACAAAGATATTTAGAAAATCAGACTTTCTGGGAAAAGGTGATTTTGATATTTGTCCATTATGAGATCAGTACAATATAGGAATCAGTCCTAACAGACCGCAAAATTCTGAAGAACCTCACCAAACAGGTATTTGTATGTCCTTCTAGTGCGTCCCCTCCCACGTTCCCACTTGCATCTGCTAAATCCCTTTCGTTAGTAGCCTTTCATTCATCACATTTTTTTTGTATATCTTTTGTCTCATGTGGTTTTTTTTTGTTTTTTGTTTATTTACTAAGATATATTTATCTTATAAATGGTGAATGTCCAAGGGGTGAGAAACTTTTCTGTCTTATAACACACTCTTAATAAACTGCGCGATACCTATATCCCGAGCACGCGGTCATCGGTCGCGGACACGCACACGCACTCGGTTTATCGAAATTAAGGCGTTCACCCTCCGGCCATGCACGCACGCGGGAAATAGGGCGCTTTACTACATCTGCCTATATTTTTACTTATCTATAATGCGTTTTTGGAGCTTTGCTTGATTAATATAAATTCCTGAAATATTATTGTCTTTCGGATCGGGAGTCTGTGCTTAACTATAACTTTTCAAATTTACAAGACATCATCCAACCAATCAACCGCAGTAAAAGAGTAATCAATTAATAATGCCGTATGTAAAAAACATCAACTATATAAAGCCAACAAAATTTGAACGTCCAACAGGTTCATCTACTGGACTCATAGTATGAAATTCAAAGTCAAATCATTTATTTGAAATAGGCATTATAAGGCACTTTTGAACGTCAACTTGTGAGCACCCTTTAACTCCTTCCACTCTATATAATTATTATCAAATGAAATTAAACTGACAACTATTTGTGAAACAGTAGGTACCTACCTAATAAACCGCCATTTCAATAATAGAAAAAAGTAGGTACGAGTGGAAAGGAGTGACAGCCCTGATGAAATTGCGCGTGTACTAGTCATGTGAGTTACCTCGGGTGGATGCGGGCTCTGTGGACGAGCGGCCGCTTTCACCCGCTGCTTTACACTCCAGCGGCTATCACCGATTATAATGTGACGTAAGGGAATATGTTGCCCACTCGATATACCCACCCTCGACTCCATTCTTACTGATTACTCATAATGGAATTTCTATTAAAGTCCTCTAAGGAATGGTGTGCCGGCCGGTCGGCTGATGTAGACTGTATCGATTATATGTCGCAGAATTATTAATCGACTATTTCACTGTATGAAACTCCATGGGGTTAGAAAAAATTATACTTAACTTTTATTGTAACAATTTAAATTCAACATGGCGCTCCATCTACCTTTGCATCATAGGAAAATCCCCCAAATCTGTGAATCCAATGAGAATACTCGATGAAGTATATTCCCGAATCCCGCCAACATACTTCATCGAGGAATATACAATCACTACACACACATACTATACTACATATTACAAAACAAAGTCCTCCGCCGGCGCCGCGTCTGTCTATCTCGCTGTTCGCGATACACTCAAATACTAATGCACCGATTTTCATGGATAGCACTCTATCCATTGGTGAAAACAGCATGAAAATCGGTGGTTCTCGAAGAATGTTTATCAAGTTTTTGTAAACATTGGCTAAAATACAATGAGACTTGTCAGAAAAAATATGCTGTCTGGGAGCTGGACGCGATAACCGACATCCACGCGGGCGAAGTCGCTGGCATCAGTTGCGGGTGTTGCACTCATCTTTAATTGATTATAAAAACTTTTACCACATATAAGTAGGATTCGAAAACAAATTGACTGATCAGCTCACGTAAAATGTTTGTAACAGCTGATTTTTATCGCGATTTTAAGAGTTATTTCTAATAATAATAATAATAATAACTTACTTAATAATAATAAACTTACGTATAATGGGCGGCCTTATGGCGTAAGTTTCACACTTTTAGATTGACACACATTTTGTTACTATTATGTTTATTGTGGTCCTATTAAAAACAATGTAATCAAAATGGTGATTCAGAAATAAATTCAAAAAAATGCGTATCGCATTGTCAACCTCCTCCACTTTTGTCTTTGTTGGTTAAAACGACAATAACAGATTCCAACTCGTTTATATCTATGATTATTGACATACTATTGTGTCATTGTTAAGTTTTAAATAGTACGTACTTAATGTTTGAATTAAGTAATGTTTCATACGCTTCAGTGTTCCTTTATTACAAAAGAAAACTCAAGTTTCAGTCATGTCAGGGACTTCGGGTAGAAGCGGGCAATCTGGAGCATTGAGCACCTGCTGTCCGTTTCACCGGCTCTCCCCATCACTTTGCGATTATCTACGACATGATTTATTTATTAACTTTTCATTCTTGATGTAGCAGTGAGTATAGTTTGAACTTAAATTGCGTTAAAAGTAGAATAGAATATTTTAGTTTTGGTAGGTATAAAATAAGTGCAAAACTATTAGGAAGATTCCTTACTTAAGCGGTAGGTAGGTACCCCGACGTGACATAAAATTTCATGGCTCAACCATAGGAAAGTATTATTTTTAAATAAATAATTTAAACCGGCGTGTGTGTATGACAACATTTATGAATGTAAACGGAGCAAAAGATGTATGTAAGAATCGTAGCTTAGGGCGCTCTGTAGTTTCTGCCTACCCCCAAGGGAAAAAGGTGTGAGTTTATGTATGTATGTAATATGTATGTGTATAATTTAAATAAAAGTAATTAAATGTGATCTTTACGTTTTTGCGTTGGGGTTTTTTTTTTAAATATTATAAACTAGTGCTTTGCAATACCACCTGATGGTAAGCAGTGATGCAATCAATGATGGTGAATTAAAAGCCTATTTACTCTAGCCTTAAAGACACCTAAGTTATACTCCGACGGGAAGACCGCAGCAGGCAGGTTGTTCCAGTCCTTCGACGGATGGTTGTTTTTAATTTTAAATTTAATTTTATACTTATATTTACTATAAGTCCAGGTATCCTCACGATGTTTTCCTACACCGACGTCAATGATGTCTAAGATTCACTTAGAAAGTACATACGAATTAAAAAAAAGTCACACTTAGTACTTGCCGAAACCTCGTACATGAAAGGCCATTGTGACATTTACTTAAAATAAAAATCTTTTTTGCAAAAAATAAAACCGACTTAAAAAAAACACTAGCCGGTGTAAAATAACTCTAAATTCGGAAGTCTGTGGCTTTGGTGGTTTTGTCTTATTCATGATGGGCCACCGACTTCCGAATTTAGAGTTATTTTACACCGGCTAGTGTTTTTTTTAAGTCGGTTTTATTTTTTGCAAAAAAGATTTTTATTTTTTCATTTTTAGTTGTTCCCATACAAATATTTGCCATAAATTTATGTTTATATTGTTATTTGTTAACAATACATGTCATGGTAATAGGGTTATCCACTTATCCCTAATGAATGAAACTTAACATACCTAACTGTCGAAATCTAGGTATATTGTACACATCTGCATACCCCTCAGAGCATGCAGGCGTGATGATACGTCATGATGTTGTATTAACAATAAATATCCAAGCGATTCCAGCAATCACGACAGATTTGCCGTCTATTTTTGAAGAGTTCCATTGTATATCTCCGAAGATCAGCACCAGATCTTCACCAAATTAAAATGGGACCACCTCGGGAGTATACTCTTTCAAATAAAAAAAGAATTTTGAGAATCGGTCCACAAATGGGGGAGAAATCGCGTAACAAACACACAAAAACATACCGTCGAATTGAGAACCTCCTCCTTTTTTGAAGTCGGTTAACAAAACCAACTCTAGCAACAAAAAAAAACAATTTATCTAAATCGGCCTCTTTTTCTTTCACACTGCTGCAAATGTCAAACTGTCACCACTTCCAAAGTTAAACTTATTGATTCCCCCGCACATCTCACTGAAGATAGTGATAAATATTCCATTCGATATTCCAGAGAGACTGCCTATCCGATGGACATAAAAAAGCCTTCGCGTTTTCCGACATTGACTTCCTTCGCACATTCCGACTTCGCGATGCGTGGTTCCGCGGAGTATTCAGAAAAGAAATCGACTTTCACTTATGCAATAATGTTCAAGAAAGACGTTGAGTTGAGTCATTCGTTTTTGTATTTTTTGGAGGTTAATGTCGTATATAGACTTTAGTGTGTACCTACCAAATATTGCTATTTAGGATAAGTAGACGACAAAACATAATCATTTTTGAGAAAATACTTTTCCTTTAAGTATTTACATGTTGCTGGGTTCATTTATTTACATTAATTTGCCTACTTTGGGTGATAAATACCACTAACTAACCTACAATAATTATTATATAGCTTTAGCATAAATAAACCCTATGAATAGCTTTAGCCTAAGTACCAGAAATTTCGCTAATAGTTTTTCATTCAACATCTTATTAAACCTCCTTTTGCAGGAAATTCTAAATTCATTATACATAAATGAGGAAAAAAAAAGGTTGTAATATGAAGTCTTTAAAGCGAACGCGACGCTAAACACGGCGAACAAACGGGCGCTGTATTTTCCCGCGCTCCTGCCACCCGCCATCGCGCCCTGTCGCGCGGGAATTGGAGCGCGGACTCCGGGTCTCGTAAGTCTTTGTGCGGAAATACGTACGCGCGGCCAGAAATTGGCGCGAATTTAGTTTTGAAGTTGCACTAATTAAGCTACTTCTTGTGTGAGGGTTTTTTTATGCAGGTTGTTTATTTTCACTCGTCTTCTAACAATTTATTAGAATTTGTAGTTAATAACATTTTGAGTTAAAACCCTCAGAAATAATCTACTATGTACCTTCGTTTTTGGTATAAGTAAACAGTTTTCCCTGCCCATGTCAGCTTTTGACAAAAGTAGTTCCATTAGATAATTGAAAACCCGAGTTCTAAGCCCTCAATAATTAACTATAATTCGCCAGCTAAACAGTTCTAATATTGGCGAACCCTCACAGAATCGCGGTCCACCAAAATAAACGTATCAACTTCATTAATTATTCATTGCGATTTGTATTCAACTATCTCTATACACAATTAGGCACAAAGCTTTTCCCTTATTTCTGAACGTGTGCTTTGCTTGCGACAAGGGGGGCAACGGGGCGGAGAGGGAGGGTCGCGTAGCCATTAGCACGACGGCGTCGTCGGCGACCGTTCGCGGACAACATTATCTTTGCTTTTGTTTTGACTCTTATTTCAGCGATCTAGGGTACAGTTTTCTTTGTTTGGAGAGGAGATGTAAGTTGTCTAGGCGTGCATAATTTACGCGCGGCCGATAGACGGTCGCGATTGTTATTACGCGTGCGGATATTGGATTTGGCGGGAACGCAGCGCGCCAGTGGCGCTCTGTCGCAAGATAATGCCGGGGGCCACGCTCCGATGCTGCTCGACGAGTACTTTACAATCGACCCAGATGGGGCTTGCCAAATAAATTACCAATAATTTTCAGAACGAAATTCATTTAATAACATACTGCGTCATGCTCAAGAATAACCTTGCAGTTATGTCTCGCGCCCATTAGCCAGATGTTTCTTATTCGTTATTAATGGTAACGGGATGCGGATATTCGCACTGTCTACTGTATTTCCATCGACAGATTATGTTTTATAGCTGTAGATGTAATTATATCCTTTCAAAATCATGTTGGGTGTAAATCGTCATTGCTGAGCTTTTATTAGAATCCGCGTGACAAGACTAAAGTACCATATTATCAACATAAATGCATCGCAACAACATGTATATCTCTGCTTAGTTTAATCACACTCATCTCATATTTATATCATTCATTAATCGGTCAGTCAAGGTTAGAAAGTAAGGGAGCGGCCACCTAACTTCGATTTCATTAAATGGGCCTCACAGTGCGTCCTTATATCACATGTTCGTCTCACTGACTTCTGTTATTGAAGAATAGTATTATGCATGTCACGCTCCCTTTGCATCGCACGACGCGACGCGCGACGCGGCGACGGTGTTCCTCGAAGCTAAGTGCGCTCTGAAGGCTTAAAGCCTGCGATAATGAATAAATAATGAGTATTGACGAGTTGCTAGCTCCACAACAAGCAACACCATTTCTGACAGTTTTTTTTCTTTTACTCGAACAACGGAAAAAGAGAGATCAAAAGTTTTCCACTAAAATTTCTCGCTCTCCATTTTTGCGTCCCTGAAAACTTTTTAATATCTAACGTGAAATTTGGCAAACGCTTCAGATATCTCGTGTGGCTATTACTTGCATAGCGGAGTACCCAATCAATCTAGAAACAATTTCAGTCCAGCACTATTCTTTGCTCTATCTAGTCTATAAAAGGCATACGATTGTGTTTGAGCGCGCTCGGGGGCTACCTAAGCGGGCATTAGCGAAGGACGCGTAGGTTATACAGACCGTCCAACTCAAGAAGACCCGTGATGTCCCATTCGCACTGTCAGTTAGAGCTACGAACACAGGGATCAACATAAAATGGTCATGCTACGTAATTTACGCGCGAGCGGTCACCGCCGGTGGTGATTACACTCGCTTGTTGGCGTATTGGTCGAACCTGGTAATCCGACCGTTTGCAAAATCTCGCCGTGTTACTTTACTCGCGAATGTTTGTGGACGTTTGGATTTGGTTGGCTTGGCAAATGTTTGGCCGGTTGGGTCCAACGTCGTGGGTAAGTCATTAAGGTGGCGTGTGCATGTCGGGACGTTGACTACCGCCCGAGGGTGGAGACTGTTCGTGCTAGCCGACGACGGGTGCGTTAACTTAATTATATACCTAGCCTCCCCACGACTCTGCTCGTCAATATGTTTTATCTCACACTACGCGATCAAACTTAAAAACTACCTTAAAAAATTGGTATTTTTCCAAGTTTTATTTAAAACATAAATACATGGCTGTTGGTCGCGCATTGGTTTTATGTTACATGAATATACCTGTATTCCTGGAATTCCGATATTTTCATTTTCATAGTTGGTGTGCAATGCGAGGAGTTTTAATCACAGCTTTTACCATAGCTTTTAAGACCGTCTGATAGTAATACATTTATATTAGCTAGTTAATTGCTAGGTTGAAATGATTTTGATGTGAATAAATTGTTCCTAGTCATAAACGTACTGATCTACTACAATTAGTAGTTTATACCCAATAAAAAATTGGATTGGAACCCATTCTATATTGATCTCAGTAGTATTGTCCTATTTGTATTTAGCAATTACGATAATGCAAAGTAAAGTATATACTTCGAAACATTTGGAGTATTTACGCTGCTGCTCATTTACTACATAAGCTGGAATAAACGACCGGAGTCAGGTGGCACATCGCGTGTGCGACCGTCGGGGGACGCCGGTGGAGCGCGGCCTCAAAATCCACCCCCTATCCGCCTCGAAAACCTTTAGAGAAACGTGCAGGGACTTTCGGGTCGCGCGACCCGCGAAATTCCATTTAAAGATGTCGGGATAATTTAGCGCTGACGAGGCGGAGGCCAAATTGACGCGCCCCTGGGGCCGCCGTGTCGTCGCGCACTGTATCGATCACGCTTTTTTACAAGGATCACCTCGAGGGATGGCTCGAGTGCACGTAAACAACCCTCATCCATTTTCCCAAATGTCGCGGCTGTCGAAAGATCTTGGCTTGCAAAAATGTTCGTTTCGACCCCGGTCCCGCGTTGGGCGCCATTTAGTTACGCCCCGCGAGTACTAAGTTTTCGATGAATATTTACGAAGAAATATTACTCATTATTCTTCTATATCTGCAACCTATTTTACTTTTTAGGATGGTTATTAAATGATTTATCAAACATTTTAATATCACAGTTGTTATAACTGGCGCCCAAATGGGACCATGATATTGTGATATTAAAATTACTCTAATCAAATGTGGGTAGGCGTGTTGTAACGAGAACGAGCCTACAATCAGACCATGCATTACATAAAACAGGCACGTCTTCATTGTCTCCGGGACCGACATCACTCTATACCAAAGATTTATATTTTCTCCTTAATATTTTTATCACTTTCTCGTCTACGCTTTATTGCTGTTGCAAGGATATTAATCAGTTTATTGAAATTTGGTTAGGTGACATCATTTTTAATCCACTTTCCACTGCTGCAAGATGCGCAAAAAGAAAGTAGAACTTGAGAAAACAAAAGGTGAAGGGAAAAAATTAGTTTGCTAAATTCTAAATTCTGTGGTTGTCGTAAAAAAAAACAATATCATTGTTCTTCTTTTGTTAAAAAGCATTTGATGCTCGAAAGAACATTTTGTTTTCAAACCTAACGTAACGTAACATCACGCCTGGAGTCACAAATGGTTAGACAGACGCGCACCTATAGTACCTCCACATTTCCACAATAATGTTTAAGTCCCATATTTAGGGACGAGGGACCCTATTGTTATAAACCGGGCAAAAATTCAGAGTCCAGACTTCTACTGAGAAATGTCTTATGGAATACCTAAAAACAATTTACTCGAGTCGGGAAAAGAACGTAGGATCTCAAGTTAAGTAGTAGTCCTTGCGGCCACTAAAGTAACGCTGCAGTTTCAAAACTACGAAATTTATTCAACTCAATTCAGCTTTTTCTAAACTCTCATTATCTCATGAAGGACTTATTTTCTTTGGGCAAAAGCTCAATTGACGTGATTAGGTAGTTATTCCCCGATTCATATTTCATTCTATTTTTAAACTATTTGTACTACGCGACACGTGTCAAGTATTATTTATATTTTCTTTTGTGCCTTATACCTGTTGAACCATATTATGATCGTATGGTCTTCAGTAAAATTCATAGGCTCTAGGATGCACTCAATTTAAAAAAAGAACTTTCTGTTTTAATACGTTAAAAATGGCTACCCTCCAACGTCAATTTGGTTGGGTTAGGTGAGTCAATCTTTTTTACTATTAATAAAACCTTGCAACCAGAACTCTCAATAAATATTGCTAGTCATTGCCTCGTGGACTTGCTTTTATTAAGACTGTCACTAAATCAAACTTCATTAATTCAAATTAGGCTGAGAACCAGCACTATTTGAACGTCAAAATTACGTATTAAGACAGTCCAACAAAAAGCGAGCCCTTTGTCATTTCCTCGTGTATTATTATGGTAAAGTTTAACTATTTTAAAGACTAGATCATTTACTATTCAAAATGTTGATACCTATTTACCTAAACAATTATATGTTACTACGCTACGAATGAAGTAAAATAACATTGGAGTCTTGTTTTCTTGTACTCAACAATCGGTCTATCAAGAACCGACGGACCAAATACAAAAGACAATTCCCCAAAATCAGCAATTACTGTGAAAATCATAACGATTATTGAGTTCCCACGTGCCGGTCCGTTGGGAGGCGTGATTAACAGTTAATTGGGAGGGTCGAGGAGTGCCCTCCAAAACATGTGGGTAGTCGTACTTATACGTAGAGTTTTTACGAGGCAATCTTACTTCGCGGTGCGTGGATGTTCTTTTTTACATCGCCGTAGGCGGCCGGGCACGCGACACAGAGACTATGACGCAGATCCGTCACGTTGAAAGGAAATTTATTTATTTTCAGAATAGGATTCTCAAGGTGAATCTTTGACGATCTAATAAACCACTTACGAGTGTATGTTGTCGAGGTAAAATCTTATGTTATTTTTTCCGTAACTCATAGTGGAAAGTAATGATATAACAACGGTTGTGTCTCGTATAGTTATGGATTCAAATTTATTCCTAGAAAAAAATTCAAAGGATTCTCTTGAACTTCACTGACATCTGAGAAGAGAGACATCTCAAGAAGACCTGGCGGTAGATTCAGTAAAAAGTGACCCCGTGGAAACTGGAGTGAAACTGTCAATGCCCAGCATAAGTATGGAACGATAGCTCAATTCGCCTTTACTTCATCTACATTTACGGGGTGACTCTTGCAGTGGGTTGAATTAATATAAAATCACCAACTTACACTATAAATAAATAACAAATATTAATAAATATTCCACAACTTTTCACACAACACCATTTAGTCCCAACTTAAGCTTGAGAGCTTGTGTTATGGGTACTAAACAGCTGATAAACTATATATTTCGAAATACATACATATTATACATAAATTACACCCAGACACAGAACAAATGATCATGCTCATCACACAAACATTTGTCCTGAGCGGGAATCGAACCCACGACCTCCGGCATAGCAGTCAGGGTCACTAACTACTAGACCAACAGGCCAGTAGACACTGAGCAAGTGTATGGTGATTAATACTCATGCCGTTTCTGTACGATAAGAGACTTTGTTATGGAATAATAGTAGACCATTTTGCCAATTGTATGACAATTCCAACAAGAACAATGTTTTTATCAGCAAAATACTTTTTCCGCAGTTCGCAGTCAAATTATTCAACCTATATCGGCTGGCACGCGTACCAATATAAAAATCCACAGCTACCGAACAGCGATCTAGTCTGAAATAGGAGCTGCATAAACCGAATCATCAATTCCACTTCACCAACTAGGCACGTAAAAGAAAATCCAATTTTACCCTTACCCAGAAATTACAGCAAATAATCTTTGACGAACATCGGTGGGGTGTGGGGGGTGTACGGTCGCGAGGGGTGTTTTAATTAGAGCGCGGACGCGGCATCGGGCCGCACCCGGTGTCCTGCTTGACCGATACACAACTGTGTTTGTTCTGTGTACCTCTGTGTACTTCTGTGTACTCCTTTGTCTTACGCCGCCTTTGTTTTGAAGCCTAAAGCCTCTTAGAAAGCGCCTGACGGAGACAAAACATGTGATACCGCTATGAAGCGTGTCTGCGGCCACTGAGCTAATGTTGCTTGTAATTAAGTGGGAATTTCTCGAGATGTTTAGCTGGCTAGGGAATTCTTTGTGTTTAGAGCACTTTAGGTTTGTTTTGTATGTGCTTAGTTTCTTTAGTTTTATTTTCGTTAACAATATTCTTTGGAGGCAATATCGATTACTGCAAGCAACCATAACCTGAGAAAGCGAAAACTATCATTCGGATAAAAAGACCAGCATTATTATTTGTACACATGCAAATATATTATAGTAACATAACCTGCAACTTTAAGAGTTGGGGTTGTAACCTCAACTCGTTCGTTGTAATGAACTGCCTTATCGCTTAGAGTCGATCTCTTAAAGTCAAACTTTGCATGGACATCAAGTCTTAAAGCTTACCAATGGTTTTTTTTTTTATTGTTATAACAGTTAACCGCTTATTGGTTTCACTTCGATGGTCCTAGATTATCATTTTAAACTTAGAGTCACAGCCTTATGAATATAAGCCAGCATTGCACATGTAAGCGGGTACGCCTTTTATACCTGGAGGCTGTTATTTTTCAGTTTTGTAGTTGTTTTGCTTGACTTTAGATTTCAATGTTAATATGAATATTTATATTTACTTTTTTTTTAAATCTCGGTATATTGGAGTGTGCTAGCTGACACGTGACAATCACTCTGAAATGTAATGTTTTACAAAGTGTATTAAACCTAAGTGCTATTTATTGAGCATTTCATTGTATAGATTCTTTGTATACCTATTTCTTCAAACGAATCAGACAGATGTGTTGCTGGGGAGTTTGTTCCGCCACTTCTTCTTCCCAGCCAAAACACTAGGAAGTGGCGAAGGGTGGGCCGTTTTTGGGGGACTGTCTTTATGTATATTTTTTTGACGTTCAAAAAGTGCTGATTCTCAGCCTAGTTTGAATAAAGACTTTTGATTTTGAGTCCTTCCAAAGGTAGACTGACACTGACACTGACTGACTTGTCAAAGATTGAGAGAAGGAGAAAAGATATGTGTGTGATGAACTCACACCAGTAACCACAGACAGTGACAGTTCACAGTGTTGATCACTGGTCAAAGTGTTCAACGATATGTTACCCGAATGTATACGAAATGTAAAAAAAATACATTTATTTGCGTTAAAATTGAAAAAGTTAATACAGTCTCAACGAATACATAAATGATCAATCATTAAAACACATAACACATTAGATGCTTCGAATAATTTACTATTATCATTATTATAAATAAATTATAAATATTATTGTTATTGTTTTAAAAGTGAGCTTAAAATAAGTTAGATTGTGTAAAAGGAAATTTAAAATAAGTTATATTATAAGATACGTAGACGATAAGTTCTCCTCTCCATAAATTATGTATCTTTTGCTGTGCCCGATGGGGTCCATGATTGTTTCTTGAAATGTTTAAGTACCACCTAAGCCTACATTGTGGAATGCAATAAAGAATTGATGAACTATCAAACAGCTAGTTTCGTATTGGTTATCATCAGTGTCTATCTAGGTTGACATCATGCGTTAGGAAGAGATGTGACGAAGCGCACAGTACCCCGTCTGAGTCACCGTAACTTGAAGAGTACAATACCATTTTTTTGTTAATTCTCAGTTGTCATCACAGTTTAGTGTGCAACTGGTCTCCAGTTTGCCACTGGCAATGAAAAGTCCAAGTCCTGCTAAAATTATAACATAATAAGTGTCAGCAAAAAGAATAAGAAAATTTCTACCTCCGCTTCCCAAGTTCTCAGGTTGTCGGTTCATTCATTTCGCCCTCAAAAACGTAATGACCCAAATTCGACGCTTGTTTTCCTCAGAATATTTCGCTAACCAGAACCAATGGTTTTCGGATACCGGTGTTCCATATTGCGTTATCTTGCCGGCCTATATACTGAGTATGGTCACATAATAAGAAAGAATAGAAGATCAACTCCAATATTCGTGGTTTCCATTAGTGATTCACGTTCAGATTGACAGATTGTATTTTGAATCAATTGAATCTTGGTGAGGAGCTTAAGGCACCTTTAAGAATAGACCAGAAGTGTAAGGAAATGTGTTTTTACATTTCTTGCTAATTTGGTTAACGTGCCTAGTTTTGTTTTGTGGTCCTTCTGTGTCCTACCTTCGCAGTACACTATGTACCGTATATTATGGCTCAGTGCCGTCAGCTGTGAGACGGTGCACTGCCAGCGACCTCCCCCCCCTCACCCCGCCTCCTCCTCGAAGCCGTCCATTCCTCAAGCTCCGCGGAGCGTCACTAAGGGAGCGATCCAAGGCGTGCTCCAGCCAATGGCTACACTGTCGGTAAACATTTTCGGCAAGCATAAACTTTTTAATTAATTCTCGTTAAAGGTGCCGATGCTTTTGGCGAATTTTTACTCGGCTGCGAGGCGCGGATGCCGAAAAGTTTGACATTACCCAACGATACTAACGAGGGTTCTCAACTATCCAATCGATTTTCATATCTAGATTTACCAAAATTAAAATGTCAAAGTCAACGTTAAAACATTTATTTCAATTAGACCCATAAAAGGTACTTTTTAACGTCAGACTTAAAAATTAAATAAATTATGAGAATGATTCTAGTCGCACATTCCAAAAAGTAGTTATGGAGAAGAATGTGCAAGAAACTTCATGCTCTATCTTTTAAAATATATTTTACAATATACGAGTACAAGGTGATATTAAAATAAGCAATGCCGCTGGTAATTATAAGGTTTGATTTTCTTACAAAAATTAATTTCTCAATTGGTCTTTTGATCATTGGTCCTTTTGGATTTACTATCATTTATTTCGACTGGCCTATTGGTCTAGTAGCTAGTGACCCTGACTGCTATGCCGGAGGTCGTGGGTTCGATTCCCACCCAGGACAAATGTTTGTGTGATGAGCACGATCATTTGTTCTATGTCTGGGTGTAATTTATCTATACCTAATATGTGTGTATTTAGAAATATATAAGTATGTTTATCAGCTGTTTAGTACCCATAACACAAGCTCTGCTTAGCTTGGGACTAGATGGCGTTGTGTGAAAAGTTGTGGAATTGTTATTTATTTATTTATCATTAAGGAACGTAAAGCATGCTATAAAATAAATTGCATAGACAACCCGTGAATTCATTTATTAAGGCTTTACTTACGGTTATCACTCGAAAACCCGTATTCCTAATAAGGTGCATATAACGCTACTTTTAGCCTCAGTGCAATAGTTACTTAAGTACATATCAAGCGATTTTTTGCAACATGACTTTACAAAAAGCTGGTAATACAGCTCATTTTTATTTGAAATCGTATTAATTATGTTAAGTTCTCGGAGATCATAGCGAATCAGCTAATTGAGTTAAGGTTGAGAGTGCGTAAGCTATCCTGCGGTCCTGCCAAATTCAAGTTGCGTTCAATACCGTCAATAGCAAAACTTCTTTTGCTATTGACGCTATTGAACTCAATATAAAAATCTAACTTTCACAGGCTATCATACGCAATCAATTTAAAGTTAAAAAGCCACAGAATAAATTTGCGATTGTTTTTTTTTACCAATGTACAAATAATGTCATGCGTGAACCCTTTTGCGTATGATATGATAAAAGAAATTCAAAACGTATATATTTCAATTATGCCAGTGACCAGTGGCCTACATTTTTTATTAGAAAAACATTTTGAACATCGAATTTTATAAGCGTGTGCCAATTTATACTTTCACTTCTAGAATTTTTAAATTATTGTTCTTTAACTGCCCTGCACGCGTAGTAACGGATTTTATCTACAGACTAGCAGACGTCACGCGGTTTCACCCGCGTAGTTCCCGTTCCCGTGGGAATACGGGGATAAAGAGTAGCCTGTGTCACCCGGGGATAGTGTAGCTTTCTAACGGTGACAGAATTTTTCAAATCGGTCCAGTAGGTTCGGAGCCAATTCAATGCATACACACAAACAATCAAACTTTTCCTCTTTATAATATTAATTAGTATAGAAGAAACGATAAAGTGACAGATTGTAGAAACGCTTCTTTTGTTTTGAACACAACAATATCGAGATAGAAAAGAAAAAGTGAGTAGATTCTTCAGTCGACAAAAGTCTACAATATGGAGCATATCTTTTGTAATCGGTAGAAATTTTTCTTCTAACATCTGTCAGTGTCGATATGCTTAAACTTCCTTCGACCTGTCCTCATTTCTACGGTGATCTTACAAAGCGTGCTGTTGGTCCAGTGATCCCAAGTGCTAAGCGTAAACTGTAACCTGTAACAGTGTGACTCGTTGGGAAAACTTATTAAAGTTCGTTCCCAACGAGTCACACCGTAACGTGTAACAGTGTGAGGTGTGACTGGTTGGGATTTTTTTTAATTGTTCTCCCAACCAGTCACACTGTTACTTTAAACTTTAAAAAGTTTTCCCAACGAGTAACAGTGTGACTGGTTGGGAAAAAAATTCCCAACGAATCACACTGTTACAGGTTACAGTGTGACTCGTTGGGAACAATCGGTGCTAAGCAAGGACGATTCATGGGTCGTGCAAATACTATTAGGTTTTCTATCTGAAACTTCTCAGTAGAAGCCTGGAGTCTGGGTTACATGGGACCTAAAACATTACCAGCGATGTGGGTGTACTGTGTACTGCACAACCCTTTGGAGAATACAGGTATGATGTTATGTGTCTTATTTTCCATACATACATACATAAACTCACGCCTTTTTCCCATGGGGGTAGAAATTATACAAAGGGCCATCTATTACGATTCTTGCATACTTCGTTTACTTCGTTTACGTTCATACATGTAGCCATACACAGACGCTAGTAGCACAGTATAAAATATTAATACAGTAGGACAACGCCTTTGATCTTTGGAAAAATGTCGACAACGTCTACACACGCGTTAGCCCTGAATAATACCTCCCGAACTACGTGCATCGTTTTGTTCGCAGTTCGGGAGAGGCTTTCCCGCGTCTCTCCCCTCACGATTGCCCTATCTAGACGGCTTTCTCGGACGACTGTAGGTGACTAGACTGTGCTGGTAGCGAGTACGCTGATTCTCCGTAAGTTTACATTCATTATAAGTACACGCTACCGTATCTACCTACTTATTACCCAGCTCTAACTACACAAGCCGAATACAAAAACCGTTCAATACTCGTGTATTCAACTTGAATACATTTGAGCTCCATTTGCCTAACCCTCCCTGTGTGACCCGTTTAAAGATTCACAGCACCGCGGGCGTGGGGTCCTTTCGACCGCTTTGAAGATATCCACCTTTAGTACAGTCAAATTAGGTCATTTTTTGATAAAGATTGGATTAAATTCTCTGGAGAGACAAAAACGATTCTGATGGTTTTGTATGAGTGGAAAATCGAGTATGAAAACAAAAAAACATTTACTACCCCTACGGAAGGGGGTGAAAATTGTTTATTGGCCATAACTAACTAGATAATACAGGTGTACTCTGCGTAATTTTTTGTATGCTGTATTACACCTTAATCTATATTATTACATTTTATTTATTTTATTCTGACTAACGCAGCGTGAGAAAAAAAATAAAAACATTATTTTTTTCTTTTTTGGTCATTCTAGCTTTGGGGAAAACTGTGTAGTTGTGTAAATTGAGGAAAGGGTTATACATTTTGACCCAAATACATTATTGATTTTGCACCCTAGTGTGACACATGGAAATTAGCTTTTTACGATTTTCTGCCGCTGTACTTCGGGGGAAATTTTGGTTGTTTTGAAATTAATACAGTCATATAAATTTGGTTTCCTTTATATTTGCACCCAATAAAAAATTGGCATTTCTTAAGGGAACATATAATTTTCTTGAATTACAGTAATTGCCAAAGGGCTATTACGCCATGGAAGTGACAAGCGACATGCGTTATCACTTCCATAGAATATTGTAAGTCACCTAACCCATTTTTTTCCAAACATACTCATTTATTATTTAACTAGCTGATGCCTGCAGCTTCGCCCGCATGGAGTTATTTTTAAAGGTTTTGGAAGGTTTATTTTTGAGCTCCAACAAATAAAATTATATTTTAAAACTTGACAAATTATATACTAATAATTTCCTTGAGAAAAACACTATCTACAGGAAAAAACAGCATTGGGGTAGACATGTTTGAGTTCATCGCGAACAGACAGACAGACGACCGCGACGCAAGTGTGGATCCACTCGATCAACCAGTCAAAGTAATATTTATGTATGGATGATACCAATCGAGTTAAATTATTACCTCCTACTACTACTACTTCAAATAATACTTATTACCTGCTCTAGTATTGTATAATAATAATAAGTTTATTAATGCTTCAGTTTACATTGTTTAGGTTTAGTGTTTGGAGCCTCCTTTTAAGAAAATAATGCTTGTGTTAGGAGCAACATAGAGACACTCAGCGCAGTAGTTCAGTTTAAAATTATGTATTTTGTATCTTTCAAAACCAATGCATTGCAGTAAGGTAGTTAGGTTCGCTATAGGATAGGTGCGCCGTGCCCTCCTAACCTAACCTAATGGATCCCTTCCACATCGTTCTTACGACAAACGGTTAGTCGGAGACAAGAAACACCAAGATACTTTTAGCCTTAAATTTAGGTGTTTTATACGATAGAATCGAGAAAATAAACGATTTGCAAAAATAACACTTTTTTGGCTAAATTTTTTAAGTCCTTGCTCCATAGTGCCCCTTACATGGCTACACTCCAACCAAAAATAATAATTTATTATTCGCAGGAAAATTAAATACTTCCACCAACACAAACAACAAAGGTATCCCCCGTTTATATAGGATGAGAGCGTCACATCGGCACCTAATAACATCATTTTTTGGGAACGAAACCATAGCGCGATCTAACTCGAGGCCAATGCAGCCATCTAGTTCGAAAACGGAAACTACATATTATTTACCTAAATTAAATCTATACATAGATTAAGACAGTTAAAAAACTGTGTCTGTACAATGAATATATCTATATACATATAATAAGACAGTAAAAAAACTGTGTCTGTACAATGAATATATTTAAAAAATAATAATTGAGGGGGGTTTAGAAACAGTAATAGAGCACGAATCCAAAAAAAAAGTCTGTCTGTTTGTCTGTTTGTTTGTACACGCTAATCTTCGGAACTACTGGACGGATTTGAATGTTTGTTTTTTTGTTGTATAGATATTAAGTCTGGGCAACACATAGGCTATAATTTATCTTGGAAACTGGTACACCTGATGCGGAACCGCAACAGACCAGCTAAACTATAGGATATACAAAAATGGTACCATAGCAAAAATTGTTTCACGTGATGAGCATTTTTTGCTGAGAGAATAAATTTGAAGATCCGGAACACCTGATGAGGAACTTCAAGAGCCCAGCTACACTATAACATATGTAGGAATGATGTCTTAGCAAGAATTGTTCAGCCTTATGAGCACTCGCTGTTGACGTATAAAATCGAAGATCTGAAACACCTGTTGTGGAACTCCAAAAGCCCAGCTACACCATAACTCAAATAGGAATGACGTCTTAGCAAAAGGTGTTTGGTCTGATAGGCATTTCCTGTTGACTTTGAAAAATCGAAGATCAGAAACATTTGGTATAGAAATAAAAGCTATCACTAATTTCACTGCATACTTATAAAATAACATAAGCTGAGAGAACCTCCACGCGGTGAAGGCGGGAACAGTTCAGGATTGATTTTCGATGACGATGGTATATCATTGAAAATTAGACTCTACTGGTCAAAACTCCTATTTTTTTTATCGTATAAATATGTCTTCGGGCTTATGTTATTTGAGTGTTTAATTTCCTTTGCCCTGCCCTGCCCCGTAACGCAGGGGAGCAGCCACTTAGATTTTAATTGATCAGGTATCATCACAATAAAACTATAACCATGCCTAGAAAGAGGTCAAATCGTTCCCAATGTTCCAAAGGTGCTAAATGATTAAAGATCATAAGATCCCAACAATCTACCGAAGAGTGTTAGGAGAGACTTGATGCTGTTCGAGAACATAAGGCTGCAACTCGCTCCGCGGAAACTTCTTGGGATCGCGAAGCACGCCTGCATTCTCAGCGTATTTACCCATCTACCAGGTATCCAGGTCTGTAGACACCAGTGAAGAATATGTGCGCGACTGACCGCTGATCGTGAACATCATGCACTGCCTCGCGAGTTGGAGACGTTCACGGAAAAAGAGTGACGCTTGAGTTTTCAGCGTGTATACGCATCGACTCTAGAGATAAGTGGGGGAAGGAGATGCGCGACTGACCGCTGATTGTAAACGTCACGCAACATAAAGGATATAATTTTTTTGGAAAATGGCACACCTAAAGTAAAAGAGATATAAAAATGATGCCATTGCAAAAACTATTCCACGTGCAGAGTGTTTTCTGCAGTGAGACTAAATTTGAAGATCTGGAGCACTTGTAGTGGAACTCCAAAGCCCAGCGATAATACAACATATACATAATAGAAATGGCATCTTAGCAAAAGTTGTTAAGTCTGATGGCATTTCCTGTTGACCAACAAAAATAAAAAAATCTGGAACGTCTTGAATCGTCTCGCGCATCCCATCGTTTTCCCGTCCCCGGGCTTTTAGAATTCGAAATCAGACGTTGCAGATCTTCGATTTTGACGACCCCGTTGTCGCTAACATAAGCAACAGGATCCGCGTACGAAGTTGCGGGCAGAAGCTAGTTAAGAATCAAACTAAATTGTCGTTAATTTAACAGACAAAGTAACTACATTATTTTTCAATTTAAAAAAATATGTTAACCGCAGCAAGGGACAAAACTACGAATTATAAACTTAAATCAATTACCAATTACAACAAATTTTAATGTGCTTGGTAAGTAAAAACTTAGACTGACTTGATTTCATGATAGTGTCGCTTGTTGTACCACCAATCAATTAGTTTAGTAATATTGGTGTGAAACTCTCCATACAATTAGATAGGACTTGTATAGTTCTCAGATTTTATAACAGTATCGTAACTAATACATAAACTAACAAAAAAAAAAACGCTTGTTCTAAAACAGTATTATAGGGTTTGAACTCGCTCCATTTAGTGTAGTAGCCGGTCGCTTGACCTCTCCGCTAAATTCCCCGTTGACAAATTGTTGAATAGCTGTTCCCCTGCAATTTATAATATTAATGCCCCGCTCCTTAACAAAAATAGCGTGATTTTTATGTTCCCAGAGTTATTATTTTATTAACTAAATAACATGTCATTTGTGCATTCAATTACGAAAAAAACCTTTTAAAATCAATATTGCTTACCTCCCATAACATAAGGCGTGATAATATGTAGCCTAAAGCCTACCTTGGTTGACATAGAACATTTTTGATCATTGAATTTCAATTCATTCTACCCAATAGTTTTCGCGTGAAGCGTACCATACACACAGACAAACAGACAAACATTCCAAAAAGTCTTTTTTGTCATTAGTTACGTTTTTCTAACAAATCCCATTTTTTTTTTTAGAAAATTCTCATTGTACAGTTTTTCTTGCGTTACTGTTTTATTATATGTATAGATAAATTTGTTATCACTGTAATGTGTATTTCTAACAATACACTGTCACTTTGCGTAAGTAAATATAGTCCGATTTTTATTATTATTATTTTTTTTATAGCTAAAAGTAAATTTGTGTAACGCGCGGATCGCTTCTTGCCACAACAAAGATCTAAAGGCATCTTCTATTATCATGGCATGCACGCTTTTGTTCTCGCCCCGCCGATCGCGCTCGCCCCGCGTCCCGCTTCGACCCCGCGCGCGCCCTGCGAACGCCACGAGGCGCGATATATATCCACGTTAATTTTACATAAACTTCCGGTCATATATTTCTTATTTTTATTAGGTGCGAATATAGTATATTAAGAATACATCATGTATAAAAAAAACCACGACTACAATAATTTGCCCCGAAGTACAATTTACAAATATTGTAAAATGCTGGTTTCCAAGGGGTGCAAAAGGGTGCAAATTTAACTGGGTGTTTATGATGTTATAAAAAGCTTATTATGAGTTTGCACCAACAGACAAAATTTCCCTTAAGCCGCAAATCAAAAATATTAATTTATTAATGTTTCATACACCTTACACTTTTTTCGTGACCAGTAATTATACACCAAAGGGGTATCTACATATTTGCATACTTAGCACAATTAGTTACTAATGAAATTTCAAAATTTTGGGACTTTCAAGTTTTTACCTAATATTAAACGATGTTCCGTAAATAATAGGAATGGTGCAAACTCAGAGAAAACTTATTTTCATGTCTTCTAATGATTCCACAAAAAATTACAACTACACGAATTACGTCCAATCTTTTTGCTAATTTGACTGTACTACTTCATTAACGCGGGTCCGAGTGACCCGCGGGGCTGGCCTTGATTCTCACAGTTTAATTCGTGAGTTGCGCTTGTAAAGTCCTTTGGTTAGATGTCGCTACCGTCTACTGGCAATCGTAATGAAGTTGACTGTAGTTAAGTCTCAATTTTGATTTCTATAATTCTAGACTTCTAGATATTTTAAAACCTCAAAAAGTCAAGTCTTTTATTTCAATTAGACCATAATAAGGCATTTTTAAACGTCAAATCTAAGATAATTTTAATGTTAAAATGATTCTAGTCGCTCTTTTCGTATGTAGAAGAATAGGTAAGAAACTCTATACTTACTTGTTTTAAAATAGTTTTTTTCACATTATTTGTATACATTCCGACTTAATGTATGTACCTTAAATAAAAACCACCACAAGTTTAGATGTTCTTAAACACCCAAGATACAGGAATAAACTGTAGAAGGTCACCACACTAGAATTTTTTCCTGTATCTTTGTTGTTTAAGTAGGTACCATAAAAAAATATTGTTAGTTTAGACCAGGTATCACAAACATTACTAACATATTTCAATCAAGCCAATGCAGTTGTTATAAAACTTCTGAATCTTTGTGATTGAACTCACCTTCATTGCAATGAGTTGCGTCAATGGTTTTTGAACTTAAACCAGACACATCTAAGTATGTATTAGAGCTTTTTAGACCCTTAAAACCATGTATATTTCTGTATCTATAAAATTATCTGTGTAATTACAACACATAATATTTACACATACCAGCACTTCTTGAAGCTACACCAAACTGTAAAATTTTCCCAGTTGAACATGAACCTTACTCTATTTGTAATAAAGTTGAAAAACTATCACAGAAATTTGAAACATTGAGGTAGCTTGCTGTGCTGGCCTATGTACCTAATTTTACTGACAACAATATCCCTAAAATATAGTACGTAGGTACACAGTATTCTCGCTTTGTTAACTTACAATAACCAAACAGTTCCGGGTAGTGCAGCAGTGGATATGGATAATTAAAAAGCCCCACGAGTAAATACAATGCGGTGGTCAATCCTTTGTATTGGTTGCAATACATTCGGCATTCAGCATATATTCCCATTTCATATATATTCAGTTTATTTTCAACACAATTCAAATATCATTCGCCAATAATCATCGTGATAATTTGGAAACTATACTAGGTACAAAATGATTAAAAATCATAATCAAAACTCATTTGTTGAAATTAAACTGAGGATCAGAGAATCCTTTTGAACGTCAAATTAGTATAAAACAGTCCTCCAAAAAGCCACCCTTCGCCACTTCCTAGTGTTTTTTCTGAGAAGAAGAAGTGGCGAAACAAACTCCTCAGATTATCACCTTCACGCTCATGTTCTCTCAGACACACAGGCTACACTCTCACTCACACTCTCACTTACGGCTACTCATGCACATATTATGTCATTTCTTTTAAGTTAATGTTATTTAATGTGAGTATAGTTTGAAATAAAATATTTATAGAATAGCGGACGCTCCCTGGCACAGCTCTGCCGGGCGATTCAGTAAAAGCCATAGCGTGAAAACTTGAGTGAAGTGAGCTGTCAATGCCTAGCATTAGTGTGGAATGACGGCACAATTCGCCCTCACTACGCCTTCACTTCATTTTCACGCGATTATTTGACGAGATCCTCACTGCAGCACAGCTCCAAACACTATCTGCTTGAAAACACCAATCACTATCTACTCAAAAATTACATATATCTTTTAACAATCATCATCATCATCATCATTTCAGCCATAGGAAGTATATAGGCCTATAGGTAAGGACATAGGCCTCCTCTATAGATCTCCAATAAGACCGGTTGCAAGCGGCTCGCATCCAGCGCGTTCCCGCGGCCTTAATGAGGTCGTCTGTCCGCCTTGCGGATGGACGTACTACGCTGCGCTTGCCGATACGTGGCCTCCACTCGAGAACCTTTCGACCCCATCGGTCATCAGTCCTCCGTGCTATGTGCCCTGCCCACTGCCACTTCAACCTGCTAATCCGCTGGGCTATGTCGGTAACCTTGGTTCTTCTACGGATCTCCTCTTTCCTGATTCGATCTCGTAGAGAGACTCCGAGCATAGCCCAGCATAGTCTTTTAAAAATGTACTATTTTTATTAAATAATAGTTAGATTACACTTTTACTTGTTCTGCTAAGGTTTTTTCTCATATAAAGAAGGCGAAATTTGATCACCACGTTCCTCACTCAAAACGGATTGACGGCTTTGGACTTATAATATTAACCATAAGTCTAGGTTACCCCATGGGGTAACCATGGGGTATAAGTCTAGGTTACCCCATGGGGTTGACATTGAATGCATTTTAATTGGGAATTAAAAAGCCACATTGGTAGCCGAGATTTGAATCGACAACCACGTGTATGTAAGGTAAGCTCCTTTACCGATGATGGTAAATGACTTGCCCGAGGTCGTCAAGAATGCCAAGTGCCTGTTATTTGCTGACGATTTAAAATTGCTACTCTCTGTGAAAGAACAAACGGACTTTGTGCTCTTACAGGAAGACATACACAGGGTTGTAGAATGGGGAAAGAAGAATAAGTTGGTGTTTAATACGTCAAAATGTTCGGCAATAACTTTTAGTAGGATGAAAACTCCAAAGAAATATGACTATAGAGTGGACAACATGTTATTGAAAAGAACCGAAACGGTGCGTGATTTAGGAGTACGCCTTGACTTTCCGGCCTGACATTTCGTAATCACATCGTAAATGTTTGTAAAAAAGCCTATAAGAGCCTGGGGTTCGTCCTAAGAAGAGCAGAGGGTTTTACAAGCATCGCGGCGCTAACTTCTTTGTACAATGCATTGGTAAGAAGTCAGCTCGAATGTAACGCAATCATATGGGCTCCGCATAAAGCCAAATATAGTCTCATGCTGGAGCGTATCTATACTTATAATAAATCTGTAGAAGTAAAATTTCTGTACATTGAAAATATCGAAAAAATAAATAGCAGGGGGTGATATTAGACCGACACCGAACCTAAAAATATGATTAAAAAAATTTTTGTCTGTCTGTCTGTCTGTCTGTCTGTCTGTATGTTCAGGTATCACGCAAAAACTACCGGTTCGATTACGATGAAACTTGGTATACTTATTCTTTAATATCCTGGGCACAACACTGGGTACTTTTTATCCCGGAAAAGTATATAGAATAAAAAACAAACTTTATTTTGCGGTTCGATCCCTAGACCTGACTACTGTACCAACCGCAAATAATAAGTTTGTCGTAGGTTACGTCACCCGCAGTGGAGTTCACCAAGGGGCGCTGCACACGGCTAAGATACTATAATATTTTATCTTAAGATACAATATAGTTCGCCATAAAATTCAATGGACTATCACACACTACTAAGATAATAAATAATATATTCAAAATTAATATTGGCGGATGATTGGTGATTGATACTGATGCAAAAAATGCAATCAGTTAATGTTTTGTCTGTCTGTCTGTCTGAATGGTAGGTACACGCATAGTTCAAAAACAATTATAGGGATTTTAACCAAACTTGGTACGGTTGTAATCAATACGCCTGGGCAGGTTGATCTTAGTCTCTGTTGTTTTACACATGGTCAGTTGTACGGCGCTCTTTCCCGGGTCAGTAGTTCCAGAAATCTTTATGAATACATACCAGAAGGATCAACTTTGAAAGTGGTCTATCCGGAAGTATTATGCTAAAATTATTACGTTTATATATCAACGCACAACCCAAACCTCTGGTATTAGAGACATGAAACTTGAAGAGGTGTTCTTAGTGAAAAGTATCCACTAAAAAACGATTTTTGGAAATTCAACCCTTAAAGGGAAAACATAGGGGCGGAAGTTCGACATCCACGCGGGCGAAGCCGCGGGCAAAAGCTAATACAGAATAAATTTACTAGGTTTCTGTACTTAAGGTTGTATGGTGTGTATCCATTTTATCCATTGATGTATCCAACCTTGTTTGTTATTGGCATGGTAGGATACAATAAATTGGAAACAAGGAGGGACATAGCTCTTGCTACCTATATTTTTAAGTTATTGCGTGGCAAGACTTCAAACCCAGGTATATTAAAACAAATAAACCTGTGTGTGCCCGACAATTATGTACTACGAAGGCGGCGGCCACGTCTATTGGCGGTTCCCAGTAGTAAGACCAATCTACGGAGTAAAGCCCCTGTAACGCGTACCTTGCGTATGCTTAACGACGTAGCAGACGGCATAGATCTTTTTACTTGTTCTCTGGGTGAGTTCAAATCACAATGTAGGTACAGAATATGTTATCAATGTTAACATACTTAAATAATAAAATTGTTATTACAGCCACACTATTGAATTAGGACATTCCTGTAATGATAGTGATGATGGGTAAATAAATAAATAAAATAAAAATAAAATTTCGAACCTCTACGTCATGACTACATACACACAATGAACACAACAAAACCAATTAACTTTAATTCATTAAACCCCAAGCGAACACCGGAGTTCGCGCTGTCATTGTCTTTTTATTGTGTCTCTAATTGACACGATTGAAAGGTTAAGTTGTCTAAGCATTACAACACTATCGTACTTCCAACATCTCCATCCAGCTTCACATCGCTGACGCAGCACCCCACATTTGTATCAAGTGGGCAAATAAAGAAGGAAACAAGTTAGATGGAGTGGAGCCGGACCGCGTTCGCGACTAATTAACCCTCCCGTCGAGGGTGGCAGCTGTAGGGGGTTAAAAAATATGCGGCGCCCATGGGACTGTGCGACGCCTCCAAGAATTTCCACTTTCAGACTGCAGCTGGGGTTTGTGATGTTCAAGCTTTGTTTGTAATTGTTTTACTTGGAATCGTTGCTTTACAGTTACGGGGAATTGGAAACAAAACTGTGAAAGGGATTTTGGAGCTGTTATAGTTGATTGGCTTGTTTGGATTGTGTTTGTTGAGCCTTTACTGATTAAGATTTATGTTTAATGTCTATTAAATGGACTGAAAAAATGTTTATGAAAGACCATTTACAAAAGTTACTAATCTGTATGGTCCTTACATGATCTGACCAAGATAATGTCTGGACTTTAAAAGAGACTGTGACCTCTGAGTTTCTTTCGGTGTTTCTTCTCAGAGTAGTCAGATAGTGAAACACCGACCTCACCTTCTAATTCAAAAAATGACATGTTAAAGTGTTTGTATGAACCTATTTACAGTTCAGAAATAAATAAGAAAGAAAGAAAGAAAAAATATTTGACATCAGTCACTAAAACACACATAATTATAATAAATAATAAATATTCAACAACTTTTTACACAACGCCATTTAGTCCCAAGTTAAGCTTGAGAGCTTGTGTTATGGGTACTAAACAGCTGATAAACATACTTATATATTTCTGAATACATACATATTATAGATAAATTACACCCAGACACACACGAACAAACGATCGTGCTCATCGCACAAACATTTGTCCTGGGTGGGAATCGAACCCACGACCTCCGGCATAGCAGTCAGGGTCACTAACTACTAGACCAACAGGCTAGACAATAATTTATGAAACAATAGAAAATATACAATAGTAGGTACACATTATGTGCTGTGTGCTGTAAATATAATTTCATTTCATTTATGACCGTAAAAAACTTTCATATCAAATTGCTTTAATCTTTCATATGATTACTTAGTATATTATTATTACAACGCAGTAAAAAGTCGACGTTTCGTAAATTTCCTCGGGAATATTTTTATTCTTTTGGGACAAAAGTGGGAGCGTGTGTATGAGCGACATAGCACACCAACACATACCGACAAACTTTCGCATTCACACACATTAGTGAATAATGAGACCAAATTGAAAGATAATAAATATCATGATGAACCTTTCGATATGTACTAAACTGTCATACAAAAAAAAAAAAAAACATACCGTCGAATTGATAACCTCCTCCTTTTTGGGAAGTCGGTCAAAAAGACTTAAAATCAACATCCAAATATCTACATTATTGAAAGCATCGTGAATTAATTAATTTTAAGATTAATAAAACTAACTAACCTAAATCTATCTAGCTTTTAAATTAAATATGACTACATATATAGTAATTAACATATAAATAAATATTTTGATTTTATTTTAATTTTTTATCTTTTATAAATTCTTGAATACTATACTAACATTTATCGAAAAGCAATGCCTTTAACCTAGCTGTAAATATGCTTAGTGTTTGAAGTGTTCTTGTGGATCGTATATTCTCAAGTAATTTGTTACATACTTGTATGTTTCGGTACTCTAGTCCCAAGCTAAGCAGAGCTTGCGTTATGGGTACTAAACAACTGATAAACATAGACTTAAATAATTCGAAAAAAATACATGTTATAGATAAATTACACCCAGACACAGAACAAATGATCGTCCTCATCACACAAACATTTTTCCTGGGTGTGAACCCACGACCCCCGGCATAGCAGTCAGGGCCAATAACTACTAGACCAAAAAGCCAGTCAATGCAATACATTTGCAGTCTAAATAAACGTTGAGCACTCCAAAAATTCTTGTAAATATTCCAAGATGTTCTATATTATTATTAAAGGGCAGCTCCCAGAGAAGGTAGTTAGTGAAGCGCGTGTAAAAGTCCGGGGCGAGGGAGGGTGGGGGTGACACGAGTAGACTCAGACGTCCTCTTGGAGGCAGGCAAGGTCGAGAGCACGGATGAAAGGCCCGAGGAGATTTTGTGCTAGGGAACATTTAGACATAGTTATTCGAATATTTATAATGGAAGGATACAGTGTCGAGTCAAATACAGATCAGTTTCAAATAATAGCATTCAATCTGTCAAATTTCTTTGATAGTTTTTCAACTTTATAACAGAAAGGATTCATGTACAAGGGGTTCATGTTTGATTCGGTACACGGTTCGGGATAGCTAGTTGTACTGGGATCTTCGCAACTAGTATTTTAGTCAAATCTCCACTATGTTTCTTTGGAGGTAGGTCATCATTTGGAAACGAGTAAAATAGTACTAACCTGTTACTATTCTACTACAGGACACGACATTTCTCCTCAAAAGCATCGTGAGTTTATCCAGGACAAAATCTTTAAAAGTTAACTTGACGTTATTCAAATGCAACAAGCAAAAATAAAAATACATGGTTCAACGATCGGATAATTATTTCTAACTTTTTTTAATGTGGCATTGGGGTTTTTTTAAATTAAATTATCATTTAAAATTTTAAGTCACACATTATGTTTGTACGTAAAGTTAATACCCATAGACGACTAAAATCACACCGGCAGCTACCACAAAAGAGCCGATAACATTGTAACAGCTGAATCGATTTTGATGAATCATGTCTAAGATCCATTGCAAGAAAACCTGCTTTCAAATAAAACAAACCGCATTAAAACCGGTTCACCTGTTTAAGCGCTACGGTGTGACAGACAGACATACAGACACACACACACACACAAATAGTGGTCAAACTTATAACACCCCTCTTTTTGCGTCGGAGGTTAAAAACCAGTAACACAGGCGTCAAAGTACTTCTCTGAGTCACTTTCTACGAAAAAAAAACAAAAAAAAAATCGACGTAATTTATTTCCTGCACCCCCTGTACCTATAATGCCTCCGGAAACAGCTTTCATCTCGGGCACAGAACAATTAATGCACGTGCTTAGTACGACCATGAACTATTTATAGACGTACACGTGCCGCGAAGTCCGGGCCCATATTTATAGCCGGGGGCTTAGTTGTGTTTGAAACGTGGTCGATGGTCAGCGCGGGAAATGTGGTCACGTTGCTAGGTTACGGCCGAAATATCTAGAATCAATATTGGTAGCGTTATCACTTGTATAGTACGAGTATTATATATATCACTCACCAGTCACCACCTGACATCACAAAAGCGTCAAACTTTAAATAAATACAATACAATACAAGCCCATGATGGCTCAGAGGTTAAGGCGCCTACCTCTCATGCACGAGGTTGTGGTTCAAATCCGGGCAAGTAACAATGTGACTTTTTCAATTCATATGTACTTTCTAAGTTTATCTTATAGTCATCATTGACATCGGTGAAGGAAAAAAATCGTGAGGAAACCTAGACTTATAGTATAGTTAACATAAGTTTGAAATCGCCAATCCGCCTTGAGCAAGCGTGGTGATCAATGCTCGAGTCTTCTCTGTATGAGAAGACTTTGCCCTGCAGTGGGACAGTAACAGGCTGGTATTATTTTTATTACCATACAAGGAAAGGCTGATAAGTCATGGGTCCCGAGTTCGAACCCGAGGCATGCACCTATCAAATATTTGGATTTATTTATTTATTTACTAGCAGACGTACCGCGGTTTCACCCGTGTAGGTCCCGTTCCTGTGGGAAGACTGGGATGTTAAGTAGCCTATGTGTAAATTCAGGGTGCCAGCTAACTCCATATCAAATTTTATTAAAATCCATTCAGTCGTTTTTACGTGAAAGAGTAACAAACATCCATCCATCCATCCATCTTCACAAACTTTCACGTTTATAATGTTAGTAGGGTTTAAGAATAACCAACAAAGCATACACCAAAATACATGTTAAATATAAAAGTAGGAAATGCAGCTAGATAACAAAAACAAAATGTACTTACTTGGGTACATTAAAACATAAAAACATAATTTAAGAGAATGATTTTCAATCATTCCCTTAAATTATTTAATTTTGAGAATGATTCTAGAATCATTCTGGTATCAAAATGGATTGAGTTTGACTTTGACGTTATCGTGTGATATTTTACTACATTTTAGATACTTTTTCTCAGAAATCAAACTCACTTTCGACGATAACAATAAGGTAATATTATAAAGGAAATGTTTGAGTTTTGTTGTTGAGTTTGTTTTTAAGAATTTAACTTAAAAAGTACAAAATAGATTTAAAAAATTCTTTCACCATTCAAAACTATATTACAACAGAGTTACATAAGATATATTTGTGAGAAATGTGATGAACACGATCATTTGTCCTGTGTCTGGGTGTTATTTATCTATGATATGTATTATGTATGTATTTAGAAATATATAAGTATGTTTATCAGTTGTCTAGAACTCATGGCACAAGCTCCGCTTAATTTGAGAAGTTGTGTGAAAGTTGTCGAATATTTTTTGTAGTCGAAGTTTGAAGTGAAAAGTACAAAATAAACGCGGGAGTCATCGCGGGTCGCAGACTACGTCGTTGGTCTAGAGGTCACAAGCACTACTGCCGAGCATGAGGTCCCGGATTCGATCCCCAGGTCGGGCAAAGTGTTATTGAGTTTTTCCATCTGTTGTTTGTGCCCGATTAATGGTAATAGGCTCGCCCTTATTATGCGGGACTTTAACATAAATGACGAAATGTGTGTGTACTACCAGGTACACCTCTGCCTAGCCCTTCAGGGATTATGTTAGATATTATGTTATGTGTGTAATCGCGGGCGAAGTACTTTTACCTAATACACAAGTTCGAATAGTGTATTATCAATACACAGTTGAATGCGTCTGTCCATTCCTCTGATATTATCAGTCTCCGATTCGCCTCTTAGAACAATACGATTCATTTTCCCCCATCCTCCCCCGCTTACGGGGTAGACCGGGGATAATCGGAAAATGATTCGCTGACAAGTGTCTTTATAAGTACTTCGTGTGTTTTGCTTTGGTTGCGTAGTTGAATTATTGATTGTGTATCGTTTTGGAGTATTAATATAACATGTGAGATATAGTCTCACGGCATTTTTCAACTGGTGCCGCCGAGGGGCCCAAGTCATAGTTAAAATAGTATTTAGGTAATCTCTAAGATTGTTGAAAAGTAGACATCATCATCATTTCAGCCATAGGAAATCCACTGCTGGACATAGGCCTCCCCTATAGATCTCCAATAAGACCGGTTGGAAGCGGCTCGCATCCAGCGCGTTCCCGCGGCCTTAATGAGGTCGTCTGTCCACCTTGTGGGTTGACGTCCTACGCTGCGCTTGCCGATACGTGGCCTCCACTCGAGAATCTTTCGACCCCATCGGTCATCAGTCCTCCGTGCTATTTGCCTTGCCCACTGCCACTTCAACCTGCTAATCCGCTGGGTTATGTCGGTAACCTTGGTTCTTCTACGGATCGCCTCATTTCTGATTCGATCTCGCAGAGAGACTTCGAGCATAGCCCTCTCCATAGCTCGTAAAAAAAAACACCACACTCGAAAAGTACCTACTTAGTAATATATATTATGTAGTATTATGTAGTATACTTTATTTTAAATTTTGTAGTAAATGGATTCGTGCTATTTCCACGAGAACTATCTGACGACAAATTGAATTGCAGTTTTGGCAGATGCTATGTTATGTTATAAGACTATAATGTTATATATAATTAATAATAATATCGTATTGAGCGTATACAAAAAAGATTTATTAAATTTTTATGTTTTCACCATAAGGTACCCAAACCTCTGTAAAAATACCATCCTTTGATCGCTGTGAGATTGCAGCCTGTATATTTTTATTGAAAGCGGTTCAAAGTGACATTAATTGTTCCGATATTTTGTCAACTTTATATTTCAGTGTTCCAAATAGGACCAAACGGTTCAATCCGCCATTACGAGTGCCATTTGCAAATACAAATTACAGACAAAACTCGTGCGTTGTGCGTGTAAGTAGCTATTTTAATAAGGTATGCAAACAGTTCAACTTTGATAATTTTAAAACAAGTGTGACTTCCGCAAAAAAGTGTTTATCCTCAAACTTTGTCATAGGTTAAAAACTGTGAATGAATAGAACATGAAAATAGATTCAGTGACGATTATTTTTATTTTTTGCTAATACTGGTATTATAAGTTATTAAAGTAAATCAGTAAAACCGGTACTTACTACAATTCTTATGTAAAGGCTTGGATACAATTCGAATTCGTATCATTTAGAAATAAATGTTTTTCTGCCCTAGCACTGCAGCATAATGCACTATTCTATAGTGCATTATGGATATAAGTGCGGTAAGTTGATAATTACAGCCGAGGCAATATTGCTAGAAAGCAGAAGCTGTAATTATCAAAGCGCACGTATGTCATACGACGTTTTATAACATATTTGCGAGGTAATAAATAAAACTCGGACTGAAATTTACAAATAAAAACAATACAGCGAAAAGAAAAAGCGCGCGGAATAATTTTTATTAGTTCACAAATATTTTCGCGATGCGCGCGCTGCAGCACTTTTTTTAAGTCGAAGGCACAAAAACAGCCAGTATTTATAATAAAGTAAATTACTTTATAAATTAATTAAAATTTTATTTTTTATATTTTATGTCCCAAAGTTAATTTTACTGACCACTTTTCTGACATAAAAACTCTTTGCTAAGATTTTAAAAAAGGAACTTTACGTTTTAGTCGGAGCATCTTGCAAACCGTGCGTTTTACATTGCCGTTACGCACAGGTGCGTAATGAGATACATTACGATACTGAATTTGGTGGAATTAGATACCCTTTACGAGCAAATGTGTTTTAAAAGCATATTACATCACAACACAACACACAACCTAACCCTTATGCAACTCTTGTATGTATCGCTTCACAGACATACCTCTCTTCACGTAGAACAACAGAAGGTACTCGAAACCCTTTTTTAAGTGCGGCTCGTTCGATTTACGATCGCGTTTACGATTATGTCAAGCTTTGTTAACACGCTCTGCAGGTGCGCCCCTCTCGACAGATTAGTTTAATCCTACTAAGTACACTTTTCTACGTAGGTGTAAAAAAAATATGTGAAAATTCACGAAATAAAGGTACTTGAAGGTTTTTCTGAATTTGGTTATTTGGTGACTAATGTTTTACAATTTTCATCCCTCTCAATGTACTTAGGTATAACAATTTCCATGGTAACGTTGGTGGAGGTGATGCAATACCCTGTGAATTACAATAATTCAGCTCAATTCACCTTTTGCCTGTTAAGAACGAATAATGTGTGAGAATAAAAAACACAGAAAAACCAACCACTAGACCGACAGGCCAGACTAAAATATATGATAAGAAATAACAAAGAAAAACAGTAAAATAAAGAAAAATATTTTTATTGGTTTAGACATGGTGCATGCAAGATACACACAATATTCAAAATAGATCTGAAGTTTTCAGCCCCATATCATGGCGTGGTAGAAGATATGGTGTATAAACCGTGATAATATTCATCATAATTCATTAATCATAGGTATCATAACAATTCATAAAGCTTATTTTTTTTTATACATTTCCAAGTCATATAGGTCACAGTAACAGTCTACATGGAACATAAAGCTTTACAAATTACATACAATCATAAATACGAGAACGGCGATCAAAGCCCAAGGATTTTAACAAAATAAGTTATAACATCACTACGAGCAAAAAGAAATCTCGTAAAACCTTCGACAGAAATAAATCAAGCCACAGTCCAGTTCGCGTGACCTTGTCACGGAGCTTTACCGGCCGGAAGCTTGCCCACCGGCTGCGCGGGCGCAGCGGACCGCGGGGTGACACGCAGCGGCGGGAGAAGGGCAGAGGGGCGACGGATGTGGTCACGCACATTCGCGGGAGATCGTATCACGGCCGCCGGGGAGCGGCGCACGCGAGCCCGCGGAGAAACCGCCGCGTAATAGTGATGTCCAATATGGCGTCGACAGACAGATTTTATTTTTATTAGTAGATACTATTTAGAAGGACTTCACAAAATAGTCCTAAAAGTATACAATACTAAAAGTTTGAATAATTTCTAGGTGGCTACGTTAGCTACGGTGATTGCTACGCGTATGCTACGAGCTTGCTACACGTTTGCTACGAGCTTGCTACGCATTTTCTATGGCTCCACTTTTGAAATAATTTCATTACGACTTAATTACCCTTTTGCTTCACATTGATTACTCTTATTGCAAAAAAATATTTTGTATACATTATAGATTTGAGAAATAAGAAATATATGAAAAATAAATAAAAATGTAACATAATCCAATATCACAGAAAAACTAGCCTGTAAAGGTTTTTTAAACAAACACTTTTCACTGCAATGTCATGAACGACGATGAAACTTTAATCTAACGTCGTAATTGTATACTTATTCATCGTTAGCGATGCTCCTTACATCACTAGCGGATGCGGCGCGCGCGCATGGGAGGCACGTCGCCTCCCGCGAGTCCCGCGTAGTACCACCGCGCCGGCGCGGTACCGCCGCCATAGGTCATTGCGATGCCACCTGGCAACCGACTCATGAATCGATTGCTAAATTGACTTGAAAGAAAATTGCGGTACACGATACTGTATGGACGAAAAATATAGATAATATTATATTATTATTGATTTTATTTTATTATTATTATATTGACTGGCCTGTTGGTCTAGTAGTTAGTGACCCTGGCTGCTATGCCGGAGGTCGTGGGTTCGATTCCCGCCCAGGACAAATGTTTGTGTGATGAGCACGATCATTTGTTCTGTGTCTGGGTGTAATTTATCTATAATATGTATGTATTTAGAAATATATAAGTATGTTTATCAGCTGTTTAGTACCCATAACACAAGCTCTCAAGCTTAACTTGGGACTAAATGGCGTTGTGTGAAAAGTTGTGGAATATTTATTTATTTATTTATTTTTATTTAATAGGCACTTGGTCGGATTTGAACATCAAAATATAATTAGTTCATCAGTTAGATTACAAATAGATTAAGCGCATTAAAGTTGAGAAAAGGGAGCTTGTGACGTCATTATTCAGTATAACTGTACAAGTGACGTCACGTGACATTTTGACTCGATGTGCCGCCGTTATGTTTTGATAAAAAAAGAAAAAACATCTGTCGAATACCTATTTTCTAGTAATCTAGATGATGTACTAAAAACTAATATTTTGTCCACTAGCTTATTGTAGAGCTCAGCTGATCGAAACTTACGCGCTTTTCAGTGCGCGCAATAAAAAAACATCTCTTTTTTAAAGACGAACAAAAAAGTTTTTCCCCGGCATAATTGTTTGGTCAAAGTTACTTAATTATAGGTATGTTCAAAACGTGTAGTTATCGGCTATATGATCTGTCTTTTTACACCCTGTATAGTGCTTAGGTCGAATCTACACATGTGTTTGAAGTTAAATGAGGTCGGAGGATCTATTTACATAGTGAAAAGTTATCTTGTAATATGCGTTTATGTCTGACCTAATAAAATATTAGCTGATAGAATGAATTATTTTGTTGAAATTGAAATATCGTTGGAATGTTCAGTCAATTGGCTTATTGTAATTACTCGCTGTATTTGCTGAAACTACGGCTACACTCTAAAGGGGGATCCCTTATTTTCGCATAATATTCTTTGTCCTAAGTAATATACTTCGGCATAACGATTTTGGCACAATTTGTTTTGGCATAATAATACTTCGGCATAATTTTTTTAGGCATACATTTTATGTTGGCATAATCAACTTAAAGACTTGTTTTGGCATAAATTAATTTCGCATAACGTTAGTAGGCCTATTGCTCTCATAATCAGGACTTGGGGCATCCCGACGTTAGGTTAGTTAGGTTCGTTTAAACCCTAAAAACAGAAATAGGAACCCCGCGTAGAGGGCCTCCGTCGAAATAAATTTATGCTTTAGAATATTATGCTTAATCATTATTATGGTTAGAGAAATGGCTTATTGAAATTATGCGTAAGCTGTTATGCGTAATTATATTATGCGATAGTATAAATAAAATAAATAAATAAATAAATATTCCACAACTCCACAACTTTTCACACAACGCCATTTAGTCCCAAGTTAAGCTTGAGAGCTTGTGTTATGGGTACTAAACAGCTGATAAACATACTTATATATTTCTAAATACATACATATTATAGATAAATTACACCCAGACACAGAACAAATGATCGTGCTCATCACACAAACATTTGTCCTGGGTGGGAATCGAACCCACGACCTCCGGTACAGCAGTCAGGGTCACTAACTACTACTTTTATAATTATGCCAAACAAAATTATGCTAAGTTATATTAATTAGGTCTTAAAATTGTAAGCAAATGGATAGGGAACCTCTAAAGGTTAGGCAGAGATGTGCCTAGTGGGTAGGTATACCTATACCATACCTACCCACTTTTCGCGAGTTATCTTTGAGTTTTATGTAATGGTGGGCGTGTCTATTGCCATCGACCGGGCACTTTAAATCCAGAAGTAGAGCTATTACTGACAAATAATTTTTCAAGCTTTCTTGCTGATTCGAAATAAAATTACACTTAAATTAAACTTCAATAAATACCTTGTTTTTGTATACTTATACTAATATTATATAGAGATATACGTAGCATTTCTTTAGAAAATTAGTACAAACTCAAAAACTACTGGAAAGATGTGAAAAAATCTTTTACCGTTGGGAAGCTACATTATCTCTGGGTGACATAGCCTTCTTTTATCTTTGTATTCCTACGGGAACGGGAACTACGCGGGTAAAATCGAGTGACATCCGCTAGCTTGTATAATAAAGTTGACTAGTTATCAAAGAAGTTTGACAGATTGTGGTAGCTGATTGTGATGGCCTCAGAGCTTAGACAAATAGTACCTGTACATGTATACACACAACTATAATACTGAAAGCAAAAGGTTTAAAAATAATCAAATGTAAAAACTTTTTTATAAGGGATTTTATTTTTACTTATTTGTAGAAGAAGGTGCGGTTTAGGTATACTTTAACAAAAAAAACTTTACGTGGAAGAAAATGCGAGTAGAAGATAGTCTCATTATACACCACTAATATTTTTAATTAGTACAACAAAAATAGTGTGCTGTATCCGTACCTGTTACTGTATAATAAAAAGTAAAAAAACGAAATTCAATTTTTAAATAGATTTTTATATAATTATATGTACAATATTTCCATAAATTGGGTGACTTTTTGGTATATAAACAAACGCTAATAACTTTGCTGTTTATGAACATTATATATTGATACTGTTCAAATATTAGACCGTCTAGAATAAGCATTTTAATTATTTCTACTAATTAAAGAGTAGGGTGTATATGTGCTAACCCCTACTATAGACGCCTAACATTATCAAACACCATCTTAAAACCTAAAAAAGCCCGTCTCAAATAATATAGCCTACTAATAAATCACATCATCGAATAGTAACTGAAACCTTTCGTACGGTGACGGCTATAAAATATCCGGTAATATGGCCACCTGTTGCCGCAACCGGTTGATGCCCAACAAAACACCCGGGTGATCCGGTTGGGAGTTCATTTAACAAACTACTGTTTTTTTTTTGTAACATGGCTAGATTCGGATGGTTAATTTTTGAATTAATGTTTTAATTTGATGATATTTTTTGTTCGTGTTTTAGTGCTAAATTGTAAGCTGATAGTAAGTAGTATAATTTAAGAGATAGAGAACCTATTTGGATTTTATATTTTTGCTTGTATAGACACGTGATTTTTGCAGTGACTTATAATGTGTTAGAACGAAGGCAAGAAGAGTTTACAAATTGTAGGGTAATAATCTAGTAAGTAACTAGTACTGTAAGGGGTTTTAGTACTTAAAATTATAAGCAATTTTTACTACGAGACCAACCCTGAATCGAACAGAATATTTTACAGATGAAAATGTATGAAATAGCATTTTTTATGTGAATAACCAATTAGCCAAAATAATGACTGCTATTATACCATAATATGAGGGTAAAGGTAAGTATATACAGTATAGTAAGATAAGGTAAGGTTGTACTGATGTAATTAGGATTAGTACATTATGTGTCTATCTTTAGATTGTTATTTAATGTTAACTACCTTGAGCGTGTAAAATTAATATCAAATGCAAATATTAATAATTGTATTTACTTCCACGCCTTTACATCAATCGATTATTATCGCTTGCACGCACATACCGAAATTTCTTACTAAGACCTACGAGAATATCCCCCCAAAATTCCAACGACGAAAAAAAAAACAATAGTAATGTTTCGCTCTGTCCTTAATTCCCGCGCACCAAATTAGGGTAGCACGCATGCCAATCGATATCGCGTGATTATCGATAATGGTCGCGAGACGCGGGACGTGGTGTCCCGGGTCGGACTGACAGACCCGACCACCGATCACGGACCCAGCGGATAATTTAAGCATTATGTATTAGGGGAGGCATGGTGTTATTATTATGGTGGAAAGAAGGAGGATTTGCGATGTATTGATGTGCTGAGATCAACCGATATTAGTTTAATACATTAATGTGACTTAAATTAATGTCACAAGCAAGTTCTTTTCTGCAGTATTACATTATGGGGCATCGACCCAATCAAATTTAATTAGCGAATCATTTTGCATTGGTTAATAAACAACGACTTCAATCCTTAAACAGCTTATGGACGTCAGGTAACCATGTAGGGCATCGATAGAATCGAAATTAAATCGACCCGGGGCGCTATCGTATCGGTTGAATAATTTACTGCGATTTGATTGGTCATCACGGGCGCGCTATTTGCATAATTGCCCATTAGCAAGTTTTTGTTTACAGCCAACTACGAGTTGGACAACGCAGTCGTGTGTAGCCCGAGGCCACGTCTCTACCGTTTGGGGGTTCATTTGCATTATTTTATTTAAAACCCTTCGTCGACAGTTAATTCTAAGCGGAACGCGCGTTTAGAGGACCTTTCCCTGTAAGATTATTTACTTTACTCTACCATAACATGGAATATTGTGGAATAACGAAATTTGCTTCTTCGAAAATATCAAAAGTTGTGTATATATCCAAATTCTGAGGCGGGATTAACGAAACCCGACCGGCTCATCAATATGGGTCCAAGCAAAATTCCGTCTCGAATATCTTCAGTGGCCTCTCTGTACGTAAACACGCAAAATCCCTGTGAAGGTACGGCCGCGGTCTCTAGACATGTGCGGGACATAAATTTGGCGAGCGTTACGTAGGTACAGGCCGGCCGCTATGTGCCGCAATACATAAGGCGTACCTATGTACGGAGCAACACGGGCGTCACTTATCCGCGCGGAGGATGCGGTGGCCGTCCGATCGCCCCCCGGTGGGTGAGGGTGGCCCCCCCATCCCCCTCGCGATTCATTAAGGCGGCCGCGCCCGACGCGGCGGACGGTCGCGGAGTCTCCGTGAATTCAAATTAGAGGCGGCTCGGACGTCGTGCGGTAGAGATGCGGCTCAGTACCCTCGACCAACCTGCTGTCGACAAAGGGACGTCGATATGTGTAGGATTTCAGATTAACAACCCTTTTTAGATCAAGCATGAATATTTTAGAAAATCTCTTAAAGGGCTGTTACATGGGATTTAAGTACAAGATTACACATCTGTCAACGTATGGCAAAATATACACGTATGTCTAGCCTTTAAAAAATACAGGTGTGATGGTTGGTAATTGACTAAAGCTTTGTATTCCTAAGAATGCGCGCCACCACATGACAGATGACGGCCGTGGTATAGCGGTAACTTAATTTTATGACAGCTGTCATTGTGACCGACATTGTTAGGTGGTACGCGGTGACACTTTTGAAGGGAACTCTAACTTTATCAGTAAGTCTGCGCGACCTTCTTATACTACTTTTGTAATCGATGTCGAGCGGCCTACGTACTCGTACTCGTATTTTAGAGTTTTTCATCAACGAATCGCGCTGAGTTTTTGCTCTTTTTACACAAGGCAACTCTAGTTACTCCGTTACTGTTATTGTTACTTATTTATTAGTATTATTAAGTACCTACTCGTAACCGTGAGTCTTATATTTAAATTATGATAAAACAAAGAAACATCTCAACACTTTTATCGATATCAAAGTTTGGTCACATCACTGGCGCCCCTTTGTCTCGACAAGACAGACGCGCAGCACGGGGCGCGGGGGTGTGCCGGGCGCGCGGGGGGTGGTCAGCACGTGCCGGACGGAAGTCGCGCCCCGCGGCCGCACCGCGCTAAATGATTCAAAACTCGCCCGGACTCCGGACTCCGGACCTGCAAGATTTATGCCCCTACCCCAACCCTAGATTAAAGATGTCGCCTTTATTGAAATACCCTAAAATATTCGCGGGTAGAAACACCCGACTCGATGCTCGATGGGCCCCATTCATTCACATTCAGTCCTCGTACTCATTTCATTCACTCTTTATTGTTTGTTTTTCGGACTGTTTATTGTGGGGAGTGAGTTTTCTCGTTAATTTTTTCTTCGCGGATACCAATTTGTGTAAAGTAGGGATGTTTTTTTTGTATTATTATATGAACATTTGTATTGAGGATGAAGCGCTCATTATCGCTGAGGATTAAATTGCGTTGGAAATATAATGTAGTAAATAAGTTTATTTATGCTTAAATTTTAATGCGTCATTTCGTCATTATGCGTCAATTCAATTTAAAGTCAATTCATGACTTTAAATTGAATTGACTTAAAATTGATAAGTTTAGGTACAGTCAGCCTCATAAGTCGATATACATATCCATATTTCCTAAACTCATGAACACCTTAGCTTACACAAATTGCTAAACAAGACTAGTGAATTTTGAGTCTTTAAGACGTTAATTAAATCCTGACACTAGTCTTGTTTAGCAATTTGTGTACGCTAAGGTGTTCATGAGTTTAGGAAATATGGATATGTATATCGACTTATGAGGCTGACTGTACTACAATGATAAACAAAACCTACGGAATACATACAAAATTTTGAAATCAGATATTTTAAAAATCATTATAAAATATAAAGGCACAACATCACGCCTGAATCGCCAAACGGTTAGACAGAGGTTTACCTGAAGTACACCCACATTTTGCCAGTAATTAAGGTACTATATAACGCAAGCCTATTGCCATCAATCGGGCACGAATCCAGGCTTTGTGAAATATTATGCTTAGTTCGAATATTCCCCGCTACGAGTAGTACCTACCTACCTAAAACAAAGAGAATGGTAATACAGTTGCATCGTGTACGTGTCAATAGAATGAACCATAAGAATGATGTGATTTTCAAACAGTAGTTTTTAATTCAATGACATAAACTTACAAATAATTAGAATAGAATACTCTTTATGTCACACCATAAAAACTTACAAATAATAACTTAAAGAACAACATAGAGCAAAAAAATATACAAAGAAGCTTTACAATCTTAATTTCTTCAATTAAAAAAAAATATAGTTTCGTTGCTGCCGTGGGAAAACAACCACTAAAATTTTACGGTGTTTATACATATTTAAGAAGGAACATTACTTACCAATAAATCACAATATCTCTTTGTGACAGACAAGGCTATATTTATTTTATTTGTTTATTTATTAAAACTTTATACACAAGTAAAAAAAAACTGTACAAAGGCGGACTTAATGCCTTAGGCATTTTCTACCAGTCTATCTTAAGGTGGTACAGAGATGAAACGAGTTATAGTCCCACAGTCCTGGCATAAACAAAATAGACTCATTACGCACACGATGTGCATGTTAATAAAAAAAGTTATTCCAGCACTCGTAAAAAATAAGACAACAAACAAAACAAAAAGAAAACAGTTGTTGTTGTTCCAAAAACGGAACCCCATCCAAATTAGTATATTTCACGAAGTTGGCAACACTGATCAGTTGGCCTCACAATCGAACAAAGTTTGTCGTAAAGTTCGCGGCGCCGAGCCGAGGCCAATATGCAAATGTGAACTTTCCCTCTTTCAGAGGGCGGGAGGGCGCAGCGACTGCACTTGGCCGATTTACGGCACTCCCCGGCTTTCAAATTGAAACTTACTAACGTTCGCGAACCCATACTTACGTATTTTTTTCTAGATAACATAAGATGGTAGGTATGATATGTGTTAGGGTATAATATTTTTGAATCTGTATTGGCGTTTTGTTTTTCGGTGTATCTTAAAATGTACTTGATCATGCTTATAATTACTTACCAGTTCTAAAGAGTACGCTAATTCTAATTATTAACAATGTTTCAACTTAAAATAACAATCGTCAAAGTAAAAATGTTAGTAGTAGGTATTTCTTATTCCCATTTCTTATTCAGACACTTGTTGATTGCCTCAACTCAACGTTGGGTCGTTCGACGAACTTTTAAATGTATTTACGATTTAGTAGGAATGAAGAGATAATTCGCATGATCATTAGGACAAAGCCTGGATACTAATGCCAAAGTAGATGAAACGTTAGTCACATCTCTGCTTTAATGGTTCTGTCAAAAGCTCCACGTAGGCAAAGCCAGGTAATACCATTCCCGTCTTGTGAGTAATTAACGCGATTGCGAGATCGCTATATGTACTAGAACAGTGTTTGAAACAGAGACACCTTTAACCAAGATTCGAGACGCAATGGCCTATATACGGGACGAGTAGGATATCAAAGCAATCTGGGCGGGCGGCCGTCCGAGGTGCAATTCGGGCCTGCTCCTTGCGCATATTGCATGCACGTACCAATGAAGTTTGCTTTGTAGGCGGTAATCTGCGGGGGAGTATCGGCCGGGGTGGTGGGTGGCGGGTTATGTACACACGAGCCCGAGGCGTCGAGGTAGGCAAATGGCCGGCGAGGCGGGCGCGTAGGCCGACAGATCTCGAGCGATATCGACCCGCGGCCGGCCCGACGCCCGCGGCCGCTCGTCGCCATGAACAACACTCGCGGCGCCCACCCGCCGCTAGCGACAAAAACACTCCTTTGTTTGCGCACGACCAAGTGCTCCGGCCTGGGAAACGAGCCCTGTTGACAGTGGAACTGACACGTTTAAACAACCGTGAGCCGTCGATAGCCGACTGTTCTTTCCACCGCTGACAATATCGACATATATCTAAACCTTAACCAACAAACAAAAAACTGCAGTCTCAAAATACAAACAATAACGACCTCTCTCCCTAATCCTTATCTAACTTGACCCACCTCAACGAAAAATTTGCCTACGTAAATAATTAAGTATAATATCGATGTCGATAAACTGTCGTAATGGCGGGTCACCCCTACTTCGTCGCGACCGCTAGGCGGCGGGTGGCGCAAATCACTCGCGCGGACTGCCGTTCTTGGAGAGCGCCCCCGCGCTGCGCTCCTTTATCAACGTGTTTAGTTTTATTTGTCGATAAAAAATACCGTTCTGTGCACTACTCGTGGACCGGAGGATGTGGTCTTTTATGTCGTATGTTTATGTTAGGTGAAAGGGGTGGTTCTGTTTATATGTGGGTGTGTTTTTAGGTTTTCTAGTTTAGGTCATAAGTTCTGGTTAAAATAAGCATAGTATTTTCAGAATACTTGGCAGTTTTTTGATCAACCAGCTATTCTATCCACTGGTCATCAAAAATTTCCTTAAAAATGTGGTCGTCTGTGATCGTGTCATCACACCGGGGTTGTCATATTAAGTGTGTTAGCTGGGGTGCTAGCACACTTGATATAACATAAGAACAATGACGACTGTCGTCAGGCACGACAGGCACCCTTTTTCGTGTTTAATCAAATTTTACGTTCAACCTTTTCAACGTAATTGACGAAATACTAAGCAATCATCATATTATGCAAGCAATCATATTTATGCTCATAGGTGTGAAAAAAATTAAAATACTAAACTATCGACTATCGACATCGACACAGGCACAGCGTATTCAATTAGAGTCACAGCACGGTCTCGCATGAGTGGCGTCTCTACGCGTCGGCAGCCCCCCGAATCGATACCGACTATCGATACCGGAGCGAGCGGACGTGGCGCAGCCCTAGTGCGGTGGGCGTCTTGTTCGAAATCCGAATAACGCTTGGTCAAGCGCGACTCAAAGCGAGGGACGTACCATGGTCTAATTTGCGCCGGCTATAGAGCGTACCGAGCAATACGTGGGTACTCTATACCTATACATGTGTCGTGTGCCGTATGTGGTACACCTCAGGCTGCGCTTTTGAACTGAATATTATATGTAGTCTGTGCTCTGCCCTCTGTATCTCTGTATCGTCTATGTACCTCCATTTCTTATTCACTGTTTGTGGAGGCTGACATTGTTTTCATGTTGTGTTGTGCTGGTTGCTTGTTTGAACTGTGTTAATTGGTAAACAGCTTCGCTAATTACGTTGGAACTGAACTGAAGGAGCTTTTGCATAATTTTGTTTCTTGGCCTGCTGCTTAGCGGGTTGAGAAATAAGAAAAGATTGTTTAATATCTAGGCCGGTAGTAGGTTTAATACATGTTAAGACTCATTGTCAATAAAATTAAATATAAATAAATAGATAAATATTCCACAACTTACCCACAACGCCTTGCAGTCCGTATCTAAGCAGAGCGTGTGTTATGGGTACTAAACAGCTGTGCTCAGCTGAGCTGATGATCGTGCTCATCACACAAACATTTGTCCATGGTGGGATTCGAACCCACAACCTCTAGCATAGCAGTCAGGGCTACTAAATAGACCAGTACAAACCAGTCAAATTAGTTTAATCTTCTACGATCATTGGGGTCGGCTTCCTTATAAATAGATGCTAAAACTACACAAAACATACATCTAAATACTGAATAATTCAATGTACATAACTAAATAAATAGAGACACTTTCTTTTTACACGAAGGTGTAATGGTCAATATTTTTGGTATAGAACGTATGAATTTAATATAGCCTTTTAGGTGATGTAAGGTTCAAATCGATGCGTTTTAATCAAATAAAAATGATAGGTAATAATGCGTGAAAAATGCAAGTAGCTCGATTTAGTTGCATCCAAGTGTAATATTGATTCTAATTTAATAAACGGCAAAGAAAGAAATAAAATACATATATTGGCAACAGCTGGATACACGCACAGTAAAAACACAATAACACAAAAAAAAAAACAAAAAATGGCATGTCTTACGGCTGCGCCAAAAGGTTCATTTCAACGGTAATGCCAGACAGAACGCAAACGAGAACTTTAAGTCTTGCGAAAGCTAAAGATAAAGATAAAGATTATTTATTTGTTTAAACATAGTACCTATACATACAAAAAGCATGCAAGATCTTACAGTGTTAAAGTCCAATCATGTTTAGCCGTAAGTATCGGCGTACAAATATTTTCCCAATTTATGTCACATCGTCAATTTCCAAGTAATTTAGTTCAATGTAATTTAAGTACAAACAAAGGTGATATCAAACTTTTCTAAAAGTAAAAGATTTCTATCAAATTTACATAAATATCCAAAATTACATAGTCCTACTAAATCATGATTATATTGGTCGGTGAGGTTACATTATAATCACCGCCATCAAATAACAATATCGTTGTCATTCAAACGCACGGGTCATTGCGAGTCCATTGTTCTCCTTTCAAGTCGGCATGACGCGCCACAATCCGTCAACATCAGCGCATCACACGCGCGACTTTCCGCTACATTTAATCTGTGCCAGTCAAACTCCCCCTCACTGTGTTGCGGTATACTGTTGCTTCGCTTTACGGAATTAGTGTTAAACTGATGAGTTGATGTACAAAATAAAACATAACATCACGCCTGTATTTTTTTAAGGGTTAGGGAAGGGGTAGTTATATTAGATACTCGCACATCTCTTCAGTTACGTTTAAGTCTCTTGCCTTAAACTAAATCCCACAACCGGGCATTAATCAGGCTCTGATCTGCTACTACGAAGCAGGCGATATAATAGTTTGGTACAATAATACTAATTCAATGTGAAATAGTGTATTTATGGTGATTATGGACCCATAGCCATGTCTTGTGCATGGAAATATTTAATGATTTTTTTTTACATTTAACAGCCCAATTCCCGAGGATAATAATAGAATTTCACTTTCACACCCTTAGCAGTGGGTGAAACCGCAAGTTACAATTAGTCACCAAACTACATCATACAGACTGCACCCGAAAGAAAAGTGTTCAAACAGAGGCATCAAATTGTTTTAAGAACTTTGTCAAAAATGCCAACATCTAAATCCCTAAATTTTTTTAAGTTTTTGACAGTAGAATAGAATAGAATAAAATACTCTTTATTGTACACCGTAAAAACTTACAAATTATAACTTTAAGGGGTACATAGGGTGTTACAATGGGCGGCCTTATCGCTAAAAGCGATCTCTTACAGACAACCTTTGGATGGACTTGAGAGTGGAGGAGAAAAGATAAGTAGGCAGTGTGTGGTGTACTATTTACTTACATAAATATATACCATAAGGTATATAATTGTCGCCCAGATGAGATGCGACTAGAATATTAACATTTTTAATTACAAGAATTGTCTTTCAGATGCTATACACTTCTCATTTCATTTGTTCAATTTCGTATACACGCTACAAAATTAAAAACAAAATCTTCAGTTAAGTAACAATAAAATTCTTTGCACAACACGAGGCACTAACTTAAAACTTGTAACATTGCAAACTACTCCGTGCAACTACAAATAAATGTAAACGCGAATGGGCGAAAAAGAAAATTGATAGCGAAAGTGCTGGGAAGTTTTCAGCGAAAAGTGAAAGTTGAGTCGCAAAAGTTGCGAATGCCGACTTTGTTTCCCTCAACTTTGGATTCAATTTGTGGGTGGGGGAGTCCCCCGTTCTCCCAACCGTTTATGATTCCCAACAATAATAACCGTGGGAAGTTACCTTTTTTTCTCTCCTAACTTTTGAACAAAGATTTGTTTAGTGTTGTTTTTTTCTTGTTGGACTTTTAAAAGGCGATTGGTTTTAGTTTCACTTAGGCAATTTCCCTTTTCGAGCACGTGGTGTTTTATTGTTTTACTGTTAAGTTTGAACTCGTCTCGAATAAGTCTAAAAACTATTTAAAGTGTGTGTCTATGATGAATTATTGAAAACATGCTAAAACATTGAAGCATTGAACAAGAAACTGTTAAATTAAGATTTTTTTTTATTTATTTTCACTACCGGTTATAAAATAGGTAGGTAAAGGGAAATTGAGAAAAATAGTATGTTTGTTGTTTTTTTGTTTGGTTTGTTTGATTAATTGTATGTTATCAGTAGGAAACCAAATTGAACAGCGATCTTACAAATTGCGATCAACTGAATCTATTAAAAGACATCGTAATAAAAACACTAATTAAATCGATCACCCACCTTTCATTAACTCATCTCTTGGACAAACTTATCTACTATAGAAAAATATCTCTCGGCATCACGATATAAAGGAACGAGCCGACTTTCTGAACACCTAACGCCATCTATATTTTCTGCGAGGAAACTAATCGCATAAAAGAGTTCTACATTTCTGTTAGAACCTCTAAGAATTCTGGATTATCAACTTGTTATGTTGCGATGTGTCCTAAAAATCGCTTATCGCGCCATCTAGGATTCAATTAAGTATCTTAGTTACTCAAGTTACAGTAATTATTACAGTTAGCTGTGTTTAATTATTATAAGGTTTTAGTATTTATTCTACGCATTTTTTGGAGAAATGAAATACATACCTACTATACTAAAGGTTTTTGAAGATGTTTTATCAATTTATCCAATCACTCACTTAGTCAGGATTTTTAACAAAAAAAAAATGCAATGTGCAAAATTCACCACAGTGACAGACTATGTTCTAGTTAAACACGTAGGATACATTTTATTCTTCTAGTGCATGTATAAGCTCCCCTAGAGCTAAGTGACCACAAACATAATCTATAAGCTTATCCTACCAATTTATTTATTTATTCATTCTCGAGATCATCTAACAATAGACTCAAAATCATTACTATAGGCACACAAATTCTATAATAAATAACACATAAGTACAAATCATTTTCATTAACTAGAACAAATTTCGATAAACCTGAAATGTATGGAATTTAGCATTTCGAAAGCTTAGGTATGCCAATTAATTCATTAAACCCCAAGACACACCCCGGACACCGGTGTCCGCGCTGTTATTGTCTTTCTATTGTGTCTCTAATTGATACGATTGAAAGGTTAACTTGAACTTCGCTATGGTTGACCTTGCCGGGGCCCTCTGATGGGCTAATATACCGTAATCGGTCATCTTTTATTCATTTTCAGCCGGAGCGTCTAATGTCACCGTACACTGCAATTGTGCGTCGCAGTGCGAACCCATTCGAACTGGCTCATGTGCTGGTCTCCTGGCTGATCGGCGCTGGTTACGACTCCTACGTGGTGGTGGGATGCGCCAACCGAGACGTCTGCATGGCTATCAGATACCGCACCGAATGTCCAGACATACCTGATGAGACTGAGGTGAGAAATTCAAAGTCAAATCTACTACGATACTCTTAAATAATTAGTTAACGGTTTTAGTAGCCCATTCTAAAAGGTAGTTTTGGATAAACAGGACGGATCAAAAATCGTGAATCAAACGAAACATGGCAATAGTTGGAGTTATTTGCATTACCTAAAAAATCATTATTTTCACTCGTTCGTCTTCATCTATATTCCTAATATTCTACTTCTTAATTTTGGGATTCTTTTAGGGGCCTTTTCGGCCTCGCACAGGTCTTTTGGATTTTTAATATGTTAGATATAGTTTTTGCTGTTAAATTCCCAGGCGTGTCCCAAATAAATGTACGTTTTTTCTTTAATTGAGTCTTATTGATTGCAGAAGGAAGAAGTGCCCCCGGAGCCAGAAGAAGCACGCTACAAACTGGTGCCTCTGCCAGACCTGACGTCCAAATATGTCATAGATATGGAAATCAAAGCGGCAGACGCGTTAAAGAAAGAAATGGACAAAATCCAGAATGAACGGCTCAGGAAAATTGCTGTAAGATTAATTGATTCTGTCATTTTTATTGAGTATACACTATACAGGTTGGACATTATCGCACATACTAATAACGTGAGTTCTAAGGATTCTGGACATCACCATTGACTTTTTTCATTGAATTTTTCCTAAGCAAGTGATATTATACAATACGCACATGATTCCGAAAACTCGTAGAGTCTTGTGTTCGAAATTGCGATCGATGTATTGACAGTCCGCCGGTCAACCCAGTAGGTTATCACTGCCACTAAAGATGTGTAAAAATAATAATAATAAATAATAATATATTTGTTAAAAGCGTGTAGTGCTTTTTTACTAATAATTTGCTTTTGCCTTTTAATCCTTTACCTAACCTGACTAACTGGCGTCCCTGGGGCTCGAGTCTGCTATTGCAATCGTGTCTCAATATGACCTCATTGATCGAATATTTCGACAACTTTGACAGTTTTTGTATGGGAAATGTGTCATAAGTTTGACGTTATACGTCAAAAATCGATCATTGACCGGTCATTGAGACACGATTGCAATAGCAGACTCTACCCCCAGTTCTGTTGCACACCGGAACTTTAAGAGAATTTACAAAAAAAATGGTATTGCACTTTAAGTGGACTTCAGAGACATACCTAACCGTGCGCTTCGTCTCATCTCTGCGAGTGTGCATGACGTCATCGAAACTAGCAGTTTGACAGTTAATCGTTGAACACTTTGCCCAGTGATCATCACTATGAACAGTCAATGTTGATACGCAATAGCTCTGCTGATGCCCGAGTGTACTAATGCTTGTTATATCTTTTCTAATTCCTTTCATTATTTATCGCGCTTGATAGTGATCCTAAGATTTCTGCAACTTATTCTCTTGCACACAAACACAGACTCACATATGCATACCCATAAACACCTACTATGCGTTTCAAATGAGAATAGGAACGTCAATGACCTCTATCTGTCAGATGTCACTAGAAGAGTACGGTCCACAAGACTAATTCATTAAAGACGTTTTTTCATTTTGAATAACTGCGACTCGGTAAAGCAAAACACTAAAAATAATTGATTACGCGAATAAGGTTTCGTTGCACACCGTACTTTTCAAGTGACATCTGACAGATAGAGGTCATTGACGTTCCTATTCTCATTTGAAACGCATAGTACATAAGAACACACGCACACTTAAATCTGTTACCTGTCATTTAACGCTGTAGTATACATCATATGAGCAATTATGTCTATGTCGTAATGTACTTAGAACTGAATTTAATAACTCCCGGCAACTTTGCTTCCTTAACACAGGCTATTTTTTAGCCTAGCAAGAAAAACAGAATGACATTCATGAATCTGTAGTTTAGTGTCAATTTCACCCTATGTATTCATATTCATATTTATTATTTTGTTCAGTTGTACTAGAACTTAAGTAAAAAATGTAGTACAAAATGTTTTTTTTTTTTTAATAAATTATTAGTAAAGGCAAATTCTGTTTCTACACTTCAGAACCTGGAACCGGCTTTGTGTTGCTTATTTAATTGTTAACCATTTGTCACAGCGGTTCTCCTATTAATAAATGAATAAAGGTCATTTTAATTTGTTCCAATTTTTAGGAGCTGGAAAAGCCACCTCCAGATGAGATCGACGGGTGGCGCACACACGCCTGGATCTTGGTGGTGCCACCCTTTATGGGTATCGAGGAGCCTTTTTTCATTGAGCCCAGTGAGGGTAACGCATACCCGTTGAATGCTGAGCAGTATCAGCACATAGAGAGTGTCTATAATAATGAAAACTATTATGTAAGTCTGATTATATACAGGGTGCAAGAGACACAAGCGCGGACGTCACAAAATAATATTTGACTAAATTAACAAAAAATAAAACCGACTTCAAAAAAAATACTACCCGGTGTAAAATATCTCTAAATTAGGAAGACTGTGGCTTTAAAAAAAATACTTACGCACGAACATAGAACCTTCTCCTTTTTTGAAGTCGGTTAAAAATACATTTAAACACGCGCCTCATTCCCATAGAGGTAGGTAAATCCCACAGAGATCTACGATTCTTACTTTTTTGGTTCAGATTAGGAAAACCGACAAAAAAAATAAAACAGTTGGGAGTTTAGAATCATGTATTTATGGCACTCATTATGTCCGAATGCTCATCCATGTCACTTCCACCCTTTAAAGCACCTTTTCAAGCATTCTTGAAAAACCTTACATAGAGTTATCAAAATAAATAAATATTCCACAACTTTTCAAACAACGCCATTTAGTCCCAAGCTAAGCTAAGAGCTTGTGTTATGGGTACTAAACAGCTGATAAATATACTGAAATATTTCTAAATACATACATATTATAGATAAATTACACCCAGACACAGAACAAATGATCGTGCTCATCACACAAACATTTGTCCAAGAGGGTCACTAACTACTAGACCAACAGGCCAGTCAAAAATAAAAGGAAAATAATTCGTCGACTACCTCGGTGGTCAGTAGTCCTACGAAGTCGTCGACGACGGCAATAAAATATGTGTCGAAAACTTTATTGTCTAGATGAGGGACTAAAATAGTAGATTATTAACCAAGGGGATAAAGCAGTGTCTTCTGTCGCGGGTGACGAATTAAATCGCGAGCGTAACGAAGGACTCGAGGTTTACTCCCGAGCGCAGCGAGGGTGTTAAAAACTTAAATCACGAGCGAAGCGAGGGATTTAAGACGAGTCCTGAGTGTAGCGAGGGATTTAATTTCACCCAAGACTAAGACAGCTTTATCACCGAGGAAAATACTCTACTTTTCGTACCATTTGCGAAAAAAATAACACACTAATAATATGAGATAAGCAGTTATTAAAAATAATGACAATTAAAAGTAGACGTACTTTCAAAACATTAACTTATTTATAAAAATAAATTAAAATAAACTTAACGTTTAAATATTTGAAGCATGAAGCAAACAACCCGGTTGTTTGCTTCATGATTTGAAGAAAACAAAAACGCGGCAAATTCCTAGATTAATATTTTTTTGTCGGAAAAGCAAAGGCATCAAGCTCATACGGCCTCGTCGGTTTTCGTAATTTTATTAAATTAATAATCACAACTGCATAATAAACGCGTATTCCTTTTTCAAAAAGATGTATAAATAAATACAAACTCAATGGTGTAAACACAGATGTAGTTCAGTATAAATTTCGGTAAGTATTCCAAATTTAAATCACATTCTCTCCCTAGGGGATGAATGAAATCCAGTACAATTTTCTTTCCCTGTTTTTAACAGATTAAAAATGACTATTGTTATGTTCGCTTTTTGTGGCATAGAATGTCACTTTTTTGAGCAAGTGGTACGAAAAGTAAATTTTTGTCTAATAAGTAGCCCATTTCCCACCCTATACAGCTCGATCACTCTCTTACACTAGATCAATCATGGTTCTAAACTATCATTCATTCAATACGTCATAGTACTAAAAGTCATCATAAATTCCAGGTTAACATCCAGAAAGAAACAGAAGAAGGCCTTGGTGGCCTCAGCTATGAACTCAGTGACCTGAACTGCTGGGAACATCTCCTGGCTGGAGAGCCATTTTACAGAAGACAGCTGGTGGGCATTGACACCTCTGACAAGAGAACTGCTGTCGACACTGAGAAGCACCTGGATATGCCTAGCAGCTGGGTGGAGAAGCTGGACATTACTGCTGATGGTGCGAAGTAGATTTTGTCTTGTTGGATTCATACTGAGTTATCTGCTACACACAAACTGTCCCACTGCAGGCCAAACGTCTCTTCCCACATATGAAAATGGGACGAGCATTGATCACCACGCTTGCTCAAAGCAGATTGGCAATTATTATAATACGTGTCCGTACATTTTATCTTGATAACAGCTGCATAATAATATGTTTATCTTTTTCTCTTTATTAATATTCTGAATTAAGAGGAAAGATTTGATTTTTGTTTGTTTGTATGGTTTTAACTCCAACTTGAACTTCTTGACCTTGATTTAATTCGATTTTTCGTAGCCGTTAATTTAATACCGAGTACTACTATCTTCAAAAATGTTTAAACTTTCAAAAACAAGCGACTCAATTAGTTAAGCGAAAAACGCCAAAAACCTAAAGAGAGACCTAAGCCCTCCTATACTTACACCTATAACTAGCTAGCGAACTCTTATAACCGGGTATTTAAAAGTAAATATAATAAGTAAATTCCATCTGGCTAGTCACTGAGTCAGAAAAGAATAGCTGGAAAAAAGTCCCCGTTACCGAAATCGGTAAGGAGGACTTAAATACCAAGTTAATAACACATTTGCTCGTAAAGGGTATTATTCCTCCAAATTCAGTATCGTAATGCATCTCATTACGCACTTGTGCGTTATGGTAATGTAAAACGCACGGTATAAAGATGCCCCGACTAACACGAACGGTTCCTTTTTTTAAATCTTAGGAAAGAGTTTTTATGTCAGAAAAGTGGTCAACATTTTATGAATAAAATTAACTTTGGGAGATAAAATATAAAAATAAACATTTAATTTTAACTTCAATTATTTTTGTCAATTAATTACAACCATTGTAACAAAAACAAAAAAAATACTTTATTAAACGTCGTATGACATACGTACGCTTTGATAATTACAGCCGAGGCAATATTGCTACAAGAAAGCAGAGGCTGTAATTACCTTACCGCACTTATATCATAATGTACTATTACATTCTCATCACTTCCAGAATACGAACAACGTTACCCAGGAAGCCACAAGGTGATCCACTACAAGAAGGTGCTCGTGGAGAAGTTCTCTAAGTACTCTCAGAAAGATGGAATCGTCAAACGGGTTAAAATATTTCAGGACTACGCCCTCACTGAACTTTTGACCACGTAAGCTTGTATCTTCTTTCTCTAATTCCCGTAATTTTTTTTTAAACATTTATACTCCATTCAAAATAGCATTAGAAAAAAAAGATGCTTATAGAAACAGGAATGCAAAACATTTTGTTTTAAAGATAAGTTAAAACAATATTAATCAAAATCGTCCCTGATTCTTTTAGATTTTTATCATTGACACTATAATTTACAACTAAAATGAAATAATATAACTAAATGAAATCCAAATATTTTTTGTTAAATAAATTGTTGAAATGGTTACACTTAAGTGTGAAAGCTGCAGTGAAAATCCTACTAATAATAAAATTATAAACGCAAAAGTTTGTGAGTATGGATAGATGGATGGATGGATGGATGGATGTTTGTTACTCTTTCACGTAAAAACTACTGAATGGATTTTAATAAAATTTGGTATGGAGTTAGCTGATACCTTGGATTCACACATAGGCTACTTTTTATCCCTGTGTTCCCACGGGAACGGGGCCTACGCGGGTGAAACCGCGGAACGTCTGCCAGTAGATTATAATAAATTCAGCGTCTATCATAATTATAACATGCTTATTGTACTTTCGTTACAAAGTGTTTATTCAAAATAACCTTAGGTTAGGTTAGGTACCTGCCCGTTAGCAGGTTCCCACGACCAAGCGCGTATTTTGCGTGAAATAACCTTTTTTAACTTCTGCCTAATGCTATTGCAAATGGAGTTTAGTCGCAAAATCGTCTGAGCGACCGCCAGTGACAGTCGGGGACAAATAAACACTGAATTAGAAAAGTCAAATTAACACTAAATTATTTAACTTCGCCATGTTTATGATCGATGCGTTTGAAATGTTAATATTTATTATTTATTTATTTATTAAAACTTTATGCACTAGTAAAAGACACTGTACAAAGGCGGACTTAATGCCTTAGGCATTTTCTACCAGTCCACCTTAAGGTGATGCAGAGACAGAACAATATCTAGGTATGTCAGTAAGAAAACAAGATTAAATAAAATTCACAGAGGTTAACACGGATGTTTAAGGCGCTGTGGAAACGTGGACACCTTTGTGTCTTGTGTTAGATACTAATAAATATTGATTTTGATTTGATTTTTAAAGGTCTTTATTAACAGTTAAAGTAATTACAAGTTAACAAAAAGATCTTATTCTAAATGTAAACTAGCATGATAGGAAAAACGTTAAGTAGGCTGAAGCACCTCTTTTAACACACAGCATATTTGATTACAAATTATGTCTTAAGAATTAATTTAATTTACCTACTTTGCTATGTTGGGTTTGTAGACCCACATTTTTAAATTAAATTACCCAAGCCCTTCCCCTTTTTTTTTATATAATTAATACTTATTCGTATACTACAGATAAACAAAGATAACTGTAAGGAACAGTAAATAATGCAAAGTGCAAAAATTACTAATTTAGACGACAGCAATTACGCTTGTTAGGTGGTAAGTGAGCCAACGTTATTCCACCAGAAAATGGTGATGAGGCAGTTTGTACTTTTTATAAGTCCTGGCATAAGGAATACTGTTAAGTCTACTTTTACCAATGTTGGAGACCAGAGAATTCCCATGACGTGGGTTATTATAGAGGTAAAACTTCCGGGATATGTTTAGAATAAAATCCTTAATGGATGGAAAATTGATGTTATTATGTAGTTGTGTGAGATTTGTGTAAAAAGGTGTGTTGAATGCTATTTTGAGTGCTTTGTTCTGAACTATCTGAAGTTTTTTGTAATTACTGTCACTTATACCACTCCAGACAGGGGATGCATACGTCATGCAAGGTCTAACCAGTGTCGAATAAATACGTAATTTTGTGTGAGGGCTTAAGTTGGATTTACGGTTGAGGATTGACTTTAAGCTGTTTAGCGACTTTACTCCCTTTAAGCGGAGTTCGTCTAGATTTTTCAACCAGCTTACTTTGTCATCTAACGTTGTTCCTAAATATTTGACAGATTTTTTCCATGGTATGTCATAACCATCAATTTTAACGTGGCGGGAAGGAAGTGAGCGTTTTCTGGAGAACATAATGATTTCCGTTTTTGTAGCGTTTACCTTAAGCTTCCATTTAGAAAAAAAATCAAGGAGAAGGTCAACTGAAAGTTGAAGGCGTTGAATTATTAGGTCTATGTCGTCAGATGAGGTATAAGATGCAGTGTCATCGGCATACACCGCGAGATGTGTTAGCCTTTGCTTCGGGATGTCATTAAGGTACAAAATAAAGAGATACGGTCCTAATATTGATCCTTGTGGTACCCCCGCAGACAGTTGTCTCTGATTGGATGTATGATTACCGATAGCCACAGTGAAGGTACGTTCAGCTAAATATGACTGGAGAAGCTTTATAAGGGACAGAGGGACATGGTTAATAATTAGTTTATGGAATAAGCCCGCGTGCCAAACCGTGTCGAAAGCCTTTTCAATGTCTAGCAGCACCATGCCTGTGGATCTATTTAGGTTAAGGTTGTCAATGACGTGCTCAGAAACTCTAGCCAACTGCTGGGTCGTTGAGTGAAATTTCCGAAATCCAAATTGCTCCGGGATAAGGAGATGCTCAGTGAGTTTAGAGAGTCGGCTAAAGATCAGAGACTCAAATAGCTTGGCTAAGTTAGGAAGAAGGCTTATAGGCCGATAGCTGGAAGGAATAGTTTCGTCTTTACCGGGTTTCTTGATAGCGATGACTTTAGCAAGTTTCCAAGGGGAGGGAAAGTAGCCCAGTTGAAAACAGCCGTTAAACAATTTAGTTAGGAGAACAACACATTTTCGTGACAAGTTTTTAAGTAGGGAGTTATCTATATTAACAATACCTGGAGCCTTACGTGTTTTTAAGGCATTCATTAGTATACGAATTTCTCGGGGTCTCACAGGATATTTCAAATCATTTATTTTATATTTGTTCAGTTTTTTATTCGATTCTACAACAGCAGCTTCGATTTCTGGGTCACTATTCCAATCTTTAGTTAACATAGCGTTTTCCATAAAAGCGTCAGCTAATACCTCGCATTGCTCCTGGATGGACGACGTTTGGGTGTCATTTGACAACTTGAGTGGAGGAATCATGGTTGGTTTAAAGTTGAGTGATTTAACTATACGCCATAAATCTGAGGTGGGGTTGTCGACTTTGGATAGCTTCTTATTCCAGATTTCATTGTTGTGATTTAGTATTAATAGTTTGATGTTTTTATTTAATAAATTGATTTTACCCGAGATTGATTTTTTCTCTACAGGATGTGTGCTCTTTAACGCAAGCCTACGCCACCCGTTCCTATTTTTTATCAAACTTTGGATGCGTCTGGGAAGCTTAGTTTTACCTTCTTTCTTTAATTTAGGTACACTAGCTTCACGAGCGTCAATAATAATTTTGTTTAGATTAAGTATCGTTAAGTCAATTTCAGACATTTCCCTATAAGTGGCTGAACTTAAGGTCAATTGCTGATCTATAAAGGATCTAAACTTAACCCAATCAGCATCTTTATAGTTGAAAATAATTTCACTCTTGCGCAAAAACCTACCGCCTACAGTAAACAGGACAGGAAGATGGTTGGAGGACAGACAGGTTAACGCCTCGAGATCACTAGATACTTTGACATTTTTAGCAAGGACTACGTCAGGTGTTGAGGGTGCGTGGGAGGAGTCGTAATGAACTAAAGTGGGAGTTATGGGGGCAAGAATTTCATAATCATTTGTCATCATGTGATCGAAAAGAAGTCGTCCGTGAGGATTTGTGACAGAACAGTTCCAATAAGGGTGTTTTGTATTTAGGTCACCCATTACTAATAGATCCGAGTTAACGCCTAACAATGTATCGAGGTCACAAAGAAGCATAGGTAAATTGGGGGATTGATATGCTGAGACAATGACTATCTTTTTACTTGCTATCGTTAATTCTAAACCGATACACTCCAAATTATGCATGTTGCGAATTTTAATCACTGAATGGGGTATATCACTACGAATCAAAACCGCAACTCCCTGACCGCTGTTTTCATTTAAAGTATCCTGGCGATAACACTTGAAGCCTGGCGTAAAGAGATATGTTTGGGGAGAAATTCTGGTCTCACACAACGCAATAATGTCAATCGAGAGCTCACTTACCAAGTCCAAGAGTTCGTCTATTTTTGTACGAATGCCATCAGCATTCCAATAAATAACACGCAATAGGTTTGATTTACACATATTTACCAAGGTGAGTTAGAATTAAAATTACTTTATCCATCATATTGTTACATGCTAAGAATTCAGTTTTAATCGATTTGATGGTCTTTAATATTGTTAACATATCTACGGTAGCTTGATCTTGAGAAGTAACGGTGGGCGGGGGAACATTAGTGGTAGCAGCGGACCCAGAACCAACCTCGTTCCAGGGCCGTCCATCAGTCATGTTTATTCTGGTGGATTTGACTGTACCAGTTAATGCTTTAGGCTGTGTTTGCCTCAGCCGAATTTGCTCCTTTTGGCGATCTTTGCATTGCCGGTAGTTAGCCGGGTGGTCCTCCTTGCAGTTACAGCACTGGGCTGGGGACGTTCTGTCTTTTTTTGGGCAATCCGTTGTGAGGTGAGGCTCAGTGCATTTTACGCAGCGTGGTGTAAGATTACAATTTTTTTGAAGAATGTCCGAAACCTTGGCACCTGTAGCCTTGAGTACCATGAAGGTTATGGGCTTGATACTTTCGCACTTGGACGGCATAATGGCTAAGGTATTTTATTTGTCGGAAACGAGAGATATCTGTGCCCGGAGAAAGCTGTACTAGGAAAGGGGAACACAATGCTTTTTTCTCCTTATGCGTCTTGAGTTTTCAAACAATGACATCGCTGAAGCCGAGTGAACTGAGTTCTTCCTTTAGGTTTTCTTCTGCATAATCAGGAAGACCGAAGATCACAGCTTTAGAAGTCCTCTCGTCCTTGCGAGAAAACGTGTGGAATTCGATATTTTCGGAACGGAGTCCACTTTTGAGAGCCTCATGACCTTCAGTTGAATGAGAGATGACAGCAATTCTGTTATTTCTTTTGTAAGATAGATGAAAACTTTGGGTGTATCTACACAAGAGTTTTCATGTAATCATGAGTCCAGTCATCTTTTATAACTATCAAGATGGGAGGAATGCGGCTCGGGTTCTTTTTAGCAGCGCATGCATCTCTGTAACGTGTAGCTATAGGTTCTGAATATTTTTGCTGTTCAGTAGTTAGACAGCCGAAACGGTTCGTAGTGTTAATCGTTGTTGAGGGTTGCTGCTCAGACGGTCGCGCATAATGCTTAGGTATTTTCCATTCGCTTGTATCTGCAGGTCCCTCCAGGGGACGTTTGCCTATTGAGTTTGAGCGAGTTAAAAAACGATCCATAACTTAAACGAATAGGTATGATTATGATTACGGCGTTCTAGTTAAAGTCGCTTCTATAGCCAGCTAGCTGCATCGAGTACGATGCCATAACGCAAACCGCCACACATCTTACAAATGTGCACGAGGTGGAATTTGGAACGGGCGACTGCCATTACCACTAATAAATATTAAATTTCAATATAACCAGTATGAAATCAGCCAATCCTTAGACAGACGTTAACATATGACGATCTTTAACATTTGGTGTTGGTGTACCGTGTCGGTAACAAAATTGTCTACGTTTGTGCAGTCCCTAAAGGTCTCTGCACACAGCGGGCGCGGCGCGGCGGGACGGGACGGCGACGCGACACTGAGCAGTTGTAATGTACTAGATATTACGGACGACGCCACACAGAGCCGTCCCGCTCGACGCGACGGTAACCGTCGCGCCACGCCGCCGCCGCGCCGAGCGGGAATACAAGTCAGAAGCGGCGGGGACGGGCGCGGCGGGACGCGAACGCAGTGCCCTCAGTAGAACGGAGCGTGAATGTGATTTTGTATCTTTTTACAAAAATGGATGTCGAAAAATTAGTCGATTGTGTTCGTGCTCACGTATGTTTGTACGATTTGGGCCATAGGCAGTATAAAAACACTGTTCTTAAAAATGAATGGGCGCGGCGGGACGGGACGTGATCGCGCCCGCAGTGTGACCGATGCCGCCGCGCCAGCGCCGCGTCGCCGCCCCGCCACGCCGCGCCCCGCCACGCCACGCCGGCTGTGTGCAGAGACCTTAAAGGTCTCTGCACACAGCGGGCGCGGCGCGGCGGGACGGGACGGCGACGCGACACTGAGCAGTTGTAATGTACTAGATATTACGGACGACGCCACACAGAGCCGTCCCGCTCGACGCGACGGTAACCGTCGCGCCACGCCGCCGCCGCGCCGAGCGGGAATACAAGTCAGAAGCGGCGGGGACGGGCGCGGCGGGACGCGAACGCAGTGCCCTCAGTAGAACGGAGCGTGAATGTGATTTTGTATCGTTTTACAAAAATGGATGTCGAACAATTAGTCGAATGTGTTCGTGCTCACGTATGTTTGTACGATTTGGGCCATAGGCAGTATAAAAACACTGTTCTTAAAAATGAAAGGGCGCGGCGGGACGGGACGTGATCGCGCCCGCAGTGTGACCGATGCCGCCGCGCCAGCGCCGCGTCGCCGCCCCGCCACGTCGCGCCCCGCCACGCCACGCCGGCTGTGTGCAGAGACCTTTAAGGTCTCTGCACACAGCGGGCGCGGCGCGGCGGGACGGGACGGCGACGCGACACTGAGCAGTTGTAATGTACTAGATATTACGGACGACGCCACACAGAGCCGTCCCGCTCGACGCGACGGTAACCGTCGCGCCACGCCGCCGCCGCGCCGAGCGGGAATACAAGTCAGAAGCGGCGGGGACGGGCGCGGCGGGACGCGAACGCAGTGCCCTCAGTAGAACGGAGCGTGAATGTGATTTTGTATCGTTTTACAAAAATGGATGTCGAACAATTAGTCGAATGTGTTCGTGCTCACGTATGTTTGTACGATTTGGGCCATAGGCAGTATAAAAACACTGTTCTTAAAAATGAATGGGCGCGGCGGGACGGGACGTGATCGCGCCCGCAGTGTGACCGATGCCGCCGCGCCAGCGCCGCGTCGACGCCCCGCCACGCCGCGCCCCGCCACGCCACGCCGGCTGCGTGCAGAGACCTTTAGAGCTACTTGGTGTTACAATGTGTGGTACCCAATGATATTATAAGTAAAAAGGTGTAGATGGTTATCAGTCCCAAACAAGCGACACGTTGAAATGTGGCTAACTAGCCACACTTGAGCTCAGTGCCGCATGGCGCCGTCAACGGACGCGTGCGTGCGTTAGTGTACCGTTTTTGAAGATCGAATGTAGTTTAGGTAACCTATCTACACCTTTTTACTTATAATATCTTTGGTGGTACCTATATTCCTAAACCTGCTTGAATTAATTTAACACACATACAGATATGAATGGTATAAACAAAGAGAAGACAAGATGCTGACTGTGAAGATTGACCACGTAAAGCGAAAGATCAAAGAGGTATTTGGAATCGGCAGGCGGGATCATCTCCTGAGTAAGTCGATCTTGAACGTTATTGAAAACTAACCTTATGTTCAAAAGTGTAAGTTCCAATTAGGTATGAACTTCGTAGCTAGGTCTGCAAGGCCCAAACATACATATTCAACCGGTCATTTCGCCATTTTTTGAAGGCTGCGGCTTTGGTGGTTATGTTTTGTTCATTATTTGCCACAGACCTCCGAAACTAGACTTTTACACCTTTAGTTTTTTTTTCTTCAAGTCGTTTGTAACATAACATAACGTCACGCCTGTAATTCCCGAAGGGGTATGCAGAGGTTTACTTGGTACCTAGTAGTTACACCCAAATTTCGCTAGTTATGTTTAAGTCCCATGTAATAAGGGGTGAGCCTATTGCCATCAGTCGGGCACTAATCCTCACTCCGGGTTGCTACTGAAAAATTCCACATGTAAATACTCAATAACACTATGCCCGACCAGGGAGTTATAGGTAGCGCTTGCGACCACTAGACCAACGAAACAGTTGGTTGTATTTTTGGCAAACAAAAAGTTTAAACTGTTTTCTTATCGTTCACTCGTTCGTTCATTATTCTCTGTCTGCAGAACACGAATACTCTATGGATGCGCCAGTAGGTAGCGTTGAAGGGGACCGCGTGTTGGATTTTAACTACTACCCACGTATTGATCATCTCACCAAGCTCGTCTGCACTCCTTTACTTTTCGTTGAATATTACACTAATCGAGTTGATAGGTAAGTTTGACATATTGAAATTGACAATGACATTTTTTTGTGATTTTATTCTGTTGTAATCAAAGTTCGGTGCACTAGTTAGTGACTGGCAATAAAAAGATAAACAATTGCCCTGCTTGAAGCCTTTTGGCGTTACAATATTTGTTGTATGTTTATTTTATAGTTTGAAGGTGTATTTATTTTGCTGTAATGCTCTAAAAAGCATTTTTCTTTCAAACAAACAAACAAAATGTCCTTTATTCAAATTGGCCTGCGGGTCAGAACTTTTTTAACTTCAAAAATTGCACAATGCAGTCTCCCTAACTAGCATGTTCCCAGCAGTGTTGTTGGTCGGCTTCTTAGATAACCAAATGAAGCTGAATACTATTACATTGGCTATTTATAAAGGATTATTATTTTGTAAAACACCAACAACCTCGCAGGAGTAGATTACTAACATCATAAACAACAACATTTGTTCTACGACTTTATTGAAAACAGACAAAAAAAATCAACTCTCCATACAAAACTTGATCAACTGTTCGGATATAGGTATGTATGGATAGTTGTTTTTTTTTTGTCTGTTTTCGAAAAATTCGTAGAACAAATGTTGTTGTTTATGATGTTAGTAATCTACTCCTGCGAGGTTGTTGGTGTTTTACAAATAACCCTGTATACATAAAACATTATTTATTTATGAAGTATATTGATAATTATTGTTACTCATCCGTCACTTGTCCCAAAGGTTCATTTGAAAATCAGCGTCAGGCAGGATCTCAGCATCTGTCTGGCATTACGGCTGAAATGAAGCTTTTAGCGCAGCCGTGAGACATGCCATATTTGTCTCTTTTTTTGTGTTATTGTGTTTTTGCTGGGCGTGTATCCTGCTGTTGCCAATAAATGTATTTTCTTTCTTTTCTTTCTTCTTTCCCACCCAAACAGGGGGTTTACAAACCCCTTAGTTTGACTGGTCTAGTAGTTAGTGACCCTGACTGCTATGCCGGAGATCGTGGGTTCGATTCTCACCCGGGACAAATGTTTGTGTGTTGTGCATGATAATTTGTTCTGTGTCTAGGTGTAATTTATCTATACTATGTATGTATTTAGAAATATATAAGTATGTTTATCAGCTGTTTAGTACCTACCCATAATACAAGCTCTCAAGCAAGCTTAGCTTGGGACTAAATGGCGTTGTGTGAAAAGTTGTGAAATATTATTATTATTAGTAAAACTGGCTGTCGGACTTTAAAGGTTCTTACTCATAAAGACTATCAAAGATAAACAAACACCGACGACGGACCACGTCAAGCGTCGCTTAACCTTTGATTAACCCGTGCGTCTTGTATTATTTAGCCACAAACCCATCCAACCAGCCTTACAACCGTCGATATAATTCTCCTAAATCCACAATATCCTTACAGACTAGAATCCCGAGAAATCATCTACACGCCAGCGACGAAAATTGAGCCAAAACGCCAAGTTAAAGACATCACCGAGACGTACAGTCGTAACTACGACGTAGCAGCCAATAAGGACATTTGGAAGAAAATCTTCCACATCCAGGCCAATACCATAGATCTACTGTACCAGTACGCTTACAACTTCGTCACTAATAACACGAGGAATTTCATCAAACCCAACTTGGCAGAAACCGGAGGGAAGATCCTGTTCTATCCGGATAAGACTACGGGATATATTGTATGTAATAGAGTTTTTTGTTGATGTTAGAATGGATAATCTCTTCATGTACTCCACTGGTATTCAGCTGCATCAGGTTAAACTGGAAGCCGACCCCAATATATTTGGAAAAATGATAGGCAGGCGATGGGAAGTCAATCAATTTCAGCCGCCTCGGCACCAGAATCCAGATAACTCTTTCTGATTTCTTTGTCGCAACTAATGTGTTAAGCACCGGCGCGGATTCTCCGTTGTGGGCATTGTGGGTATTCCCACAACCTTAAATCAGGGGGTCGTGTCTCAATGACCGGTCAATGATTGATTTTTGACGTATAACGTCAAACTTATGACACATTTCCCATACAAATACTGTCAAAGTTGTCAAATATTCGATCAATGACCGGTCATTGAGATACGATTGCAATAGCAGACTCGAGCCCCAGGTCGATAGGCCATTGCATCCAATAGTTATAAAAAAGCGTTGCGTGCGCTCCGTAGATTTTCCGTTTAGACACACACATACACAAACACACACTCACACACACAAACACACACACACGCAAACACACACACACACACACAACATAACACTAGGAAGTGGTAAAGGGCGGGCGTATTGGGGACTGTTATATGTAACTTTTGACGTGACAATGTGACAAACGTGATTTGATTGTGTTGCATATTTATAATAGAGCTAACGAGTTTTGAGTTGTTTTAGAATGAATAAATTATATTTAAATGCGCAAGTCCCAAACAAATTATTTTCTTTCTTTCTCTCTCCAGGCCGACCCAACAGCCGAACGCCCGCGTCCCCTAGACATATACTTCACATTGTGCGACAAAATAAACCGTGAATATGAAGCCTGCAAGCAAATCAGAGACCGGGAGACTGACATCAACAGCTACCTCCGGCAGCGGTACCACGAGCTGAAGGAACCGGTGCTGTACGTCGCACTCTACGATACTGAGAGGAACGAGGCTGCTAAGAGGGGATGGGCTGATCAGGTAGGCAACTTCAAATTAAACTCTAGAAGGGATTTGTTTAAAATTTGTGATTTGTTTTTTGTGATTTGTTTTTTTGGGATTTGTTTGTTTTTTGTGGGATTTGTTTGTTTTTTGTGTTTTTTTTTTTGTGTTTGTTTTTTTTTTGTTTTTATTTTTTTGGGATTTGTTTGTACTAGGTAGCAGACGTAACGCGGTTTCACGCGCGTAGTTGCCGTTCCCGTAGGAATACAGGGATAAAAAAGTAGCCTATGTCACCCGGGGATAGTGTAGCTTCCCAACAGTGAAAAAGTTTTTTAATTCGGTCAAGTGGTTTTGGAGCCTATTGAATGCAAACAAACAAACAAGCAATCAAATCTTTCTTCTTTACAATATTAGAATAGAAGTATTGAAGGTTATTCAAAAAAACCAACTAGGCACTACGTGTGCAGTTGTATGAGAATAAATACACAGATAAATCATACGTTAAAACAAAAAAACACGAAGTCAAAAGAGATAAAAATACTTTGATAAAAAAAAATTAATCAGACAAATCGAATCAAAACTAATTTGTTCAAAGAGCACTTTTTGACCGTCAAAAATACATAATACAGTCCTCTAAAACGCCCGCCCTTCACCACATTCTAGCGATTTTTTCTGGTTAGAAGAAGTGGCGCAACAAACTCCCCAGTCAGCCGCAGTCTAGTCCGATATAGTAAGGGTCAAACTTAACTAAACTCTGAAGTGCGCTACTCACTGCGCAGTTATGAAGTTTGCATTGTACAGTCCCATAATAATACGAAAACTTCTTCAGGAACTCAAAAAGGCTGAAGTGACAGAGCGAGAGAAGGAAGCCGAGATAGATCCTCTGGCTCCATACCTCGCTCGTATGTTCGGTTCTGGTCATGGAACAGGCGCGCAAATCTCCGTGAAGGAGGCAACCCTGATCAGAGAACAGTGCATTAATGACTTCAAGGCCAAGCGGCTAGCTCGGCAGCACCTCGTGCAGGAGCGGTTTGATAAGGTAATATGTGATATAAAAGATATAAGAGCTTTTACAGATGAGCGGCTTGTTGCCAACGGCAGAGGTAATTGCCGCCGACGCGTCGACGGTGGCCGTTGACATTACAACTTCGGATATCAGTGTCAGAATGGTGTGAGAAGTCAGCTCTCTTAATATAGAGAATCAGTTGGACAGAGTCAATTAATGGGGCTGCCTCGCTTTTGTGGCGCGTCTGGGATGTTTGCGGAAATACGTGCTGATTGCTTTCATGCATGAATGCGTAAAAGATATGCGTTCTTGGTCTGCAGGGTTCGAGTCAATTCCAACAGCATCCTGTTCATAATTGCTGACAGACTATACTCCTCTGTCTTAAATCGTTGGTCTAACATTTCTGCTGGAATGCTGAAGTTTCGATTCTTTTGTTGTGTGTGTTATATTAAATGTGACACTATAACATCTATATATATAAGTTTATTTGCTGATGAATAAATAAATGATTATTTTGGTGAGAGGGAGATTGAAAAATGTTTGGTCACCAAAGGGTGGCCGTCTTTTTCGGATTTTCAAGTTAATATACACACATCAAAAGTATCTAGGGATCAACCATAGATATAATAAAGATAATGCACGACCGCACACCGCAAGAGTTGTAAGACAGACTCTCGCCGCAGCTAACATCAATGTCCTGCCCTGGCCTGCTCAGTCGCCAGACTTGAACCCGATTGAGCATGCATGGGATATGCTACAGAGAAGAGCTCTGCCGAATATGGAGGGTATCCAGTCGCAAGAAGACCTTTTTTTGTTGTTGCAACGAACATGGGCGGCCATTCCACAGCGTGATTTGGATGAACTCATTTTGAGTATGCCAAACCGATGTTCTTGTGTTGTTAGTGTTCGTGGTAGAAACACGGATTATTAATTGTTTAAGTTACTCAATAAAATTTTAAAGAAAACTGTTATTTCAGTCTTTTTTTCGAACTTTAATGTTAGTGGTTCAAATGTCAAAAATCCCTTTATTAGGAAAATGGCAAATTTCTTTATTAATGCAAAGGTGACTTGGTTTATCGTTACTCTGACAAACGAAAACACTTTATTTGATGAATCCTTAAAGAAAATTTTAATTAATTTCAATCAGGAGAAAAGTTATTGCAAAAATATATGTTGATCCCTAGACACTTTTGATGTGTGTATTTCTAACATGATAATTCAGTTGGTTTCCTAGCTCACCATTATGACTATTTTGCCATCATTTTCAGTTCAACGCTGAGTACAAGAATAAGAGGCTTTGGTATTTAGCCAACCAGTTCATTCTCACGCCAGAAAAAGAGGCTAACTATTTCGCAACAAGGTACGTAAATTGCGTTGTGAGTTTCCCAAATAATTCGTTTTTTTTTCAGAAAATCGTGTCAAAGAATCCAATCATTATCTCTCTGCTCTCAAATCAGTTAGTATCCATTCTTTCCCGGTGTTTCTAAGAACAGACACCAGCATATACGCAAAGACATAGAAAAAAGCTATGGTTATGGTTAGCGTTGGAGTACTATTAAAAAAATTTGCTTGATTGCTGTACGTCACAATACGTCATTGTAATTTTAAGCTCAATAAGTGAATTATGTTCTTTAAGAGTAATAAATGTGGTAACTCACGAGCGTAGCGAAGAACTTAAGACTAGAATCCTGAATACAGTAAGGGATTCAAGCCAGCATATAGCATAGAAACCTACCTTTATCCTTGAGGAAAATACTGCATTTCTTACACCTTTTGCGGAATTATATTGCAAAAACCAGAGTTCCACATCTCGTCTGTCCCGTGCAATCCAAAGCTGGTCGTCTGCCAAAGATCCACAAATGACAGTCAATACTAGCGGCTGATGTATGATCATCTATTCACGGATCGGACTCTGCATGCGCAGCTTAACCTTCGACCCATACAGATGCTATCATGTAGATCTAAATAATGAATCCATCATTTCCACAGTGCTGATCTATCGTTCAAAGTCCACGCTCTGGAAGTAAGACTGACCCGCCACCGTGACCTCTCCGGGCCCAGGTTCAAGGTGCTCATGGACTATCTGGACAAGCACCCGCTGCTCATGGAGTACAACAAGGCAGCACGGTACCACCACACGAGGAGGTCATAAAAGTGATGGGAGGGGTTACGGAGGTTAGTATGAATTTTTAAGAATTAGCAATTTTAAATAATATTTGTTTCTATACGTCCTAGTTACGTTTTATAATAGAAAGTATTTTAATATCTAAATGGTTCTTCCTCTAAATTTATTTTGTTAGAAATAAAACTGTTTTTATTTGTTTATGAGATTTTTATTTACAACTTACATTATCGTCATTCTCCACTTATTATCTACGTATTTACAAAATACTACATAATTATAAAGAAACAGATATTACTTAAGGTCGATTTTACAATGGTCAAATAACTGTTAACTGAGGAATAAAAATGGGAGTTTAACACCCATTCCATAGTTAATAATATCGAGCCATATATTATATTATTATGTCATGTCTAGGATATTTATACTTCAGATTAAAGTTATCTGACAATTGAAAAATCAGCTCTTAAATGAAACAAATCTAATAGAGTATAATAATCAGACCCGTAGCTCTCAGTTTTATCTATTATAATACGAAATCATGTACCGTGGGGTATAAAATTTAGGACAAACGGGGAATATTACGGCAGGATTTGACATATACTTTCAACTGAACTGATGAGAGTTTGATCCAAAAAAATATAGCTAACCGTCCTTTAACAACACACATTAATGCCATTAATGCCTTATTTCACAATCACAAGGCCACGCCTAAAGAAATGTTTTTGTACTTTTGGGTGTAATACAATTCCCACTATTTTTCGATTTACAACGACAGCGCTCATCTCAGCGCCGACAGCTGACTCGGCGGCGCTAAGACGAGCATTAGAAACCCAACAGTACGCGTGCGCACGACTCCTAGTGTTACTGAAAATGGGCTAAACGGTCTCACTCTGTATACACACTTATCTCAAGTCAGTACAGTTTCCCCTCTGTGACGAGGTACAAAGATAGGCTACATCCGGCAATATCTGGCAATATCCACGTTCCCCACGTTGATAAGTAATCCAAACCCAATCTTTCCTAATGTTTAGGCAATATCCATGAAGGTCGTGGGTAGTTGAGGTCAATGTTCCAGTCACCAGCTCCTCCCAGCAGGTTTCCCCTTCCATCATGTGTGGCGAGCGCCAAGCGGGACAGCTTGTTGGCTAGCCTGCGCTGTGGGGAATCTGGCCGGGATAGAGGAGGGAGAGATATGCTGCCTGAATCTGAAAAAAAGTAGTTACAAATACAAATACAAACACAAATCTTTATTTTTCAACTAAAAGGTTTACATTAGTAAGTGATTGGAGCCTCCTTTTAAGCATGTAATGCCTGTGTTAGGAGACTCCGCTCTTCCACAGCAATGTACAATATTTAAATAACCTAGATATAAAGCATGCTTGTGTGTATGCGTGTGTGTGATGGTATGTTTGTGTGAGTGTGTTTGTTTTTGTGTGTGTGTTTCTGTATGAGTATGTGGATGTTTGTCTGAAAATGTATGTTCTTGTTTTAGTTTATTTGTTGAAGAAGTGCCTCAGTGTCTGTGTAATTTAGAGTTTTTATCCAATCCGTAAGATTTTTTTTACACTCGCGTAATAGTTTATTGTGTATTTAAACCTTTCTATTTATCCTATTATAAAGTTGGCATGATAGTTTATTGTACTGAATGGCAGCAAATTTAGTTTTAGTTTGAGAACCTTAGCTACGAGATCATTCCGTCAGTTATGTCTTTCATTTTTATTTAAACGTTGCCCAATGTGTGAAATTACTTTGATAGTTTTTCAATTTCATTAAAAATAGAACGAGGTTCTTGTTCAATTGAGGAAAATTTGGCAGTTTGGGGTGATGTGCTTGGCACATGATTCTGGACCCCAGCATTGAAATTTTCCTTGAATATTTCCTTATGTTTACGTTTTATTCTGATGTTATTTTTGCTTAATACTGTAACGGACCATGAAAAATCATCATTCCTGTCCAACTCTATAAGATTTTACCTTGATAAGCAAATAAGTCACTTCAGTCAGTTTGGGGAAGGTTGATGTGTCTGTACCTACAGAACTCATATTACCAGGATGTACAGACGCCAGCACATCAAGTTACCCCAATGTGTCAAATTTCTTTGAACATTTTTTAACTTTATGTCAGACAGAAGAAGGTTCATATTCAATTGGGAAAATTTGACAAATTGGGATAACTTGATGTGCTAAATCAAAATCAAAAGTCTTTATTCAAACTAGGCTGAGAATCAGCACTTTTTTAACGTCAAAAAAATACATAAAGACGGTCCCCCAAAAACGGCTCACCCTTCGCCACTTCCTAGTGTTTTTGCTGGGAAGAAGAAGTGGCGGAACAAACTCCCCAGCAACACATCTGTCTGATTCGTTTGAAGAACTAGGTATACAAAGAATCTATACAACGAAATGCTCAATAAATAGCACTAATGTTTATACACTGCTGGCGTCTGTACCTTCTAACTTACATATTATGGCAAGTAGTCTTCAAATTTTTGTTCTCACCAGAATGATAGTCGTAGTTGGCGTGGTCACTTGGTGTCTCCTGTCCTAGCCTCTTCCTGTACTCTCCAGCGAAGTGTTCGATCAGCGTGTCCATCATGATGGCTTGCTTTGAGAACACCTGAGGAATAGACTTATGAGAATTTCTTACTAACCGACGACATGGACGTGTTGTTGAGTGGAGATCGGAGCCCGCGAATCAGTAAATGATTTGTATTTCTTCAGGCTAGCCTAATATTATTATTATTGGCCTGTTGGTCTAGTAGTTAGTGATCCTGACTGCTATGCCGGAGGTCGTGGGTTCGATTCCCACCAAGGACAAATGTTTGTGTGGTGAGCACGATCATTTGTCCTGTGTCTGGGTGTAATTTAGGTATGTATAATAAGTATGTATTTAAAAATATTTAAGTATGTTTATCAGCTGTTTAGTACCCATAACACAAGCTATCAAGCTTAACTTGGGACTAAATGGTGTTGTGTGAAAAGTTGTGAAATATTTATTTATTTATTATTATTATTTATTAGATAAAGTGAACTGTCAACATTTTGTCAATTTGTATGGGATAACTGGTCACTTCAGTCTTCATTTTACTTATCTTTTTATAGAATAGCAATGCAAACTCACGATCTCACGAATCCTACGAATTAAGACCACTACCTTATTGACTTCTATTTTTAACACAACAGATAGCATCCTTTCTTTTTTGAACGTGGGGAAATTCTCATGGACGGTGTAGATCTCACCCCCCTTCCCTTTTCCGGGTCTAGGTTAGTAGAAAATCGGTAGGTACCTTAGTTTTACCCAGAAGGGTCATAGATAGTCAAATCCATTGTAAACGCTGTACTTACTTACCTGCAATATCTTGGAAACTCTCAGTCCATTTTCGACCACCATAAACTGTAGGAATAAACACGGCAGGCAGTCTTCACTGTCGTCTGATGGTATACCGAAGTCCCACGACAGCTCCTCGTAGAGAAGACCAAGCAGAACAGTCTGGAAACGCATAATAAGTAGTACTTATCTTTTATATAAGAGATGTCTACAGTGTATAAGGGCTGAAGTTTCCAGTTACCAGCCAAAATAACTTATATTTGTTTCCGTACATTGGTTTTTACAAACTCTTCACACGTCAAACAAGTAAAACTATAGGTGAGGTCGATGTTTTACTATCTGGCTACTATGAGAAGAAACACCGAAATAAACTCGGATATTCAATAGAATACGAGTAGATAGAATAGATACTTATTGGCATGGAGTATTCCCCGTACATGAATAATATGAACATGACATACATAATAATGTGGTTAGGTGTTAATATGAGAATGGATGTAAGAGTCGAAGAAACCCACAGTTACGATGGAAGGATTGTGTCAAAGATAACTTAAAAGAGGTATACTGCCAAGGAAGTAAGGGCAGAAAGATGATGGGTGGGTACTTACGCTCTCAGTGTCATCAATGATGTAGACACCGTTAGAGTTAACAGCGACGAGCACCGGGATGTCTTCGTGTGTCAGCAGGCTCGTCAGACTGCGCACCGGCTGCTCAATCTGACCTTGGAAGAACGCCGCCCTGAAAAGAGGTCATAATCTAATTAGTTACTCGGTCACAATTGGACAGTTTTTTTTTTAATCCACGCGTACTTTTTTCTATAGGCAAGTAAATTTAAAAAAAATACTTTAAATCGTATATGCCCGCGTTTATGTGCTTTAGCTTTGTATTTTTATTCTTGATTTAAAAAAATGCAAAGAATAGTGTCCAAAAGTTTTAATTACAACGCATGGCTGGAATCTTGCAACTGCCTTTAATACAGTTATAATATGTATGTATAATACCAGCCTGTTACTGTCCCACTACAGGGCAAAGGCCCTGCAGTGGGACAGTTAGAAATATACATACCTACATGGGACATGGTGGACATTCCACCTATACGTACTAAACGTTTTGGGAACACATTCATTGTGCGTACAGCCTAGGAGTGGAACTCCCTGCCGGAGTTGGTGAGGTAGTGATCAAGCCTATCATTAAAAAACAAGGGTAGGTACCCATAGGTGGGCAGCGTCCTAGTGTGCGCCAGGTACTTGTGGCGCAGCTTGCGCGGCGGCGCGGCGGGCGGGCGCTGCGCCTGCTCCAGCAGCCGCGCCTCCGGGCTGCCCTTGCGCCCCGCCGGCAGCAGCGCCGCCCAGCGCCCCGAGCGCGCGTGCTTGGGCAAGTACTTGTCCTGCTGGGCCCTGCCGACAATACATGGCAAGATTCACGTCAGCAATTCCCAATAGAAGTGGATGTGCCAGGGTAACCCGCGAAATTTCAAATTTTCTTATGTTTTATTTGCAAATTGTCGTTCAGTGAAAATGCTCGTGAACTTTAACCTTGAATTATAATAGGTTGGTTACCATCCTGATTTCTTGGGGTATCGTGTTACCCAGTAACAGGGTTGTGGAGGTCCGACAGGCGCTACATGTGGAACACTGGTATTCAGCTGCATACGTTTTAACTGGAAGCCGACCCCAACGTAGTTGTGAAAAGGCTAGTCAGATGATGTATTTCCCGCCTGCATAAATTTCTTGGTCGTACCTACTACAGAGCAATTTATGTCTTTCGAAACCATAGTTTTAATCAGAGGATTTTTTTTTTTATTAAGAAACGCAGACTGATTTTGACTAATTGGTGTTTCTAAAATCAATGCCAGAAAGAACTTTCACACACCTAAAGAATCTCGCTGTATGTCGGTGAGGATCGTAAGGTCCTAGCTGTATCCTGGCCTGCAGCCCTCCCAGCATCACCGCCTGAGCACTCTCTAGGGGATACCTCCCTGTTACCACGTTGTGACGAGCCTCTTCGTATAACAGTTCCTGGATGCGGGAATCCCTGAAACATATTTTAATTACCGCTTAATTCATTAAACCATAAGAGGACACCGGTGTCCGCGCTGTCATTGTTGATCTGTTGTGTCTCTAATTGACACGATTGAAAGGTTAAAAATGTTTCGTCTTCATCGCAAGTTGTAAATAATACCTATTAAGTCAATAAAATTGAACCCTTGATTTAAATGTCAAACTATTTAGACGAAGCAGATCCAGCAAACGAGTCCACCAGGAACTTCTTACTGAGCGTAGTTCGACAATTACTTGGGCAGCTTTACTACTTGCAAGTTTTTTACTTGTTGATTATGTTAAGTCAAGCGAAAACCACCTTACCATCCATTCTTCTTCTTCTTATCGTGTCGTTGGCAAACATAGACACAACATTTCTAAATTTTGTTAAATTTTATATTTGGCCCAGGATTCAAGATAAAAGGGTGCCATGTCCGAAACCCCACTTTAGGAGATTTTCTTTGATGCGGCCGACTAGACTTGGATAAGGAGTCTGTTTAAAGTTTTTCAAGTCCGCTATGGCCATGCCTGTGGAAGTCTCCACCGTCCATTAAAAAACTAGCAATAAAATAAAATATCTCTTTTCAGCACACTCAAAGTCAAAACTAGCTTACTTGATCCCTTCTTCTAGATGTTTGGGAAAGAACACGTTCCTTTGTAATCTCAACACCGGCTGGTCGCGGTTGAGTCTGGACTCCGAGCCGTGGCCGTAACGATGGACCAGTTTCTGCCAGTTCGCCCAGAACCGCCACGGGCAATGGTGAGGTTTTAGCTGGATTTCTGAAATGCAATAGTAGTACATTTTGTAGCAAAAGAGACAAAATTTGCTTTAGACACTAGGAAGTGGCGAAGGGCGGGCTTTTTGGGGGACTGTCTTATGTAATTTTGCCGTTCAAAAAGTGCTGATTCAATCCTCAGCCTAATTTTAATAATTGACTTGATTTTGATTTTAAGTAACGCGATTCTAAATAAATTACCCTTACTTTGAAAATTAAATATTCTATGACTTGACATGTCTATTGTCTACTCGAAATCAAGCGATGAAATACATCGTGATGAGTACATCATACATCTCTTGGATTACCAACTCTGAAAATTGGCTAACGAGCTAAAATATGTGTCGGGGAACACCCCTCTTTTTTGCGTCGGGGGTTAAAAACGATATTCTTGAATAATAAGTTGTGAAGTTGATTAACTTAGTACGGAGTCTATGGTGACAAGCGTGGCGTTACTTGTCACTTGAAATGGCGCGAATATGTTTTTGGACAGAGTCGTGCAGGTCGTGCTGAGGTTGATTTGCCCCAACGAAGACACACATACAGTACCAAACTGTCAGTTACCTATTAGAGTTATGTTTTGTAATTACGATTGTTAAGTGAGGTTATTACTGCAATGAAGATTGTTATTGTACGTTATGAACTCGGTACCTACGCGAGGTGCAAAATGCGAGGCTCCAGCAGCGCGGGCTTTCAGCGGGTGGGCGCAGGGTGAGGCAGCGCGGCGCTGCCGACAGATGTGCACGTAATAACTGGTATTTTCTGGCAGTAACAACAATCCGGTGAGTCGTGTAATTTTTGTTTTGATTTGGGTACCGGGTGTTTTCTTGCTAAGTTGTAGGTACTAATCGCAATGGTCAATGCGAACATTTGTGTAAAGGGCATACCTAGATACCTAGTATCTACAAACATAGACCTAGTATATACCGAACAAAATAAATTATTTGCGAAGTTTTAAAGTGGCAATAGTTTATTTTACATGTAGGTAGCTCGTACAATAAGATATAATTAAACATTTCAAATAGGTGTGTGATGGTGATGATAGTTCGAGAAATATTTTAAAGAGGGTATCACATTCAACCGTGCGTGACAAAATGTTCGTCAGTTATTTCTAAACAAAAATGTGTGGTGGGTGGTGGACCTGTGGGTGTTAACCCAACCAGTTCTTTGTTTTAACAGTGTCGATACCGAGGGTATGTACTGAGAACCTATGATAACTTTACGTTATGAATATTGCCATAATTTTATTAGGTAATGGTTTATCGTGCCCGGGTTAGGTACCTCTTGTGAATTGAGAATTAGGCTTCAAACTCGAACCGTATCGTCTATAGGCGAACTTACAAACCCAGCCTAGACAAAAGGCAATAAGTAGTGCGGTCAAAGCTCCAGGAACTATTGGATGCTTGCAACATGCGTCCCTGTCAGTCCCCTTTTGAGAAAGTTGTTCTTTTAACAATGCATCTAATAGATCTAGGCTACTTGAAGTGAAATTAGCAGAGGGCAATTTTAATGCGTTAAATTGACAATAATGCGATCGAAATATTATTTGTTGTGTGAAAAAAAAAGTCGTGGAATATTTGACGTTTCGCCTGAAGTCTATTTACGTAGGCATATTTTTACCCGACTGCCAAGATGGGTTAATGTTTTTCGTGCGTATCTTGTATGTACCTATGTAATATTCTTTATTACTTTATATCTTCCAAACCGCTGAACGGATTTATATAATTTACTTTCATATCGTTAGTTACGTCTTGATAACGCAGGTGTTCTTAAATAGGTGACTTTAAAAAAAAAATCAGTTCTGTGTGACGCTAAAACAAGAAGCAAAAAAAAAATTGTTTGAATAGTGCTTAGTATATGGGCATCAAATTAAAGCTCTCATCATGAGGGTTTCAAAATGGTATAGGTATCATGACTATATTTAAAAAAACAATATGATAAGAAATCTGTTATTGTTTAAGTAATACAAACTTATACGCGAGCCGGATGATTAAGTAGGTTTGTGAACTTAAAAGTGATGACTGTACCTGCGCCTAAAATAGAGCGAATAACAATCATTAACTTAAAGGATTACTTAGAATAAAAAAAAATAAAAAAAAAACAAGTTCAATCAAGAACTAAGAACATATTGACTGTATGATTGTAGTCTACATTATTTAATTTTTTGTTACTTTGTCACAACAATAGAAGTCGTGACAGTTGAAACTCGGTGATTAAATAAACGTAACCAACGTGACGCGACAGGAAAGTTGAAACAAGATTTGAGGGAATGCATTTCGTATTAATGGACGCATTAACCAGGTAAGTTCCTTTGTTTGTTCCGGTGGTGTATCGATACTAGTAGTATGAGGGCGGTTAAAGACATCTTGGCTTTGTTTGGTGCATTGCGGATCTTAAGCGTTTTGCGAGTTAAGCGTTCAAAGATTTTTGTCATTCTAACAACATTGGTTCATCTGGGGCAGACGGGAAGTTATGGCAGTTCCAAGGTCTACGCTCAAAGTGGTGGAAGCGGATGGTACCTAGTCGTTTTTGACAGGACTCATTTTTCGAAATTCAGTTAGCATTATTAACCTGCAGTCGGAGCAAAGCAGGCTAGACTGGACCCCAAATATGGGCCTTATCAAGTGGCTGAGCTGCTTGATGGTGACAGATATTTGCTTAAGGTGTTAAACTCTAATTTATTTATTAAAGCTTTACTTACGCACAAGTAAAAAAAAACTGTACAACGACGGACTTAATGCCTAATCGAACGTAGGTACAAGTATGCACATGATCGTATACGGCCCATGCCCGAGTGTTACGTTTCTTTATAGTTGAATAATGGGCTGGAAACGCCAACGTCGCCAACTAACAGTGTAGAGTCGGAATATTCCGTTGACGGCACAGTTGCTGGTGAGTATTTTAATTTTCCGTAGCCTATGTGTCACCTGTAAGCCTGTGTGGCACGGTGAACTTTTTTGGCATCTTTATGCCTGTGTGGTACCCGTGAGCCTGTGTGGCACCCTTGAGCCTGTGTGGCACTCGTGAGCCTGTGTGGCACCCGTGAGCCTGTGTGGCACCCGTGAGCCTGTGTGGCACCCATGAGCCTGTGTGGCACCCGTGAGCCTGTGTGGCACCCGTGAGCCTGTGTGGCACCCGTGAGCCTGTGTGGCACCCGTGAGCCCGTGTGGCACTCGTGAGCCTGAGTGGCACCTGTTACCTTTAGCCTGTGTGGTATGTGAAAGTCTATGTGATACTATGTCGTACATTTGCATAGCCCTATCTTAGTACACTTTCAGTTCTAGTACTTAATGTTTTCGGTCTTAGTGACGATTCATTCTGCCTGGATTTGTTTCGATTAGACGTGTCAAGGTTTGAGAAACATTTTTAAAAAAAATTGTTGTGGTCAGAATGACCGAGTTTTGAAGTACTACCACCAATGAAGGACCAATGGTTATTCATTTGTTCACAAATATTGAAGAAAGTAGACACGAGTACGTGTGATGGTCAAGATGGCCGTGTTATGGAAAGCGATATTCTTGAATTATTATTATTATTATTGAGTTGTGAAGTTGATTAACTTAGTACGGAGTCTACGGTGCCCAGCGTGACATTAAGTAGGTACTTGTCATTTGAAATGGCGCGAATATGTTTTTGGTTATGTCACGTGGACAGAGTCGTGCTGGTGTGTGGGAGCTGGGCAGAGCTGAGGTTGATTTGAGGCACCAACGAAAGACACACATCCATTACCAAACTGTCAGTTACCTGATTTAGATTACTACAATGAAGATTGTTATTCTACGTTATGAGCTCGGTACCATGAAACCCCCATCGCTATCAGCTCATCGCTCAGCGGCCATCGCTGACATATGTAATTGTACTGTTACTAGTGATATACACCGTATACACGTAATCGAAGAGTTTAAGACAAATATCTCTAATTAGTTCAACAGTCTTCAGAGTATTTGCAAAACTGCTGCCCACAAAACATCTTACCTAACAATGGGCTACACATCCACAACGCGAACACGTTGACTGCCAAGCTCCTCGTACTAGGCTGCGAGAGACCCAACTCCTCAGTCGCCAGCAACGCGTTGAGGAACCGAGCCGCCGTCACATGTGAAGGCACTTCTTCGGAGCTCATCTCCATCATCACAGCGGTGCGGGACATCAGGTAGATGCAGGTGACCGGGTTCGAGGAGACGGTCGACGAGGAGGCCGTGCTGCCCGAGGAGCCTGGGTTTTGGAAACTGTTTCTAGATATTTTTAAAGCAATAAACAGGATAGTTGATGCTGAGAAGGTGTATGACCAGTTTTTATCTCCACTTCTTCTTGGTTTGTAAGTTTGTTATAGGAGACTGAAGTTTTTCATACGATTTAAAAATATCTTTCACTAATGAAAAGCTTCATTGATTGCTATAGCCTAAACCTTATGTTATTATAAAAGGTAGGCATGAAGCTAGTTATTAATACGATAAGACACAGAAACGTTAGAAGAATTAAGCTGATATTTAGCTTTTCTTGACATAAAATACATGAATATCCCCAAAACGGCTATACTTCACTTACCCTATAACTGAAGAGTTCGTTCTTGGCAGAAGACACAGCATAGACGCTTCAAAGATCCAAAAACAAAGCAAGGCAATCAAACCTGGCAAAGGTGGTGATATAGCACTGGAGGAGCTGCCCCCACTGGTGATAGGTTCCGTGGTGCTGAACGATCCTGCAGCGATACTGCTGGACCCCGTCTGGTTGGAACAGCTGCTGAGGTTTGAGCCTGCAAGGCGTACTGCGTTTGAAAACAGCACAAGCGATTATGTTCCTTAAAATATGGTTGTTAAAGACCCTGCTCATTGCCTCTTGTAATCAGCAAGACAAGGACTCATCAGACTGGACTCTTGTGTAAATATTGTCTTATGTTCTGACATAAGACAATATTCGTCAGACTTTCAGGCCTCTGGGCCTGAAAGTCTGACGACTAATATATCCAAGCGGTGTCGTATCAACCAGCTACACTGGTTTGTGAGTATTCATGTGCTAGTATTCAGCTGCATCCAGTTCCACTGGAATCAGACCACTGGCGAAATGTTTGTCTACTATTATTACACCTCTGTCTTCAGGAAACAAATTAGACAGGATGACAGGAGTACAGGACATCTTGGGATGTAAAGTTCATACAGCCAGCGAATTATAAATAACGCTCCCATCAAAACTCTGTTGAATGCCCCTAATTTTTGTAAACAACGTTGGGACACCAAATACTGGTAATAGTTACCCATAACACTCTTCTCCAGCGAGTCTGAGCTGTTGCTCTCCTTAGAATCTGGCTGCAAAGGTTTGTGGGGATCATGTTTGTCCCAGTCACTGTGCCGGCCTAGAGGACTGTATGACAAGTGTGGCAGTCTTTGTGAGACGGAGTATAAGTGGGCATTCACCTCTGCTTGCAACTTCTGGCTTTGAACACTGTAGTATTCTTCACGAGATCTGAATTCACTGAAGAAAAAGAAAAAAAACAGTCAAATGCATTGTAGTGATTTTTGACCCTACGAAACTATACATGCATTTATTGTTTCGACTTCAAAAGTTTTTAAATCTTACTACCCTTCCTAAAAATACAGTTTGGCAAACGTTTTTTACTTACTTGTATTGATATTCAGCTTGCATAGGATATCCACGCCTTGAATAATCTACGGGTATTATTGTGATATAATTTCCACTATTTTGCACATTGGGATTTTCTCCGTAAGCCCCCATGTCGGATTGATGTTCCATTTAGGTTAATAACACAAACTACAAATATTTATTTACTAAAAAACCATTTTCCTAAACAATGACTTCCGGCAGGACAGGATATCGATCGCCCTTCGCGCCCTTACTCGTGTTGCCATAGTGAATATAACCTGAAAATGTTGTAAATGTAACGAAATGAAATTTATATAAAATAAAAACTATTTAGGTGAATTGTTGAAAAAGATACTTCTTGAAACTTCTAGAAAATATCTGGATCAAATTGGAACTGTAATTTTATGTCCACGCCTCGGAACCATATCTCATGATTCGTAACAAAACGTTGCACGTTCTGATTCTCGTTATCGTTCATTCAATTTTCTGTCAGTGGCCGATTCCCATTAGAGATTTTATGACAGTGACAGTCTGTGACAACTAGCTACCACAGCTGTTGTACACATACGTGTTTATTTTGATATCGTTTTACGTGAAATTCAATCTTTCCCCTGTTGTATTGATCGGATGCCATTATTTGCCTACACATAACATTTGTTTAGCTGTTTATGTGTACGCAATACATATTTCCTTCAGTAAACATACCCATAAGGTAAAACTTAGACAACAAACAAGCTATTGTGGTAATTACTTGAATTTTTTGTCACTTGTACAGATTTTCTGATAGGTCAATCAATCACCTAATCGATAGTTTTGTTATCAACAGTTTAAAATCAAGTGCTACTAATCGCAGAACGGATGGAGGCGAAATTGAAAGAATACCGGGCAACACGACGGCGTAAAGAGCTCATAGACAACGCAAAAAATAAGTTCGAGAAGTCTAAAGAAAAGTTAGTGAACCTTTTTGTTCCACAAATTATACGAGATATGGCTAGAGTACGTGATGAGGAAGAAGTGTTGCTGGTAAGTTCTTTAAATTTTACCTTTGCTTAATAGTTAAATACTTTTATAAACCTTGAACAAACAAAAACAATGATAATGTAATGAACAGAATAATTGTTGCAATTCATCGATTCGTTATATTGTTTTGCAAGATAAAAGTGTGAAATGTGAAACACACATTCAAAATGTTAGGTGAAATTGCAGACGATTGCACAATAAATTAAATTGTCCGAGTCAAAAAGTACTTCTCAAAAGCATTCGCAATGGAGTTTTTGAGCCGGTCCAACGTGAAACTTTAGTACCTAAATACAGAAATTTTAGTTCTTTGGTATCAACTGTGGTTTATCACTGGACCCTGGTATACCACTCCTGTATTCACGGACCCCACTGTATTCGAACATTCCTATACATCTATCTTCTATCTATATACATATACAAAAATGTTATGTTGGTTTGTGTGAAATTTTAGCATGCTATATAATCCGCATTAAGGATTGTTTTTATCTATTTTTTTTAACCATTCAATCACAATGTGCCACAGCGAAGCATGTCAGGGTACAGCTAGTATAGAATAAAAAAAGAGAAGAAATATGAACCTTACTAAATATGTCAGATTACATATTGTACTCTTTTCGCTGGTCAACAAATTTAATAATCCAATCCCGTCTTGCAAAACAGTTATAGAATTGCCTGACTACACTGTAGTGGAATTACAAATGATTTAATTGTGTATATTAATCTACAAATAATTCACTTAATTCAGATGGAAAATGAAGAGGAGCCCAAACCTAAAGTAGAACCAGTCAAACATCTGATCCAACCAGTCGAAGAATTTGACATGTCCGATATTGATGCAGTCTCAGAAGCAAATGGAGTAGAAAAATTTGATGAGAATGAAATACCACCATGTGGATATTGCCTCTTTAGATATTTCCAATGCTTTTTTATATGGCTAGCACTCTGGGGATTCTTCTTATATATACAATTTGGTGCGGTATATTTCATAATATCACTCTTAATATTCATTTATTTCAACACTCGCACTGGACCAAGAAAAAGAGGGGAAGTTTCAGCATACAGTGTGTTCAACAAAAACTGTGTTAGCATTGACGGGACATTGAAACCAGAGCAGTTTGAAAGGGAGATACGATATGGTGTTGGCACGGTTGGAAGTTTGTAAGGATTGTATACCTACTGTAACTAATTTATTTAAAAAAATATCTGAATGTGTAGAATTACTTTGCCAGTCATGTTATTTTACAATAACGTAACTATGATCACCATGTTTATGGATCTCACTATCAGTAGATTTTTTGTCATAAGTATCTGTGCTACTAATAATCAAAATGTATGTCAAGGTCTTGTAGGACATTGCCTGTGTTTGTGCATTTAATCAATTTCAAATATTTCACTTAAGTAATCGCTTAATGGAAGCCAATCTCAACTTAATAGGCATGTTGAGGGTGTATGAATATCAAAATTATATTATGTAGCCCATCAGTTATAATAAAAAATTGTCTATTAGATTAAGTACATTCAAATTAAGGAACTGTACGAAATCGTGACGTCTTGCGACATTTTGTCTCTATGTACCGCCGTTATCTATTGATTACGTGAAAAAAAAAGTTGTACAGTAGTATCAATTTATCCTTGAAATAATTGGTGGCGCTGCTCGTCAACAAAAAGCCAAAAATTACGCCAAAAGCGACTTTAAATCTCTAACATAATGCTAGTTCCAAATACTACCGTTTCACAAATAAGTTGGCTTGATTTTACAGATGATGACATTTAAGACGAAGAGATTTAAAATACATGTCAAGGAAATGTCATAGAAAAACTTTGATCCCATGTCTCAGTAACGCCATCTAGAATAATATATGAATATTGGAGCGGCAGCGGAGCGTACTACAAAAACTCAGACTTGTATCCAGCAGGACACACTTTATCGGACGAAAATTTTGTTCGTGATGTCCGGTCTATAGGTATTGAATGTCTTAGCATTTAAGATAACAAAAGCTGGAAAAGTAGCTAACTTGTATGTAGGTACACATATCACAGGAAATATAAGGGACATGATTTGTACAATATGGCTATGTCATTGACATACTTATATGTGCGAGAGCCTTAACCCTTATTAAAACGCTGGGAGCTATACTTCCCACATCTCAGATTGAAGTAAATCGTGTTTTATTTTTATATGCTTAAACCTAATGCAATGTAATATTTATCTACGCAATCTTAACATTTCAGAGAACTTTTTTTAATGGCAACACTTTTCAGAGAATTATTACATGTCATGGTAAACACACGTCAAAGTCAGTTGACGTGATTTTGCCGCCAAAAACGACCGTTATTTTTTAGTATTTTGTGTAGTGCTGAAAAAAAATTTGGTGAGTAGATTTGAGTTTTAGCTATGTAAACTAGACTATATTACGGTTGCGTGAAACGTAAAATATGCCCAGAATCTTTCGTTTATACCTTGGTAGAGTCGATTGAAATTGAGTCTCTAAGTGGGAAGATATCATCCCAGTGTTCGTCACTGCACACTACATTCGGAAATTCTATATATAAAATCCGTGTCTAAAAAAACTTGGTATATGCAACTTATTTATTATTATTCGTTATTTCCTGATCAGATAATTAGACATCTAGTCTCAATACATTCGAATTTATTGTTTTTATTTTATTTTAGAAAAATGCCACCTAAAAAACTAACTGAAAAGTTGATAGAAAACATTTTAGAAGAGGATGATTGGTCCGATAATGATTCCGATGGTGATTTAGTTTACGGTGATTTTATAATAAGTCCTTCAAGGTCATTTTTGCAACAAAATGAGGAGGATAGAATCGAGATGCGGATAGAATTCTTCCCTTAGTAAAATAAACTTGCATTGATGAGTACTTTCACCTGCTTTATTAAAAAATATGATCTATATAATTTTTTACGATAAAATTTAATTCACAAGTGGAGTCAGGGCAACTAGCTAGTGTTTTAAAATTTTGATGTCATACTGGACACTGGGAGCTATAGTTCCCACCTTTCCAACCTTTTTACAAGAGAGAACAGACGACGGGATATATACTTCCCACCAAAAAAAGGTTACTTCCCCCCCACTAACCCCTCTTTTGTGTGTATTTTTGAAATCTACGACCCAAAATTACCCAGGAACGTATCTTACTTTTTTGTTAACTCCTCCACAGGCTCGCGTTTGAATAAGGGTTAAAGGCCCTGAACTTTGTGGACAAAGCTTAAGTGTGCATGAAGAAAAAAGACATGTCTTCTTCCTCTTTTATAAAGTGTCGATAGTGAGAGGTTTAAATCGATTGTTCAAACATCTCGATGTTCTCGATTATTTCGGCTTAGACCCGAGTCCGAGTCGGTCTGTTATTGAGACTGTCGCATGGCGCGTTCATTCGCAAGTTGTCCCTCGATGATTTAGAGTCGCCAGTTCTTGACTTGCTTTGTGATTGCAAATTCGAACTCTTTCAACAAGAGTCATCTAAAAATAGAGCTTGAATTTACCAGTGTGGTGAAATAGACAATCAACAAAACATCGGTTAACCAGGGTGCCCTAGACTTGACAGAGGTCGAAGACTCGAAGTGTAAGTCTTTTGGAAGACTCTTAAATGATGTATTGTGAAATTTAAGTCATTTAACATTATTATGTAGATAGGTAATTGATGTTGTGCATAGATCAATGTGGTTTACTATATTTATTATACGTGTACCTAGGCATATTTATTAATATGTATGTGAATATTACTACTAATTCTTGATGTAATCTGAGCACTATAAAGACGATATTTTAATAAAGTTGATTATAACAACTACGTTTTGCAGTTTTTGTTACAATTTGAGAATTTTTAAATGGCATCCAGCACATAAAGTTACCCCAATGTCTAAAATTTTCCCAATTGAATATGAACCTTAATCTGTTTGACACAAAGTTGAAAAAAGATCAAAGAAATTTGACACATTGGGGTAACTTGATGTGCTGGCGTCTATAAGTGTACATGTCATATTGTAGTGTTTTGACAGAGAGCCCAGTTAAGCAAATCTGCCAAATAAAGAAAAAAAAGAACGATTTATTATAAATTTTATTTTTACTCTTTCAATAATCACATTTACAAATTGACAACAAATAATACCTATTATAAATTTCACAAATATAAATGCAACGAAACACAAATAGAAATACGAATTCAATACAATAGCGTACAATGTTTGCATATAAACAAATATAACGTCGGTAACTATTATTTCTTTAACAGAAAGTTGGATGTAAGCTCAAAGAATTAAAAAATGTGTGTTCTTAAGGTGGATGTACCAGGGTAACCTGCGAAATTCAAATTATCTTGTTTTTTTTCTGTCTATCGTTCAGTGACTTTTGTATGTTGATTAAATGCGAAGAGATTTGAAATACTATGGAGCGGACATGCCAGAAAATGTCATAGAAAAACTTTGATCCCATGCCTCGGTAACGCCATCTAGAATAATATAATGAATATTGGAGCGGCAGCGGAGCGTACTAAATTCGGATACGCACAAGTTTCGGATGAAATTTTGTCCCGTCCATAGTAAGTATTAAATGTCTTTGATTAAATGGTATTATATGGACTTAAAGGGTTGTTTTAATGATTTGGGTGTTTATAATTCTGTAAACACATACGTCTTACGGTCGCAAATCATATTTGAGTCAACATACAGCCTGACACTGAACAAAAAAAAAGCAGTGATATCCTAGTGGTGTGACCGGCGGATTGCCAAATCATAGGTCTCGAGTTCGGACCCAAGGCACGCACCTCTGACTTTTCGGATTCATGTGCGTACCTATTGTATAATTATCACTAGCTTCAAAAACGGTGAAGGAAAACGTCGTGAGGAAACCGGCATGCCTGAGAGACATTTCTCGAGGGCATGTGATGCCAAGTCAGAGGCCCATGGGCGTAACCTAACCGCACGACACTGAACGACGAATTGAAAAAAAACAAGAAAATTTGAATTTTGCAGGCTACCCTGGCGCTTCCACCAAGTTTGTTTTACCCACTATCATATCCACACTGTTTGTTCAACTTTGAGCTTTTACATAATCATTAACATTGTTGAGCATAAAGCAGACAACTGCATATCTTAATAAAATAATAATATCAAGAAAATGATCCAATTTTGAGGTTCAATGAGACCGAATCTTATTTTTTTTAGATACAAAGATTAAGCTAGCATTAATAGAATATCAATATTGGTCAGGTTTGTAATCATTTAGTGTGATTCAGAACACTAAACGATTTACTCGCAGCCAATACTTAACTGCATTAGGCTGTAACAACCATTCGGGGGTTGCGAAGGAAATGTTAGTTTCCGTGACCCCCGGCGCAGGTGTCGGACAGAGCACCAGGGTGGGTTTTATGTAAGTAAGAGTCTGACAGACCTCATCGTGATAATGCCGTCAGGATTTTCTACTCCGAGATCAAATAAAAAAGCGGTTTCTGATGCAGCTAAGTATACGACTGTGTGATCAATCAACATAATTTAGAATCAATGTGTAAAAACAAACAATAATTGTTACACACATAACACACCTAATTCCAATATTTATTACTAATTGGTAATCAATTATATTTACTATCTATCTAAACATTTTTACGAAAACTCATTTCGTAAATTTTGATTTGTCATTAAACTTAACACTTTTTGTAAATGGTAACACCAGAATAAATTGGAAGGAATGTTCTAGAAAGCGAGAAATAATTATTTTAAAGCTTTTGTACATACAATATTTAATAACCACACGTAAAGTACACACAATATAAATTTTACTACTAAATTGATCAATTTGTCTAACACAATACGTTGATTTGTGTATTTTTTGTAAATAATATAGGTAGGTAGGTATATAATTTTTGTAATTATATATTTTCCTTTTATAATCACCTTTTTACAAATTACATTATAATTTTACTACAATATCAAAAAAGAGATACATACTTAATTAAAACTACATTAGGTATACTTTTCATTCTTTTATTATATTTTCTGCTTCTAACATTTACCCTCAAATAAACTTAGAGTTAAGTTAACTTTACTCTACGCTTATTTAAAGAGGATTGTAAAAATAATAATGTACTATAAATTATCTGAAATAGGTAATAATTTTAATTTCAGCAATTGCATATAAATTGACTATACTTGCAAGTTTAACATAAAAAAGAGTTATTCAGTTTAAAAATAAGTATTTATTATAATGGCACAACACTTCTAATTTTCTTTATAGTGTTTTAAGAGGACAATATAAGGCACCATATCAGTATATACAATTTGTATCGTGGACAATATTATTAGTTATAATATCAATAAAGTATGAGTAGAAAAATATACATGATTCACACTAAAAATAACATAATTGCAATAAAAAAAATGCATTGCGTGTGAATTGTAAACAAAAATTTTCTATAATATTCATAATTGGAAAAACAATTACATAATTACGATTATGATAAATAAAATGTAGGCCCGGGCAAACTATTATTTATTTAAATAAATAAAGCACCTGATTATTTTTAAATAATGAGTAGAAAGCTGCTACAAACAATAAAAAGTATAGTTTCATAAGAGATTGTAGTCACAGTATAATCTAATCTCAAAAATTAATTCAGATCGGGTTATTTTGGACATCATCAGTATCTACATGAAATAATTACTTTATCATTCAGAAAAAGAAAAAACATTTTAAAAGATAACCTACTCTGTTTCTATTCATAAACGCGGATTAAGCTAAACTTAACCCTTTATAGGACGGCTCATACAAAGTGGCCAGTAAACTGGACAGTCACTTTAAGGTCGTTATCTCATAGATTTTTATTTATATATTGAACATTATGAACATTTACGACCCGCGTTAGAGCACACTGGCCCGTCAACTGGCCAGCGTTCAAATTCGACGCGCGACATTTTAAATTCGCGCCTTTTTTCAAGATGGCCTGTGAACTGGCCACCGTGCACCCGCGGTGGAACATTTGCTGTCATCGCGTGTGTACGTTACGTGTTTACAAGTTTTATGGTAATGAAAAATCATGTCTTCTTGGAAAAGGTAAGTGAAACTATTCTTTTATAGTATATACTTCGATATAATGTGCAAATGTAATTGAGGATAAAAGGAAAAACGTGTATAATATGGGATTGAATACAAACCGGTGTGTTAAAAAATGATCACCTAAAAATTGCCTACCTTACTTTGAGATTTTGTATTGAGTACTTATTTTCGAGTAATCCCTATAAACCATATTGTTTTACAACAAGTATATAAGCACGTGTTATAATATAAAAATAAATTTGCGATAAACAATCCTGTTCGGTAGTTATTACCTATTATTATGAACTTTAGGGGTTTTTTTTCTGCCGTTTTTTTGCAGATATGTAGGTACTTATGAAAATCGTAATGTAATAGTTTTGCATTGTAATTTTCTTATTGTTTTAGACACACATACACTTATGGAGTCACTAGACGAGGACCAATGTAATGACTTCGCGGGTATTACTGATGACCAGGCCACACAATCAGACATCGGTGGTGATTCTGATGCTGATGATTGCTTCGACGAAAGTTTTAGTACCAGCAACCTGAGCACACGTAGTCGAAATCAAGGATCATGTTCTGGAACATTATCTTCATCACAACCACCACAGGAGTTGTTGTTCTTACCACCATCGCCACCAGAAAAAATTGCGTACATGTAGATACTGCAGTACCGCGTCCAAGCCAAATAGTTAGTCTATAAATGCGTTCAATGTGATGTGGCCCTATGTGTAGAATGTTTTGTACCATTCCATAATGAAGGACAAATTAAAAAACGTAGGTAATCATACAACTGATTAAATAAATATCTGATTTTGTTAAAGTTTTGTTTTAGAAGAAATTATGTTACTTATGTTAATTAATTCTATCTGTAATTAAAAGTGATTGTCAATTATATGTTCTATAATTAAAGGTTAATTAGAAAATATATTTATTTTATTATTATTATCGTCTTTTCATAAAAATAAAACAGATTTCATTAGTGTCCATTTTACTGGCCAGTGATATTGCTGTGATGGTTAGTGACGCAAAACGTTCAATGGCCAGTTTACTGGCCATATAATTTTCACGATTTTCTTGAAAAACAAAGATTTTCAGGTCTTTTTTTAAAAACATGTCATTATGATTTACGGCAAAGAATAAGTATTTATCACAAAATATTAATAATTCTGAAAAAAGTTAGGGTGTGCGTTAAAGGGTTAAAATCTAGAAAAATGTTAACTTTACTCCGTGTACAATGGGGAGTGATGTTAGTATGACTTGTAAGCACATCACTCCAATGTTTCAAATTTTGCCAATCGAACATGAACCATAATTTAGCCTATTATGGTTCATGTTCGTTTGACAAAATTTTAGTTTTTAGTCCCTCATCTAGATTAAAAGAAACTATTCGACACGTATTTTTTCTTTTTTCACATAATCAAAAAATAACGGCGATACATCGAGTTAAAATGTCGCATGACGTCACTAGCCAATACAGTTTATGCTAGCTAATGACTTTACAAGCCCCCCCGACTCCTCAGCTTTAATGCGCTTAATCTAAGCAGTTTTCCATCCACAATTTGAAAAAGAAAAAAATATGTGTCGAATATTTTCTTGTTACCTAGATAAGGGAATAAAAACTAAATTTTTTTGAAACAGCCCAAAACTATCAAAGAAATTTGACATATTGGGGTAAATTGAAGAGCTGGCCACCGTACCTAAAATTTTAGGTACTGTGGATCACTGCGTACAGTGGCTCCGCCGTAACTGGCGGCAAAATTCTGAAGCTTCTTAACCACCCGCTATTTTTTTTTATTTTCCGCTTCATTCATAGATTGCGCTGGCATTATTAATTGGCCTAATTAATTGTGATGTTGCTTTGCAGGCTTATAGGAATAGGAACGTTAAAAGAAAAAAACAGGAACATACTAAGGAATGTAACAAAGTTTTAAATGCAATCAAAAGAAGGCAAGTTTCTTAGTAGTGACACGGCATTTTAAACTTTATCCTTATGATTTTAAAATCTAGCTTTGTAATCATTTGTTTTTTAAAGTTATTGTCGATATAGTTATTGGGGGGTCAGCATTTTTTTTTAATTATTGTTACGGAAACTTATTAGCAATAATTTGTTTAGTGTTTCTTTATACGACATTATTTTTAGTATAATATGCAAGACCTGAAAAGGAGTAGTTGTACTCATTATTAAGGCCTGAAATAAATATTTAATAGCTGATTTTTTTTCGCGTACTCAATACAATCTTTTTCAGCTTTTGTATAATAAAAATAATGTTGTATACAACTCGTAACGTAAATATAAATTTATATATCGACGGTTGAAAGGCTAATTGGTCTAAGCGACATTTTTTGCGATATTGAGATATATACATATTCAAATTCATAATTTTATTTTTTTCATATTATGCTATTTGATCGACCTACTATTAAAAGTACTTATTTCGTTATAGTAATATTTAAACATGAACAAAATGAACTTTAGGTCAAGGCTTTTTGTCATTATTCTTAAATTTACTTTGGGGCAAAGGAATTATTATTAATCTAGCGTTCAAATGTTTTTTTGCAAGATAAGCATCTTGAAATTTTATTATGAAGGTATAATCAACGTCGTAGTTGCTTTACCACTTCTGACAACAATTCTTAGTTAATTATGTAACATAACATCACGCCCCTATTCCCCGAAGGGTTAGGCAGAGCTGTACTTGTGCAATACACTTACATTTGACAGGTCATGAAGTCCTATGTCACAGGGGGCGATTTTTTTGCTAGCAACCGGGTTTAAGTCTAGACCCCGGGCTGCTACTGAATCATTCCCGATGGAAAAACTCAATAACACTGCCCGACATACGACTTGAAACCAGGCCTCATCTCTTCTTTTCGTGTGTTTTCGGTGGTTAGTCACCATTTCACCAACCCAGTCAGAGGCCTATGGGCGGCACAAACTCTTAAGGCCTATTCAAACCGGACCGTTATTCGCTGCCGCTGTACATACTTACCGCGCGGGTTTCGCTCAGGTATTTAGTATCAATTTCGCTTAGGTCTGGACAGTAATATTACCGCATACCCACTGGGTTTTCTCTGCCGCAGACGGTAGCGAATACCGCTTGGGTCTGAATAGGCCTTTAAGTTTATGTCGCCCATAGCCCATGGGATTTGGTTTCACCTCCCGTCGAGAAATACCTCTCAGGAATGCCGGTTTCCTCACGATGTTTTCTTTCACCGTTTTTAAAGCAAGTGATAATTATACCTCATGCTTAGCAACCACTAGTCCGACTAGGCAGTTAGATTTTGAAATCTTCTTTACTCAAATAGACGAATAAATCTTTTATTTTACGACATACAAGTGATATTCAACCTTAGCATGATAAAGCAATAATGACGTCGATTATACTTTTCTTAGTTTCATAATATAAAGTTTAGAATATCATGGTTGTTGGTACAGTCAGCCTCATAAGTCGATAAACATATCCATATTTCCTAAACTCATGAACACCTTAGCTTACCTACACAAATTGCTAAACAAGACTAGTGCCAGGATTTAATTAACGTCTGAAAGGTTCAAAATTCACTAGTCTTGTTTAGCAATTTGTGTAAGCTAAGGTGTTCATGAGTTTAGGAAATATGGATATGTTCATCGACTTATGAGGCTGACTGTACTTTATACTCTAAGGGTTGGTACTTAAAGTAGATTTGGTATGATCATCACATTGACTCAAATTCGGGCACATATATTGGACCATCAACGCAACACAGGAAATCATTGGCGGGCCAACACCAACAACTATATCCAACACTCTAATAATATTGTTAACGTTGGCCAGCCAAGATTTGCAAGTCGAGTCTTCAGTCAAGCCTTAGAAATATCATTATGCTTCAATTCCTTAGTAACATGTAGTCGTCTCAATTCGACATGCGTAAAAAATTAACTTACCTAAGTAATTCACTATAAAAATACTTCATAGAAAAGTTTAGTATTGACATGAAACCTGTATATAAAACAAACCTGTACTTTACTGATGACTAGTAGAAAAAATACTAGATTTTCATAACTTTTACTTATAACCTAACTAAATAAAAATATTTGCACCTTTATATTTGTTCGTAATTATAACGCTTATGACATAACAACTCTGGAATAACCGAAACTAATTTGCTACCAGTACTCGGAAACGTTGGCCGTACAATGGCCAACATTTTAGACCAATATTATGCTTCCTGTACTTAATGCACCAAATGTTAGCCATACAGTGACTAATATTATGCTTCCTGTACTTAATTCCACAAATTTGGGTCGTACAGTGTCCAATATTATGCTTCCTGTACTTAATTCCACAAATGTTGGCCATACTGTGACTAAAATTATGCTATCTGTACTTAATGCCACAAATGTTGACCGTACAGTCACCAATATTATGCTTCCTGTACTTAATGCCACAAATGTTGGTCGTACTGTAACCAATATTTTGCTTCCTGTACTTAATGCCACAAATGTTGGTCGTACAGTCAGCAATATTATGCTTCCTGTACTTAATGCCACAAATGTTGGTCGTACAGTAACCAATATTTTGCTTAATTTATTTTATAGTATTTTGCTGTTACTACATTTGTACATTTTAATAAATACTTTTCAATGTACTTAAATAATGTCATTTTGGTCATCGAAACATCGTAAATGTGAGTTAATCAGCTGCTACGGGTGCTGGAGATCTACGAAATATTCTAAAGAATGGAATTTTATAATGACCGCGCGTCGGACAGAAGGGGTTGACGTCACTCCCTCTTTTGACGTCAGGTAACAAAAACACAACACTTACAGCTATAATCATGTGCCAACACGAGTGCACTATCTTATAATTCTGTTCGGTTTGAAGGAAAGCGTAACAAACTAAACCGATACTGACTAACACAATTCCTAAAGGCAGATGTTTGAAATAGTACGATTTGGGATACTTCATGCTACGATTTTTCCAGTAATCAAGATACCAGGAAATGAAAACTACGGATATGCCGACCGCGACAGGCAGTAAAAATGAAACGAACGAGTGCATATTCCACGTGGTAAGAAGAGCTATAACAATAGCACCTATAAGTTGTAAAGAGGACCTTAATTTGTCGTTTATAACGCTCATAGCGAGCAGCGTCACCCAAAAGGACATAAGTCCACAGTAGAAATCCCCAAACTGGAGTATGTTACCTCTCATTATGCAATAGGCGACTTGCGCGGGCGCATCGCAGGCGTGGTAGAAAGTGGAGAAGATCATGGTGAAGGCATACATCATTGCCTCTGTGTAGTAGAGTCGTATGGCTGCGACGTAGATTGAAAAGAGAAAGAGAATGTTGCTCAGAGTGAGTAGGAGAACGGAGACGAGCATGTAGACTCTGCTGTCCATTCTAGTGGCGTCGGAACAGTCCCAACCTGGAAATGAAAAATAAACTGTTACTTTCAAAATTTTGTTAAAGTGTATAGGCAGTGTGGTGCGTAGTACTCGCAACCGGCGTGTGTGTATGACAACATGTATGAATGTAAACGAAGCAAAAGAAGTATGTAAGAATCGTAGCATTTGGCGCTCTGTAGTTTCTGCCTACCCCCATGGGAAAAAGGCGTGAGTTTATGTATGTATGTATGTATGTATGTATGTATAGGCAGTCTGATAGCAAAGAAAGGGTTTGCGTGACACAATATACCTACTTATCAGAATTGTTTAGTGAAATAATTGTGATGTGCAAAATCAATAAAACAGATCAGGATGAGAATTCAACATGTATGATTTTAAATATAAATTCTGATACAGTGTTGTTTAAAATTGTAAAACGACACTTTTCCCAAACCAGAAATTGAATCCAGGACCTCTTTACTGACGATGAGATCAACGAGACAGTCAAAACTGAGGATTTGACCACGGCAAAAAAGGATAAAGTTGCCCATTGAATTAATCCTTTAAATTCGACATGTAGTCGTGACGCGTGGCGTGCTAAGCATATAATGGTTTATCTTCTATACGTGACTGTGGCGGTCAAAGGGTTAGTAAAACATCCTAAGGAGAATAAAATAGTGAACTTACTTCCGAAACCAGAATTACAGGAACAAAACGACATCACCAGCGCCCCGAACGTGTTCAGCAAACAGTTCCCGTGGTTACTGCACTTCCCAGAAACGCATGACATAGATGACACAGTCAGCACGACGGTCGCGTTACACTCCGAGGTCCCGACCCGCGTCCCGTTCCAACCGACCGTGGACTCATCACCCTCTTTGTCACTAGTGTCCACGAAGTACTTCGTCCCGTTGTCCGAAGTTCGGCAAGGACACACACTTTGGTCACAAAACAACCGGAAAGTTAAATACCAAGTGCCGCTGTCAGGAAACGGGATGTACGTCTTGTCATATATTGTTTCCGAGTCGGTACTGTTTAGGACGAACAGTGCCGGCTTCACTTTATCATTATACCGACAGTGACCACTTTCCAATGGTATGCTCGGATGACCAATGTCCATACAAATGACAGTCTTGAAATACTGGTTTCCCTCAGTAAACGCCAACAATGCGTCCTTTTCGTACTCCCTCTTATATCCCATGTAGTATTTCAAACTCATAAGAAGGCTCGCTGCTATCGATAAACTGCCTCCAATATCCAAAAACTGATTGATTTTAAACCTTAACGACTTAATTTCGGAAGAACTTATGTTGATAAGACTAGTCGCATCTTGGATGTCTGCCGTGGGCAGGCCGTAGTCGAAAGTGAAAAAGCGACCTTTGTCGTCGCGCATAAGGTCGATAACTGTATGATTGACTACTTCGTCTATGTCTGTTCTCATGAAATAGGACTCGCAGTCGGCGATTTTGGAGACATTGCCTTCGATTGGGCCTATGTGTATGTAGTGCCAGGCGTTTGGGTGAGGAACGAAAGTAATTGTTTGGTAGTTATTCGCTCGGGGGTCGAAAGCGCAGTATATTAGGTTACTCTCCTCTGTAGGTATAGAAAGTGCCTGTACTCTAAAGAAAAGTTCTTTATCCCCAAGTGAGGTGTTGACTATCGTTATGTTCAGCGCTATAGGGTCGACTCTATCCACAGACATGCATTTAAAAAGCGCTGGCAGGTCTAAAAAGTTTATCTCTGTCACACCTAGGTAACAATCTATTAACTCGATGTTTTCGTCTCGTTTTACTTGGAGATCTGTATAGAGTATTGTTTGGCAGTCGGCGACGAGACCTGGAAACAAGGAAATGTTGATGTTAGTGAGCTGTTACTGGAAAAAAAATATCGACGCGTCACAAATTGAATGCAAACCTAGTGAGGTGATTGGCTTTTGTTAATTCATTTAACCAAACAAGGCAGGTAACGGGCACACGTCAATTTGTTCTATTAATAAATTTTGCGTTGAGTCACACTATAGATAGTAACTTAGTAAGTGGGTTTTAGGCCCTATACAGATAGGATCTGAAGCGTTTTGTAATACATCCCTTTTTAGTTATAACCTCAGTAAGTGATGTATGCAACATTAATTTAAGCAAAGAACTTAAAATCGCGTGTCGATTTCGTTCCTTTTGAACAAGGTGTTAGTGATTAAAGCCCGCCACATGATCATAGTCCTTACCAATCAATGAATAAAGTCTTATTTCCATTGAAGCTAAGGTAAGATACAAGTAGGTGCAGCTATACAAAAAAGACAACTAAGGCCTTCCGCATATATTAATTAAATTCAACTCTGACGTTACACGTAGCAAAATGACAGATCAAAATAAGTATAATGGCCTTGACTTCGATCGTACCAACTTAGATGAATCAACATATTTTTTACAAATCTTTGCGAGTAGATATTCAAGTGAGTTGGCTTAGACAACAAGTTTAGACGACATTTTTGAACGTAGGTCAATACGAAGGCAACTTTGACCTTGTGCTACGAATGCTGCGGTAGCGAGGTACGGAGTCTCAAGAAAAATGTGCACTGGCTTATAATATGATTGTTACCACTGGCGTGCGGCCTATCGTAAGCACCTACCTACCACGAGAAATTATAATTTCGCACAGGATACGGCCGAGCGATTGCAATTTGCGCGCAAATCACGGAAATAGCCGAAAACCCCCGAAACCGTGATCGCATTGGCCGAATAGTCAATTACAAGTTCTTTACAACCGGCTAGCGGCTACTCGTAGTCGGCACATCTCTAGTAATAACATAAAATAGTTGTCATATATAAAACAGAAAAACAACTGAAAGACCTTTCTTCTATTTATTCGACGTGGACAACAATTTCAAAAGAGAATCCTCTACAACAAACACTCTCAACGCAACAATACGTAACATAAATCTAAATAACATTACAGCAGAGCTTTTGTGTATCATCACGACTGCATACAATTGCCACAGGATGTCAGCAGTCGAACAATCAAGGCATAACGAGGTCACATACAGTGGGTATATGAGGCGGTCTCGTACGTAGGGTTGCCAGGTCCTGCTGTAGTTCGATCTGTCAGGATTTTTATCATCGTGTCCGGACAAATATTTCCAAGTCCGTCTTTGCACCTAGCCAGCTTTTGTTCTACCTTGCGCGGCCAATAGATGTTTTTTATTATTAACTAGCAGACGTCACGCAGTTTCACCCGCGTAGTTTCCGTTCCCGTGGGAATACGGGGATAAAAAGTAGCCTATGTCCACCGGGAACAGTGTAGCTTTCCACCAGTATAATAATTTTTAAAATTGGATCATTAGTTCCGAAGATTACCCCCTACATACAAACTTACAAATTTTACCTCTTTATAATATTAGTATAGATTATTTATTCGTTAATAATATTTATATTATTTTTAATACTGCCACGCCCGTCACCATTGAGCCGCGAACAAATGAATTTCTATTGTGTCTGGAAGTCTGGCAGTCAACGTTTTTTTTTAATATTAGGTTTAATATTTTTCATATACAGGTTGTGGAAAGACCGATCACATAGCCGATAACTACACACTCTGTACATATATTTAAGTAACTTTAACTAAAAAATATTGCTGGGAAATTACTTTTTTTTCCATCTTTAAAAAAGAGATGCTTTTTATTGCGTGCACTGCAAAGCGCGACAACGCAACGCAACTTTCGAACAGCTGAGCGTACGGCTGGCCGCGGCCATTCACGCTTGGTCGTTGACTCGACCGGCCCGCTTGTGTTTAGTATCTATTGCATTTTTGTATCTTCAAATGCGTAATTTGTTTTGAAAAATCGTTAATGTTGTTAATGTTTGTTCGGAAGAAAGTTTACTAATGATACTTGGAATACGATTATGACAAAAAATCCAAATAAAATGTTAACTTTGAATTTCAATATCTTCAAAACTAGTGAATTCCCAGGAATGTCCTAGAAGAAAAAAACTATCCCTGTATGTGATGGGTAGAATACGTTGTTTTCGTTTACGTTAAGGGTCTTTTTACACCCTGTATATATATTTGTATGATAAATGTGTAAAACTATGCACTTCGCCTGATTGTAAATAATTTGAATTTAAATTTTATGCCGCCCTTGGGCCTGTGACTTGGCCTCACATGCTGTTGAGCAACATCTCTCAGGCAAGCCTCCCAGGCAAGATTCCCAGGCAAGATTTTTCTTCACCATTTATTGCAAGTGATAATTATACAATACGTAGGTGAATTCGAAAAGTCAGCGGTGCGTGCCTTCGAACCCGGTACTATGTCTAGGCAGTCTGCCTGCCCCATCACTCAGCTACCACGGCTTTCCAAGCACGTGAGTGACGCAGGTAGACACACTTGCACATAATTATTGAAAGTAGAGTAATTCTCAGATGAATAACAATAGTTAAGTAATGCACATAAATTTATTTTTTTCTGTTATTTAATAAACCAGTGTCAGTCTTTAAGTGCAAAATGTATGTTAAAATATTTATCTGTGTCCGGCTTTTAAAATTTTGTTTCTGGCAACCCTATTCGTACGGGACATTATCGTGTTTGGGCCCGCATTATCTTTAAACGCCTAAAAAATACTTTTGATTGGAGCATCAACTTCGATTTTGGGGAATTGTTTTGATAAGATGTGTTGTTTGACCTCTTGTTTTCAATTTTGGGTTTATAATTGATATGTCAAAGGTATTATAACAATTGTTCTTACTTTGTGTTATTTCTTTGTTTGGTTTGTTAGTTTGTCTGTTGCTTAAGGTGGAAGGGAGGTAGCCCGTGGAATAATATATATATTTTTTACGTCTCTGGTTGTAGATTGCTGCGCTGTTTTACATTGCTAATTGATTGAAATTCTATACCTACACGTCAATGATAAAGTACGACTATGTTAAAATTTGATTATTATTTGGAACATGAATATTACCCTCATCCGGGATTTAGTTTCCGCGTCAATATCATATAATTATCGGAAATCATTATAATATTAATTTATACCTTACAAATAAGTATCCAAAAAAGCGTAGTTAAAAAAATACTGTCAATAAAAATAAAAATTAGGTTTACTGGTAGAAAATGTGTTTGGGACACCTTGCTGCGATTTTTTTTTGTTTGTGCATAAAAATTGAATAAATATATGTGTAGGCCTACAAAGAGTTATTTTATTCCCAACCAACTTTGACGGATCTATCTTAATTTAGCCAAGCGAGTGTGAACCGTGAATTTGACCAAAAATATTCATAAAAAGATCTATGTAAGTACTTCCTCACATATTTTCTTTTAATAAATTCATGGAATTAATAAGATGCAACACCGATTCAGGTTATGCTATGGCATATTATTGATTCATTCAAATTTTTACTCATTAGTTTTATTACTTACACTAATTGAATAGTGACGCCAAGAAAATTTGTGTATAATTAAACTAATAATGAGAAGGCGTAGATTTTTTGAGCTACTTACCAAGAATATTTTAGAATATTAACACATAAAGAAATCGCACAAATAAATACTTTGAATGTACCTACGACTTACGAGTATTTCGGCGACTTTTCAATTTATATGATTTTGACTTTGTTTCCTTGACGAACTAGTAACCGCTTTTCACTTTCTTTCACCAGGATGAGCTGCATGGTATACACACTAACTGATGCAAGTTTCCTCAATTGTAATTTTATTGATACATCCAAGCCACACTTCAATTGGTAATCAACTGAAATACAATTAAATAATTGCAGAAATAACTATGGAATCGTGAAGCGATGTACTGCGTATGTAGGAAATTACATAGGACACGATAATTTTAGTACGAACGCAGTTTTTCCTGTTATTTTACAAAATAACAGAAAGACGAAATATATATTTATAATACGAAAGATTATTTGATAACGGATAGGATATGAATATATTTTAATCCTATCCTACTAGTATTATAAACGCGAAAGTTTGTGAGGATGTTTATTACTCTTTCACGTAAAAACGACTGAATGGATTTTAATAAAATTTGATATGGACATAGCCGAGACCCTGGATTAACACATAGGCTACTTTTTATCCCTGTATTCCCACGGGAACGGGACCTACGCGGGTGAAACCGCGGGAGGTCTGCTAGTTCTAAATAAAATCAATTCGTAAACAAAGATTTCAATCGGAAAAGTAAGGTTTGAAGGTTAGGTTAGAAAGTAAGTTCAGAAGGTTAGGTTAGGAATAGGCAGTCAGCTGTCGTCACCCTTTTTCAGGACCCACCACGGCCCCCACACCTAAAAGTAGTGATAGCCTAGTTGTGTGATCGGCGGATTGTCAAATAATATTAGGTCTCGAGTTCGAACCCAAGGCACGCACCTCTGACTTTCAGATTCATGTGCGTATTGTATGCTTATCACTTGCTTCAAAATGTGAAGGAAAACGTCGTGAGGAAACCGGCATCCCAAGAGATATTTCTCGAAGGCATGTGATGGCAAGTCAGAGGCTCATGGGCGGCATTAAAACCACACGATTAGAAAAAGGATCCACCCAATATCCGCTCGTAGGTCTCAACTGTAGGTACTTTGGAAACCACTAGTCAACTACATACATTTGGGAGGCCTATGATTACCCACGCTTCGGTACTTATAGTAACCAGCCGTAAGTAGCAAGAGGCGGTTGTTGCCTATCCCAAACGTTCTCAGGATATAATCAATCAACGTTATGTCAGACTGATAGTGACAGCATCTGTTTAGTGCGCTGATAACAGCTGTGAGGTCTAGGGTCACGATATTTATAGGCCAAGATAGTTAATTAAAATAATTGTCTGTTTCATTGCTGCATTGTCGTTTTCTTCTTCTTTTGTTTTTAAATCTATGGCTGGGATGGGATAGTTTAAATTTTACTTACACTTATATTTTGTGCCTAGTTAGTGCCACGTCAAGTCTTCAGTGGCAAGGCTATCCAAGGCGCAGATGGAATAGCAAATCAGGCAGCCCAGCTGGGCCATTGGAAACTCGTATTGCACCTAATTTTTTAACATGTTCATCATTGTTTTTTTTTCTATTTTCATTAATCTACTTTCGGATATAATATGTTACTAACCCAAAGTTCTAGTATTTCAGATTTACTAACAACAATGGTTCCTACATGCGTCGCGAATTCGCGATAAAACTTATAAGCTAGGTATATTCTTTAAGCGTTGGGAATAGGAAATGATTTTACACAATGCGTGTAGTGTGTACGTACCTATAGTTTGGTTTATACGTAGAGTATTTTTACAATTGCCTAAAAATACTACAGTTTGTTTTGTTCACAGTAATTTGACTTCTATACATATTATTGCTTCGTTCCGCGTTAAAATTATTTTTTTGGCTTTATTTAGTTTTTAATTGGTTTACGTCCCATTCTCAGATTTACTAAATGAATATACATACTTACACATAAAATTTTATAGGAATCGGTCAAGCCATTTTAGAGAAATTTTGTTACAAACTCTGTGACACGAGAATTTTATACATACAATATTATGAGATTGGTTGTAATAAAGAGATATCAAATCTCCAAAAGTACTCATCGAATTCTTTCATCAATGGTAAGCTACATTATTGACGAGTGATGTATGCTATGTTATAATTATAATATACCTAATATTACCTTCATGCAAACAATGTCGCCGATAGAAACTAGTACAATACAACATGCTTACCTTGCTGCTTAACTTTTTGTTCCCTGGGATCCTCCCATTTAATATAAATGAGAGCGTACCAGTTCCCTGGCTTCGGATTGTCTATAGAGTATGTATTGTTCCTGCCATCTGACTGAACCGCCAGGGTATAGATTGGTTCCCTCGTCGCGGGATCCAGGAAATCTTTGGGGAAGTCGTACCCGTCAGGATTCACCGCGGGATAGGCACCATGTTTTATGTTTATTATCACCTCTTGCGGATCGCATGACCCTGTAAATGAGAAAGGGAACATAAAAATGTAGAACAAAATGCTTGTGTGAGTGGATTTATTAAGGTATTTCCTTCAATCATTGCTTCATCGCAAAGACATTCAATACATATAGACCGGACATCACGAACAAAATTTTCGTCCGGAAAAGTGTGTCCAGCACGCGTAGCATGATCACCGAAGAAACGGTCTTTGTCGTGGTTCGGAAGAAAAGAAATTAAGTGTTCATGCTACGCAGGCAGGTTTATTCAAAGAAATTTGAAAGATTGAGGTTCCTGTCTATATGTATAATCTGTCACTTTGCCGATTCATCTGTAGACAAAGGCCGTTTCTTCGGTGTTCAATGTGTTCATGCTACGCATGCTGCTGGATACAAGTCTATGAGTATTTTGTAGTACGCTCCGCTGCCGCTCCAATATTCATATATTATTCTAGATGGCGTTACTGAGACATGGGATCAAAGTTTTTTTATGACATTTCCTTGACATGCCCGCTCTATAGTATTTTAAATCTCTTTGCTTCATCGTAAGTGCTACAGCTGAACAAGCCTCTTATTTAATTTCCAGGCTGGACCAAAAATTACTAGGTTGTCTTGTCTGCAATTTCTCAGTAGCAGCCCGTGGTCTGGATGTATCTCTTCCCGGTGAATGACAATAGGCTCGATGCCAGTTAAATTGCGGGCCATTTAATAGGGGGCGAGCGATGTGGTAGACACGCAAGCTGTATATTTCCAGTTTAAGCTGACTTCGCATTGAACGGAAATCCAACACAATGTGAGATCAGTTTATACTGTAAATGTATGGCTTGATGTTGAGCCGTGTGTACGTGCCTACTTCTATAGACTCGCCTCAACTTAGCCGATATGGAAAAAGAGAAATAATGATTTGATGTTTTTTTTAGTCCCTCCTTTTTTATGTATCCTACAAAAAAATGCAGAGTAGACAAAGGAATAGTCTCATTTACAGCAAATTTATGTCGTGAGCTAGGTATAAAAATATGCTTTAAATTACTGTACCTTGGAGAATGTTTAATTTAATTTTTACCTGTATTTTAAAGAACTATGTTTGATTATTTTACAATGTAACACAACGTTGCAATTTACAACAAACGTTAAACATTTTGCATTTCCCAAGCTAAGCTACATTGACGAGTGGATGTTTTATTAATACATCAGCTAAATATAATTCCTATTTGTTTTACAATTGCGATCCACTGCCACGTTTCTCCATATCTTATTTTTGTTATCAGCCTAACAAGATTGATTACAAACTTATAACCATATCTGTTGGAAAAAGTAAATATATAAAACAGCGAATTACTGAATACTGCTACCCATAAGGCAACGGTCACGAACTCAGCGGGCAGCGGCCACCAGCTCCGCTGCCCGCAAATGCATAGTTTTATATTATGGCAGGACACCTAGCTAGGCGCGGTGAGGACCAGTGGAGCAAAGCTGTGACCAAGTGGCGTCCAAGAAACGGCAGTAGAAGTGTGGGGTGTCCTGCGGCGAGATGGTAAGACGGCATTGTGGCCATTGCGGGAGTATAGTGGATAATGCTGGCACAGCGACGTGGAGACTGGTACTAAAAAAGAGAGGCCTATACCCAGCAGTAGAAGTGATAGGTAGCAGTGATATCCTAGTGGTGGATTGCCGACTGCGGATTGCCAAATCATAGGTCTCGAGTTCGAACCCTAGGCACGCACCTCTGACTTTTCGGATTCATGTGCGTACTGTAAAATTATCACTTGCTTCAAAAACGGTGAAGGAAAACATCGTGAGGAAACCGGCATGCCTGAGAGATATTTCTAGAGGGCATGTGATGCCTAGTCAGAGGCCCATGGGCGGCATTAAAACTTTGACACCAGGTTAGTTATTAACCACACAATAAGAAGAAGATCCAGCAGTGGGTGAAGTCGGACTCTGGATGATATTATGGAACTGGCCTCAAATACAGCAGCGGATTCCATATAAATCTATTTAATAAAACGTAACCCGCCACCACCGCTCCGCTCTCGCTGACTTCGTGACAGAGACCTTATGTCTGAGAGCATAATGTGCATAAGTATAGGATCGGAGTATTTTAAAAACACTAGGTTATCGGGTTCTAAATGAGGGTATTGCACAAAAGTCGGTCAGGCCATGAAGCCTACACTAGCTAGCAGTTGCTCCATTCTTGGTATGAACCAATAAATACAGTCAGCCTCATAAGTCGATATACATCTTGTTTAGCAATTTGTGTAAGCTAAGGTGTTCATGAGTTTAGAAAATATGGATATATATATCGACTTATGAGGCTGACTGTACTATATTATATAATAAATTAATTCAATTCATCGATCGTGTCCAGCAGACGCGGCTACTATGTCTGGTCGCCGGTCGCTCTACAAGCCGTAAACAAGAAATTAGACTCTATCTCGTGGCATTTTTAACAATGGTAACCTTATATTTACAAGGGTACGCAACGAACAGTTACAGTATTAATTGTTGGTTGGCACAGCGAGTACATGACTACCTAAAATAACTTGATCAGTAGGTAATTTTCATCCTTTTCGAATAGCATTTAAACTCACATACACCAGCTAGCCAGACCCGACCTGACCTCTCAGACATAATATTTTTGTCTTCCGTGTGAAAATCAAACCTGTGACACGGAGCACAACAGCTAATTGCTCCCTGTGCTAACCGTGCCATGCGGCCATGCCGTCTTGTTCTTCATACATATCTATTTGGCGTCTTCTTATTAATCACTTCGTTTCTTAGGCATTGGTTATAACTTTAATTTCACCGTTTCAAACCGCCGTCATTGATATCCCCCAAACAAAGACATTCAATACCTATATATAGACCGGACATCACGAACAAAATTTTCGTCCGAAAAAGTGTGTCCTGCTGGATACAAGTCTATGAATTTTTTGTAGTACGCTCCGCTGCCGCTCCAATATTCATGTATTATTCTAGATGGCGTTACTGAGACATGGGATCAAAGTTTTTCTATGACATTTCCTTGACATGCCCGCTCTATAGTATTTTAAATCTCTTTGCCCCCAAAGGTTAATTAAAAATAATTATTTACTGGACTATTTCAGCAATTTATAGATTCTGGTACCTACTTAATCAGATTCTGGGAGGGAATTGAGAAAATACTTAATACATTCTCTTTCATTTGGGGGATAATAACGGCGGTTATTAAAAAGCTTGAAGATGTACCAGTAGCGAGTAAAAGCTAGTTGTGATTCCTGCCAACGATTTCAAGGCATAAGTGGTGAGTAGATACAGGCACCAGCATATCAAGCTACCCCAAGGTGTCAAATTTCTTTGATAATTTTTGAACTTGATTGTAAACAGAATAAGGTTCATGTTTAATTGGGAAAATAAGTCAGTTTTGGGTAGCTTGATGTGCTGGCCTCTGTACTTATAGTAACACAATCGTTAACGAACAACAATTAACTAATTTGGCCGCTGTCGTGTCACAACTCACGCTCTTACAACATCGATAAGTTACTTGGTTCTTCAGTCCACACCCTTCGAAAAATAACGCATAGAAACCTAGTACGAGTGTCAAAAGTGAGGCAACTAACACTAAGCCAGAAGTGGCCTCTTTGCTCAGCGGGTCGTGTCAGTAGGCACTAAAAGTCACGTTCCGTTAAATACAGCTCGCGAAGTCGCAAGTTATCATTCGGCACGCGCACACAAAGATAATAAAGTGGATAAAGGATTTCGCTGGTGTTTTGTACTAAATGCGGCTTCTATGTGTTTTTATTTTAAGTCCACGCCATTAACAGATGTTTGGAATGCACTGATTAATATCTGTAAATTATTGTACTTCTTTTTTTATTTCCACGTCAATGTTTAAATTAGAGCCAGAAATGGCTTCTGTGCTCGGCGGGCCGTGTCAGTAGGTACTTAACTTGTCACGTTCCTTCGAACACAGCTACTAAACGCGGCTACTAAGTGTTATTATTCTATGTCCAAATCATTAAGATGTTTGAAATACAATTATTGTATTTTTTTTTATCGTCAATATTTAAACTAAACGGCGCCGGTGTTTTTAAAATAACTGTAGCTTGAGTAGAAATTTAGTATTTTTCCCTTTGATCTTTAACATCCTGTCCAGTCTCCACCCTATCGTAGTTTTTAAAATAAAAAAGAGCTGGTAAGTACTTAATTAAGTTTTCCTTAGGTGAAAGAATTTATAAAATCGGTCTAGTAGTTTTTGAGATTAATCTTTACAAACAAACAAAAAATCAAATCTTTCCCCTTTTCAATAGTACCTAGTTAGACATATGAATTTAATGGAGTAAATTTTGTATTATGATATTTTACGAAGCTATCAAAAATGTGTGTAATGTGTGTGTGTGAGTTTGTGTAATGTATTAATATCGTTATCACATTAATTGGTCGCCAGAGATATTTTTATTATTCAATAAGGCAGGTTTTCTGATTAATTTAAAACTCATTAATCAATCATGTTTTTAATCTTACACATTTTATCTGCTATGTTATTGTTTTTAAAATAAACTAAAGATATTTCAAAGGCATTCTGTTATAAGAGACCTAATTTAGCGTAGGTAAGTAAAAATCAATAAAGGCTCCTTTTATTTTTATCTAAAGATATTTCAACTGAAGACAACCAAAGTTTTTTTTATCCAATCTCTCTGTCAACGGATTTTTCATCCAGAATTGCCCCGTAGCAGTCCGTAGTACGAGTTCATGCAGAGTTGGTGACTATAGGCTCACATCCTATCTATTATAATAGTGTTTAAACAAGATGTGAAATACACCTCAAGAAATGAGACACCAGTAGCAGCCTCATCATTCAATAATCACAAGAAATGAAGCAGGAAGTATTTAATTTACTCTCGGACAAGATGGTCACTTACGCAACATTGGAACGGCTCGGACAATAAATGCATTAAATGTGGGCGTACATAACACTTGCATCATACCTTGGGTGGTGCTAAAATTAGTGCATAGCATCATGCTAATCATTGCAGTTACAAAGGTCGTGTGTATATTAAGAACCACTTGAAGAATTGAATTTAGATTTTTGTATTTTAGTATGCAAGTAATATCTATCATATGCTGCGCTGCAACCTAGACAGGTGGAGCCGTCTCTACACTCTGGTACCCTCGGGATGGCATTAGAAGGAAGGGAAGACCAGCCAAAAGGTGGGAAGATGACCTGGTGATAACGCTGGGACCTTGGTGGACCAAAGCGGTAGCTGACGGGCAACACTGGAGAGAGTTGGAGAAGGCCTATGCCAAAAGGCATTCCGTCATAAGAGACCTAATTTAGTACAAATTAGTAAAAGTTAAAACCATTGTTGCTCATAGAAATACGGAAATAATAAAGGCCATTTTTGTTTATTTTTATTTTTATGCATATAATAGATGAAATGGCACTCGGTGCTTAGGTCGTAACGCAAGAAGATGGGAGGATGATCTAAGAATGATCTTAGGAGCCTTCTGGATGGAGTAGTAACAGACAGAAGACAGTGGAAAGAATTGGAGGAGGCCTTTGCCATACGCCTTTTGTAATAAGGAAATAGTTAGTTTTAAATTTTATGTCACAAAGGTTCGGAAAATAAAGGCTTTATTATTATTATTTATGCATGCAACATATAATCTTTAAAACTTTTGGACCATTTTAAAAAATTATTTTACCTTTGGCAAGCTACACTATCTCTGGATGACATAGGGTAATTATATCTATCAGGATTGGTTTCCACACTTAATCCCAGTTTGGACCATTGTGTGTGACATAGGGTACTTATTATCTCTGGTATTTCCAGGGGAATGGGAACTACATAGGCGAAGCCACGTAATGTCTGCTAGTTGGGAATATATTTCAAGGTACACACACACACATCACTTCCACATATATACCAGAACATTTACATTGTTTATGTAGGAAAGCCTTTTTACTCTCAACTATGGTACACCATAAAAAGGGCCATATATTCATTTATTGAATGAGTAATAAAACAATTTATTTAGCTATAAGAGTATGTGATTTTAAATGTTTGTAAATATATACCCACAATACATGATAAATTCCTTGGGGCAACGTGTTTGGAGCTTGAGGGAAAACATCCTGTTACTGTTAATAAATTGAACCTTAATACCTACACAATGCAATGAGGCTATTATGCTAATATTTTGTCATTGTTACCGGATCATAATGCTAATAATTTGACCGGACATCTCAAACAAAACTTTCGTCCGAAAAAGTGTGTCCTGCTGGATACTAGTCTATGAGTTTTTTGTAGTACGCTCCGCTGCCGCTCCAATATTCATATATTATTCTAGATGGTGTTACTGAGACATGGGATCAAAGTTTTTCTATGACGTTTCCTTGACATGCCCGCTCTATAGTATTTTAAATCTCTTTGTCTGGAGGCATTTTTGATGTCATAATTTTGGTTTGTTATTAGATTTTGTTAAGTTGTTTTAATGTGTGTAGTGACTTAAATAGGTTATTTCTAATCAAGAATAATTTGTTTGGCTAAAAGTTTACATTTTACATACTTAAGTACTTACTTTTGATATTTTATTATCTTATTAAATTGAAAACTTACCTCTATTTAAATATGCAGAACATAATTTAATATGGCATGCCAATATTTTAAAAATAAAAATAAACACTAAATATGCTTGTGTCCTGTTTCAATGGGGCCTTATATAGAAGTCTAATACAGGCATGCAGTGTTTTAATTATAGCACCTACGCATTCTAGTTGCAGTAATATCATTCAGCAGAACAAGACCTGGTTTTAGCATATTAAATAAAAAGTGTTAGCATGTCACCTACCAATGTTATTTAACTGAAGCTCCTCAGATTGGAAGGTGAAGCGAGCATCGGTGACATCCCGCATAACAGGGTAGAACACAACAGAAACGGTGCGGTAACTTCTAAACATATATACATCAGTTGCAATCTGCCTAGTGACCAAATGGTAATCATCTAGTAACACCGTGCGGGTCCTTGTTAGCTGCTCAAGTATCCTCTTCCTGTTCGCATCATCTTCTATTTTCTCTTTTTCACCAAGAGTAAGACCGGTGCACACAAATAATAACACAAAAAAAAGGCAAACTCGCATCTCGACTAATAACGCCTACCTGCCTACAACACGTCCCGATTACAAGAGCGCAACATCAACAGACACTAAAAAGATTTCTATCTTAATTCAAAACTATGTACATTTATTTTAGTGTCGTTTAAATATTTATGAATTAACTCGGTTTTACAAACGAACAGCGAAACGACCTTTCAACAACCGTCCATTTAATCAATCAACAAACTGTGAAACTGTCTGACGTCTCTTCTACAATCTGCTTGTCAATGTCAAATGAACAATTTGACAGTGACAAACCGTCAACTGCCAGACAATAAGCTTTTTTTTTAGTGTGGACACAAGTCTTTTCAGCTTGTTCTGGCTTTTTTTGCCATAATCAAAAATAGCATAGAATAGGAGAAAAATGATGATGGATGAAAGAATTACTTCAACTCTCTCTATGGCGTTTGTGGAAGAGATACACCTGCATGCGTAGCATGAACACATTGAACACCGAAGAAACGGCCTTTGTCTACAGACGAATCGGCAAAGTGACAGATTATATAGACAGGAACCTCAATCTGTCAAATTTCTTTCAATAAACCTGCCTGCGTAGCATGAACACTTAATTTCTTTTCTTCCGAGACACGACAAAGACCGTTTCTTCGGTGATCATGCTACGCGTGCTGGGAGAAAGAAAGAGGGGCTTGATGGTCAATATTATTACCATAAAAGCTGTTTTGGTCGATGAAAAAATGAAAAAAATGATCGTAGTCATTACAAAAAATTTGTTTGGGGTGGGAATTGAACCCACGACCGTATAACTTGTCAGGGCCACTAACTACTTGTCGCGAGGGCGCGTGGATTTTCTTTTCATATTATATTCTGGTTATCTCTAGGTTTACAATGTGATTTGTTTTATTATAATAATATAGGATTGTACTGCTTCGCTTTGATGTGAAAAGAAATCCCCGCCTCACGATAATGTTAGAGACACTCACCGATACGGATTCCCCTCCGACTTGCAAGCGTCTCTCAATCCAGTCTCTTATCTTCGGTCCACAAGGGCACCGAAGTGTTAAAACTATGCCGACCATCAATCCATCCAACTTCTCAGGTGTGACTAGGATATCTGTAAGTTTAATTACCCATGAATCTTTGGGTTAAGTACTACCTATCTGTTTCCATCAATAAAGCTATCTAAAACGGTTATTCAATTGCAATATCTATGATGAAATTTACTTCAAGTTCTCATCAACAGCCTTTGAGACACCTATGTGCTAATCAGATACTAGGATTCTTTCCACGTCTGCAGAAGCACGCATTCATTTCCGACTTCGGCCCATCGCCTCCGTCTAGAATGCTCCCCCTTTATATTACCTATATATATATGATATAGTGTAATTTTTCATACGTTCGTCAACGTTTGTGCCCGTCGGCACACAAAGGCCATGGGGGACCAAGAAGATTTATAAGAGAGGTTGGCCCACGACCCTTCCTATAAACTCCCAAGAGCTTTTATGTCCGGACAAGGAGCTCGCGTGCGGTCGCTGTTATGCCCCCAGCCCAACGCTAAAGGCACGACCAACACATTTAAGTTTAGGTGACTCAAACAATTCTAGTAGGTATAAGTACAACAACAGATAAATAATACTTAGCTTTCCAGGTGGCGCGTATCACGGGTGACAAGAATCTACTTATGATCTTCTTGCACTGAATTTACTTTACAATAAACTTCATTAATTAGTCAGACTGAATATGCTATAATGACCATTCAAACAGAGGCGTCCTTTTGTAGCGTCAAGTTGTCAGTACTGATTTAGTGTTGCTATTACATTAGTTCTGTGCAATTATATATTTACATTTTAAGTTTGGAACATCGCGATTTCATCTTTCGCGACACTCCCGACGACGACAGAAGTTACATGTGTTCCATCAAGTCTCGCGTCCACTCTCGGATCTTCTCTCGAGCCTTCAAGGACGCATCTCTCACATCCCTCACTTCAGGAGTTTGTGTAATCTCAATTGTAGCTGTGCTTTTAGGTATGCTATCATTAAGGTGTTTTTCATCAAGAATTGTTGATTCATCATTTCCTGAGGTAAGTGTTCTCTGAGTTATTTTCTTTTCTATTTCTTCTCTATTTGTGTGTTTTTCTGTTTCAGGTTTCTCAACGGGTTCTGCGGTTTGTGGAGTTGTGGATATTTCTTCGGTAAGAATAGTTGAGTCGAGTTCTTCTAGCAGAGGTGAGTCATCCAATGTTGGTGTGACATCTTCTCTTTCAAACTCAAATATAACCCTTTCTTTTCCAGATATATCTTCTTCAACTTCCAACGGATAAAGATGTGCGATGGAACGAGTGAATTCCATATCATTCACCTTTACTCGTGCCACTCTGCATTGACCGTCGGCTCCTTTCAACAAAGATATAATTTTTCCAACCTTCCAGTTCTCTCGGTTCTTCGTATCTCCTTTAATCTGGACGATATCTCCTAGTTTTGGAATTTCTAATTTTGTTATCCTTGGTTCTTTAAGAGAGTGTCGGTATCTCTCCCTTAGACTTGGTAGGTACTGGTCGACGAACATTCTCTTAAACTCTTTCAGCATGTTCTGTCCACGTTTCCAACCTTCCACTAGATTCTGTTTTGTCACTGTGCCTTCTTGTGGAAATTCTGCATCTGAAGGTGTTGTGACGATGCATTTATTCAAGGTTAGAAAATCTGAGGGTTTGAGAATATCATCTAGATCAGAACCTACACACGTCAGTGGGCGTGTGTTTAATATTGCCTCTATCTCTTTTATGATTGTACTTAGTTGATTATCTGACAGTAAACTTTTCGTCAGAGTTCTCTTGAGACAGTGTTTAACTAGTCCAACAAGTCTCTCATAGAATCCTCCATGCCACGGTGCTAATTGTGGAATGAATTTCCATTCTATGTTATTAGTGATGCAATAGTTGCTTGACAGTATTTCTGCAGTTAATTTAAATTGTAGTGCGTTATCTGAAACTATTCGTGTTGGTATTCCTCTGCAAGATATAAATCTTCGTAGTGCTAATAGACATTCCTCAGCCGTAAGATCCTTAACGACTTCCAAGTGTATAGCACGTACTGCTAGACATGTATACAGACATATCCATCTTTTTTCTGATTTATTACTTGTCTTTACTTGAAGAGGACCCAGATAATCTATTCCGGTATATGTAAAAGGTGAACTATAGTTTACTCTTTCCTTAGGAAGCGCTGGAGTAGTTGGTAATTTGAATGGACCTCCTCCATGTTTGACACAATTTGTGCATTTTCCTAATATTTTCTTTACTTGGCTTCTTCCTTGGGGAATCCAGTACGTTAATCTGATCAAACTTAAGGTGTGGTTGACCCCTACATGATAGTTTTCCTTATGTGTTTTTAGGATCAATTTGTTAGTGAAATCACTATCCTTTGGGATTAATATTGGATATCTTTTATCGTAAGACCAATCAGCGTTTTGTAATCTTCCTTTGCAACGTAGGATACCGTCTATGTCGGTAAATACTCCTAAGTTTCGTTGTAAGTTTTTCGTTGTTCCTTTTGGATCCTTTTGATCTTTTGTGTATGTGATAGTGTATCGTCTTCACAGTGTTCTGTGGTGTTGTTTCGTGATTCCTCATCTAATTGATTTCTCCGTTCCTGCTCTTTTGAGATATTTTCTCCCCTCGTGAGATCCTCCCGAACAGGAAACGAAAAGTCATGTTCTACAGAAGAACATGTGGGATTTACTGCGACTTCGGTCTCATTAAGTAAAGAAATTTCGGCTCTACAACCTTTCGGCCAAGTTCTGGAGTGTTTTAGTAGAAAACTTGGTCCGGATAGCCATTTCTGCTTATCTTCCATAGAACTCGTGGGTCTAGTAGCCACGTCTGCTGGATTCAATCCTGTTGGAACATATCTTACAAACAATATTTTTTGTGTCTTCCAGTTGAATTTTGTCTTCAAGGATGAATGAAATGTAGAAGTCATTGCCGATCAATATGTCTATTTTGGGTGACAATGAGCCGTCGTCCGCCAAAATTAGATCATCTTTGTGTTTACCTATGTCGATACCATGGAAAGGAACTCCATTTGAAATATGAGGAACAACATTTGCTTCTATTTGTAAAATATTATTTGTTTTTGTTTGTATCTGTAACTTGACTACGGGGCTTTCTATTACTTGGGGAGTTTTCGATCTGAACGTGAAAACTGATAAGGTACTAGTTGACATGAAGCGTCTTGACCTCCTCGGTTTTATTTATGCAATTCTTATAACAAAGTGCTCTGTTATGATGGCCAGATTTGTTACAGTGTACACATTTAATTAACCTTTTACAATCTTTTACTTGATGCTCTTTGCTTAGGCAGGCAAAGCAGCGATCCTTTATTTTCTCTTTCCTATCTTCCACAGTTTTAACAACCTCGCATTGATCATTGAAGTGCGATCCTTGGCAAAAAATACATGGCAGTTTCGTTTTCTTTTTCATGGGCCTGTCTATTTTACTTCCTTGGTCTTGAGGTCTTTTTCTTGTGGACTGACTATTGTAGTTAGTATTTTTATGGAATGGTTTTTTCTCACTGAACTTTTCTTCCCTTTTATTTCCTGGGCGGGTTTGACTTGAATCGTGATTTTCAGAATTCTTGTAATTTCTGTTAGGTTTTACGAATTTTCCCCTCCTGTTGTATGAACTTGTGTGTAACGTCTGAGTGGTATATTCTTCCAGATTTTCGGAAGTGATCCTATTTGCGTCTTCCCTAGCAGCTATTATGGTTTCCAAATGTTGACGGATTTCTTCTATTGACTCGGTTTTTGCTTTTATTTTTAGTTCATACACTATGTCCGAGGGCATTTTTTCTAGGATCATGAATCTGAGATGATCGTGATCGACGTTTTGATTCAGCGATTTTAGGATTCTTAAATGTCTTTCTATTTGACCAAATGTGTTTCTTGCCTCTGTTACGTTGCCTTTGGAGGCTTTCAGTACTTTGTATAACGCAGCGTAATGTGCGTCTATGACGTGATTTTGTTTACCGTATCTATTTTTCAGTGTAGAAACAGCTATTTCATAGTTCTTATTAGTGGTCTCGATCCCTTCGATAACCTTCTTTGCTTCGCCTTTCAAAGAACCTTTAAGGTATAAAAGTTTGTCTACCTCTGATAGGTCTCTATTTCCTACATTGGAGCAGAATTGGTCCCAAAATTGATGCCATTCCAGAATGTCTCCGGAAAATTCTGGCAAACTTAACTTGGGTAATTTTCCCATTAGTGCAGTATTCCTACCCGGTAATATAGTTGGTGCAGAGTTTTCTTTTATCCTTTTCAGTTTGATATTCATTTCCGCTAGAACCTCCTCACCGTTTAGCTGTACTTCACTAAAGGAAGTGATCTCTTCCACAAAAGATTCCATTGCGTTTATTGATAGACTACTGTTTAACTCAGTTCCGAACCTTTTCACCGTTACCTCAAGCTTACCTAGCACTATTTCTAAATTTTCAGAATTTTCTTTATTAACGTTATCTTTATAGGTGAGAGCTTCTTCAGTTAGTTTAGAGATAGCATTTGATATAGACTCCAGTCGTCTTATAAGAATTTGTTCCATTTTGAAATTCTGAAATATTATTTTACAATTTTATACCCTGTATCCTAAGTTAAGGATTTACATCGGGTATATCGTTAAATTTCCAAATTGCGTGGTGTTCGCAATATAATAAAAATGAAAAAAAAATAAAAATTTGGTTAACGCTCTGTATGACCAAAAGTTTATCTAAAACTTCTTATGAACAAAGAATCATACCAACACCTGACATATAATGGAATGATATTTTATTAATGCCCTGTATATATAACAGAACGTTTTAATTGACATCCTGTACAGAACAGAAAAGTTTTTATTGACACCCTGTATAAAACAGAAAAGTTTCTATTGACATCTTGTGTAAAACAGAAAAGTTTTCCAAGTTAAAAGCAAGGAATATTTCACTATCTATAGGATACTACATTTTCCATAATAAACTCAGCCATTGAATTATATGTGTAAGGAAAATTCCCTTGTACCTATGAAGTTTCAGTATTAACTCAGAATATATTCATGCTGTTCGACGGGTAAAACTGGTTAGTTTCATTATTTTAAATTTCCTGAATTTATTTAAAATTTCTATGTCATCCAATTATCCCCTCTTGACCTTTTCTTCCATTCTCCCCTGTTAACCACTACACAATTATTTACACTTTTTCCTTCATACCATTTCTCCCACAATCCATTCATCGTTTCTTTGGTTTTCATCTCACTCTTCATCCATCAACATTTATATGGTTGATGTTCTATAAGTTGTTTCATTACTTATTCATAAACATATTAGGTACCAACATCATTTATGTATGCATCCATAAATGATATTAGAGTTTACCTACATCAACTTAATATCTAGTTACTTGGTACACTTCAGTAGCCAACATGAAACGATGCAGTCAGTCAGGGATGATGTGTATAACATGACAGAAGTTCAGACACAAGTTATAATATACCTACAATCCAGTTTCCTCCGCCAGCATATTTTATTACTATTATGAGAACATATCTATTTTTATGCTTAGTTCTTCAAAGTAACTGATAAATAAACTTACAATGAGTGTTGATGTACTTTTCTTTATATAGTAGCATCTATACATGAGATGGGAGGTGTGTAGAATCAGTGTCATACATCTGCCTTCATTTGCCCATCTGTATGGAGAGTATTAGGTATAAATAAACAGTTTTATGCAAACTCATACATAACAATGCTGTCTTTAGGTAAATTTTAACACATTACAATTTACAAAAGTTACTCTTCAGCTACATAATTAGCAGACACAATAGTAAACAATGACATCCGTGTCGAATTTGGCACGGGTGTAGGTACTTGAGCGCTTAGAAGAGGTAGTTTTGTCAAGGCATACATTAGGTAATTTCCTCTTTAGGTGTATGTTATAGCTTGTAAGTCATAGAATAGTTTACCTGATAATCTTCTTAATTATTTCTAAGTTATGTTAAGCTTTCTTTCATTCACTTTTAGAGGTAGGTATAACTTTCTTGGAATTATTTCGTCCAAACAAATTGTGAGCTTCCTGGTTATGATAGGAGCACTTTTTCACAGTTGAACGAATTACGTGTAGGTACTATTCACACAATACGTAACAGGTTTCTAATAATTTTATTCCTGTAAAGGAATGTAACGAACTAAGTAAGTTTTAGTTTTTTCGATATTCAGTCTGACACACGAGACGCTACCCTTTTGGTTTACCATCGCCATATTGAAAGCAGAGAAAATTTTCACAGTCGAATTTCGTAATTCGTGAATATTGGAATTTTGTCAATTGTTTAGTGTAAAATGCTTAATACATTATTCAGTAAATTACTTTTGAATTTTACTTGAACTGTATATAAGATTCATAAGTTCTAACTCGTTAAAAGTAAGATAATCGTATGTTTATTTGAGCTCAACGCATATTACTTCCTGCTTCTGGTCAAAGAGAGCAAGAGCATCAGTCATTCTGCCAAACTTGTGGCAAGTTTTCCCAATATTATCAAATCCGCGCCAAATTTAAATTAGAATATTTACTTGGCTCATAACGTTGCACATTATACGTACACACGCTACATACCCATTCAATTTGCAGCTTAACTTCGAGAATCTTTCATCTCGGCCTGCCGTTCATCTCATTATACTTATATAAATGAACGTTTACTCATCATCACCTTGACGTTCGAATTTTGGCGCCTATAGGTGAAATTTTATGTACATCCGTTTATTGAACGTTAGTTCCAATCGGATTATATAGATGTCGCTGACAACCTGATTTTTACACAATATCTCCAATTTAACAATAAGAGTCTGGATTGGTTTTATGTCTTGGGATTCGTTTTTGGAATGCTTTAAATGCTAGCTTCTTTGCGATCCCAGCATCTCCACCATGTCGCGAGGGCGCGTGGATTTTCTTTTCATATTATATTCTGGTTATCTCTAGGTTTACAATGTGATTTGTTTTATTATAATAATATAGGATTGTACTGCTTCGCTTTGATGTGAAAAGAAATCCCCGCCTCACGATAATGTTAGAGACACTCACCGATACGGATTCCCCTCCGACTTGCAAGCGTCTCTCAATCCAGTCTCTTATCTTCGGTCCACAAGGGCACCGAAGTGTTAAAACTATGCCGACCATCAATCCATCCAACTTCTCAGGTGTGACTAGGATATCTGTAAGTTTAATTACCCATGAATCTTTGGGTTAAGTACTACCTATCTGTTTCCATCAATAAAGCTATCTAAAACGGTTATTCAATTGCAATATCTATGATGAAATTTACTTCAAGTTCTCATCAACAGCCTTTGAGACACCTATGTGCTAATCAGATACTAGGATTCTTTCCACGTCTGCAGAAGCACGCATTCATTTCCGACTTCGGCCCATCGCCTCCGTCTAGAATGCTCCCCCTTTATATTACCTATATATATATGATATAGTGTAATTTTTCATACGTTCGTCAACGTTTGTGCCCGTCGGCACACAAAGGCCATGGGGGACCAAGAAGATTTATAAGAGAGGTTGGCCCACGACCCTTCCTATAAACTCCCAAGAGCTTTTATGTCCGGACAAGGAGCTCGCGTGCGGTCGCTGTTATGCCCCCAGCCCAACGCTAAAGGCACGACCAACACATTTAAGTTTAGGTGACTCAAACAATTCTAGTAGGTATAAGTACAACAACAGATAAATAATACTTAGCTTTCCAGGTGGCGCGTATCACGGGTGACAAGAATCTACTTATGATCTTCTTGCACTGAATTTACTTTACAATAAACTTCATTAATTAGTCAGACTGAATATGTGACCATTCAAACAGAGGCGTCCTTTTGTAGCGTCAAGTTGTCAGTACTGATTTAGTGTTGCTATTACATTAGTTCTGTGCAATTATATATTTACATTTTAAGTTTGGAACATCGCGATTTCATCTTTCGCGACACTACTAGACCAACAGGCCAGTAGTGTTTTGCTTTTGTTAGATGCAGTCTAAAATTTCGTATGTTTTATTATTTGAAATACCAATAGGTATTTGTGAGTCTACGGTAAGTAAGACTAGAACAAAAGTCGACAGCTTCTTTCCTTGTAAAAGAGTGTGTGTGCCATCTTGCGGGGTAAAGTGACATTAAAATAATATCATGGGAGTTCTGTACTAACTGACAGTAAGCGCGATTGAATTCATGAATGAGTGAACGATTTCAAGCTCAGTGTTGGCATAACTAACGTTTACCTGCTATGCGGGGATATTTTGTTAGGGACTAGGCTCAGTTTTTGCTAAACTTCCAATTGGTATTAAATTATCTGAAAGATTTTCACTTCTTCTGATGAATTATTCTGTTTATTTATTTTATATTTCCATCAATTTCTTAACCTGAAAGTCTTTTACTACCGTATGTATGCTTTTAAAACTGTTTGTCATTTCAAAATGATTTCAATAAAAAAAATGAGATTTTTGTCGTGAATCTACAGTTTTCTGCTGTCATCAGCATTCATTCAATTTTTTTTGCGATAATACAAATTTCTTGAAATTCTATGGGAATCTTCACACAAACGCCAGCTTTACAGAGGTAATGAAAATGTTTGAGTAGGGCATCCCAGAAACCTTTTTGCAACTGCGACCCCGGCGCGCGCATGTCTCGCTCTTTCCTATAAAATTCAGAAGTTTGCAATAAATAATGGCTTCGACTGTAAATTCGAAGCAAACAGCCGTAAACGGTGACGTATCGTCCAGACCGCATCCATGCAAAAAATCTAAAATGGAAAATAAAGTTGCCGTTGTTTTGGGTGCTCAATGGGGGGACGAGGGAAAAGGAAAAGTTGTGGATTTATTGGCTGTTAACTGTGACATCGTGTGCCGTTGTCAGGTTAGTTATATTTTTATTGTTTTCCCTATAAGTGCTAAAACATCATTGTACTTCATCTATTGTCGGAACTTCTAGCTGATAAATTACCTTGGACTTGCTCTCTACCGCTGTTTATGGATGACGTTTTGAGGTTATAATAGGCACGAGAATTAAACCTATTGTTTGATTTTATCGTATTTTCATTACTTTCATCTACCTTATCATGTTTCGGGCTACGAAAACAGATATTTTGAAAGTAATTTACTGTTGGCGGCGCGCCAGAATTTGTTTGAAAACATGTGAACTGTGAATACAATGTTTTTGTATGAATTCGCGAATACAAGGCGCGTGCCAAGTGTCTAAGCGGGAACTCAGAACTGCTGTGCGCTAGTTCAATGTTGCGTAAACCCGCCAGTTCCGGTCATCATTATGTAACAATTATATTCTTGAGATTTTTTAAAAATATTTTCCAAATCATGTGACAGAATGATACAGGCTTGTAGTACAATGTTTATATTTGTAAATAGACCTTGTGCAGTGTGCTCACTATTGTGGATTACTGCCAAGGTCTGGGACATTTATTATTGTTATGCTTTGAATATTTCTTAATTCTCCACCATGTAGCCTAGGGCTCCATCTAAATATACTTTAAATTTATTTGTTTTTTTTTTAAACTTCAAGAACAAAACTTTTTGTTCCTAATAGCATCACTTTCTTGGCTTATCATCAGTCTATAAATAAATAGAATATAAACATTTTGACACTAGTAATAGGTAATAGGAAAAAATACCAAGACAGATTCTCAAGACTAAAATGAACTAGCTCTCTAGATCTCAGGACTAGAACTCAGGAGTCAGGGGCTTATTACACAAGATCAAAAGTGTCTTCAACCTAATAGATAGATTCAGCATTGCATGTGGCACCTGACTGCCGCAAATGTCTAACTAAACTACTGAAATAATATTAAACTGTCAATAGGACAGGTTCCCATGACATACTTAAAGAAAACAAAAAAAAAAGCTGTAACAATCTACCTATTAAGGTCCTAGGATGTGTTTAGAAATTGGTTTTCTAATTTCAGAGATATTAGTTCATTGAATAAGTTTATCAGACTCAAAACTAAAACAAATGAAACACAGACATAATATCTCATTAACAATCTAGTTTGAACGAGAACTATCTGCTATGATGACACCATATTCAATGTAATGCTAATTATTTGCTCTGAACTTTATATTCTACCAGACTTTTCCTGGGTTATTTTATATTTCAATCTTTACTTATACAAGGTTACAAGTTTAGTTAAAAATTCCATTTCCAAAACCATTATCTGTAATTTATGTTCAGAAGCATTTAAAAAAAAATCTAATTCTCTGTGACTTTAAAAATAGAACTGCTTTATAGATAATCATAGCAACTAAGGTGAATGAACTCCAATTCTTGGAGACATTATTTTTGCTGTTTAATCTATCTCTCCCACAAATTGTACAACTAGTGGGGAGATATATTATGTACAATTTGTACAATTTAGATATGTATCTATTACAAATCGAATAGCAGATTTTTTTAACATGGCTAAAAAACCCAGAGAAATATTAAAACTATATATAGGTACAAACTGCTTTATTAAATTGAAGATAGAGAGAAGAATGCACTGGAACACCTCTTAAAATATTATTTAATTAAAAAAAAAGAAAATCTTTTGTGTAAATGGCAGTTCTGTAAAATATAAATAATTATACTCCATTTACAATAGCATTAAAAAAAGAGGCGCTTAGGAATGGTGAACATTTTATTTTAAAAATCAGTGATCACACTTTTTATTATTCACATTGTTTAATTTTAAATTAAGAAGATTGAAAGTGAAACTGAGAATTGGTGGTCCATGTATTGTTCATCCCTACTTCTTTGAGGTTTTTATCATTGACATTGTAATTATCAACTAAAATGAAATAATTTATCTTAACACGTTGGCGGACAGTAACGACCACAGGCGTTTAGGTAGCTAAAAATGATACGACAGTACGCCTGTCAACGTCTGAGTTTTTACTTGCATAAAATCAGTACGCTTCTCGACGACCGATTTCCCATACTATCATAAGGAACGGCATGTTGTACTGTCACCACATGTATAATTAAAATTTTCGTACTGTCATTACACAATTTTCAAAAATTCGTCAATGAAAGTACCTACCTCCACGCACACATTCACGATTTATGGTCCCCCCTCCCTACACACACTACGCCCGTGGGCGTCGTAGTTACATACAATTAGTCGAGTTCTGTCATATCATATATTTTTTAACCATGCGTTGTGACACTACGCCCGTGGACAATGTATGAAAATAAGTAGTGTCATAATAGCCGCAACCAGTGAGATAGTACTGTCCACCAACGTGTTAATTAAATCCACATCATTTCTTAAATAAATTGTTGCATTGGTTATAGTGTGTTTGCTACTTTGCTCTACACTGAAAATAGATTATAATAATAAATTCGGCGTCTATCGTAACTGTAGAATGGTTAATTGTAGGTTCTTTCCTTACAAAATGTGCATTAAAAATAACGTTTTTAACTTCTGTCTCATGCTATTTGTAAATGGATTAGGTATAGGTAGGTACCTACTTAGTTAGTACTTATAATCTATCAAGGAAATGGGTACAGTTACAATGTAATGTAAAATATGTATTAATTGCAGGTCAAGTTCATCATTGCAATAAATTACAAATTACAATCAATTTCAGTTCATAGTTCAAACTCCACAGATTCACTTGCAGGCAACTGTTATCTGAATTTCTTACATTTAAATTTTACACATAGCATATTATTTTGAGAAGGCCGCTGTCTTATAAAGCGCGCGTCACACGGAAGGCGGGGCGAGGGTGTGACGGACAGCGATATTTTTGCCCAGTTTTTCAATAGTTTACGTCATAAAAATCTGTATAGATTGCCAAAAAATTATACCCCTCTGTAAGAGCTAAAAGATTTTATTGTAGGAAATCCCGCATTTTCCTGTACTAACACCTTTTGTCAGACGTGCTCTTTAGCCACTCGTAGGTATGCCGTAATTATGGAAACAAGCAAGTCTCGAGTAGATCTACGTTGCACGGCACATGTTGGGTTAATTTTTCTTACGAGGTAGGATTACGTATGTTATTTGAAATGTTGATATCATCGTGCTTACTGGGACCAGGGTGCGCCCGTCGTACCTACATCGCGTCGTAAAAGTCGAAGGCTTGTTTGCAATCTCTAAATAACGAAGAAATAAAAAACTATGACACAAAATTGCAAAAATAGTTTACCTATAGGTAAGTAATGTAACTTCAAGATAATATTGCAGTTATCACAATTTGCATTTGTTATTACAGATAATATTCATCGCCAAAGTAGAACAGTTACTTTAGTTATCTATCTTCAAACATAAGGAAGTTGTGTAATCTTAAATAAACAACTGATTCACGTGTCCTTCACGGTGAAAATTACGATTGGATGTTGAGAATAATCAGTTTATTGTGTAATATACCTACCTACTTAAACGCCAAAGATGTAGCGTTTTTGCCATTGCAAAAAAAAATACTTAATCATGTTTAGCACTATTCATTATTCAGCTGGATCCGGTTAGACTGGAAGCTAATCCCAATATGCCTAGTTCGGAAAAGATTAGGGAGATGATGATTAGGCATCATTTCTTTAGTGTTTGAAAAAAAAAATCTTTACCTATTTTCATTTTATTGTAGCTAATCTGAAGTCGATAATAACCTATCAAATGCTAAATCCATTGCATAAATTTGTGTTAAAACAATCTAAGATAAAAATAGTTGCTCTGTAAAACATGCCAATCAATTACCAAGTCTTGGTATTGTTTGCAGAAAGCCTGTATGTTAAAAATTTTGAAACACTGAATAACATTATTATACACTTTCATTACTTCAATTGTTGGACGAAAACAAAGTTAAATATGTATAGTTATCTAATAATATCTAATAATCTGGATGTAACATATCAATCTCGTCTCGAGACCCCACAAAATATGGCATACCATACGTACATGGTCGTAGTTGCACCAAACAGGGTTGCCTAACTAGACTGAATGCCCAAATTGTACTGGAAATACTTAAGGAAACATCCATTAAAAACTGAAGCTCAAAATGTTTCCTAATAACCTCTCCAAATCGCACCAAGGGGCCCTAGGGAACCCTAGGGAGATTTGACCAAGGGGCCGAAATCAATACACATCATGTCAGGAATGGCTGTCCAGTTAAGTACCTATCAGTATTTTTACTGCAACACATATAGGTATTTAATTCATTAAATCCCAAGAGAACACTGGTTACCGCGCTGTTATTGTCTTTCTATTGTGTCTCTAATTGACACGCTTACTCCTGTCAATGTATCAACAAAGCTCCATGCTTAGGAAAATATTACAAAGAGGATCTGGTGCGAATGTTTAGCCTACCATGGTTTTTATTGTAAACATACAGCACAATTTATCGCTAGCATCAGCCGTTAGAAGTTTACACGCACACAAGACACGTTATTAATAAAGACTTAACATCTGTTTGTGGTTTGGCGAACTGGGATTTGTGTAGCAATCTTAAAAAATAACACCATGGAAAAAAAAATAAGTATAATTTCTTTCTTTGGTTAGTGATCAGCCTGGTGTCACCATATGCCGCTCATGGGCCTCTAACTTTGCTTCACATGCCGGCGACAATTATCTTCTAGGCATGCCGGTTTCCTCACGATGTTTTCCTTTACTGAGTGTGCAAGTCACCTCCTGCCATTTAAGCCGTGTACCTATATATCATCGGTAAGGCAGGGGCCATAGTCTTTCATAGTTTTAGGTATCCAGTCCATTTTAGCCACCCTCGACTATAGTCCAGTACTTTTGTAATCATAGTCTGCAATAGTCTTACACCAGTCGTAGGTTTTCCTTGGGTGCACTTGTCTAGTGCATACAGGGAAAATCTGCGGTTGGTGCCTCTTTTCATTAAAGACGACAATGGGCCTCTACGAGTTAGTTTAGACCCCTCGTACGCCTAAGCAAAGGGCCGGAACGCAAGGCTTCCGAGAGCTAAAAGCAAATGAAAAATAATAATAATAAAATTATTTTCAGACCATGGGTCCATAAAACAAAGAACTAATAATTAATTAAACAAACTGCACGTGGTTCCGAAAAGTCGGACGTGCCTTGGGTTCGAACTTAAGACCTATGAATTGACAATCTGTGTAACTAACACACTTCTAAATCTTAAAATAACCTAAGAGATATAATGGCCTTACTTAGCATGTGAGTGCGTCAGTAGTAATTTTATTTTACTCTTGAAGAAAATGATATACTTAAATGTGTGTAGTCTACTAGCAAGAAAAGTATGATTTAAAGTTAATAACATCTGTATTTCGTCAATTTTCAATTACTGAAAATTTATAGAAGATAAACGATTTTTAATATTTCATTGTGTCCTAATGTAGCCTTTGCGCCTTTTTTCGCCATCTTTCACTTTTTCCCGTCGACACTTACCAAAGGGTAAGTGAACAACAGTAACTGATTAAATATGAAACTTTACGTTGGCAATTATATTTTCCATTGTATTATTTTTTTTTCAATTACTCTGCGAAGAACTCCAAGGGCACAACAATTTTTTTTGATAAACTTGGCCATATGTTGCGTCTAATGTTTGGATCAAATTTAAAAAAATTGCAGGATTGAATACTCCTATGCTTTCATAAGAGTATTCAATCCTGCAATTTTTTTAAATCAGAAAGTTTATCAAAAAAAAATTGTTGTGCCCTTGGAGTTCTTCGCAGGGTAATTGAAAAAAAAATAATACAATGGAAAATATAATTGCCAACGTAAAGTTTCATATTTAATCAGTTACTGTTGTTCACCGTTGACAAAGCAACCATTTTGCAATCTACTAAGTTAGCAATTGTTTGTGTTTCACAATGTTGTGTCAAGTTTGTTTATTTGTAGCGGACGCCAGATAATTAGAGAAATCTGTAACTTATTTATCACGAGGCTGTTCGTTGGCTTTCGTCATTTACTTATTGACATTACCAATACAATATACCATGATGTCCAGCTGGTGGCTGGTTTCCACCAGTCTATCTACCAGTCTAAGTTTCAAAATTGGTCTTACAGTTTCAAAGATCGGCTCAAACAAAAAACCAGACAAATATAAAAAGAAATACGATTTATTATACCCAATAAGTATAAAACTTTTACTGTGATGTTACCAATGGACACTTAAATTTTATTTATTTATATACAGTCTAAAATATATTAAACGACAAACTAGCAAAACAGGCTTCAATACAGCTTCAGTTAAAAGAGGGATTTCTCTCAAACTGAAAACACGTGATCATCGTTTAGTAGACAACAATACACAAATAGGTCTGCTTTGTTGATAACAAGTACCATATGTACGAGCATTATTACTATTATTACGAGTAAATAACAATTATATAGGAGTCTAGTACGTAACGCGACCTTGACAGAACCATGGGTGAAGCATGTAACACGGCAACTAATACATTATCTTGATATCTGAGAATCATCTCAATTAGCAACGTTATTGTAATCTCTATCAAAGTTTTCGTATAAATTAATAAATGATTTTTATTTCTGTAAAATAGGTCCTTAAGAACACTTTTACATGTCATATTTTAACTAGAAGGTGAGGTCGGTGTTTCAGTACCTATCTGACTACTCTGAGAAGAAACACCAGAAGAAACTCAGAGGTCTAAGTCTCTTTTAAATTCCAGACATTATTTTGGACAGATCATGTAAGAACCATGCAGATAAGTGTCTGAAATGGTCTTTTGAGGAAAGACCCACACAGATATGAGGGGACCAGATCAGTCAGTGCAAGCATTTGCCAAATCGTGAGCTCAACTCGTAACATTAGTTTTGAGTCTAGTCCACTGAAATTGGGGCGGGCCTATTGCCACCGCAACCACTACGATTGTTCCTGTCTTGTCGATATAAAGTAGAAAGTTAATATTATGTTCTTCAAAATAAGGAGTTCTCTCGCACTAGCTATACGTTCCCCCCAAAGAAATTCAATAGTTAGGTATTATAGGTAGATTGGACATAACGAAAAAAATGTTCATCCTATACGTCATGTGTCTTAGTGGAGACAAATACCTATATAAGTTTAGATTGGTACGCTCGCTCTGCTGCCGCTCTATTATTGCTATATTATCACAGTCTATAAACATACAGTCGTCCGACGAAGCTGTCTAGACAGGGCAATCGTGCGGGGTGTGAGGGGCGAGACGCGGGATAGCTGCTCCCGCAATGCGTACAAACCGATGTTCGTAGTGCGGGAGGTATTATTCAAGTTCAACGCGTGTAGAAGTTGTCGGCATTTTTCCAGAGATCAAAGGCGTCGTCCTACTGTATTAATATTTATACTGTGATATTATTCTAGATGGCGTTACTGAGGCATTGGATCTCAGTTTTTCGACGATGTTTCTTCGCATATCCTCACTATTATACTTATTATCTTAAATCTCATCGTATTTCCCGTACTTTGGTGCAACCAGGCCTTAGGGCGAGACTCCACCAAAGCGGAGACGAGAGGAGATGTCTCGTAATTAACCAATAGGATATTGTATTGCGCTGAAGCTAAGAACTGAGCGGTCAAAATGACGCAAGCTGATTGGTTGTAAAACACATGTCTTCTCGTCTCCGCTTTGGTGGAGCCTCGCCCTTAAACTTGACAAAAGCAACGCAACGTGCTTTTTGTTTTCGGATTATTATCTTTCTTCACAATTATCTGTGCCCATGACCCATATCCATCCATAGATCCTGGCATAAATAAAAACGTAACAAAGATGACAGATTAGTGTTTTTTTGAATGAACACGTACGCACTCAAGATATCACCTCCACAATGTCATGTCAACGGAAGCAATGTGCCAAAAATCGTGAAATATGTGTTACTGGCAGCTAAACATGTCTACTAGAAAATTTTCTTCTAATTGCGTTTGTAAATATGCCAGCTGCATCAGTGATTCAATATAAGTAGTATGGGGAAGTGAAATGTACTTTGTTTTCTGCTTCTTAACGTATCTAATTGTGTGCCTAGCATGAATTCTTGACGTAAATGTAACGTTAATTCGAAATTTTCTGAAATGTTCTAACCCTGAGTTTTTGATTAAATTTTGCCTTAATTCATCTGCCGTCAACTGTTACCTGATTGAACAGTAACTTTTTAATACAGCTGTCGAAAAAGGTTTGTCCTGGTGGAATATACATTTTCACAAGGAGATGATACCAGAATAACACTGCGGTGCTAGGAATTGTCAAAGAGTTGCATTAATTGACTCATGTGTACTATTGTTGTTAAATCTTCTGCTAAAATTCCCCCCGTTTAAAATAATAAGATACCTAACATCACTATCTTTGAATCGAGCGCGATTTTGGAAATAAGGTAGTTTTTCTAAAGCTAGACGAATAGATTATCAAAACTTTCCCTGAATACCATTGTTGAAAATATAGCTGATAAAAACCATATTGAAATCATAATACTTAAAACACTAAAAACACCTCTTCGTAAGTCGGTTAAAAAGGCGCCCCATTCTGACGTAAACAATCTATTGTATTTTGATTGTAGGTATGTACAAAATACATTGTAAATTCTTTTTGTGCCTTGTCTTTTAATCTTGATAAGCTGACTTCACCGCTATACTGAAACTGAATTTGCATACAACTCCATATTTTATGACTAACATCGTATGCCGATTGTAAAATCCTTGTGTCACTGGAAAGTCTTGGAATTGCCGTACTTATGACGTAACGAATGAGGCAAACTGTGACACATTTTTACAGCAACTTGCCTGTAGGTATAAGATGCCCATAAGCTGTGGCCCGGTTTTGTCTGCTCTAAAAGTCATAGCGTGTTTAAACCCCTGACCTTCCTCAGGAATTGGTGACATATCGAATGCCTAAAAGGTCTTTTAATTCCAAATGGTGGTTAGGTCCGCTTTATTTTATTAGTACTGGCGAGCGACCCATCCGGGCTTCGAACGGGTGTTACATTTTATTTGTAACCGACTTCTGTATAACGTGAGCTTTGCAATTTTTTAACCGACTTCTAAAAAAGAAGGAGGATATACTTTATACTTAGGTACTTTTCAAATGGTCCCATAGTCACAAAGTCGGGGTCTGATGATGGAATCATGGCGAAATCGTGTTTGGACTTGTTGTAATTGTAACGGTATGCATTTTCCAGGTGTACCTAACCTACCACTGATAATTTAAAAAAAAATTGAAAACTTTTTCTTTTTTATTCAAACACTAAAAATTGTAAAAAAAACTCTCGTTTCGGAAGTCGGTGGCCAATAAAATGAATACAAAACCACCAAAGCCACAGACTGCGTCCAGCCAAATTAAGGAGTCATTTAACCATGTACCTATAAACCATAGACAATTAACAGTATAACGAACAGTCAACAGCCTAAAAACCAAACCTTCATGACCTTTAAATATCACTGACCTACAAAGGTTAAAGCGAAAAGCCTTCTTGTATAAAACAATGTGTATCTATTGATTATGTAAGGATTGTGGTCAACGGTGTATTTATATTCACAGGGTGGTAACAACGCCGGTCACACCGTGGTCGTCGATGGCCAAGAGTTTGATTTCCACTTGCTACCCAGCGGTATTATAAACCAGAAATGCATCTCTGTTATTGGTAAGTCAATTTTTAATGTTGCTACAGTGCAGTTCTAGCATATCGTTATTTTGTTCACCTAAGTATGTTATGTCCAAACTCCAAATTATGCACACGTGAAGCGGAAACTTTGGATCCCGGGTAGGGTAACCAGTAGGGTTGCCAACTTTTTTTTTGCAAGAAATACAGTATATTCCGATTGGAGAAAGTAAATCAATAGTAGGTATTTACAGTATATAGGTACAGACGCCAGCACATCAAGTTACCCCAATGTGTCAAATTTTCCCAATTGAATATGAACCTTATTCTTTTTACCATAAAGTTGAAAAACGATCAACGAAATATGACACATTGGGGTAACTTGACGTGCTGGCGTCCGTACTTACAATGAACAGTACCTACTTAATTTTTGTAATGTTTTTGAAACATATTTATTAGTGCTTCTCGCACTTTTTAGCAATTTTTGACTTCTGATAGTCTTGATTAAAACAAACAGTATTTTAATACATTTTTTTTTCTAATAGTACCGAGAAAGTAAAATTGTGGTAAAAACAAAAAAAAAGAAAGAAAGAAAAATATTGATTTGACATCAGTCATTAAAACACACACACACACACTCAATAATTACAACAGTAACAACAGTACAAGTACAGTCATAGTATAGTTGGGAACCCAAGTCGAATTAGAGACACATTAGAAAGATTGTCTTTCTAATGTGTGTCTCCCGAATTGACACGACCGACAGCGCGAACATCGGTGTCCTCTTGAGGTTTAATGAATTTAGAACTAACTACATTTATTCAGCTCGATTCAGCTTTTATCTGATGTCTGTGTATAATATAAAACACAGTTTTGTTTCGTTTGCGTACGCGTCCCGTTCAGCAGTGCTAAGTATCCTGCAAAGATCACCCGTGAACACGTAGGTGAATTGAAGGCAAATGCTCTTCACTCAAGTTTGCGTGGTGACTTTTACTGAATCGACCGGCTGCTGAGAAATATTTTGTTAAAAGCGGAATCGATCTAAAATGTGGCTAGTACTACCTTACAGAATATCTATATTTACGTTATACATACATATTGATCGGGCTAGTTATCTTTTCAGGGTTATCTTTTCTTCTATCTTTACCAATCTGGGACACACCTGGTGTCCTATTTTATTAAATTATTTATTACTAGCCTATATTTTCCCTCTGCAAAAGCTTTCTTTGCACTACACTCTGTCAAGGGCTTTTTGGGACCAGTCCTTATCGAAGGAATCCAGCTCGTCTTCTTCGCCTACTTTCTTATATGGTGTTGTATATAAAAGTAATTGTGGGCAATTAGTCCGGTCAGAAAAAAAAACGCGAAAATTCCATTTTTGTGATCTAAGACCTCGAGTATTTTTTTTCCTTACGCGGTAATGATAGGAAACTTAAAATTTTAATTTATGATTATGATTTGAACAGTTACTGATTTTCAGCTTGTTGTGATTTTATGCACCTTCGAATGTCTAGATTGACCGGACTAAATAGACTCGCCTCCTGTTTACATGGAATAAATAAAAACTGGCGAAATGTGGATGTTTTGTAGGCACCTCTGCCTAACCCTTTGAGTAGCACAGGCGTTATTTTACATTAAGTGTGTAGTTACAGCTAGTTAATTATTGCATTGTCAATTTCAACCATCGGACACAGCTGGACAAGCACAGATTGTAAATGGCACAAAATATTCCGTAATTTTCTTATGAAACCTGAAACTAATTATGCAAGATTTAAAGAGAAAGTAATGTAATAATTAAAAAAAAAAAAAAACTAAACACGAAAGAAACCCAATTGTTTGAGGGACACAAGAAATATAATTCTAAAAAAGCTAAAATTAACAAGGTAAAAAATGTAGACCAGTCTTTTAAATTTTTGGACCTTCACAAATATGTATAGACGACAGCACGTCAAGTTACCCCAATGTGTCCAATTTCTTTGATCATTTTTTATTTTTTTCAACTGATTTACTCGTTTTCTATTTATTTCTAACCATTTATTGGTATATGTATACATATGATGTTTGAAACTGTTTTTCCCTATGGTTTTTCCGTCACTTAGTACCCCCTCAAGGTTCATTGGAAGATCAGCGTCAGACAGCATCAACCTGTCTGGCATAAATGCTGAAATGGGACCTTTTTGGCGCAGCCGTGAGGCACACAGCAGATAATGTGTATTCTTCCGTATCTTCTATAAATTATAGTGTGTGTTTATTTTAATGAGAGAATTCCATACCATAGTTATGATGACTTAATTCAGAAAAATATCATTTGAAATAACTAGAAAAGAAACTATGGGTAAAAAGACGTCATGAATAAAAAGTACTTACAAGTATTTTCCATCGTTATGACCTAGAATAGTTCAATAAGGAGTTTCTATTACAAAAAAAGTATTTAATGTTTTCAATGGCATTGTGCATGTTTCGCGTGCACAGAATGACAGAACTGTTCACTTGGAATTCCAAGACCATGGAATCAAGGGATTAGTAATTACCACGAATGTTTACTGCGTTTTTACCCGACAGCTGTGCAAGGTTATGTTTTCGCGCGTTTCTATACAGGGTGCAAGAGACTCTTGCTCGTAGGATTGATTCGCTCGCTTTATCGAGAACCACTCTATCTATTGGTGAAAACAGCATGAAAACCAGTGCAGGAGTTTTTGAGTTTATCGCGAATAGAGAGACGCAGCGGAGGCCTTTATTTTATAATTATGTTTGTGATCTACAGACGCCAGCACATCAAGCTACCCCAATGTGTCAAATTTCTTTGATAATTATTCAACTTTATTGCAAATTGAATAAGGTTCATGTTCTATTGGGAAAATTTGTCAGTTTGGGGTAGCTTGATGTGCTGGCTGCTGTTATTTGAGGAGTTCCCTCATTTCCTCGAGAATCCCTTCATCAGATCTGAGTTTTGATGCAAATGGGCCCAATCTGGTAGTATACCTTATCAAATGAAAAAAGTATTTCGAAAATCGGTCCATAAAGTCGAAAGTAATGAGGTTACAAACCGTTAAAAAAATACAACCGAATTGAGAATCTCCTTCTTTTTTTTTTAAAGTTCTTCACATTTTTAAGCAATTATCATCAGAAAAAACTTCTAAATTAGTCTGTGAAGTCGGTGAGTCAAGATGTCCCATTAAATAATATGACCACATTATTGTAGCTACAGTTTAATCAATATACATATGAACAGGTCTCTTATCATCCTTTACTTCGTTGGAACATATTTTGTCGAGTGATGATAGCTGATACAACATACGCTAAACGCGTTGTACAAATAGCGTGATGTTTTGTTATTAACATTATATTAACCACCACACACATACATACCTAGTTTAAACAAACAAGACATTAAATAGAAAAAAAAAACATAAAATAAAAACCGGTCAAGTGCGAGTCGGTCTTGGACACGTAGGGTACCGTACAGTCAGCCTCAAAAATATTAATAATTCGTCCTTATTTATGGATCCATTATCATTCAATTCTGGCACTAGTCTTGCTAAGCAATTTGTGTTTTGTGTAAGTTAAGGTGTTCATGAGTTTTGGAATTATGAATTATGGTCATCGACTTTTGAGACTGACTGAAACTAAAGTTAATAAAACGTTACTTTCATTATTTTGTTGTTATACCGGCAGTTGAAATACACACTGTGTAAATAATTCAACTGCCTACCTACGAGTATTACGGATCCTGAGATAAATCCCGCTGACATACAGGGACAGCGTATTGGCTATTAGGTTTCCATTGTCAATCTGCCGTCATCGTGCCGGGAAGTTTGTTGCGCCACTTCTTTTTCCGAGCAAATAAACACAAGGAATCGGTAAAAGGCGGGTATCTTGACACACTGTCTTAAGCACAGTCTTTCTCGTGGGTACCTACTAATTAAAACCATTATGAATAAATATTGATTCCCAGGCGGCCCGCGGGGATTGCCACCGGAAGCAAATGGGAATTAAAATTACCAGTCGCCATCGGCGGTGACTGGGAAAAGAACTGAGAACTCATTGCCCCCACTTCAGTTTCGCTGTACATTGCATTCTCCATCGTAGATAATAAAAGAAGACAAAGTGCATTGAAATATATAGGTATCTTTAATGTTCTTAAAGTGCTGACTCTTAGCCGGCTTTCAGTAAATGAACTTTGATTTTGACCTTCTAGAAAAGGAATCCTAAAAACCAATTAAACAAAATAAAAACCTACCGACAGCTGCATGTCAAATGATCAGCGAATTAAATACCTTGTAACAACAAACGGAGCACGCTAATCTAACATGAAATAAAAAAACCCCTGAAATTCGTGACATTGGTAAAACAGTCCCGTACCAGGTACGGTTAGCAAAATCACAGTAGTATTAATAGGTTTACGTAACGAGTAATTTATTGGCAAGGTTAAGGTATGCACGAAGATGTTTAGCTTTATTTTGCTGACGATACTCCGTTAATGCGGGGGTACTTGTTATCATGGCATGTCATAACATTCAGGTCGTTAATATTGAAGACTTGTTTACCGAATACAGGGATGGAAAAATGAATTGACAAGTTGTTATTGATGTTAGATCATAAAATTGCTTATACACCACTATTTTTTAATTACAGTACTATAAAATGTACTGTAATCTGTAAACTGGCTGTATCCGTACCTGTTACTGATCATATTTGCGTTATCAAAAGTAAAAAAAAACGATTTTTAAATATGTTAAACTTAAATAACGAAAACAGCTGTTGGAGGCGGGGCATGCTTGAGCGAGAACACGCGAACGTGAGCGAGAGATGACGATTAATGAATACTAAGTACTATGCTATGAATAGCCTGTCTAGGGCATCGAGAACCGGCCCTATTTTAGGAACCGGTTCTTTCGGTTCTAAACTCAAGCTGGAACCGGGTACCCGGTTTTTTCGGTTCTTTCGGGTTTTTTCATATATTCAAGTTTAAAAGGTATGTATGTCTTTTATATAGAATTCCTACTATCGAAACGAATAAAGGGAAAGGAGCTAAATAAAAGACACTTTATTGGTAAGCAAATATATATATTTTTAAATTATACTCAAATTACAACATCGTTTTTAAGTATTTTTGACAACAATCAGTTCTTTTAAATTCAGTATTTTCACAACCAATTGACAATCAGTTGTTTATAATTCACTACATTACAAAGATCAAAAAGTATCCATTAAATAATAAAAAAATAACTTTAAAAAAAATGACAATTTTACTTTTTCGGTATTTCGGGGTCCGGAAGTTCTTTTGTAGTACATGCACTATTCTGTGCTGATGTAGTTGGACTTTCTAAACTGAGTTTATGTACGTTTTTTAAATGTTTTTGTAAACTGCTCGTGCTACCGCCGCCTGATTTTAATATCTTTTGGCATAATTTCCATTTTGCTTCACTTTTAATTTTGTTTCTCAGAAAGTAGTGCCAAACAGAGGCCTTAATTGTCTCTTGACTTATTAATCACCTATTCAAAATACATTCTTTTGTATTTTGTTCAGGAATACAGTCAATCGAAACATGCGTCTGAAATTTAATAAACTTTCTTAGTAAAGTTATTGATTCGACAAGATGGTCGAATGCTTGAACACTCGGTGGCCTAGCTAAAACATCGTGAGGCAACTGGCATGCCTTTTATAACCAAAAATCGACACGAACATAATATTAAAACAGCTCATAATATTAACACCAGTGTAATTTAGTCCAGCCTGAGCAACGCTGTCCTGAGCCACGTGTTCTACCAAGTGTCCAAAACTGAAATACTACCTACCTTGATTTGTGTTGTATAGCTCACAATAAAAATCAGATTGGATGCCATAAGACAAAGTAATGTGAGAAAAGAGAAATAAATAAATAGGCACCTATTTATTTATTTTTCATGTCGCTGTCCAGCCAAGTCTGGCTTAGTTATTATTCTATCTATTTCGTCCAATATGTTTCTCCCACAAGAGTGAAAGCTTCATACTTAACGAATTGCAATTAAAAGAAGTATTCTCAATTGATAAAAATAATAATAACAATATGCAATAATATTTTAAGTCACTTGTCAAATCGGCGTCAAAAACAATACACCCACTCACAACGTTTGTATGTATCGAACTAAACAAAATGGCGATAGCACGTCTACCATTGTTGCCAACCAGAGATTGTTACGGTGAGAGCTGTAGGGTTACCGCCCGAAATTCAAATATTCGTACGTTTTTTTACAAATACCAGCTCGCTATCGGCTAGTATGTGTCATTACCGCGAATACAACTTTCATTACCATACTATCAAAAATTTGACGAATCCCTTTAAAAAATCGCTAGTTTCTTAAAGATTCATCAATAATATTAAAATAATAACGTTATTTATTAATTTAACAGTGAAATAACAGTATTTATTCTGTTTGGATAATACCTTGATATTTTGCACAAAGAGTATTATAGAGATAATATTATTTCTAAATTTATTTTAAGAGAGAACCGAAAGAACCGAAACGACCGGTTCTTAGTTTTACAGAACCGGTTCTTTAAGGGACCCTCAGAACCGGGAATTCCCGGTTCTTTTGGAACCGGGAAAAACCGGTTCCGATGCCCTAAGCCTGTCCAATATTTCCATAAATTGGGTGACTTTTTGGGATATAAACAAACGCTAATAACTTTGCTGTTTATTAATATTATTTATAGATACTTTACAAATATAGTGAGAAAACCGTCTAGAATAAGCCCTTTTAGTATTTGTACTAATTAAAAATTAGTAGTAGAGCTGTTACGTGGGGCTTGTGGATAAATCAAAACAGCCGAACGAGTCGATCGAATGTTAAGTTACGCTTGGGAGATCGGTCCGTAAATGGTTGACTATTCTTTACATTTCAAGAACCCTCTGTGTCTCGGAAATAACGTTAAGTTGTTGGTCCCGGCTGACATTTGTAGATTTTATCGATACGGGTAGTAGTAGTAGACCAGAAGCCCGAAAGTCTAACAACCATAGTTTAACCAGGGGCTATCGTGTTACGGAATATCTGTGTTTTGGGGTTCAGATAGGCAGTCGTTGATACATTTTTTTTTTTGTTTTTTCTACCAACCATGCATCATTGGAGCCATACAAATTATTTAGGAATCAGTTCATCAATACTATACTTTCCGTTCATGTTTGTGCAGATATTCACAGAGTCAAATAATCGGCCCTATTATTTCAACGGAGTTCTAATGCACAGAAGTTTCTAGATCTTCTTAACGGCCTAATAACTTACTATTTAAAAGGTCTGTCGTTGCTGGTGATCGGGTATGGTTCCAGCTGCATAGAGCAGTTGTTGCACGTATGAGCTAATCTCAGTCTAACAAAATTTGTCCAAGACAAGTGTAACTTCCTAAGTTTTTGACATTGTTGTCACTGAGCTGAGATTCTGAACCTGAACGGTTTTAATCATGGGAAGACATTTAAACTTGTACTTGCAACCGTTCATTATCTGCCTAGCCTTTTTCCCAATTCTGGTAGAGTCAGATACCAGTCCGTTTAATGTAGCTGAATACCAGCCCCCCTAGCCAAGTTACAAACGATTCGTATCCACAATCGTTCTCTTTCTACAATCGAGAACGCCTCAAATCCCTTTGTTTTGACCACGTGACTTAGCTAAAGGTGATAAGTCACGTATAACTTGGCTAGGGGGGCAGAAGAGCACAGTCCCACTGACTGCCTATCTGATTTCTACAACCCAGTGACTGCATAGGTACCCCGATACCCCTTGGGTAAACTGGTTGTCAGACTTTCGGGAATCTGACTAATAGGGTGTTTGATAGAATATGAACATCAAAATATAATAAGTCCATCAGTTAGAACTTAGATTATGAAAAATAGTACTTACATAAGTATTTTTTCCTTTTTCAAATTGATGGAAAACTGCTTAGATTAAGCGTAAGTATTAAAGTTGAGGAGAGGGGGCTAGTGACGTCATGCGACATTTTGACTCGATGTATCGCCGTTATTTTTTTAATACGTGAAAAAAGACAAAATATGAGTTATATGTATTTTCTTGTCTAAGGGCCTATACACACCACGTTTTTTAAACGCGCCGTTGAAGCGCGATTGTAGCGATACGCACGCCAGTCAGACGCAGCCTGTAGACTCTTGCTCTAGCTCTGTAGGATAAAAACGCGCCGTCGACGCACGTTTCTAAAACGCGCATCAACGGCGCGTTTAAAAAAGTGGTGTGCACAGGCTCTAAATGAGGGACTTAAAACTATTTTTTTTTTCAAATAGCCCTTTGAAACTAGCATCAAATATCTACACAAATGACAGCCGGGATCAAACGTGTTAACGCACTATCCGATCTATACCTCATCTCACACATTATAAGTCCATAATGTCTAAATCTAGCTTTTAAACCAAGATTTATTTGTTGTCCAGGAAACGGAGTGGTGATTCACCTGCCTGGTCTGTTCGAGGAGCTGAAGAAGAACGAACTGAAGGGCATGAAGGGCTGGCAAGACAGACTCATCATATCAGACAGAGCGCACCTCGTCTTCGATATGCAGCAACAGGTAATTTATCACATATAAACAGAATGATAGGTCAATAAACACACACACACACACACAATGTCTTATTATTATTATTAATGAAGGGTGTGTTGAGAAACCCATTCTTGAACAAGCTATATTAGCCAAATAAGCGCTAAGTGAAGCTGTATGACGTCAGCGAAAGCTAGTCTCACTAATTCTAATTATGTATAAGTATTATTACCAGCCTGTATTTTCCCATTGCAGGGCAAAGACCTTCCTACTTTCTTTCCATTTATGTCTGTCATGGGCTTTTTGGGACCAGTCCTCACCCAATCTAGTAGTTATAAACCAATTGAATAATAATTGGAGATTGCCGAGTCGGTCCCATAGTGAAATATGTTTATATTCATGGGTAGATGTTGAAAATGTTGTAGTTCATTCAAAACTAGATGTTGCCAGCGGCTTTGCCCGCTACAAGTCGAAAAATATCCCACGGGAAGATATAATCAGGATAAGAACTACCTATACTTATACTTTTATCCAAATACGTTCAGTCGTTTTTGCGTTAAAGAGTATCAATTATCCCCATTCATCCAAACAAACTTTCACGTTTATAATATTAAGGTTAATTCTGTATTTTAAGATTCTGAAAGTAAGTTTAGGGAGCGTAAAATTTGTTAGTTTTTGTTAAAACCATATATTCCCATTGATTTTAGTTTAAACTTATACTTCTTTCAAATTTAGACCACTAGACCGATGCGCGACGATCGTCCAAAGACCCAAAGTCCATTTTATTAGTTAGGTATTAATAATTCGGAAGCTTGAATAATAAATAGTTATAAATAAATTCATATCTAGACCGTCGTCAATTCAGTAGACAAAGCCTTATACTGTTTCATAAGAGCTAACATAGTTTCATTGTACTAGTTCTTAAAATTGAGCTTCACATTTCACAAAGAGCCTACTCAAATCAAAAATGTCATGTATGTGATATCGTCGTTGATAGTGCAATACCGCGTAACTACAATTGTTAAATACTGCGAATATACACCTTCACTGACTGTGATAAGGTGCATATTCGCAGTATTTAACAATTGTAGTTACGCGGTATTGCACTATCCACGACGATATGAGTGTTTGTTACTCTTTTACGCAAAAACTAATGAAATGATTTTAATTAAACTTATCAGTTTTATTTATAATTAAATGTCAAATAATCATGTCAATAATCATATTATTATTACATTACTAGTAGACGTCCCGCGGTTTCACCCGCGTAGGTCCCGTTCCCGTGGGAATACAGGGATAAAAAGTAGCCTATGTGTTAATCTAGGGTGTCGGCTAACTCCATACCAAATTTAATTAAAATCCATTCAGTAGTTTTTACGTGAAAGAGTAACAAACATCCATCCATCCATACTCACAAACTTTCGCGTTTATAATATTAGTAGGATTTCCATTTTGTATTATTACTGTGCCGATCATATTATTATTAATACATACCAATGTCACTAGTTAATTTACAATTAATAAAATAAAAACATTAATAAAACTATGTTCTAAAAAATATTTTATGCTGTAGATGTAGAAGCACTTCACAGTTATCACACAGTTCTGGATCATTCCTGCCTCAAAGGGCTTATTACACTATCTGATTTGTAGCATCTTAACTATGAAATTGGAAGGTGTAATCACAGAAGACAGATCGGATCCGATTTATAGTACCGAGCGCTTAGTTACTTTCTAACTAGGATGAAGCCCTTAAGCCAGTATAAAACATAACGCGGGGAATTCCATATAAGTGTACAGTATGATTAGAGTTGGGTAAATAGCCGGATGCTTTGAGTTATTAGCGATTATAATCCATAAGTATCCATTAATAGCCACGCAATGGCTAATAACCCTGCTATTAATGTATTGTTAAAAATATAAAAGGTTTTTTTTTGTTTAGTGTAAAATCTGTGGGTGTGAACATAAATTGGGTGCGTGTACGTAGTGTGATTAAATGTATTGTAATTCTTTTTAATTATTTTCACTTTTTGTATGTGAAAAAGTGTTTTGGGAAATTCAGTTTTGTTAATTTAGAGACCCAAAACTATAAAACCACAATTACTATTGACAAATCGCTTTGTAATTTAACAAAGTGAGCTAAATATGTAAGTGTAGGTACTTATGTACCTATACCCACAAATACAAAAAAAAATAACCGATACGTAAAAATGTAAAGTACAATAAGTAAGTTCTTATTAGGTCTTTTCTGTGAATACGACTACGTAGGTAAATTATAAACAATGGAAAATACCCGAGCGGTTAGTAGGTAACATGTGCGTCCCCGAACCCCCGTTTTAGAGCTATCTCTTTCTGGCGCTAATATTTATTCGTGCCTGAAAGAGATGCATGAACTGCACTACAGCGAAATTAATAAATAATAATTATAAAAAATATAAAAAAAATATAACATAATTATCTATACTTACTTATAATAAATCTGTAAAAGTAAAAATTCTGCACTTTGAAAATATCAAAAAAATAAATGACAGGGGTGTTACTAGACCGACACCGAACCCAAAAATGTGATTAAAATGTTTTGTCTGTCTGTCTGTCTATATGTTCAGGCATCACGCAAAGAACTTAGTATAATTATTCTTTAATATCTTGGCCACCACACTGGGTATTTTTTATACCGGAAAAGTATATACAATAAAAAACAAACTTAATTTTGCGGTTCGATCCCTAGGCCCGATTACTGTACCAACCGGAAATAATAAGTTTGTCGTAGATTACGTCACCCGCAGTTCACTAAGGGGCGCTGCACACGGCTGAGATACTATAATATTTTATTTTAAGATACAATATCGGTCGCCATAAAATTCAATGGACACTACGAAGATTTTTAGTTATTTTAAAACTATAATATCAAGATCAAACAGATCAACTATAATATCTCTTAAGATATTATTTAAATATTAAAATTTCAATATCAATTTATATTCTTGTTAATATTTATTGTTATTACAAAATGAGGTAAAAGTAAGTAAGATCTATAAAATCATCAATCAATTAATCTTCTTATGGAGTCTGTTTTGTAATTTTACCTATGCAAGCAATAAAAGGCTTTTTATTTTATTTATTTATATATTGTATCTTCAGATAAAATATTATAGTATGTATCTTAGCCGTGTGCAGCGCCCCTTGGTGAACTCCACTGCGGGTGACGTAACCTACGACACACTTATTATTTACGGTTGGTACAGTAGTCGGGTCTAAGGATCGAACCGCAAAATTAAGTTTTTTTTTTTTTATTGTATATACTTTTCCGGGATAAAAAGTTACTTTTTACCAAGTAAGTATGCCAAGTTTCATCGTAATCAAACCGGTAGTTTTTTCGTGATACGTGAACATACAGACAGACCGACAAATTTTTTTTTAATCACATTTTGGGTTCGGGGTCGGTCTAGTAACACCGCCTGCCATTTAGTTTTTTGATATTTTCAATGTACAGAATTCTTACTTCTACAGATTTATTATAAGTTAAGTATATAGATATGCAAAATTTATTTACTACAAAGAAAGATGATGAAAAAACCTGAAAACCATGAAGGGAAATTTTCAATCACTAAAATAACATTAATAGCAGGGTTATCATCCATAATGGCTATTAATGGCTATTAACTGAGTTTTAATCGATTATTAGCCAAATGATATTAACCGGATTATTATCATTGCCCATCACTAAGTATGATTAGAACAATGGCGTTTCTGAATGTATGTACCTATGTATGCTCGCGCCATAGTTCTGCATATTTGTGCGATTCAAATTAGCATAGCTGATTCATACTAACAATATAGCAGATATGTCTATGTAAACTTTGGCATGTTTTCTCTATTAATGATTGGCCATACAAATAAATTTTTGTTCCTTGCGGTAATCGAAACCGCGACACGTATTGCAATATTAGTTTATTAATTTATAAGATTATAGTGTTTATTTTGTTTGTATGGGCCACAGATGCCTGAAATAAAGATTTTCGCGCGCTTTTTCTTTTCGCTGTATTGTTTTTATTTGTTAAATGTCAGTCCGATTTTTTATTTATTTCCTCGCAAATATGTTATAAAACGTCGTATGTCATACGTGCGCTTTTATAATTCAGCCTCTGCTTTCTTATAGCCCTCGCCTGCGGCTCGGGCTAGCAATATTGCCTCGGCTGTAATTATCAACCAACCGCACTTATATGATAAGTACTATTATAGTTCTCATATGACCATGTTTACGTACAAATATATTTAAAATATGACACTTTAGATTACTCCATTCCTAACATTTTTTAAGTGTATTAAGTATCCGTTACCGTAGCCGTACCTTTATTTAATACTCTAAAAAACAATGGATGCGAGTGGAAAATATGTACTTAAGCTTTCATTCCATAATAAAATATTTGAACCCCTTTGTCCACTAAAATTCTTTTCAAATAAACAACCACATGCTCTACAGTATAAAGCATAATGCCTTAATCACTGAAAATGCAAACGCGTGACGAGTGACGCATACGCAGATAATTGCGCGAGAACGCTGTGACGTCAGCATCGGTCAAGGAGGAGAGACGATGCATATCGGTAGTTTGTAGTTTATGATATAGGAAATAAAATAAAGTCGGTAATTCTTTTGTGCCTTTTTTACACATGTAACTAGATTTTATATATACATTTACTAGCTGACACGGTAACTTAGTTCCGCTTTAATTTTGTCAAAAATATTGAAAAAAAAAATAGAGTTATCACTGCATATAAAAAAATGTTATCCTATGTTGTAAATGTTGTCCTATTCTCAGACCTATTAAATATACACACAAAATTTCATAAGAATCGGTCAAACCGTTTCGGAGGAGTTTTGTTACAAACACTGTCCAATACAAATCTAAAGACGCATATTTTATCCGAATTCGTTCATTTATTTTGGGAGCAAAGAAACTAACCTACGTAATCTAATTATGTATATTTATACATACATACATAAATACATACATACATACAGGTCAAACACATAACCCTCCTTTTGGGCTTTTCCGCGTTGGACGAAAAGGGATCCAAAGTTTAAACTACATTATCTATACTCTATACTAATGTTATAAAGAGGTAAAATATGTAAGTTTGTATGTTTGTAAGTTTGTATGTAGGGGGTAATCTTCGGAACTAATGATCCAATTTAAATAATAGGAATTACTCTGAATTTTAACCTAATCTCTATCCCCGTTAGTAATAAAAATATAAAAGATATAAAAATATATTGCAATTTCTATTAAAAACCACTCCCACATAGATTACCTTATCATAACGTGATCTAACCATTATCTCATATCAACATGCTAGCAACGCCCCACATTATGACGTTCATACATACTCATCTGGCATACCGCATCGGTCGATCAAAGGTTAAGCTACGCTTTTCGAGACCACTCCTTGGATGGGTGACCATTCATTACATGACAATACTCCAAACAAACAGTCTGCCGGCTCTGAAGGTCGATTCAGTAAAAGTCACCCAAGAAAACTTAAGTGAAGTAAACTGTACTCGCATTAGTACGAACTGACAGCTTAATTAGCCTGAACTTTACCTACATTATCACGGGGTAATTTTACAGAATAGTACTGCAGTTGTACAATTCTGCATCTGACATAACATGCATGAAATAAACAATTTGACATTGACAAAACGTCATCTGTCAGGTTATTTTTTTTATTTCAATTTGGACACAAGTCTTTTAAGTTTGTTGTATTGCTGTGGTTCATGGGTGAAAGAAAGAGGGGCTCGTGGCTTATAAATAACAGCTGCACGGTTAGATTGAAGGTATGCTTACTGAGGTCATTGTGTGTTTGACCATTTACTACATTTCAAAGACCCCTTCGTGTCTCGGAAAGCACGTTAAGCCGTTGGTCGCGGCTGTCGTGTTGTAGATCTTTGACAGTCATTAGTAGACCCCTGGAAGTTTGACAACCTAGTGTCTTACCAAGGGGTATCGTGTCATCCAGTCACCGGTAGGGGCAGGTAATATAATAAAAATAATAAATAATAATAAAATCTTTTATTTCGAACACAAAAGTCCATTTGGTTAGTGTACACACGACTTAAAATGTAGTGTTCGTACTTACATCTACCAGAAACACAACACAATATAATTATTAATTACTACGCCACAGTGGCATGTAGGCGTATCCAATGCCCCAGTGTGGGACTGTCCCACCTGTCAGCTAATGTCAGGTGGGACAGTCCCATACTGGGGCAATATAGGTAGCCGCTTTATGTAAAACACTGATATTCAATTGCATCTAGCTAGATAGACTGGAACCCGACCCTAAAATTGTTGAGAAAAGTCTAGGCAGATGATGATGATATTTAATTCATTAAACCCCAAGAGGACACCGTCGTCCGCGCTGTCAATGTCTTTCTAATGTGTCTCTAATTGACACGATTGGGAGGTTAAATATAAAACACCTAGCAGACGTCACGCGGTTTAATCCGCGTAGTTCCCGTTCCAGTCTCGTACAGTCGGTACAGTGTAGCTTACCAACGCGAACGGTGAAAGCATTTTTCAAATCGGTCCAGTAGTTTTGGAGCCCATTCAATGCAAGCAGACGAACAAACAGTCAAATCTTTCCTCTTGATAATATTAGTAAAGAAGCATAGATCTCATCTGACACACATTACAGTACATTATACGAGTACATTATATACGTTTTATTATCGAAATACGTGCTTAAACGGTCGTTTTGTACGCCTTTGATATCCTTTATGATACGGTGTTGATAACGACTCAATAAACTAATGGACATGCTAATATAAAAGTTATTAACTTGGGTTAAACCGATTTAATCTGTGGGTTTACGCTTGAAAACATAATGAGTTTATTTTCAATAATTATTTTCATGTACCTACAATCTTACTCAACTACGAGCGCATGCACAATACAATACATGCATTGGTTATTCAACCGTCACTCGTCCCAAAAGGTGCATTTGAAAACCAGCGTCAGACAGCTCATCTGTCTGGCATTACCGCTGAAATGAGCCTTTTGGCGCAGCCGTGAGACATGCCATTTATTTTGTACCTACCATTTTTTTTGTTAGTTTCAATTATTAACAGTGTGTGCATGTTTTTTACCTGTTGCCATTAAATATTAATTATTTTTATCTTTTCTTTCTTTATTTCTGTCTTTCTTTCTATGCGTGGAAAACAATGCATGATGATTATTGTCAAATGTATGCTTTTAAATACATATAGGTACGTCTTTTTCGTTTCCAATATGATTTCCAAAACTGTAAAGAAATATATGATTTTGGTAAAAACATGAAGTATGCAAGTTTAATTTTTTTTACTAATTATTGTAAGTATAGTATCTACCTACCTGTTTTTTTTATGAAATCGACCTAATTTACTCTTGTCTTAAGTTAATATTTGCCTGACAACAAATAGCATCACTAGAAGTTATGGAAATAATTACATCCTGTGTATTATATTCTTGACATCACATCACACATTCAGGGTATGAACACTTTTTATATCTTTGTACGACGCACAACACAACATATTAAGAGTAGCATTAAAATCTTTGGATTTTCATTAAATTTGTTTATCAAATAAGACAAGTGAAAAGAAATAGAATTAAAACTTTGTACTGTTTTGCTTCCTTTTATTCTCATTTGAAATTGCACGTACCACTGCTTTTCTCTGCATCACCTTAAGGTTGACTGGTGGAAAATGCTTATGGCATTAGATCAGGCTCTGTACATCACTGTACTTGAAGTATTAAATAAATACATTAATTTACGGTAGGTATACTAAGTCTAACATCCTACCTCTACTAATATTTTAAACGCGAAAGTTTGTAAGCATAGATAGATAGATGCTTGTTTGTTACTCTATCACGTAAAAACTACTAAATAGATTTAAGTAAAATTTGGTATGGTGTTAGCTGACACCCTGGATTAACACATAGGCTACTTTTTATCCCTGTATTCCCACGGGAACGGGACCTACGCGGGTGAAAGCGCGGGACGTCTGCTAGTCTTAAATATTATTGGGACAGACTTTAGTTAGCCCAGCAATGGCTGAGACGAGAGCCAGAAATGTATATAGGTACAGATCAATTAATATCTAACTTCTGTACGTAACCCAATTAGTCGGGAAAGCCGATACCCTGATATTTGATTACCCGTCGAATGAAGATCTATACCTAATCATACTTATACATATATCTAATATTGAGTTGTCCCACTTTCTAACTTCTGGAACATATCATAACATAGCTGCTGCCTTTGACTTCGCCCGCGCCGTTTTTTTTGTGTTACTCGACCACTTATTATTTTCTAAAATAGGTTCAAGTTACTGCTAATAACAACAAATATCTGTCAGTTAAAGTCCCCTCAAAATATGTCCAGCTGTTTCTGAGGTTACCCCAAACAAACGGACATACCAAAACAAAAATAATAAACATTATCTGGGTATGATATCATTAACTAGGTATATACTTACCTACTTTCATAATACATTTTATAAAAAGCTGTTATTTTGACAATACAAACAGACTACAATCATATTTATTTGTATTGATAACTCATGTGACAAACGGGACCGTCTACTTAACACTGAGTACCTAGGTATATGTCGCGTATGCTATCATAGTCCATAGTCTATTTTTGTCTATAAACGTCATATAGATGTATGAAAATGATAATACCACAGTTATGACTAGTGTGATAATTAGGATATTAGTGAGGGTTATTTATAGGTACGCCTAAAAGTAGACCACTCACTTACTTGCTTACTTCAGTAGTATGAGGAAATAGTATGGGTAGTTAGTTAAGGAAATTTCCATATACAGTCAGTGAACTACGTTGCCTAACCTATCTGAAGATGGATCAGGTAACGCAGCTCACTGACTGTACCATGATGCGAGGTTTCTGCCAGCAATCGCTTCAATAAGCCGAAGTCCACCCACATTTCGCGAGTTATGTTGTAAGTCCCATTTGAAGGGAGGCACAATTCCACCCTCCGCACAGTTCCTGAGAAATACTAGACATAATATAATAATAAAATGTTTGTTTCAATAAATCGTTAACTGTCTGCGCCATTCGCATTATTTTATCTATATTTATTCTATCTACACCTCATTATAAAATCATAAACACATACTTGGAACATTATATTACACTTCACTCAATAACTCATTCGAGAAGGATTTTCCATTCAAAATCGATTCCTTTCTTGCTCCCACTCTTTCCTGTTCCATTCATTCGAACAACTCCCTCCCGCTCTCTCCCACTCGCAATTCCGCTCGCTTACTGGTGACACGTACCCCCGTGCGCCCGCGCTCCCGCCAAAAACTCTAAAGGTGATAATATTGGTGCTGTGTGATGAAAATCTCAAACTCTCTCCTCTCGCGAATCTTGGAGGAAATATCGCCTGAACCGGCGCGCTGGAGGCTGCTATCGAAGGAACGCATCTTGTCATCCTCCTATAAGTTCCTTTTTCCTTCCAAATCGTTAACAAAGGTTCTGTAATGGGATACAATATAACTAGCATGAAGTAATTATCTCCTGGTCCCCAAACTAGGTTTATAGCCTGCGACTTGGAAAACACATGATAACACCTTTGTCCGACCCGGAATGGAACTACAGATAACTTCCGAATTGTTGCAGCATTTAGTTTGCAATATAAAGTAGAACATAAAGCAACACTGAATTAATTTTGACGATACAATTTTATGAAAATGATTTTAAATGTCACTTTTAAATTTCAGAACATGGTTTCTTAGACATAAAGTGAGAACCTTACACATATTTATACTCGTACATACTTACTGGCTAGAAATAAACACACTTCCCGTGTACACTTGCGACCAAGGACTTTCAACCAGCCAGTCTCCCTGTCTTTTATTTTACTCTTCATAAAAATAAACAGCTTAATCTAACTTCTATTCAAATATTATAAAGAGGATCAATTCAATCGTTTGTTTGTTTAACTTAATAAACTACTAGCGATTTGAAAAATTCATTTTTTTTTTAAATATTATAATCCAGTGATTGACTGCAATCCCACCTGCACGCGTAGCATGATCACCGAAGAAACGGTCTTTGTCGTGTCTCGGAAGAAAAGAAATTAAGTGTTCATGCTACGCAGGCAGGTTTATTGAAAGAAATTTGACAGATTGAGGTTCCTGTCTATATAATCTGTCACTTTGCCGATTCGTCTGTAGACAAAGGCCGTTTCTTCGGTGTTCAATGTGTTCATGCTACGCATGCTGATGGTAAGCAGTGATGCAATCAGTGATGGTGAAGCGCACTAGTTTATTAAGAGCCTATTCACTCTAGCCCTGAAGACACCTAAATTATAATCGGACGGGAAGACCGCAGTAGGAAGGTTGTTCCAGTCCTTCGATGTACGCGGTATAAACGACGAAGCGAAACGCTTTGTCCGAATCGTGGGAGTGCCAACGATGTAAGGGTGGACACTCGCCGTACGCCGTCCGATGGTAGAAAGGTGATGGCGGAATCAAGTCATGTAATTCCCGTGCACACTCTCCAAAATGTATCCTATAGAAAACCGAAAGGCTAGCTATCCTACGCTTATGCTCAAGGCTTTGCAGATTGGTTCTAACCAAATCTGGGTCACCAATAAGCCTCTTCGCACGCCTCTCCACTGTTCTTTCACCGTTGGGAAGCTACACTATCCCCTGGTGACACAGGCTACTTTTTATCCCTGTATTCCCACGGGAACGGGAACTACACGGGTGAAATCGCGTCACGTCTGCTGGTACTTCTCATTTCACTCCTAATTATTGTGTTAATCTTTTCCAGGTTGATGGTCTTCAAGAGGCTGAGAAGGGCAAGAACTCGCTAGGCACCACAAAGAAGGGAATCGGCCCGACGTACTCTTCCAAGGCTACCCGCAACGGACTGAGGATAGGAGACCTACTCGGAGACTTCGCTATGTTTGAAGAGAAGTAAGTGTGTCTAGACTCCATTTATAATAGCATTCGAAGAAAGAGGCCCATGAGAAGCAGGAATTCTCGATGGATGGTTCGTAATCGTTTTTCTAATTTTATTTTTAATTAACTGTAAATAACCATGAAAAAGAAAACAATTATTTTCAAAACCTTTAAGACTTTTCCTTATCAAGTTGTAATTAAGTCACTTCTCTAATTAAAAATGTCATTAGTTTGAACAGAAATCGTGGTTATAAAAAAGGGGATTGAGGTAAAACTTGGAAATCAGGGAAGACCGTTGAAAATTTTTCAATTTCGGTCTAGGATGATGTAGAGAACTCATGGTCTTCGGATCTACGACGAGGTCCCATCTACCCAAATATATTCCATAATTACTATAGATAGTGCCTAACGAACAACATTTTCCTCATTCGATTAGCTTAATTTAGTACGCTCCGCTGCCGCTTCAATATTGCTGTATTATTCTAGGTGACTGGTTTAACATCTCTAGGGGAGTTAGACAGGGCTGTGTAGCGTCACCTTGGCTGTTCAACTTATACATGGATAGTTGTCTGACAGATTTAAAAGAGAGTGAGTGTGGATTGAGGATGAATGAGTTGCCTGTCAAATGCCTCCTCTACGCAGACGATCAAGTTCTTCTTGCATCGTCAGCGGAACAGTTGCAAGACATGGTGACCAAGATGAATGAAGCATATAAAATGAAAGGGATGAACATTAATGTGAATAAGACGAAAGTAATGGTGTTTGAAAGAGACGAAAACGTGTCGCTGTGCAATGTGAAAATAAACGATATGACTGTAGAACAAGTGAATGACTTTGTATATCTGGGAAGTCTGTTTACAAGGGATGGAAAGATTGATGCGGATGTGGAAAGGAGAGTAAATGCAGGAAATAAAGTGAATGGCGCTATACATGGCGTTGTGACCAGCCAGTCTATGTCCGAAAAGGCACGACTGGCTGTTCACAATGGTGTGCTGGTGCCTACACTAACGTATGGAAGTGAATGTTGGGTGTGGCAAAAGAGACATGAAAGTAGAATAAATGCTGTAGAAATGCGTTCCTTGCGAAGTATGTGTGGTGTAACAATTAATGACAGATTGAGGAATGATGATATAAAGCAACGTTGTGGTTTAAAAGAAGATGTAGTAACAAAAATTGAAAAGAGTATGCTTAGATGGTTTGGTCACGTTGAAAGGATGGATGAAAGGCGACTAACGAAAGGTATTTACAAGGCAGATGTAAGTGGGAACGCCGGGAGGGGACGCCCTAGAAGGACATACAAAGACCTTATTGGTGAGGTTCTTCAGAAAGGTCAGGTACGTAGTACTCGCAACCGGCGTGTGTGTATGACAACATGTATGAATGTAAACGAAGCAAAAGAAGTATGTAAGAATCGTAGCATATGGCGCTCTGTAGTTTCTGCCTACCCCCATGGGAAAAAGGCGTGAGTTTATGTATGTATGTATGTATGTATTCTAGGTGGCGTTACTGAGCTAAGGGAGCACAGTTTTTCTATGACATTTCTTCGCTTGTCCGCTCTATCTTAAAACTCTTTGCTTCTACCCTATTTCAATACGTGTAGCGTAAACTTCGGAAACCTCTTCAAAATATTGCGTCCGCGGAGAAGTGCAAGAGTTAGTCTTTGGGCATGGCCGAAAAGACCAGAGTCCAAAGCAACAAGTCCGCTTACGTTCGGTGACCGTTAAAAGCACCAACCAATCGCGATCGCGTTTCAACGAGATACAAATATTGTTTCTTACCCCTTTTATTATTTAGAAATTTAAAACAGTTTAATATACTCAATTTTTATCTTGGACCTGGACGTATTTTTTTATTTTTATTTTTTTTCATGACATCACCTAAATATTCAAATAATTTTCAAAACAACTAACTGTTTCGTGTGAAGGCTGAGATAGGCTTTTACAAGTTGGCATAGTTAAAGTTATATGGAGAAGAAGTGCAAAACACTATCTTTATGGTTCAAATTTCATTGCTCTACTGGCCGTCCACCAGTTCATGTTAGTACTGTACAGCCCACTGAATTGTAAACAACATTTAACATAATATAATAAATTACGGTAGGATATAATACGCATTATCTGCTAAATGCATAAGTATGCTAAGTGCATATCTCGAGTGCATAATCATTCAATACAACAACTTCCTATATTGTGAACTGCAAATTAAATTGTAAGATGTATTTCCTTAATTTATTAATTAAGTAGGTTTTAACTTTCTATCTAGGTACTTAAATGTGTTGATATCTCTAACAGGGATTTGTTTTGATTGATTGAATATTTTATTTAATTAATCAATAAGACATTGGTAAACTCTGGCCGATCACAGAAAGTTAACGGCGCTACTTACATATTTCATACGTCTGAATAGGTACTGTTTATATGTACCAAGACACCTGGGGCTCGAGTCTGCTATTGCAATCGTGTCTCAATGACCGGTCATTGATCGAATATTTGACACCTTTGACAGTTTTTGTATGGGAAATGTGTCATAAGTTTGACGTTATATGTCAAAAATCAATCATTGACCGGTCATTGAGACACGATTGCAATAGCAGACTCGACCCCCAGGTTAGTCGATAAACGCACAAAAAAAATTGCAAGCGAAGAACTTTTTGGCTTTTCAGTAATTCGTAAAATATCGGGATTTGTTTCTTTTTCACCCAATTTGGCGGCTAAGTGATTTCGCCTTTTCAGTAACAATATTTTAGAGGTATAAATAAGAAACAGGGTGTTGAGTTCCGCATCCTCCATAGATAAGGGAGGGTCCTCCGACTAGAAGGGTGTTGTGTCTGGTGGGCTACCACCACCCGTCGGATGCTGCTGGGATCTTGTATACGTTCAATCGCGCAAACAACTTGTAACCTCGCCAACGCTATGTAGGATATGCCTGTTTTAGTACGTATGTGACGACATAGATGTCGCTACAATAGCATGTCCCTAAAAACTCCTTTTTTATAGAAACCGTCTTCTATTTCCAGGTTCCGTACTCTAGCAGCGAACTACAAGCGCATGTTCCCTTCTCTGGAAGTAGACATTGATGGAGAGCTTGGCCGCTACCAGGAATACGCCACCAAAATCAGGCCCATGGTCAGAGACACGGTGTCTTACCTACACAAGGCTATTGGAGAGGGGAAAAAGGTGCTCGTGGAAGGAGCTAATGCCGCCATGTTGGATATTGATTTCGGTAAGTGGAGGGAAATGTCGTTGATGATTATGGAGTAGAAGAAGTAGTTCTCTACTTCCAGCTATACAAAATCATGCGTGCCTGGTGTAAGCATTAAATAAATAAATGTTCTGCAAGTTTTGTTTACTAACTAAATATCAGAATTATACACATCAATTGTTCATCTGTCTAGACCCACTAACAATACTAACGCTATGATATATAAGTATGTTTATCAGCTGTTTATAGTACCCATAACACAAGCTCTCAAGCTTAACTTGGGACTAAATGGCGTTGTGTGAAAAGTTGAGGAATATTTATTTATTTATTTTATTTATGTTACAACTTAGTAATGTCATATTAGCAACAAATCTTATCTAGATCGACTCTTAATCCACATGCGTTGCTTTACTTGACAGTCAACGTAAGGTTCGTCAGATGATAACAGTTATCATGTGACTGATAAGTGCAGGCGTCCGGAATACTCGGTATCTGAGAGTGCATAAGTTGTTACATATAATAGTATTTTTTTTTAAACTCATAACTTCACGCCCGTTGTCCATAAAGGGTTAGACAGAGGTGTACTAGTCCATGTAATAGGGGGCGAGCCTATTACCATCAATCTGGCTCAAATCCAGGCTCCGGGCTGATACTGAAAAATTCCAGATAGACAAAATCAATAACATATTCCCCGACCCGTGGATCGAACCCGGGTTCTCACGCTCAGCAGTAGCGCTTGCGATCACAAGACCAACGAGGCTTTACATATTTTAAGTCTTTCATAAAATATCTATAGTATAATACAACTTGATTTTTTTTTACATCCCATAACTCGAGGGAATGAATAAAGAAAAAAAGAAAGAAAGAAAATATTTTATTTGGACGCACAGAATATAAAACGAAAGATCAGCAAACCACCAAACCAAAAATGAATGAATGAATGAATAAATGTGACCATATCAAAGAATCAAAAACCAAAAATGAATGAATGAATGAATGAATGTGACCATATCAAAGAATCAATACACATAGGCTTCTTTTTATCCCTGTATTCCCACGGGAACGGAACCTACGCGGTTGTAACCGCGGGACGTCAGCTAGTACAATAAAAAACAAACTCTTCATTAAAATCCATTGCAAAGTTCATTTGAAAATCAGCGTCAGGCAGGATCTCAGCATCTGTCTGGCATTACCGCTGAAATGAACCTTTTGGCGCCACCGCGAGACATGCCATTTTGGTGTCTCTTTTTTGTGTTATTATATTTTTACTGTGCGTGTATCCAACTGTAGCTAATAAAAGTTCATCGAGTTTATCCATGCACTCCGTTCCAGGTACCTACCCCTACGTGACGTCATCGAACTGCAGCATCGGCGGCGTGTGCACTGGTCTGGGTCTCCCCCCGCTGGTCATCGGTGAAGTGCTCGGCGTCGTGAAGGCGTACACGACGCGCGTCGGCGACGGACCCTTCCCTACAGAGTTGCATGACGTAAGTACTAAATATATAGGGTGACTGGTAATTAGTGACCGATACTTTAACACGTGATTGTATTCATGATTTCAATAAACTTTCCCAAATAAACTTTTTTTTATACACAATAACTTATAACACAATAAAATGCGCTGTTTGAAATTTCCGCGCGCGCGCCTGTGGTCGATCGGCTGATAGTCTGACCTCGGGAAGGGCAAAATCTACTAGTAGTAGTAGCGTCACACGCTCCACCGCCACCCCCACCGCTCCCGTTGTGCAGTACTGACGTAATTGAATTAATTGAAAGTTAATGAGTATAAAAAAAAAGTTTCTTTGGGAAAGTTATTTGTGTTCATAAGTACAATCACGTGTTTAAATATCGGTCACTAATTACCAGTCACCCTATGTACGCTTAGCCTAGGCCATTATTCTAACGTATACGGATAGTAGGGGGTTGCGGAAGAATGGTCCGTTTCCGTGAACCCCGACACAGATGTGAAACGGTACACCAGCATGGTTTTTAGCCAGTAAGAGTCTGACAGACAGATGAAAGATTTCTACCTTGGAGTGTCCAGAATCAGATCAGATCAGATCATCTTATTATTAAAAAAGGTCTTGGTGAAGGCCGGATGTGTGTCGATCGAGTCAAAACCCTTAGAGGCTGACAACCAGTTTAGGCTGCCTGTCCATTGAAGTGGAGCGAGGCTGCGGAGTGGAGAAACGGAGAAATTTAAACCAATGGGATTGCGTAAATGTTTCGCTCCACTCTAGTGGATTATCCTATTGGTTAATATTTCTCCATTTCTCCGCTCCCACAGCCTCGCTCCGCTTCTTAGACAGGCAGCCTTAACCCTGGGGTATCGTTATAACCGGTCACTGGGTTAAAGAGGTCAGATAAGTAGTTGCTTCATGTATAAAAGGATTGGTAGCTGACCAAACATAGTGGGCAAAGATGATTTATGATGATATACATAGTTATTTTACTATGCAGGAGACGGGCACGTTGCTGCAAGAGCGCGGCCACGAAGTCGGCGTCACCACCAAGCGAGTGCGTCGCTGCGGCTGGCTCGACCTCGTCGTCGTGCGGTACACCGCCATGGTCAACGGATATACGTCGTAAGTACCACATGTTTTCAAATTCAACCTTAAACAAATTCAAATAGAGTGTAAAACAGTTTGGCATGCATGGTCACCATTCAAGTTCTTCCAGTTTATCAGAGAGACAAAAAGAAAAACAATGGCGGGCATATTCATGTCTTTATTTGCATTCCAAAATGTGTGGAGATCTAACATTGTGTTCGTAGTTCGGGAAGTATTATTCAGGGCTAACGCGTGTAGACGTTGTAGGCATTTTTCCAGATATCAGAGGCGTCGTCCAACTGTATTAATATTGATACTGACTAACATTAATACTGATGACTGGCCTGTTGGTCTAGTAGTTACTGGCCCTGACTGCTATGCCGGAGGTCGTGGGTTCGATTCCCACCCAGGACAAATGTTTGTGTGATGAGCACGATCATTTGTTCTGTGTCTGGGTGTAATTTATATAATATGTATGTATTTAGAAATATATAAGTATGTTTATCAGCTGTTTAGTACCCATAACACAAGCTCTTAGCTTAGCTTGGGACAGTGTTGTGTGAAAAAGTTGTGAAAATATTTATTATTTATATTTATACTGTGCTAATGTACTCTTGTTTAATAACTAATTGAAATAAATGAATGTTACAGATTATGTCTCACAAAGATGGACATTCTGGACACGTTGGAGGAGATCAAAGTCGGTATAGCGTATAAATTGAATGGCAAGAAGATCGAGTACTTCCCCTCGTCGATGACCGAGCTCAGCAGTGTAGAGGTAAATAGAATAAAACAGTAACTATTAAAAGGATATTAGCCAAACTAAAATTTGAGGCTGCAGTACTGGAAGTGTAGAATTAAGGGTGAATTTTGCGTGGCATATTGTGGGCCCGATAGGATATTTTATCGGTGTGAATTACTAATTTCATCCACAGATTTAACATTCTAGACCTCGATAGTCGACTGCCTTTTTGGTCTAATGGTCTTAAGCGCGACTGCTGACCGTGATGGCCTGAGTTCGATCCTCGGGTCGGGCGCAGCGTTTTTCATCTGGAAATTCTTTATGGCCACCGGTAGTCTAGATCTATGCTCGATTGAAGGTAATTGAGTCGCGTCCCATTGCTCACTAAATAGTAGTTCTATTCTATAAAAAACACCCTGAGAAAATGTAAGTGGCATTGACAGTTCGCTTCACCCACGTTTTCTCGGAGTGACTTTTTTTCTTCTCCTGAATCGACTGTACAGGTGTTGATTTTGCCCTTTTTAGGTTTGGTATCAAAATCAAATTAAAAAAAAAACTAATAAATAACAAAGATTTGAATTTTGTATGTAACAAACAAACTTAAAAACTGCAAGAATCATTTGAAAAAATTGTTCACCGTTAGGAACCTACACTATTACTAAGCTACTTTTATCCCTGTATTCTCACGAGAACGTGAACCACGCGGGTGAAACCGCGAGACGTCTGCTAGTTTATACTAATATTATAAAGAGGAAACGTTTGATTGTTTGTTTGTTTGCATTAAATAGGCTCCGAAACTACTGTACCGATTTGAAAAATTCTTTCACCATTGGGAAGCTATCCGCGGTAACACAGGCTATTTTTCATCCCTGTATTCCTACGGGAACGGGACCTACGCGGGTGAAAACGCGTGACGTTTGCTCGTAAATAATATTATAATGGATTTTTGTTAACTTACATTCAAAGACACTACACTTATTCACAGCGAAAATAAAAAATATACAACATCTTATTTAATTAATCTTCTTGTGTCTTCAGGTGGAATACATTACACTGCCCGGCTGGGCGTGCAGTATAGAGGATGTGCGGCAGCTGGACAAGCTGCCCGAGCAGGCGCGGAACTACGTGAAGGCAATCGAGGACTTCTTACAAATACCTGGTGAGTTAACTAACAAATTGTAAAATAAATAAATTATCCAAAATTTTCACACAACGCCATCTAATAATAATAATAATAATTGTTACCATAGTCTGCAATAGTCTTACACCAGTCGCAGGTATTCCTTGGATGCACTTGTCTAGTGCATACAGGGAAAATCTGCGGTTGGTGCCTCATTTCATTTAAGACGACTATGGGCCTCTGCGAGTTAGCTTCGGCCCCTCGTACGCCTTCTTCAAAGAACCGGAACCCAAAAGTTTCGAGAAACAAAAAGTGATAAAAATAATAATAGTAATTTGTTTTTTACATAAAGGCAGATTAACATTTACAATTACAAACACTGAACCTCACACTAGGATACCCTGTGTCGTGAGGTCCAGTCTCTTCCATCACAAGATTCAATGTCCAATAATCTAGTCCCAAACTTGACTGAACAAAAAACAAAATTGAACTAGTCGCTTGTGCTATGAGTACCAGACAACTGATAAACAGACTTATGTATTTCGAAATACATGTATATTAACAATAAATTACACCCTTGCTGCCTTGCTCTTGCTGGTGAGTTTGTTCTGCCACTAACTTCTTCCCAACAAAAACACTAGGAAGTGGCGAAGGGTGGGACGTTTTTGGGGGACTGTCTTTATGTATTTTTTTTGACGTTCAAAAAGTGCTGATTCTCAGCCTAGTTTTGAATAAAGACTTTTGATTTTGACCCAGACACACTGCTTACGACTCAGCCATTGTGAATTTGTTTCACTTCTATTGAGGTCTCAAACATTCTCTGTAGGAAAAGAAAACTTTCTGGTAATATTTCATGTCATACGAATGGGATTACTAATGCCATTCGTAACTAATAATAACGAATGACTAAAAATAAAAAGTTATCGGGATTGTATAAGAGGTATAATAACAATAACAATGATTCTTTGTCGTCATTGCCGCTGTATTCTTAATTCTGGCAAAGTTTCAATCAAAACAATTTTAATATGAGATTATTTCGTACTAGGAGTTTTTAGACGTGTTGTGTTGGGTGTCGTAATAATAAACACTAGAACAAGACACCTATGTATGTATAAGTATAACGCATTCTATAAATATGAGGTCGTAATTACATTTATCCGCCGTTTCCTTACAATGATTTTCTCTTACCGTATTAAAGATGAGTAAAAATAGGTAAAGTAATTCTGTCTCATTGGTCACAGTTAAGCTCATGTGTCTGCAAGGCTACAACTCTCCAAGAAAATAGAAAAGCACATTGAATAACTATTTAATATAAGTTTTATAATTAATTATCTGACCAATGTTTGCAAAAAATATATTTAAATACTAAGATTGTAGTTTTTTGCCTATTCTTCTCCGTTTGAAATTACCTTTTTAAAGGGAGCAGACTTTAATAATTTTGCTACTGTCTTCGGCGTAAAGAACTGCAGTTTTAACTACCACCGCATCAGATAAAGTTCTTGTTTTTTTCGCCGCTGACTACTTGAAATAAATAACTTGACTTTAACCATTTTTCTCTGTCTTACAGTAAAGTACATCGGCGTCGGCCAAGGTCGGGAGTCCATCATCAGCACAGAAGCTTAACGTCGGAGAAAACCCGCCACTTAGTGTCACTTTCTTATGTAATGTCATTACTTTATAAGTAAAGGTGCGGCTGCGGGCCTGGCCGCCTCATTTGTGCTCATTATACTGACCCGAGAGTTGAGTCTCAAATGTTATGTGGAACACAGATTGTTTTGCAAGTTTCCGAATGATTTTACAAAGCGAGTTCAGATAATGATTGAAGAATAAAGGAAAGGAATTAAAAATAAGTGCTCAAAATACTACTCTACCGTTACTGTTAAAATGTTTGAAAATAGAGCGGGAAAAGAGAGTTTTTTGTGCCGATTAATAAAATATATTTAGCAAATTACTCGAAACAATTCAAACACTATTGAGAGAATGGCTTTCCAACTATGTTTGAGTTATCATGCACTTAAATCTATGTTATTTGTAACCATGAGGAACCTACTCGAAGTGAACCAGACCGGACATTCTTGAATTGACAAATAGAAGAAATGAAAAGCACTTCCGAAAGAGGTGGTAACAGTATTTTAAAAATCAATGGTTTTTGTAATGAGCGCAAAAGAGACACTGGCCCATAGAGCAGCTCTCTGCTAGCTTATTCACCTAACAGTTGTTATATAAGTCAAGCAATAAATTTGAACACAGCGTGTAGCAGAAATGGGTTGTCATGTTTACCAATCACTTAAAAAACCCCTAAAATCACTAAGACAATTTGCCATTTCCAACATTTTTAGCAGATTTTTTCTGGATACGCTGTAAAGACGGGCCCACTGCTAATACACGTTTTTTTCACAAGTTTAGGGCTTATTAAATCAATTGTCTATCACAACTGGAATTGAATGTATGTATGTAATATTTTTAACAACAATTTTTATGACAATATACACCATATAATGAGTTGAAAAACATAATGAGCCTTATGTCTTAAAATGAATGGGTTTTTTTTGTATCTATGTTAAACTATTGCTCTTCGATGCGATGACGATATTGTCCATTCAGATTGTACAGTGAATGTCGTCATATAATTTTATAACTATTACTTTTATAATTGTATGCCTCAGTGTACTTATAGTTTCAACTACATAAATAGGGGCACTGTTACATAAGGGCTACAAATCGCGTGTTCAATCAGTTGTGGATTTTCTTTCGAATTATACGTTTCTACCATTGCAGAGCAACATTTAGTTCTCGACCAATGAATTTTGCGCTGACTATATACAACAAACTCAATCTGTATTGTTGCGTATGTTTGTAAACCTTGTAAAAATCAAGCAAGCATGTTCGTAAGCATTTGAAAGAAGATTAGAAATTATTATAAACCTTTTTACATTGTGTTCAACAGATTCAACTTCTATTACCTTGGCATAAGGATGGCATTACAAAACGTGGTTACAAACTGTACTGCTGCCGCCATTTGTCACTTAACCAACGCAATGGTAGTCAAAATCAGTTGAACGTACTGTAAAATAAGATTCATTTAAATGCCTTAAACTTATTTCGAACGGAGTGTAGTGGTTTAAATAAAAGTATTCATTGATATAACTACGTTCGACAAATGTCAGCGCTGACCGTCGTCGATCGAACACTAAATCCAATCTATTTCTAGTAAGCCATAATGCGACAGTGCCCTCAAATATTGAGATGTTATACCAATCTCGAATACTACAATCTCTAGTACACATTTCCTAATAAGTAGTTGAAACAACAATATTTATATACAAGCTTAAATCACTAGTCAATAATTGAAACTGAAGGTGCCGGTTTTATAAAGGAAATATAATTCAGTATTGTTAAATGGAACTACAGTATTCGGCCGTAAAATGTTGCACAACTGCCCCCCTAGCCAAGTTACAAACGATTCGTATCTATTCTCTTTCTACAATCGAGAACGAGAATCGAGAAGTAGAAAGAGAATAGATACGAATCGTTTGTAACTTGGCTAGGGGGGCTGGTCAGAAGAAAAAGTCCTCCTTTATAGACAGGACAGTCTATTTGAGTCCCAGATGTCATATTTGGCCCGGATACTGTATAGTGTATCGACAAATACCGTATACACACAGCGACTGTACATTTTAATGCATTTGTTTTAAACCGTATAAACGGTGACATGTTGACATTTGATCCCAAGTTTAACCACAAGATATCTAATGGAGCGTCGCTGTGTGAATATGGCCTAAGTGTTGAAGATTATCTTGCCTCCGTACTATCCATAGACAACGTGTCGTGTACGTGAAACTATTATCATTGATATTGTAACAGAATTGTCGAACTTTTGTGGAAGTATGTAGAATTAAACAAATTATGTCTATATCGGGGAGAATAGCTTGGGGGTGTACTTGGTAGAGTTGCGTATTTGCGATGTCATGTTTAGTCGAAATCTTTGCAATCGATTCCTCATTGGATAATCGATTCTTTTGGTGAAAACTCGTCGCGTCACAATGCGAAGTGTTCTACCGATAGTAAATAATTTAGCTAATTTTAAAATATGTATCAACAGATTTATCTGTAGGTAAACATTAAAGTTAATAAAATATATTTCACCGCGGATTTAGTACAAAATAACTGTTGATGATTGGCGGCTCATTGCCAACTTTCCTTTCGCAGAAATAATAGGATAATTATTTTTAAACAATTTTAAGGTGCAAGACACGTTATGGCGGAGTTATATACTTGTGAAGTATTAATAGAAAGACACCAAGGCTTAATTATTTCTAAAGTTTATTTTTAGTTCACTCGTTCTAAGATGTTAATATGTTTCAGGTTTGCAAATAATAGATGAGCGCAAAATCAATATCCTGGAACGAACGTTTTTGGTATTTTTTTGTTTCATAAATTGACTTTGCACAAACGAAATAGCAGTACTATTGAATAAAGACCTTTTTAGTGTTAATATTATTAACTTTTGTTTGAAATCAATACTTTTTTACTAACTTTTTTCATTTAGGGGCTACTTTACGGCTTTTGGTAATCTAGAAAAGCGTCGAACATTTTAGACATTATTTTACTGAAATAATAAAAAATTTCAAAAGCCCATTCCAAAGATCTTTTCATTTGAAATATTTTATGTACTTATTAATAACGAATCATCGTTTCGCTTCTACATTCTGTGAGTCGTGTTTTTATGTGATATAATTGTGTATAATTAATACAAATGTTTACATTAATGTAATATGCAAATATTATATTAATGTAAATATTTAATTACAGTTAACATGCCAATAAAATGGTTTATTCTTTTATGTTTGTGTTTTATTGAAAATAAATCCTATGTATACCAAAAAATCAGGTGACATTATACGTACACGAACGCTATATAGACACCTAGATTGATACGCGCGGCGTCAAGCCAACCGCAAACTGCAAGGGTTCCTATGAAAAAATTAAATAAATAAATCTATATGAAATTAATATATTTTTTCTTGTCAGCTGTCATTGGACTACGAAGACGTTTGTAATCTGCCATATCATTCAAGATGGCTCTGCATTTGAAAAATGAAAACGATTTCTTTTTCATATAATTTTTTTATCGCATTCACAACGCAGGATACAGGACGTTCCGTTTCAGAGATATGACCCTGGAAAGCTGATTTCTGAAACCAGTGAGAATTGCCTTTAAAATTGGACACAGCTTTTGTCGACTCCATATTTTGGCGACTAAGATAATGTCTGGAAATTTTGCTTTTCAGGTCATATCTCTGAAACGCGACGTCCTAGGTAAAAAAGAATGAAATTTTGGCATCCCCCTTGTACAAACACCCCCCGGGGCGAAAGGCCCTCTATTTTGTGGGTGGCCTTAGATTGGCCTTGGCCTTGATTTTGACTTAAGGGTTCCTTTTACACTACACGAGGCTAGGTTTCTTTTGAAGTCCAGACATTATCTTAGATGGGTCATGTGAGATCTATGTTGATGGGCGTTTGAGATACCTAGTCCTATAAGTATTTCATGAAAAATCCGAACAACTATATGAAAAGCCAGGAAGCAGGTTCTTTGGAATTAACAACATCACAGGCTGGCAAAATATGGAGTCGACGAAAGCTGTGACCAATTTTAAAAGCAATTTTCACTGGTTTTAGAAAATACACTTTTCAGGTCATATCTCTGAAACGGGACGTCCTAGGTAAAAAATAATTAAATTTTGGCATCCCCCTTGTACAAACACCCCCCTGGGGCAAAAGGCACTCTATTTGGTGGGTGGTCTTTGATTGGCCTTGGCCTTGATTTTGACTTAACGGTTACTTTTCCACTACGCGAGGCCAAGTTTCTTTTGAAGTGCAGACATCGTCTTGGTCGAGTCATACGAAATCGATATTGATTGGTTTGAGGTAGTTCTGTAAGAATTCCATGAAAAATTCAGACCACTGTCTGGAATATTCCTTAACAAGATGACCACAGGATCAAAGTTTTTCAGGATTCACATCAAAGGTCGTCAAGATGAGGAGTCGGCGAAAACTGTGTCCAATTTCAAAAGCAATTCTCACAGGTTCCCGAAATCCGCTTTTCAGGTCATATCTCTGAAACGGGACGTCCTAGGTAAAAAATAATGAAATTTTGGTATCCCCCTTGTACATACACCCCCCGGGGGGAAAGGTCCTCTATTTTGTGGGTGGCCTTTGATTGGCCTTGGCCTTGATTTTGACTTAACGGTTACTTTTCCACTACGCGAGGCCAAGTTTCTTTTGAAGTGCAGACATCGTCTTGGTCGAGTCATACGAAATCGATATTGATTGGTTTGAGGTAGTTCTGTAAGAATTCCATGAAAAATTCAGACCACTGTCTGGAATATTCCTTAACAAGATGACCACAGGATCAAAGTTTTTCAGGATTCACATCAAAGGTCGTCAAGATGAAGAGTCGGCGAAAACTGTGTCCAATTTCAAAAGCAATTCTCACAGGTTCCCGAAATCCGCTTTTCAGGTCATATCTCTGAAACGGGACGTCCTAGGTAAAAAAAAATGAAATTTTGGTGTCCCCCTTGTACACACACCCCCCGGGGGAAAGGTCCTCTATTTTGTGGGTGGCCTTTGATTGGCCTTGGCCTTGATTTTGACTTAACGGTTACTTTTACACTACACGAGGCTAGGTTTATTTTTAAGTCCAGACATTATCTTGGTCGGATCATGTGAGATTCATGTTGATCGGTGTCTGAGATAGTCCTGTAAATCTTTCATGAAAAAGTCTCCAGACCCGCACGTCAGAAATCTGCTTTTCAGGTCATATCTCTGAAACGCGACGTCCTAGGTAAAAAAGAATGAAATTTTGGCATCCCCCTTGTACAAACACCCCCCGGGGCGAAAGGCCCTCTATTTTGTGGGTGGCCTTAGATTGGCCTTGGCCTTGATTTTGACTTAAGGGTTCCTTTTACACTACACGAGGCTAGGTTTCTTTTGAAGTCCAGACATTATCTTAGATGGGTCATGTGAGATCTATGTTGATGGGCGTTTGAGATACCTAGTCCTATAAGTATTTCATGAAAAATCCGAACAACTATATGAAAAGCCAGGAAGCAGGTTCTTTGGAATTAACAACATCACAGGCTGGCAAAATATGGAGTCGACGAAAGCTGTGACCAATTTTAAAAGCAATTTTCACTGGTTTTAGAAAATACACTTTTCAGGTCATATCTCTGAAACGGGACGTCCTAGGTAAAAAATAATTAAATTTTGGCATCCCCCTTGTACAAACACCCCCCTGGGGCAAAAGGCACTCTATTTGGTGGGTGGTCTTTGATTGGCCTTGGCCTTGATTTTGACTTAACGGTTACTTTTCCACTACGCGAGGCCAAGTTTCTTTTGAAGTGCAGACATCGTCTTGGTCGAGTCATACGAAATCGATATTGATTGGTTTGAGGTAGTTCTGTAAGAATTCCATGAAAAATTCAGACCACTGTCTGGAATATTCCTTAACAAGATGACCACAGGATCAAAGTTTTTCAGGATTCACATCAAAGGTCGTCAAGATGAGGAGTCGGCGAAAACTGTGTCCAATTTCAAAAGCAATTCTCACAGGTTCCCGAAATCCGCTTTTCAGGTCATATCTCTGAAACGGGACGTCCTAGGTAAAAAATAATGAAATTTTGGTATCCCCCTTGTACATACACCCCCCGGGGGGAAAGGTCCTCTATTTTGTGGGTGGCCTTTGATTGGCCTTGGCCTTGATTTTGACTTAACGGTTACTTTTCCACTACGCGAGGCCAAGTTTCTTTTGAAGTGCAGACATCGTCTTGGTCGAGTCATACGAAATCGATATTGATTGGTTTGAGGTAGTTCTGTAAGAATTCCATGAAAAATTCAGACCACTGTCTGGAATATTCCTTAACAAGATGACCACAGGATCAAAGTTTTTCAGGATTCACATCAAAGGTCGTCAAGATGAAGAGTCGGCGAAAACTGTGTCCAATTTCAAAAGCAATTCTCACAGGTTCCCGAAATCCGCTTTTCAGGTCATATCTCTGAAACGGGACGTCCTAGGTAAAAAATAATGAAATTTTGGTGTCCCCCTTGTACACACACCCCCCGGGGGGAAAGGTCCTCTATTTTGTGGGTGGCCTTTGATTGGCCTTGGCCTTGATTTTGACTTAACGGTTACTTTTACACTACACGAGGCTAGGTTTATTTTTAAGTCCAGACATTATCTTGGTCGGATCATGTGAGATTCATGTTGATCGGTGTCTGAGATAGTCCTGTAAATCTTTCATGAAAAAGTCTCCAGACCCGCACGTCAGAAATCTGCTTTTCAGGTCATATCTCTGAAACGGGACGTCCGAGCCAAAAAATAATGAAATTTTGGTATCCCCCTTGTACAAACACCCCCCGGGGGGCAAGGCCCTCTATTTTGTGGGTGGCCTTTGATTGGCCTTGGCCTTGATTTTGACTTAACGGTTACTTTTACACTACACAAGGCTAGGTTTCTTTTGAAATCCAGACATTATCTTGGTCATGTGAAATGCATGTTGATTGGTGTCTGAGATAGTCCTGTAAATATTTTATGAAAAGTCGGCCAACTATATGAAACATTCCTTAACAAGAACACCGAAGAAGCATGTTTTTCAGCAATCACAACATCACAGGTCACCAAAATATGGTGGCGGCGAGAGCCGTGCCTAATTTTAAAAGCAATTCTCACTGCTTTCAGAAATCTGCTTTTCAGGTCATATCTCTGAAACGCGACGTCCTAGGTAAAAAAGAATGAAATTTTGGCATCCCCCTTGTACAAACACCCCCCGGGGCGAAAGGCCCTCTATTTTGTGGGTGGCCTTAGATTGGCCTTGGCCTTGATTTTGACTTAAGGGTTCCTTTTACACTACACGAGGCTAGGTTTCTTTTGAAGTCCAGAAATTATCTTAGATGGGTCATGTGAGATCTATGTTGATGGGCGTTTGAGATACCTAGTCCTATAAGTATTTCATGAAAAATCCGAACAACTATATGAAAAGCCAGGAAGCAGGTTCTTTGGAATTAACAACATCACAGGCTGGCAAAATATGGAGTCGACGAAAGCTGTGTCCAATTTTAAAAGCAATTTTCACTGGTTTTAGAAAATACACTTTTCAGGTCATATCTCTGAAACGGGACGTCCTAGGTAAAAAATAATGAAATTTTGGCATCCCCCTTGTACAAACACCCCCCTGGAGCAAAAGGCACTCTACTTGGTGGGTGGTCTTTGATTGGCCTTGGCCTTGATTTTGACTTAACGGTTACTTTTCCACTACGCGAGGCCAAGTTTCTTTTGAAGTGCAGACATCGTCTTGGTCGAGTCATACGAAATCGATATTGATTGGTTTGAGGTAGTTCTGTAAGAATTCCATGAAAAATTCAGACCACTGTCTGGAATATTCCTTAACAAGATGACCACAGGATCAAAGTTTTTCAGGATTCACATCAAAGGTCGTCAAGATGAGGAGTCGGCGAAAACTGTGTCCAATTTCAAAAGCAATTCTCACAGGTTCCCGAAATCCGCTTTTCAGGTCATATCTCTGAAACGGGACGTCCTAGGTAAAAAATAATGAAATTTTGGTATCCCCCTTGTACATACACCCCCCGGGGGGAAAGGTCCTCTATTTTGTGGGTGGCCTTTGATTGGCCTTGGCCTTGATTTTGACTTAACGGTTACTTTTACACTACACGAGGCTAGGTTTATTTTTAAGTCCAGACATTATCTTGGTCGGATCATGTGAGATTCATGTTGATCGGTGTCTGAGATAGTCCTGTAAATCTTTCATGAAAAAGTCTCCAGACCCGCACGTCAGAAATCTGCTTTTCAGGTCATATCTCTGAAACGGGACGTCCGAGCCAAAAAATAATGAAATTTTGGTATCCCCCTCGTACGAACACCCCCCGGGGGGCAAGGCCCTCTATTATGTGGGTGGCCTTTGATTGGCCTTGGCCTTGATTTTGACTTAACGGTTACTTTTACACTACACAAGGCTAGGTTTCTTTTGAAATCCAGACATTATCTTGGTCATGTGAAATGCATGTTGATTGGTGTCTGAGATAGTCCTGTAAATATTTTATGAAAAGTCGGCCAACTATATGAAACATTCCTTAACAAGAACACCGAAGAAGCATGTTTTTCAGCAATCACAACATCACAGGTCACCAAAATATGGTGGCGGCGAGAGCCGTGCCTAATTTTAAAAGCAATTCTCACTGCTTTCAGAAATCTGCTTTTCAGGTCATATCTCTAAAACGGGACGTCCTAGGTAAAAAATAACCAAATTTTTGTATCCCCCTTGTACAAACACCCCCCGGGGGGAAAGGTCCTCTATTTTGTGGGTGGCCTTTGATTGGCCTTGGCCTTGATTTTGACTCAACGGTTACTTTTCCACTACGCGAGGCCAAGTTTCTTTTGAAGTGCAGACATCGTCTTGGTCGAGTCATACGAAATCGATATTGATTGGTTTGAGGTAGTTCTGTAAGAATTCCATGAAAAATTCAGACCACTGTCTGGAATATTCCTTAACAAGATGACCACAGGATCAAAGTTTTTCAGGATTCACATCAAAGGTCGTCAAGATGAGGAGTCGGCGAAAACTGTGTCCAATTTCAAAAGCAATTCTCACAGGTTCCCGAAATCCGCTTTTCAGGACATATCTCTGAAACGGGACGTCCTAGGTAAAAAATAATAAAATTTTGGCATCCCCCTTGTACATACAACCCCCGGGGGGAAAGGTCCTCTATTTTGTGGGTGGCCTTTGATTGGCCTTGGCCTTGATTTTGACTCAACGGTTACTTTTCCACTACGCGAGGCCAAGTTTCTTTTGAAGTGCAGACATCGTCTTGGTCGAGTCATGCGAAATCGATATTGATTGGTTTGAGGTAGTTCTGTAAGAATTCCATGAAAAATTCAGACCACTGTCTGGAATATTCCTTAACAAGATGACCACAGGATCAAAGTTTTTCAGGATTCACATCAAAGGTCGTCAAGATGAGGAGTCGGCGAAAACTGTGTCCAATTTCAAAAGCAATTCTCACAGGTTCCCGAAATCCGCTTTTCAGGACATATCTCTGAAACGGGACGTCCTAGGTAAAAAATAATGAAATTTTGGCATCCCCCTTGTACATACACCCCCCGGGGGGAAAGGTCCTCTATTTTGTGGGTGGCCTTTGATTGGCCTTGGCCTTGATTTTGACTCAACGGTTACTTTTCCACTACGCGAGGCCAAGTTTCTTTTGAAGTGCAGACATCGTCTTGGTCGAGTCATACGAAATCGATATTGATTGGTTTGAGGTAGTTCTGTAAGAATTCCATGAAAAATTCAGACCACTGTCTGGAATATTCCTTAACAAGATGACCACAGGATCAAAGTTTTTCAGGATTCACATCAAAGGTCGTCAAGATGAGGAGTCGGCGAAAACTGTGTCCAATTTCAAAAGCAATTCTCACAGGTTCCCGAAATCCGCTTTTCAGGACATATCTCTGAAACGGGACGTCCTAGGTAAAAAATAATGAAATTTTGGTATCCCCCTTGTACATACACCCCCCGGGGGGAAAGGTCCTCTATTTTGTGGGTGGCCTTTGATTGGCCTTGGCCTTGATTTTGACTTAACGGTTACTTTTACACTACACAAGGCTAGGTTTCTTTTGAAATCCAGACATTATCTTGGTCATGTGAAATGCATGTTGATTGGTGTCTGAGATAGTCCTGTAAATATTTTATGAAAAGTCGGCCAACTATATGAAACATTCCTTAACAAGAACACCGAAGAAGCATGTTTTTCAGCAATCACAACATCACAGGTCACCAAAATATGGTGGCGGCGAGAGCCGTGCCTAATTTTAAAAGCAATTCTCACTGCTTTCAGAAATCTGCTTTTCAGGTCATATCTCTGAAACGCGACGTCCTAGGTAAAAAAGAATGAAATTTTGGCATCCCCCTTGTACAAACACCCCCCGGGGCGAAGGGCCCTCTATTTTGTGGGTGGCCTTAGATTGGCCTTGGCCTTGATTTTGACTCAACGGTTACTTTTCCACTACGCGAGGCCAAGTTTCTTTTGAAGTGCAGACATCGTCTTGGTCGAGTCATACGAAATCGATATTGATTGGTTTGAGGTAGTTCTGTAAGAATTCCATGAAAAATTCAGACCACTGTCTGGAATATTCCTTAACAAGATGACCACAGGATCAAAGTTTTTCAGGATTCACATCAAAGGTCGTCAAGATGAGGAGTCGGCGAAAACTGTGTCCAATTTCAAAAGCAATTCTCACAGGTTCCCGAAATCCGCTTTTCAGGACATATCTCTGAAACGGGACGTCCTAGGTAAAAAATAATGAAATTTTGGCATCCCCCTTGTACATACAACCCCCGGGGGGAAAGGTCGTCTATTTTGTGGGTGGCCTTTGATTGGCCTTGGCCTTGATTTTGACCCAACGGTTACTTTTCCACTACGCGAGGCCAAGTTTCTTTTGAAGTGCAGACATCGTCTTGGTCGAGTCATGCGAAATCGATATTGATTGGTTTGAGGTAGTTCTGTAAGAATTCCATGAAAAATTCAGACCACTGTCTGGAATATTCCTTAACAAGATGACCACAGGATCAAAGTTTTTCAGGATTCACATCAAAGGTCGTCAAGATGAGGAGTCGGCGAAAACTGTGTCCAATTTCAAAAGCAATTCTCACAGGTTCCCGAAATCCGCTTTTCAGGTCATATCTCTGAAACGGGACGTCCTAGGTAAAAAATAATGAAATTTTGGTATCCCCCTTGTACATACACCCCCCGGGGGGAAAGGTCCTCTATTTTGTGGGTGGCCTTTGATTGGCCTTGGCCTTGATTTTGACTTAACGGTTACTTTTACACTACGCGAGGCTAGGTTTATTTTTAAGTCCAGACATTATCTTGGTCGGATCATGTGAGATTCATGTTGATCGGTGTCTGAGATAGTCCTGTAAATCTTTCATGAAAAAGTCTCCAGACCCGCACGTCAGAAATCTGCTTTTCAGGTCATATCTCTGAAACGGGACGTCCGAGCCAAAAAATAATGAAATTTTGGTATCCCCCTTGTACAAACACCCCCCGGGGGGCAAGGCCCTCTATTTTGTGGGTGGCCTTTGATTGGCCTTGGCCTTGATTTTGACTTAACGGTTACTTTTACACTACACAAGGCTAGGTTTCTTTTGAAATCCAGACATTATCTTGGTCATGTGAAATGCATGTTGATTGGTGTCTGAGATAGTCCTGTAAATATTTTATGAAAAGTCGGCCAACTATATGAAACATTCCTTAACAAGAACACCGAAGAAGCATGTTTTTCAGCAATCACAACATCACAGGTCACCAAAATATGGTGGCGGCGAGAGCCGTGCCTAATTTTAAAAGCAATTCTCACTGCTTTCAGAAATCTGCTTTTCAGGTCATATCTCTGAAACGCGACGTCCTAGGTAAAAAAGAATGAAATTTTGGCATCCCCCTTGTACAAACACCCCCCGGGGCGAAAGGCCCTCTATTTTGTGGGTGGCCTTAGATTGGCCTTGGCCTTGATTTTGACTTAAGGGTTCCTTTTACACTACACGAGGCTAGGTTTCTTTTGAAGTCCAGAAATTATCTTAGATGGGTCATGTGAGATCTATGTTGATGGGCGTTTGAGATACCTAGTCCTATAAGTATTTCATGAAAAATCCGAACAACTATATGAAAAGCCAGGAAGCAGGTTCTTTGGAATTAACAACATCACAGGCTGGCAAAATATGGAGTCGACGAAAGCTGTGTCCAATTTTAAAAGCAATTTTCACTGGTTTTAGAAAATACACTTTTCAGGTCATATCTCTGAAACGGGACGTCCTAGGTAAAAAATAATGAAATTTTGGCATCCCCCTTGTACAAACACCCCCCTGGAGCAAAAGGCACTCTACTTGGTGGGTGGTCTTTGATTGGCCTTGGCCTTGATTTTGACTTAACGGTTACTTTTCCACTACGCGAGGCCAAGTTTCTTTTGAAGTGCAGACATCGTCTTGGTCGAGTCATACGAAATCGATATTGATTGGTTTGAGGTAGTTCTGTAAGAATTCCATGAAAAATTCAGACCACTGTCTGGAATATTCCTTAACAAGATGACCACAGGATCAAAGTTTTTCAGGATTCACATCAAAGGTCGTCAAGATGAGGAGTCGGCGAAAACTGTGTCCAATTTCAAAAGCAATTCTCACAGGTTCCCGAAATCCGCTTTTCAGGTCATATCTCTGAAACGGGACGTCCTAGGTAAAAAATAATGAAATTTTGGTATCCCCCTTGTACATACACCCCCCGGGGGGAAAGGTCCTCTATTTTGTGGGTGGCCTTTGATTGGCCTTGGCCTTGATTTTGACTTAACGGTTACTTTTACACTACACGAGGCTAGGTTTATTTTTAAGTCCAGACATTATCTTGGTCGGATCATGTGAGATTCATGTTGATCGGTGTCTGAGATAGTCCTGTAAATCTTTCATGAAAAAGTCTCCAGACCCGCACGTCAGAAATCTGCTTTTCAGGTCATATCTCTGAAACGGGACGTCCGAGCCAAAAAATAATGAAATTTTGGTATCCCCCTCGTACGAACACCCCCCGGGGGGCAAGGCCCTCTATTATGTGGGTGGCCTTTGATTGGCCTTGGCCTTGATTTTGACTTAACGGTTACTTTTACACTACACAAGGCTAGGTTTCTTTTGAAATCCAGACATTATCTTGGTCATGTGAAATGCATGTTGATTGGTGTCTGAGATAGTCCTGTAAATATTTTATGAAAAGTCGGCCAACTATATGAAACATTCCTTAACAAGAACACCGAAGAAGCATGTTTTTCAGCAATCACAACATCACAGGTCACCAAAATATGGTGGCGGCGAGAGCCGTGCCTAATTTTAAAAGCAATTCTCACTGCTTTCAGAAATCTGCTTTTCAGGTCATATCTCTAAAACGGGACGTCCTAGGTAAAAAATAACCAAATTTTTGTATCCCCCTTGTACAAACACCCCCCGGGGGGAAAGGTCCTCTATTTTGTGGGTGGCCTTTGATTGGCCTTGGCCTTGATTTTGACTCAACGGTTACTTTTCCACTACGCGAGGCCAAGTTTCTTTTGAAGTGCAGACATCGTCTTGGTCGAGTCATACGAAATCGATATTGATTGGTTTGAGGTAGTTCTGTAAGAATTCCATGAAAAATTCAGACCACTGTCTGGAATATTCCTTAACAAGATGACCACAGGATCAAAGTTTTTCAGGATTCACATCAAAGGTCGTCAAGATGAGGAGTCGGCGAAAACTGTGTCCAATTTCAAAAGCAATTCTCACAGGTTCCCGAAATCCGCTTTTCAGGACATATCTCTGAAACGGGACGTCCTAGGTAAAAAATAATAAAATTTTGGCATCCCCCTTGTACATACAACCCCCGGGGGGAAAGGTCCTCTATTTTGTGGGTGGCCTTTGATTGGCCTTGGCCTTGATTTTGACTCAACGGTTACTTTTCCACTACGCGAGGCCAAGTTTCTTTTGAAGTGCAGACATCGTCTTGGTCGAGTCATGCGAAATCGATATTGATTGGTTTGAGGTAGTTCTGTAAGAATTCCATGAAAAATTCAGACCACTGTCTGGAATATTCCTTAACAAGATGACCACAGGATCAAAGTTTTTCAGGATTCACATCAAAGGTCGTCAAGATGAGGAGTCGGCGAAAACTGTGTCCAATTTCAAAAGCAATTCTCACAGGTTCCCGAAATCCGCTTTTCAGGACATATCTCTGAAACGGGACGTCCTAGGTAAAAAATAATGAAATTTTGGCATCCCCCTTGTACATACACCCCCCGGGGGGAAAGGTCCTCTATTTTGTGGGTGGCCTTTGATTGGCCTTGGCCTTGATTTTGACTCAACGGTTACTTTTCCACTACGCGAGGCCAAGTTTCTTTTGAAGTGCAGACATCGTCTTGGTCGAGTCATACGAAATCGATATTGATTGGTTTGAGGTAGTTCTGTAAGAATTCCATGAAAAATTCAGACCACTGTCTGGAATATTCCTTAACAAGATGACCACAGGATCAAAGTTTTTCAGGATTCACATCAAAGGTCGTCAAGATGAGGAGTCGGCGAAAACTGTGTCCAATTTCAAAAGCAATTCTCACAGGTTCCCGAAATCCGCTTTTCAGGACATATCTCTGAAACGGGACGTCCTAGGTAAAAAATAATGAAATTTTGGTATCCCCCTTGTACATACACCCCCCGGGGGGAAAGGTCCTCTATTTTGTGGGTGGCCTTTGATTGGCCTTGGCCTTGATTTTGACTTAACGGTTACTTTTACACTACACAAGGCTAGGTTTCTTTTGAAATCCAGACATTATCTTGGTCATGTGAAATGCATGTTGATTGGTGTCTGAGATAGTCCTGTAAATATTTTATGAAAAGTCGGCCAACTATATGAAACATTCCTTAACAAGAACACCGAAGAAGCATGTTTTTCAGCAATCACAACATCACAGGTCACCAAAATATGGTGGCGGCGAGAGCCGTGCCTAATTTTAAAAGCAATTCTCACTGCTTTCAGAAATCTGCTTTTCAGGTCATATCTCTGAAACGCGACGTCCTAGGTAAAAAAGAATGAAATTTTGGCATCCCCCTTGTACAAACACCCCCCGGGGCGAAGGGCCCTCTATTTTGTGGGTGGCCTTAGATTGGCCTTGGCCTTGATTTTGACTCAACGGTTACTTTTCCACTACGCGAGGCCAAGTTTCTTTTGAAGTGCAGACATCGTCTTGGTCGAGTCATACGAAATCGATATTGATTGGTTTGAGGTAGTTCTGTAAGAATTCCATGAAAAATTCAGACCACTGTCTGGAATATTCCTTAACAAGATGACCACAGGATCAAAGTTTTTCAGGATTCACATCAAAGGTCGTCAAGATGAGGAGTCGGCGAAAACTGTGTCCAATTTCAAAAGCAATTCTCACAGGTTCCCGAAATCCGCTTTTCAGGACATATCTCTGAAACGGGACGTCCTAGGTAAAAAATAATGAAATTTTGGCATCCCCCTTGTACATACAACCCCCGGGGGGAAAGGTCGTCTATTTTGTGGGTGGCCTTTGATTGGCCTTGGCCTTGATTTTGACCCAACGGTTACTTTTCCACTACGCGAGGCCAAGTTTCTTTTGAAGTGCAGACATCGTCTTGGTCGAGTCATGCGAAATCGATATTGATTGGTTTGAGGTAGTTCTGTAAGAATTCCATGAAAAATTCAGACCACTGTCTGGAATATTCCTTAACAAGATGACCCCAAGGGTTAAAAGTTTTTCAGGATTCACATCAAAGGTCGTCAAGATGAGGAGTCGGCGAAAACTGTGTCCAATTTCAAAAGCAATTCTCACAGGTTCCCGAAATCCGCTTTTCAGGTCATATCTCTGAAACGGGACGTCCTAGGTAAAAAATAATGAAATTTTGGTATCCCCCTTGTACATACACCCCCCGGGGGGAAAGGTCCTCTATTTTGTGGGTGGCCTTTGATTGGCCTTGGCCTTGATTTTGACTTAACGGTTACTTTTACACTACGCGAGGCTAGGTTTATTTTTAAGTCCAGACATTATCTTGGTCGGATCATGTGAGATTCATGTTGATCGGTGTCTGAGATAGTCCTGTAAATCTTTCATGAAAAAGTCTCCAGACCCGCACGTCAGAAATCTGCTTTTCAGGTCATATCTCTGAAACGGGACGTCCTAGGTAAAAAATAATGAAATTTTGGTATCCCCCTTGTACGAACACCCCCCGGGGGGCAAGGCCCTCTATTTTGTGGGTGGCCTTTGATTGGCCTTGGCCTTGATTTTGACTTAACGGTTACTTTTACACTACACAAGGCTAGGTTTCTTTTGAAATCCAGACATTATCTTGGTCATGTGAAATGCATGTTGATTGGTGTCTGAGATAGTCCTGTAAATATTTTATGAAAAGTCGGCCAACTATATGAAACATTCCTTATCAAGAACACCGAAGAAGCATGTTTTTCAGCAATCACAACATCACAGGTCACCAAAATATGGTGGCGGCGAGAGCCGTGCCTAATTTTAAAAGCAATTCTCACTGCTTTCAGAAATCTGCTTTTCAGGTCATATCTCTGAAACGCGACGTCCTAGGTAAAAAAGAATGAAATTTTGGCATCCCCCTTGTACAAACACCCCCCGGGGCGAAAGGCCCTCTATTTTGTGGGTGGCCTTAGATTGGCCTTGGCCTTGATTTTGACTTAAGGGTTCCTTTTACACTACACGAGGCTAGGTTTCTTTTGAAGTCCAGACATTATCTTAGATGGGTCATGTGAGATCTATGTTGATGGGCGTTTGAGATACCTAGTCCTATAAGTATTTCATGAAAAATCCAAACAACTATATGAAAAGCCAGGAAGCAGGTTCTTTGGAATTAACAACATCACAGGCTGGCAAAATATGGAGTCGACGAAAGCTGTGTCCAATTTTAAAAGCAATTTTCACTGGTTTTAGAAAATACACTTTTCAGGTCATATCTCTGAAACGGGACGTCCTAGGTAAAAAAGAATGAAATTTTGGCATCCCCCTTGTACAAACATCCCCCGGGGCAAAAGGCACTCTATTTGGTGGGTGGTCTTTGATTGGCCTTGGCCTTGATTTTGACTTAACGGTTACTTTTCCACTACGCGAGGCCAAGTTTCTTTTGAAGTGCAGACATCGTCTTGGTCGAGTCATACGAAATCGATATTGATTGGTTTGAGGTAGTTCTGTAAGAATTCCATGAAAAATTCAGACCACTGTCTGGAATATTCCTTAACAAGATGACCACAGGATCAAAGTTTTTCAGGATTCACATCAAAGGTCGTCAAGATGAGGAGTCGGCGAAAACTGTGTCCAATTTCAAAAGCAATTCTCACAGGTTCCCGAAATCCGCTTTTCAGGACATATCTCTGAAACGGGACGTCCTAGGTAAAAAATAATGAAATTTTGGCATCCCCCTTGTACATACACCCCCCGGGGGGAAAGGTCCTCTATTTTGTGGGTGGCCTTTGATTGGCCTTGGCCTTGATTTTGACTCAACGGTTACTTTTCCACTACGCGAGGCCAAGTTTCTTTTGAAGTGCAGACATCGTCTTGGTCGAGTCATACGAAATCGATATTGATTGGTTTGAGGTAGTTCTGTAAGAATTCCATGAAAAATTCAGACCACTGTCTGGAATATTCCTTAACAAGATGACCACAGGATCAAAGTTTTTCAGGATTCACATCAAAGGTCGTCAAGATGAGGAGTCGGCGAAAACTGTGTCCAATTTCAAAAGCAATTCTCACAGGTTCCCGAAATCCGCTTTTCAGGACATATCTCTGAAACGGGACGTCCTAGGTAAAAAATAATGAAATTTTGGTATCCCCCTTGTACATACACCCCCCGGGGGGAAAGGTCCTCTATTTTGTGGGTGGCCTTTGATTGGCCTTGGCCTTGATTTTGACTTAACGGTTACTTTTACACTACACAAGGCTAGGTTTCTTTTGAAATCCAGACATTATCTTGGTCATGTGAAATGCATGTTGATTGGTGTCTGAGATAGTCCTGTAAATATTTTATGAAAAGTCGGCCAACTATATGAAACATTCCTTAACAAGAACACCGAAGAAGCATGTTTTTCAGCAATCACAACATCACAGGTCACCAAAATATGGTGGCGGCGAGAGCCGTGCCTAATTTTAAAAGCAATTCTCACTGCTTTCAGAAATCTGCTTTTCAGGTCATATCTCTGAAACGCGACGTCCTAGGTAAAAAAGAATGAAATTTTGGCATCCCCCTTGTACAAACACCCCCCGGGGCGAAGGGCCCTCTATTTTGTGGGTGGCCTTAGATTGGCCTTGGCCTTGATTTTGACTCAACGGTTACTTTTCCACTACGCGAGGCCAAGTTTCTTTTGAAGTGCAGACATCGTCTTGGTCGAGTCATACGAAATCGATATTGATTGGTTTGAGGTAGTTCTGTAAGAATTCCATGAAAAATTCAGACCACTGTCTGGAATATTCCTTAACAAGATGACCACAGGATCAAAGTTTTTCAGGATTCACATCAAAGGTCGTCAAGATGAGGAGTCGGCGAAAACTGTGTCCAATTTCAAAAGCAATTCTCACAGGTTCCCGAAATCCGCTTTTCAGGACATATCTCTGAAACGGGACGTCCTAGGTAAAAAATAATGAAATTTTGGCATCCCCCTTGTACATACAACCCCCGGGGGGAAAGGTCGTCTATTTTGTGGGTGGCCTTTGATTGGCCTTGGCCTTGATTTTGACCCAACGGTTACTTTTCCACTACGCGAGGCCAAGTTTCTTTTGAAGTGCAGACATCGTCTTGGTCGAGTCATGCGAAATCGATATTGATTGGTTTGAGGTAGTTCTGTAAGAATTCCATGAAAAATTCAGACCACTGTCTGGAATATTCCTTAACAAGATGACCACAGGATCAAAGTTTTTCAGGATTCACATCAAAGGTCGTCAAGATGAGGAGTCGGCGAAAACTGTGTCCAATTTCAAAAGCAATTCTCACAGGTTCCCGAAATCCGCTTTTCAGGTCATATCTCTGAAACGGGACGTCCTAGGTAAAAAATAATGAAATTTTGGTATCCCCCTTGTACATACACCCCCCGGGGGGAAAGGTCCTCTATTTTGTGGGTGGCCTTTGATTGGCCTTGGCCTTGATTTTGACTTAACGGTTACTTTTACACTACGCGAGGCTAGGTTTATTTTTAAGTCCAGACATTATCTTGGTCGGATCATGTGAGATTCATGTTGATCGGTGTCTGAGATAGTCCTGTAAATCTTTCATGAAAAAGTCTCCAGACCCGCACGTCAGAAATCTGCTTTTCAGGTCATATCTCTGAAACGGGACGTCCGAGCCAAAAAATAATGAAATTTTGGTATCCCCCTTGTACGAACACCCCCCGGGGGGCAAGGCCCTCTATTTTGTGGGTGGCCTTTGATTGGCCTTGGCCTTGATTTTGACTTAACGGTTACTTTTACACTACACAAGGCTAGGTTTCTTTTGAAATCCAGACATTATCTTGGTCATGTGAAATGCATGTTGATTGGTGTCTGAGATAGTCCTGTAAATATTTTATGAAAAGTCGGCCAACTATATGAAACATTCCTTATCAAGAACACCGAAGAAGCATGTTTTTCAGCAATCACAACATCACAGGTCACCAAAATATGGTGGCGGCGAGAGCCGTGCCTAATTTTAAAAGCAATTCTCACTGCTTTCAGAAATCTGCTTTTCAGGTCATATCTCTGAAACGCGACGTCCTAGGTAAAAAAGAATGAAATTTTGGCATCCCCCTTGTACAAACACCCCCCGGGGCGAAAGGCCCTCTATTTTGTGGGTGGCCTTAGATTGGCCTTGGCCTTGATTTTGACTTAAGGGTTCCTTTTACACTACACGAGGCTAAGTTTCTTTTGAAGTCCAGACATTATCTTAGATGGGTCATGTGAGATCTATGTTGATGGGCGTTTGAGATACCTAGTCCTATAAGTATTTCATGAAAAATCCAAACAACTATATGAAAAGCCAGGAAGCAGGTTCTTTGGAATTAACAACATCACAGGCTGGCAAAATATGGAGTCGACGAAAGCTGTGTCCAATTTTAAAAGCAATTTTCACTGGTTTTAGAAAATACACTTTTCAGGTCATATCTCTGAAACGGGACGTCCTAGGTAAAAAAGAATGAAATTTTGGCATCCCCCTTGTACAAACATCCCCCGGGGCAAAAGGCACTCTATTTGGTGGGTGGTCTTTGATTGGCCTTGGCCTTGATTTTGACTTAACGGTTACTTTTCCACTACGCGAGGCCAAGTTTCTTTTGAAGTGCAGACATCGTCTTGGTCGAGTCATACGAAATCGATATTGATTGGTTTGAGGTAGTTCTGTAAGAATTCCATGAAAAATTCAGACCACTGTCTGGAATATTCCTTAACAAGATGACCACAGGATCAAAGTTTTTCAGGATTCACATCAAAGGTCGTCAAGATGAGGAGTCGGCGAAAACTGTGTCCAATTTCAAAAGCAATTCTCACAGGTTCCCGAAATCCGCTTTTCAGGACATATCTCTGAAACGGGACGTCCTAGGTAAAAAATAATGAAATTTTGGCATCCCCCTTGTACATACACCCCCCGGGGCAAAAGGCACTCTATTTGGTGGGTGGTCTTTGATTGGCCTTGGCCTTGATTTTGACTCAACGGTTACTTTTCCACTACGCGAGGCCAAGTTTCTTTTGAAGTGCAGACATCGTCTTGGTCGAGTCATACGAAATCGATATTGATTGGTTTGAGGTAGTTCTGTAAGAATTCCATGAAAAATTCAGACCACTGTCTGGAATATTCCTTAACAAGATGACCACAGGATCAAAGTTTTTCAGGATTCACATCAAAGGTCGTCAAGATGAGGAGTCGGCGAAAACTGTGTCCAATTTCAAAAGCAATTCTCACAGGTTCCCGAAATCCGCTTTTCAGGACATATCTCTGAAACGGGACGTCCTAGGTAAAAAATAATGAAATTTTGGTATCCCCCTTGTACATACACCCCCCGGAGGGAAAGGTCCTCTATTTTGTGGGTGGCCTTTGATTGGCCTTGGCCTTGATTTTGACTTAACGGTTACTTTTACACTACACAAGGCTAGGTTTCTTTTGAAATCCAGACATTATCTTGGTCATGTGAAATGCATGTTGATTGGTGTCTGAGATAGTCCTGTAAATATTTTATGAAAAGTCGGCCAACTATATGAAACATTCCTTAACAAGAACACCGAAGAAGCATGTTTTTCAGCAATCACAACATCACAGGTCACCAAAATATGGTGGCGGCGAGAGCCGTGCCTAATTTTAAAAGCAATTCTCACTGCTTTCAGAAATCTGCTTTTCAGGTCATATCTCTGAAACGCGACGTCCTAGGTAAAAAAGAATGAAATTTTGGCATCCCCCTTGTACAAACACCCCCCGGGGCGAAGGGCCCTCTATTTTGTGGGTGGCCTTAGATTGGCCTTGGCCTTGATTTTGACTCAACGGTTACTTTTCCACTACGCGAGGCCAAGTTTCTTTTGAAGTGCAGACATCGTCTTGGTCGAGTCATACGAAATCGATATTGATTGGTTTGAGGTAGTTCTGTAAGAATTCCATGAAAAATTCAGACCACTGTCTGGAATATTCCTTAACAAGATGACCACAGGATCAAAGTTTTTCAGGATTCACATCAAAGGTCGTCAAGATGAGGAGTCGGCGAAAACTGTGTCCAATTTCAAAAGCAATTCTCACAGGTTCCCGAAATCCGCTTTTCAGGTCATATCTCTGAAACTGGACGTCCTTGGTAAAGAATAATGAAATTTTGGTATCCCCCTTGTACATACACCCCCCGGGGGGAAAGGTCTTCTATTTTGTGGGTGGCCTTTGATTGGCCTTGGCCTTGATTTTGACTTAACGGTTACTTTTACACTACGCGAGGCTAGGTTTATTTTTAAGTCCAGACATTATCTTGGTCGGATCATGTGAGATTCATGTTGATCGGTGTCTGAGATAGTCCTGTAAATCTTTAATGAAAAAGTCTCCAGACCCGCACGTCAGAAATCTGCTTTTCAGGTCATATCTCTGAAACGGGACGTCCGAGCCAAAAAATAATGAAATTTTGGTATCCCCCTTGTACGAACACCCCCCGGGGGGCAAGGCCCTCTATTATGTGGGTGGCCTTTGATTGGCCTTGGCCTTGATTTTGACTTAACGGTTACTTTTACACTACACAAGGCTAGGTTTCTTTTGAAATCCAGACATTATCTTGGTCATGTGAAATGCATGTTGATTGGTGTCTGAGATAGTCCTGTAAATATTTTATGAAAAGTCGGCCAACTATATGAAACATTCCTTAACAAGAACACCGAAGAAGCATGTTTTTCAGCAATCACAATATCACAGGTCACCAAAATATGGTGGCGGCGAGAGCCGTGCCTAATTTTAAAAGCAATTCTCACTGCTTTCAGAAATCTGCTTTTCAGGTCATATCTCTGAAACGCGACGTCCTAGGTAAAAAAGAATGAATTTTTGGCATCCCCCTTGTACAAACACCCCCCGGGGCGAAAGGCCCTCTATTTTGTGGGTGGCCTTAGATTGGCCTTGGCCTTGATTTTGACTTAAGGGTTCCTTTTACACTACACGAGGCTAGGTTTCTTTTGAAGTCCAGACATTATCTTAGATGGGTCATGTGAGATCTATGTTGATGGCCGTTTGAGATACCTAGTCCTATAAGTATTTCATGAAAAATCCAAACAACTATATGAAAAGCCAGGAAGCAGGTTCTTTGGAATTAACAACATCACAGGCTGGCAAAATATGGAGTCAACGAAAGCTGTGTCCAATTTTAAAAGCACTGGTTTTAGAAAATACACTTTTCAGGTCATATCTCTGAAACGGGACGTCCTAGGTAAAAAATAATGAAATTTTGGCATCCCCCTTGTACAAACACCCCCCGGGGCAAAAGGCACTCTATTTGGTGGGTGGTCTTTGATTGGCCTTGGCCTTGATTTTGACTTAACGGTTACTTTTCCACTACGCGAGGCCAAGTTTCTTTTGAAGTGCAGACATCGTCTTGGTCGAGTCATACGAAATCGATATTGATTGGTTTGAGGTAGTTCTGTAAGAATTCCATGAAAAATTCAGACCACTGTCTGGAATATTCCTTAACAAGATGACCACAGGATCAAAGTTTTTCAGGATTCACATCAAAGGTCGTCAAGATGAGGAGTCGGCGAAAACTGTGTCCAATTTCAAAAGCAATTCTCACAGGTTCCCGAAATCCGCTTTTCAGGACATATCTCTGAAACGGGACGTCCTAGGTAAAAAATAATGAAATTTTGGCATCCCCCTTGTACAAACATCCCCCGGGGCAAAAGGCACTCTATTTGGTGGGTGGTCTTTGATTGGCCTTGGCCTTGATTTTGACTTAACGGTTACTTTTCCACTACGCGAGGCCAAGTTTCTTTTGAAGTGCAGACATCGTCTTGGTCGAGTCATACGAAATCGATATTGATTGGTTTGAGGTAGTTCTGTAAGAATTCCATGAAAAATTCAGACCACTGTCTGGAATATTCCTTAACAAGATGACCACAGGATCAAAGTTTTTCAGGATTCACATCAAAGGTCGTCAAGATGAGGAGTCGGCGAAAACTGTGTCCAATTTCAAAAGCAATTCTCACAGGTTCCCGAAATCCGCTTTTCAGGACATATCTCTGAAACGGGACGTCCTAGGTAAAAAATAATGAAATTTTGGTATCCCCCTTGTACATACACCCCCCGGGGGGAAAGGTCCTCTATTTTGTGGGTGGCCTTTGATTGGCCTTGGCCTTGATTTTGACTTAACGGTTACTTTTACACTACACAAGGCTAGGTTTCTTTTGAAATCCAGACATTATCTTGGTCATGTGAAATGCATGTTGATTGGTGTCTGAGATAGTCCTGTAAATATTTTATGAAAAGTCGGCCAACTATATGAAACATTCCTTAACAAGAACACCGAAGAAGCATGTTTTTCAGCAATCACAACATCACAGGTCACCAAAATGTGGTGGCGGCGAGAGCCGTGCCTAATTTTAAAAGCAATTCTCACTGCTTTCAGAAATCTGCTTTTCAGGTCATATCTCTAAAACGGGACGTCCTAGGTAAAAAATAACCAAATTTTTGTATCCCCCTTGTACAAACACCCCCCGGGGCGAAAGGCCCTCTATTTTGTGGGTGGCCTTAGATTGGCCTTGGCCTTGATTTTGACTTAAGGGTTCCTTTTACACTACACGAGGCTAGGTTTCTTTTGAAGTCCAGACATTATCTTAGATGGGTCATGTGAGATCTATGTTGATGGGCGTTTGAGATACCTAGTCCTATAAAGTATTTCATGAAAAATCCAAACAACTATATGAAAAGCCAGGAAGCAGGTTCTTTGGAATTAACAACATCACAGGCTGGCAAAATATGGAGTCAACGAAAGCTGTGTCCAATTTTAAAAGCACTGGTTTTAGAAAATACACTTTTCAGGTCATATCTCTGAAACGGGACGTCCTAGGTAAAAAATAATGAAATTTTGGCATCCCCCTTGTACAAACACCCCCCGGGGCAAAAGGCACTCTATTTGGTGGGTGGTCTTTGATTGGCCTTGGCCTTGATTTTGACTTAACGGTTACTTTTCCACTACGCGAGGCCAAGTTTCTTTTGAAGTGCAGACATCGTCTTGGTCGAGTCATACGAAATCGATATTGATTGGTTTGAGGTAGTTCTGTAAGAATTCCATGAAAAATTCAGACCACTGTCTGGAATATTCCTTAACAAGATGACCACAGGATCAAAGTTTTTCAGGATTCACATCAAAGGTCGTCAAGATGAGGAGTCGGCGAAAACTGTGTCCAATTTCAAAAGCAATTCTCACAGGTTCCCGAAATCCGCTTTTCAGGACATATCTCTGAAACGGGACGTCCTAGGTAAAAAATAATGAAATTTTGGCATCCCCCTTGTACATACACCCCCCGGGGGGAAAGGTCCTCTATTTTGTGGGTGGCCTTTGATTGGCCTTGGCCTTGATTTTGACTCAACGGTTACTTTTCCACTACGCGAGGCCAAGTTTCTTTTGAAGTGCAGACATCGTCTTGGTCGAGTCATACGAAATCGATATTGATTGGTTTGAGGTAGTTCTGTAAGAATTCCATGAAAAATTCAGACCACTGTCTGGAATGTTCCTTAACAAGATGACCACAGGATCAAAGTTTTTCAGGATTCACATCAAAGGTCGTCAAGATGAGGAGTCGGCGAAAACTGTGTCCAATTTCAAAAGCAATTCTCACAGGTTCCCGAAATCCGCTTTTCAGGACATATCTCTGAAACGGGACGTCCTAGGTAAAAAATAATGAAATTTTGGTATCCCCCTTGTACATACACCCCCCGGGGGGAAAGGTCCTCTATTTTGTGGGTGGCCTTTGATTGGCCTTGGCCTTGATTTTGACTTAACGGTTACTTTTACACTACACAAGGCTAGGTTTCTTTTGAAATCCAGACATTATCTTGGTCATGTGAAATGCATGTTGATTGGTGTCTGAGATAGTCCTGTAAATATTTTATGAAAAGTCGGCCAACTATATGAAACATTCCTTAACAAGAACACCGAAGAAGCATGTCTTTCAGCAATCACAACATCACAGGTCACCAAAATATGGTGGCGGCGAGAGCCGTGCCTAATTTTAAAAGCAATTCTCACTGCTTTCAGAAATCTGCTTTTCAGGTCATATCTCTGAAACGCGACGTCCTAGGTAAAAAAGAATGAAATTTTGGCATCCCCTTTGTACAAACACCCCCCGGGGCGAAAGGCCCTCTATTTTGTGGGTGGCCTTAGATTGGCCTTGGCCTTGATTTTGACTTAAGGGTTCCTTTTACACTACACGAGGCTAGGTTTCTTTTGAAGTCCAGAAATTATCTTAGATGGGTCATGTGAGATCTATGTTGATGGGCGTTTGAGATACCTAGTCCTATAAGTATTTCATGAAAAATCCGAACAACTATATGAAAAGCCAGGAAGCAGGTTCTTTGGAATTAACAACATCACAGGCTGGCAAAATATGGAGTCGACGAAAGCTGTGTCCAATTTTAAAAGCAATTTTCACTGGTTTTAGAAAATACACTTTTCAGGTCATATCTCTGAAACGGGACGTCCTAGGTAAAAAATAATGAAATTTTGGCATCCCCCTTGTACAAACACCCCCCTGGAGCAAAAGGCACTCTACTTGGTGGGTGGTCTTTGATTGGCCTTGGCCTTGATTTTGACTTAACGGTTACTTTTCCACTACGCGAGGCCAAGTTTCTTTTGAAGTGCAGACATCGTCTTGGTCGAGTCATACGAAATCGATATTGATTGGTTTGAGGTAGTTCTGTAAGAATTCCATGAAAAATTCAGACCACTGTCTGGAATATTCCTTAACAAGATGACCACAGGATCAAAGTTTTTCAGGATTCACATCAAAGGTCGTCAAGATGAGGAGTCGGCGAAAACTGTGTCCAATTTCAAAAGCAATTCTCACAGGTTCCCGAAATCCGCTTTTCAGGTCATATCTCTGAAACGGGACGTCCTAGGTAAAAAATAATGAAATTTTGGTATCCCCCTTGTACATACACCCCCCGGGGGGAAAGGTCCTCTATTTTGTGGGTGGCCTTTGATTGGCCTTGGCCTTGATTTTGACTTAACGGTTACTTTTACACTACGCGAGGCTAGGTTTATTTTTAAGTCCAGACATTATCTTGGTCGGATCATGTGAGATTCATGTTGATCGGTGTCTGAGATAGTCCTGTAAATCTTTCATGAAAAAGTCTCCAGACCCGCACGTCAGAAATCTGCTTTTCAGGTCATATCTCTGAAACGGGACGTCCGAGCCAAAAAATAATGAAATTTTGGTATCCCCCTTGTACGAACACCCCCCGGGGGGCAAGGCCCTCTATTATGTGGGTGGCCTTTGATTGGCCTTGGCCTTGATTTTGACTTAACGGTTACTTTTACACTACACAAGGCTAGGTTTCTTTTGAAATCCAGACATTATCTTGGTCATGTGAAATGCATGTTGATTGGTGTCTGAGATAGTCCTGTAAATATTTTATGAAAAGTCGGCCAACTATATGAAACATTCCTTAACAAGAACACCGAAGAAGCATGTTTTTCAGCAATCACAACATCACAGGTCACCAAAATATGGTGGCGGCGAGAGCCGTGCCTAATTTTAAAAGCAATTCTCACTGCTTTCAGAAATCTGCTTTTCAGGTCATATCTCTAAAACGGGACGTCCTAGGTAAAAAATAACCAAATTTTTGTATCCCCCTTGTACAAACACCCCCCGGGGGGAAAGGTCCTCTATTTTGTGGGTGGCCTTTGATTGGCCTTGGCCTTGATTTTGACTCAACGGTTACTTTTCCACTACGCGAGGCCAAGTTTCTTTTGAAGTGCAGACATCGTCTTGGTCGAGTCATACGAAATCGATATTGATTGGTTTGAGGTAGTTCTGTAAGAATTCCATGAAAAATTCAGACCACTGTCTGGAATATTCCTTAACAAGATGACCACAGGATCAAAGTTTTTCAGGATTCACATCAAAGGTCGTCAAGATGAGGAGTCGGCGAAAACTGTGTCCAATTTCAAAAGCAATTCTCACAGGTTCCCGAAATCCGCTTTTCAGGACATATCTCTGAAACGGGACGTCCTAGGTAAAAAATAATAAAATTTTGGCATCCCCCTTGTACATACAACCCCCGGGGGGGAAAGGTCCTCTATTTTGTGGGTGGCCTTTGATTGGCCTTGGCCTTGATTTTGACTCAACGGTTACTTTTCCACTACGCGAGGCCAAGTTTCTTTTGAAGTGCAGACATCGTCTTGGTCGAGTCATGCGAAATCGATATTGATTGGTTTGAGGTAGTTCTGTAAGAATTCCATGAAAAATTCAGACCACTGTCTGGAATATTCCTTAACAAGATGACCACAGGATCAAAGTTTTTCAGGATTCACATCAAAGGTCGTCAAGATGAGGAGTCGGCGAAAACTGTGTCCAATTTCAAAAGCAATTCTCACAGGTTCCCGAAATCCGCTTTTCAGGTCATATCTCTGAAACGGGACGTCCTAGGTAAAAAATAATGAAATTTTGGTATCCCCCTTGTACACACACCCCCCGGAGGGAAAGGTCCTCTATTTTGTGGGTGGCCTTTGATTGGCCTTGGCCTTGATTTTGACTTAACGGTTACTTTTACACTACGCGAGGCTAGGTTTATTTTTAAGTCCAGACATTATCTTGGTCGGATCATGTGAGATTCATGTTGATCGGTGTCTGAGATAGTCCTGTAAATCTTTAATGAAAAAGTCTCCAGACCCGCACGTCAGAAATCTGCTTTTCAGGTCATATCTCTGAAACGGGACGTCCGAGCCAAAAAATAATGAAATTTTGTTATCCCCCTTGTACGAACACCCCCCGGGGGGCAAGGCCCTCTATTATGTGGGTGGCCTTTGATTGGCCTTGGCCTTGATTTTGACTTAACGGTTACTTTTACTCTACACAAGGCTAGGTTTCTTTTGAAATCCAGACATTATCTTGGTCATGTGAAATGCATGTTGATTGGTGTCTGAGATAGTCCTGTAAATATTTTATGAAAAGTCGGCCAACTATATGAAACATTCCTTAACAAGAACACCGAAGAAGCATGTTTTTCAGCAATCACAACATCACAGGTCACCAAAATATGGTGGCGGCGAGAGCCGTGCCTAATTTTAAAAGCAATTCTCACTGCTTTCAGAAATCTGCTTTTCAGGTCATATCTCTAAAACGGGACGTCCTAGGTAAAAAATAACCAAATTTTTGTATCCCCCTTGTACAAACACCCCCCGGGGGGAAAGGTCCTCTATTTTGTGGGTGGCCTTTGATTGGCCTTGGCCTTGACTTTGACTCAACGGTTACTTTTCCACTACGCGAGGCCAAGTTTCTTTTGAAGTGCAGACATCGTCTTGGTCGAGTCATACGAAATCGATATTGATTGGTTTGAGGTAGTTCTGTAAGAATTCCATGAAAAATTCAGACCACTGTCTGGAATATTCCTTAACAAGATGACCACAGGATCAAAGTTTTTCAGGATTCACATCAAAGGTCGTCAAGATGAGGAGTCGGCGAAAACTGTGTCCAATTTCAAAAGCAATTCTCACAGGTTCCCGAAATCCGCTTTTCAGGACATATCTCTGAAACGGGACGTCCTAGGTAAAAAATAATGAAATTTTGGCATCCCCCTTGTACATACAACCCCCGGGGGGAAAGGTCGTCTATTTTGTGGGTGGCCTTTGATTGGCCTTGGCCTTGATTTTGACTCAACGGTTACTTTTCCACTACGCGAGGCCAAGTTTCTTTTGAAGTGCAGACATCGTCTTGGTCGAGTCATGCGAAATCGATATTGATTGGTTTGAGGTAGTTCTGTAAGAATTCCATGAAAAATTCAGACCACTGTCTGGAATATTCCTTAACAAGATGACCACAGGTTTTTCAGGATTCACATCAAAGGTCGTCAAGATGAGGAGTCGGCGAAAACTGTGTCCAATTTCAAAAGCAATTCTCACAGGTTCCCGAAATCCGCTTTTCAGGTCATATCTCTGAAACGGGACGTCCTAGGTAAAAAATAATGAAATTTTGGCATCCCCCTTGTACATACACCCCCCGGGGGGAAAGGTCCTCTATTTTGTGGGTGGCCTTTGATTGGCCTTGGCCTTGATTTTGACTCAACGGTTACTTTTCCACTACGCGAGGCCAAGTTTCTTTTGAAGTGCAGACATCGTCTTGGTCGAGTCATACGAAATCGATATTGATTGGTTTGAGGTAGTTCTGTAAGAATTCCATGAAAAATTCAGACCACTGTCTGGAATGTTCCTTAACAAGATGACCACAGGATCAAAGTTTTTCAGGATTCACATCAAAGGTCGTCAAGATGAGGAGTCGGCGAAAACTGTGTCCAATTTCAAAAGCAATTCTCACAGGTTCCCGAAATCCGCTTTTCAGGACATATCTCTGAAACGGGACGTCCTAGGTAAAAAATAATGAAATTTTGGTATCCCCCTTGTACATACACCCCCCGGGGGGAAAGGTCCTCTATTTTGTGGGTGGCCTTTGATTGGCCTTGGCCTTGATTTTGACTTAACGGTTACTTTTACACTACACGAGGCTAGGTTTATTTTTAAGTCCAGACATTATCTTGGTCGGATCATGTGAGATTCATGTTGATCGGTGTCTGAGATAGTCCTGTAAATCTTTCATGAAAAAGTCTCCAGACCCGCACGTCAGAAATCTGCTTTTCAGGTCATATCTCTGAACGGGACGTCCGAGCCAAAAAATAATGAAATTTTGGTATCCCCCATGTTCGAACACCCCCCGGGGGGCAAGGCCCTCTATTTTGTGGGTGGCCTTTGATTGGCCTTGGCCTTGATTTTGACTTAACGGTTACTTTTACACTACACAAGGCTAGGTTTCTTTTGAAGTGCAGACATCGTCTTGGTCGAGTCATACAAAATCGATATTGATTGGTTTGAGGTAGTTCTGTAAGAATTCCATGAAAAATTCAGACCACTGTCTGGAATATTCCTTAACAAGATGACCACAGGATCAAAGTTTTTCAGGATTCACATCAAAGGTCGCCAAGATGAGGAGTCGGCGAAAACTGTGTCCAATTTCAAAAGCAATTCTCACAGGTTCCCGAAATCCGCTTTTCAGGTCATATCTCTGAAACGGGACGTCCTAGCCAAAAAATGATGAAATTTTGGGATCCGATCAACATGGACCCCACATGACCCGACCAAGATAATGTCTGGACTTCAAAAGAAACCTAGCCTCGTGTAGTCTAAAAGTAACCGTTAAGTCAAAATCAAGGCCAAGGCCAATCAAAGGCCACCCACAAAATAGAGGACCTTTCCCCCCGGGGGGTGTTTGTACAAGGGGGATACCAAAAATTCATTAGTTTTTACCTAGGACGTCCCGTTTCAGAGATATGACCTGAAAAGCGGATTTCTGAAACCCAGTCAGAATTGCTTTTTAAATTGGACACAGCTTTCGTCGACTCCATATTTTGGCGACCTTTAATGGTCCTTGCTGAAAAACCTGCTTCCTGGGATTTCTTCTTATGGGATGTTTCTTAAAGTTCGCCGATTTTTTCATGAAATATAGTTGAAGTGGGTTCTACAGTTTGGGATTGACTTGTTTGTCTAGTGGACGCAAAAACCTGCTTCCTGGGTTATTTTGTTATGGGATGTTCCAGATCCAACCTACCGACTTGTGTGGGGCCGACTTTTTCATGAAATACAGTATGAGTGGTACCTAGTAGGGCTGCTACGTTAGTCCAATGGTCGCAAATGCTTCTGTTTAGCGTGAGGAGCTTACTATTACTGATTTACTTTGTGAATTGACTAGACAGGTCTACTCTCTGTGTGGTTCTTTCGCCATAAGACTACTACAGACACTGCTCAGCATGGTTCACACATGACTTGACCAATAGTTTATAAACTACTTTTATTTAAAAAAGAAGGCGGAAGTTTGCTAGAGCAGCTAGTATCTCATGTCACAATGTTTGTTACTCAGTCCTCCGCAACGAAACGGCTTGCCCAATTCGTTTGAAATATGTGTATATTCAGTAGGTCTCGCAATAGGTCGTAATCAATATTTTATTAATCAGTTATTAGGCCGTTAAGAAGATCTAGAAACTGGCCTGGCCTGAGTGGCCTGTTGGTCTAGTAGTTAGTGACCCTGACTGCTTTCCCGGAGGTCGTGGGTTCGATTCCCACCCAGGACAAATGTTTGTGTGATGAGCACGATAATTTCTTCGTGTAATTTATCTATAATATGTATGTACTTAGTATATCTCAGCTGTTTAGAACCCATAACACAAGCTCTTAAGCTTAACTTGGGACTAAATGGCGTTGTGTGAAAAGTTGTGGAATATTTATTTATTTATTAAAGGCGGGACGCAGCAAGTGTGGATCCACTATTGTTGGCACTGTGAGGATGTGTGTGCCCACAACCCTGAATTGAGGTCGATAAGCGGCCACTGTTTCTATCCAATAGTTATATTATAAAAAAGCGTTGTATGACATACGTACACCCAGGCACAGAAAAAATTATCGTGCTCGTCGATGGGAATCGAAACCACGACCTCCGGCATAGCAGTCAGGGCCACTAACTATACAAGACCACAGGCTTGTCATAGTAAAAGTTGTTAGTAATAATGTGTACAATAATCCCTTAGTTTAGTTTGCACTAAAAATAATGTTGCATTTAAACTTGTTTCACTCTGTATAAAAAAAAATGAAAATCACGCATTTTATAGCAATACATGTCTTTATTTCACATTATTTAATAACTATTTCAGTCGAATATACAATATAATAATAATTACATTTAAATGATTAATATTTACATGAACACCTTATACAGTAGGTATATATACAAGACAATTCCTAATACATTAATACATTGCAATTTCAATACTATGTTTCATATTTCACATCAAATTTTAAAATTTGCTTAAACTTTATTAAAATATGGTGGTTGGCTCGCACGTATTTTACAATGATCATACTTAAGTAATTATATAATTTACTCGGTGACGTTTTATTTATTGTGATTTAGTTCTTCGTCATCTATAGTTCTTAATTAGGTAGGTACAGTTTGGAATACGTGGTGCAAAAAAAAAAAGGTTTAAACTTTTGTGAATAACTTGAAAAAAAAGTGCGGAATTATCGCCATTTTTTTTTCAAGTTTCTACGCAAGAGTATAATAGTGTACCTAAGTATTATATTGTAATGATTTTGATAGTTATCATAATTATGGAGATGTTTACCTCCTGAAACGTGGCAATTAAGGGTAGGTACCACATTCTATTTTTTTTTTGTATACCTAAGCGACCCCTAGAACCTATCCGTTTCGACGGTGATCAAGCTATGAGTGCTGGAGGGGTCCAGGATGTTAACGATGAAATTTTTGGTCGGCTTTCCTTTAGGTCACAGTTCTACCTAATATTTTTTTTTTCCTTTAAAGTGTAAAAAATCGTGATTTATTTTTAAACAAATCGGATTTTAAATGAAAGGAGCTCTATGGACTAGTTTAGATTTAATGAAACGTGGTTTTCAATAAAATACATCATAACGTAATAATTTCTATGAAAAAAAAAAGAAAAACTATCACTTGTCCACGGAGAGGTTGAAAGCTGACGACGACGCGTTTAGTTATATTTTTTTTTTAACCGACTTCCAAAAAAGGAGGAGGTTCTATGTTCGTGTGTATGTATTTTTCAACTATATTTTTACTATTACAATGTCGATTTTTGTTTTAAATTGAAAACTATGCTTCGTCCAGTCGATCCAGCCTTCTACGTAAATTCTCGCAAATGTTTATAATTATAAATCTAAGAGTTTTTAAAGATTATCGAAAATTTAATAGACATACATTTTTGGTTAAACAAGTACAGTAGTTATACATTGTAAACAAGACTAACTGATTTAATATTTTGACAGTTGCCCCAAAAAGGCTTTATTCGCCTTGTACGCTACAATGGCATCGTGCTATCGATACCTATATCTTGGTACTAGCAGACGTCCCGCGGTTTCACCCGCGTATTTCCCGGTCCCGTGGGAATACAGGGGAAAAAGTAGCCTATGTCACCCGGGGATAGTGTAGCTCCACAACGGTGAAAGAATTTTTCAAATCGGTCCAGTAGTTTCGGAGTCTATTCAATGCAAACAAACAATCTAACATTTCCTCTTTATATATTAGTATAGGGTATAGATAACAGTAACTTGTAGTCTGGACTTAATCCAAAGACCCTTAATCAAACGGAAAGCTTTTTAAGAGATTTTTAACAGATAAATAAAAACTGAGACTTGTTTTTAGGTACCTAAGTTTTGTCTGTAGTTTTCATAAATTTTGATAAAATTTTGGAAAAGGGTGGGGAAAGGGGGTTATATTTCTAAATGGTTGACACTGTTTGGTATAGCCATTAAAAATATAAAATTTATTTTGTTATTTCAAACTAAGTGGAAAATAATTTCCCAGTATTTGATTAAGGGTTAAAAGAGACTGAACTCTTAGTTTCTTTCGGTGTTTCTTCTCAGAGTATTCAGATAGTGAAGCACGGAACTCACCTTCTAGTTAAAAAATTACATGTTAAAGTGTTTGTATGAACCTATTTACAGAAATAAATATGATTTATGTTTATATACCTACTTGTATTTAAAAAAAATGGCTGTTTATAACCTGAAACGTTTTATTAAAACTCGCCCATAGTTCCCACAGTGAAATCCATCTATACAGCACAACATGAGTTATGTGCATGATTCTAGGAAATGTCTCTCTCTCTCTTTCTAATTGAATATATATAAACTTTTGGTTAAACAATTGAACCTTTTAACCACAACGCCAAAAAACGCATATCCGAGCTCTGTGCGCTAAAGCCCACAGTAAAAAAGTACAATGGCATTTCGCGCTATCGATATATCTATATAGGGTGACTGGTAATTAGTGACCGATACTTAAACACGTGATTGTACTCATGAATACAAATAACTTTCCCAAAGAAACTTCTTTTTTTATACTCATTAACTTTAAATTAATTCAATTATGTCAGTACTGCACAACGGGAGCGGTAGGGGTGGCGGGGAGCGTGTGACACGCGCGCGGGAATTTTAAACAGCGTTTTTGTTAATTGTGTTATAATTATTATAAGTTATTTTGTATAAAAAAAAGTTTCTTTGGGAAAGTTTATTGAAATCATGAATACAATCACGTGTTTAAGTATCGGTCACTAATTACCAGTCACCCGATATAGATATATCGATAACGCGAAATGCCATTGTACTTTTTTGGTCATCATAAACCTTAACATTTTATATTACCTTCAAGAAGAAGAGAGAAGACAAACAAAATATGCCCGAAAACATAACCCTTCCCTAGTAGTCGGGTAATAAGAACATTACCCCAGCTATGACGTTGGCGGCGGTAGGGTAAAGAAAAAGAGATTAAAAGACTGTTCTTACGAACTATGTCATAGTAAAGTATTGATTATCATATTTTGTTACAGTAACACTTCTGTAGGGCTACCCCATAACTAAAAACGTTCAAAACTAGTCGCAATCTCAGCGACAATCTAATGTCAAAACTTGTCAACTACGTAGGGAAAAATAAACGTATTTCAGAGTGATTAGAATACAAACGTTCTTAAAAATACGGGAATATAATATAAATTTAAGCTTACATTTCATGAAAAAAATAAATTTAAGTGTTTTTTTTTTAATGTAAGCTGCATACTTTGCTATCCGCTACGAAATGTAAAAGAAGCGGTAACAATGTGAATAGACTTTTAGTTTACAATTTTACACTATTTTAATGCTCCTACCTCATGCGAAGTATAGGGAGGAAGTGACGTCGACGCACATTCGAGACCATGAGATCTGTTCATGATTCTGGACCCTGGCTCCTCCCCGAATTGAAAATTATCGTATGTTTTAACTTGTTACATTTTTTTTGTGATGTTATTTTTGCTTAAAACTGTAAGGAACCACCAAAAATCATCATTCATATTTATTAAAATATTCTAACTCAATGAGATTTTTCCTAAATTAAAAAGTAAGTGAGCAACTTAAAATTAAAATCTCCCTGGTTTAGAGATAGACAATCACGATTTAAAACAAAGAAAATAAAGGGAAACCAATGAAAATCTTCAACCCTGGGGGTCCAGAATTATGTATAATATAGAAAACTCATGATATCCAGATGTACGTCGATGTCCTTCACAACCTGTATAATATTATCTACAATGTTCGTCTTACAAAGAAAATCAGTCCTTAATCCCGTGTATTAGGGGATATATTCCGTTCTCTCTTGTTTTTTGTTTTGGGTGGGGCCCGGTGGCGGTCCCTCTTGCGGCTGGATGATGAGCAGGATGATGAGGGGCTGGAGTCAGGTGGGGAGCCGGCCTCCTCGGCTGTGAGGCCCATGGTCTGGGACTCAGGAGTGGAAGGTTCCAGAACAGTGTTGCGGACAGCGCGACGCTGCTCTTCAGTGTGTTGGGGACAGCGAGTTGATCTGGAAAATAAATATACAATTTAAATCCAGCCTATAATATGCAAGGTGTCACTTCAAAAACTAAAATATACACTATCCCCGGATGACATAGGCTACTTTTTATCCTTGTATTCTCGAGAACTAAGTGGGTGAAACCGCGTGAAATCAGCTAGTAAATATTAAAATAACTAGCGTAATCAGCCTATATTGTTCCCTAGCTGGGCCTTAGTTTAGGACTAGATGTCGTGTGAAGTGAAAGTTGAGGAATATTTATTTTTAAATATAAAATCGAAAAAAGGGAGTCACACCTGTGCAGACGGTTTCAATAATATGACCACATGTGACAAGGATGAAGGGGCGTTTAGAAAACCATTAAAATTTCTGTGGCGTAAGTATTGGATGGCCTCTACGGGGAAAAAAAATTAAAAGGCGACACTGTTGTGTCAATTGATGCGTGTCCAAACAGTTTCTTACCTAGTGCAAAACTTTTTAGTGTGTTCTGACACCACACCACACATCTGCTGCAGCAAATTCTTCTTCTCATTAGCGGTCATCGTTTCGTAGGTGGCGCCACCGTCGTTCGCGTCCGTGTTCGCCGTCCCGTTGTTGTGCCTGTCAAAAGTGTAAGTTAAATGTAAGGCACAATGCACACCTTTTCCTATGAGAAGACTACTGTGCTTGTGCATTTAGGCCTTAATTAAAGTTGGCATGTTGCAGTTGCAGATTTTTTTTTTTATGGAAGACGAATAAGAAGGACAGTGTTAGGGTTAGTCCTTGGTCTCTTCCTTTAATCCGTCACTGCAAATGTGTACTGCAATTAAGAGCTTATGCCTATTTTATGTAAAAAAATGTTCCAAATGCGCAAACACATTTCTCATTTTAAACACACACAAATATGACATAATTATTATATAAGTATATACTTTCAAAAAGCATGCAAGTGCTAGCTAGATTTTATAGAAAAATGCGTAAACTATATTTGTTGTTTTGTTTCTAAAAGCCGACTCTTGGAACATATGAACGTACCATGAATACTGTAGCCAGCCAGGGCATTAGATGTTTGAAACAAAGAACATTTTCAGTCTTTAATATATTCTATTGTTTAGTACTTTGATATAAGATATTTTCATTTCATAAATAAATAGGAAACGAATAACTAAATCACACCCTGATTCTCAGTATGAGGTAACCGGCATGTCTGAGAGATATTTCTTGAGGCCATGTGATGACAAGTCAGAGGCCCATGGGCGGCATTAAAACTCTGATATTTATTTCTGTAAATGGGTTCATACAAACACTTTTACATGTCATTTTTTAACAGGAAGATGAGGTCGGTATTTCGCTATCTAACTACACTGAGAAGAAACACTGAAAGAAACTCAGAGGTTGTGACCTCTGACTTTCTTTTAAAGTCCAGACATAATCTTGGTCAAATTATGTAAGAACCATGCAGGCTTGTGTCTGATAATGGTATTTGAAGGAAAGAACCATACAGACATGATTGGGCCAGATCAGTCAAGTTCGGAGCAAGAATAAGAGGCAGTCACAATAGCATCCTGAAGGCTGTGGCGGCCGATACTTCCTCTTTATTTATAAGGCAGTTTGTGAGAAGACTTATACCCTAGTTCGAGTTCTTTGTTCTGGTATCAACCAGAACAAGGAACTTGGGCAAGGGCGGTCTTCTTATTAATTCGTCTGTAGTTTAAGTTACTAACAATAGTTTTTAGGTGTTACTAACAATTTTATGGATCCTGCAGTTGTCCGAAATAAAATGATTTTATTTATTTATTGGAGATCATTTTGACGCAAGTTAGTCTACAAATAGTGTTTTTTTCTGACCACTATCTCACCTGATGGTAAGCGATGATGTGGTCGACGATGAAACACACTCGCCTAGAAGTAACCTATTCACTCTTGACTTAAAGACCTTTAGGTTGTAGCTATCGGGAAACCACTACTTAGCTGTATGCACAATGAATGTGTTCCCAAAAAGGTTTAGCAATAGCACTAAATCAACTGTATACATACTTATGAATCTTGTTAGGCTTCCTATTGTTGTTGTTCTTTATCCTCCGTTTCCGCCGCTCGTTCTGCACGGAGCCTCCAGACCAGTCGACGTCATCTTCATCGTCGCTCAGCAGTCCGGCGTAGGATGTGGGCTCGCGACTGTTAGACGCGATACGTCGCGACGCTATGCGCGAACTGTTGCGGCCCATGCCTAGAAGGAAGTTTTTATACCATTACTTTGTGTTGTATTCGGGCGCAGTCGCTGAGAGGGACTTTATGAGGGGGTCAATTTAACAGTAAATGAATTGAAACGTGTGAGAATATTTTTAACCCTCGACGCAAAAAGAGGGGTGTTATAAGTTTGACCGTTATGTATGTGTTGCTGTTTGTCTGTGGCACCGTACCGCTTAAACGCGTTTTTTATTTGAAAGCAGGGTTTCTTGCAACGATTTTTAGACATGATTCATCAAAATCGGTTCAGCCGTTTCAAGGTTATCAGCTCTTTTGTGTTAGCTACCGTTGCGATTTTAGACGTCTATGAGTATTAACTTTACTTACAAACATATGTGTGGCTTTAAATTTCAATGAATCAATCCCATGTGTGTTACATTAATAAGCAAGATTATGTTAACGCTACTGGCAATCTCTCGGAGGGTACCTGGGTTTCCGAAGAACTTAGCCCTCTACGCGGCAACCACTGGGCAGTTGAGAAGCATGGTCTACTTACTTACAGAAACAATTATCATTTCATAATTTAATTACATGCAACAAAGTGCCTGGAAAAAGACAAAGAGGACGGCAAAAGAAATGATGGGTTGATGACATTGTAAGGGGACAAAAAACTGGATGTAGGTACAACATCTAAGACAAACAAAAATGGTAAAAGATGGAGGAGGTTTTTTACTCTACAGGGGCAATACAATAACATGTAACTTTCTCAGCAATCAAATATGTAATGGTATGGATAAATAAAGCTCAAATAAATAAATAAAAATTTCATTTCATTTCAATATATTATGTCTTTGATTAAATTATAATTGGAAGTAGCTTTGCATTTTTCTTTGATTACATAACATTGTGGAGTATTTAAAATTGATAATATTGTTTAATATATTGAGATAATATACAAAATAATAACTTTATGAAAATATATACTAGTAGAGTCTATTGTTAGTGTTGTTCTATCTATTGTTAGTCTCCCATTCAAAGAAATCTTTTGAACAATGAACACAATGGCTCGTCAACACATTCCATATTTATTTTCCTTTACATTACTTTCAGAAAAAGGTTTCACAATTTTAGTTTCTATGATGCTGTTACTATGCTAGAAACACTATGGATTTCATATCTTTTTGTGGGTAGGTACTTAGCATGTAAAATGGTCTATATATGGCGGCATTTGTGATTAACTGAGACGAGAATATAAATTAGTAGACAGCTAGTTGTTGGACAACACAATAATAAATGCCAGTTACAAGGAAAATATTACAGGTACCTAGGCATTATTTTTCTGAGTTACAAAGCAGGGCTGCTGTTAGGTACTTTAAGGCGAACTTACCCATGCATTTTTCTAGATGAGGAGCGAATCTAGTCGCAGAAACTGGCCGCTCACAATTCGGACAGGAACAATTTGAATCGGGGGTCTTTTTCATCATCGAAAAGCCAAAAACATCGCATTCTGGCGTGCTCACGATCTTGTACGGTTCTTCTTCTTCTTTTTCACCCTCTATTAAGTCTGTCAGACCGGTCTTCAGGCCGTGGTGGAACTCAAAAGCAAATCCTAGAGTCACATCGTCGCAAACAGCGTCATAAATATAATTTGCAGCAGCTTCGGCATTATTTTCATTTTGCATTATCTCAAAAAACCTTACGTTCAAATCGTGCATACTCAACTCGCTCGATATGGTATTCATTTTCTTGGATTTCTTAATTTAAAAAAAACAACGCACTTCACAATGGTACTAATTCAGAAAATTGGTGTTGTGATTGATTGATTGATTGCTTCTTCATTCAAAGAAAAGAGCTATCTCTCTATAGCACGCAAATCTTACGCAAATGAAACATTCTGTCTCTTTCTACGATGAGTTATTACATAAAATGTCATTAAATAAAACAGTCGCTTGGATCATTGCATATTTTAACAAAAGAGGTATTTTTATACTTATTATGGTGATTCATTCTAACTCACAAGCAAAAAAACTTTCACAGAATGACGATAAATTTATTTATTTCCAATTTTGAGGACTCTCAGAAGCTCTATGAATGATAGTTATACGTTACTCTTTGGCTCTATGTCAAAGCCAGAGCTGTGCAAGTGGCTGTGCAACGCTGTGCAACCACCTGAGTTTTGACATTGACACTGACAGACTGTCAGTGAGTGACAGGTAGTTTTATTTAAAACCTTAGAGAATATAAGAATATACCTCTAGATCGAGCCACCGCGTGGCCGCACATGAGACAGCAATATAAAAGTTCAGTGTTGCTATTCCTTAAAAAAGTCCCAAAATACGACCAAAATTCTACTTAACTGCAGGTTCCAATTTTAGCACTATTATAAATTATAATTTACGTATTCAACGTGGTAATATGAGTGTAGAAGTATCAATGTGGGGGAAAATATCATTTCACGTAAAATACCTACTTTCCATCTTAACTTGATTCTCACAAATAATATACACTAGGCACTACTAAGTATAGCTTGATGTGTGTACATAGAAGGAACTCTTTAAAAGAAAACAACATTATTTTTTCGCGTTTTGTGTATCATTAAAATATACTTAGGTATGGCTGACATCCAGTGTGACATTGAAATTGCTGTATAATAATTATTGTCCTTTAAACAAAACCATCTTATTGTGAAAATTTCTGATTTCTAAATTCTAAATCTTTATTGTTATTTATTATTTATAAAATGAATTCTTACTTCCAAATATCTATCAGTACCTACGCGATTACCTTCAAGAGTAAAACTTAATGATTGTCGAAAGGGCTCTGTTCGTTCGTAAGGGTTCGCCCACAAATTTGTGTGTGTTTAGCCACCATAGATTTATTTGATTATTATGCTTACCTTTTGAACATTAGGCCTGACTGGCCTGACAGTTAAGGGAAAAGATTTGAAACGTGTAGCAACACTGTAAGTAAGTATTTCTAGGTTATGTGATATAAGAAATCAAGTTTACTTTAAGAAATCTTCCATATTTTTGTCTGAAACCCATGACAATAAAAGCGCACAAATGTATAAATTCAATAATCATACTATAACACTAACAGTAGGTATAGAAAACTTTCGAATGAAAAGTGATTTCGTTAATATCCTTTTCTGTGCGGCTTTTACAGCCTATTATACTGCATCCTCCCATCGTAAAGCATACACCATACATTAAACACTTAACTAATGGAGTCCATTTCTCATTAAATTACTCAAACTATTACAACAATTGAAAAAACCATCCGAAAACTTAAATTAAATCGACCATAATAATATACGTGACAGTGACAGCACTTTGTTTGGCTAACATTCAAAAGTTAGCCATGCAAAAATACGGCACGCCGTAAGGGACAGAAGATACGACGCTTTGTCTCAATTTTCCTACGAACTTTGTATTAATGCGTCTCACTTCCACACTTCACACTGTAAATTGGGCTACGTCTAGAGGTGTAAGTTTAAAACAAAACGAATGAAATGTGGAGATGGCAATAGACAGGGAGGGTGATATTTGAATGTGATAAGAAAGTTGTAAACAAATAACTGAACTTTGTTATATTGTACTGATAAGTAGTAAATAGACACGAGATAAACTTTTTATGTAGTCACTCTTTGCTCGTCTGTCGTGCTAAAAGTGCGGAGTGAAATAAAGAAATAAACACCAAATAAAATGGTGAGTAAAAGTTTTTTTAAAGTACCCAGTCCCACATAATAGTATTTTATTGTCTACTTTATAATTCTTATTACTTTCAACGCTTTGAATAAGTATAGATTTCAGTATGGGTTAGTAACCACCTGTAGGTACCTATGTACCTACCTAATTTAAAAATTATTAAAAGAAACAGTTATTTTTTATGTTAGGTATCTATCAGGTAAATTGAATAATGAGTACTTTTAGTAAAAACATTATCAAAAGTGAATGAGTATGTATTTACATGGGCGCCCCTAGCTTTTGACCCAGATACAGATCTGTTTTTTTTTTAACCGTATTTATTAAAACCCATTGATAATTGGGATAATTGGGGTGCGAGGTTCATCTCTGTACCTACTTCATAACTTTATGGTTATTGGTATGTGATTACATACAGTGCACATCCCAATATATTGGAGTTCTAACCATAGAACAATTAATTGACAATTGACTCCACAATATTTTAAAAGGTTTTCTATACTCTATTTGGAGGCATAAATTTTAACGGCAACTAAAAGGAATCTAAACGAGCGTAGCAAGCTAGAAATTTTTTAGCACCCTCCTGGGTACCTCCATGTGTATCTACTTACTTAATTATACATTTTGTCTTTTTTAATATTAAGGTAAGACCCAACTTCTAATACCTTTAATATTGGCATCGAAATATTAATTTGCTTTGTTTTTATATATAGGTTTCCTTTACTGCTTGTGGCTTGATGCCACCAGTCTTCACCCCCCTCAATGATGACCTTACCATCAACTATGGAGTTATCCCTTCTTACGCCAAATTCTTGGCTGATTCTGGAATCAGGTCTGTTCTCGGTAAGAATGCAGTTTATAAAGTTACTCACAAGCTAATAATCATTTAAACATAAATAATTAAACATAATATTTTCAAACGTGGAAAATGCCCACAGACAATAAAAAAAAGGTACCTTCCTACCTCTTTTTTATTCATGCAATGTCAGATGTACAGTTAGGTACTGTCCTGTGGTATTTTTACTGTTTTCTTTTTTATATTTTGGGACATACAAAAGATAAAATACAAGAAAAGCAAAAAGAGGTCTAAACCATAGGGGTTAGTATACAGTCTACTGTATACTAACCCAAATGGTTTAGACCTATGGGTCTACCCTGGCCTAGATGTCCTGCATTCTAAGCTAGGTGGGTCTGTCGTGATTCAAGCTATGGGTATTTTTCCATCTACTTTGGTCAGGTACTCATAGTTTTTCTTGTTCACTTACTTAGGAAAAAGGCCTTTGAATAATAATCAAGGCTATCCATCGGTATCTGCATGAATAAATTCTTTTATTGAGCCCTTTGATCTCTACAGTCACACATGGCAAACCATAAAGTGCCCAACTTCCTACATGGCATATGTATAAGGATTTATTAGTTGCTTCTATTTGCAGTTGGAGGCACGACAGGCGAGCACATGACCCTGGCAGTGGCTGACAGAAAGAAGGTGATAGACGCGTGGATCGACGCCGGCAAGACCACTGGTCTCCACATACAGGTGCAGGTTGGCGGAGCTCCCCTGGCCGATGTAACTGAACTGGTGAGTTCAATAACTTGTTGCATAATTTTTAAAACCCAGTTGCGTGTAGATGACAAATCATAATGTGCTCAGAACGCCACGCGGCACCACTACATGACGAATTTAAATGATGCATTCGTAGCTTGACGCCGGGGGCCCACTTTTCATGGGCAGTCAAAAGGTTAAATGCCGGAAAATAATCCTCAATCATTTTTATAATACAAACAATAACAGAATAACAGCGCTATGGGAAGCATCATGCTGAGAAATACCTTTTTGACCTCGCATAGGTCTTTTTTTCTAGTACCTACCTAATCTACTCTTGTCTTGTTAGATTTTTGTTGTTAGTTTCAATGAATTTATAAGTGTGTAGATAGGTTATACGCGCTCAGCAAGTGACATGTTAAAATGTTGCTAACTAGCCACACTTCACCTCAGTGTGGCGTCGCGCCCCAACGGACGCGTTTTTGAAGATCGAATGTGTAACCTAGGTATCTACACGTTTGTACTTATAATATCACTAGCTTCTGCCCGCGACTTCGTCCGCGGAAAATTTCTTATTTTAACATAAGATTACACTCGATTGATTTTACTGTATTTAATTTTATTAGTAAAATATTTTTTGGAATCAGATCAGTAACTTCAAAGATTACCAAATGTTATGGCATTTTGCCTAGCGAGCCGCTGCGAGCGCTCAGTGCTAGTCTCCCTATCCCTTGTTTCAGAGACATGTTGCCTTAAATGAGATAGACGCTGCGCAGGCGCACGTTCAGCGCTAGATTCCCGAGCACGGGCCTGCGATGTTATGACATTTTGCCTACCAAGCCGCTGAGAGCGCTCAGCGCTAGTCTCTCTATCCCTTGTCTCTGAGACATGCTTCCTTAACTCAGATAGACGGTGCGCACGTTCAGCGTTAGTTTCTCGAGCACGGGCCCGCGACGTCCTCACATTTTGGCCAGCGAGGCGCTGTGAGCGCTCGGAGCTAGATTCTCTAGCGCGTGCTTGCGAAATATATTCTCTATTTTCGATAGATTTCATGCTCTCAACAAACTACGCACAGACTTGAAAACAATTATGAACAAAGGGAGAGCGACTCGAACACCGTCTGCCTTTACAAAACAAAACAATCGTAATATCGAATAACTCGTATCGATTATTACGATAGAACGAAGTACGAAACTACGAAGACGAACATACGAAACAAACGTACAACGAAATTACGATATTTTCGATTATGAGGTATCTATCAACAACAACAACCATACGAACGAAACAACCAAAACCAATAAGCAACTGACTTGTAATATTTAGAACTCCAACTAACAACAACATGGGCTTAATAATTCGAGAGGGTCATCAATCCACGTAAAGTCTTAACACCGCGATTCAGAAAAATGACGTAATTGCAGAACGCCATCTATGGGCAAATAGGTAAAACGTCTGCACAATGAAAGTTATGCTGCATTCTGCGTTTTAGTAATTTTGTATTATCTCCGAAACTGTATGACCAATTGATATACTGTAAATGGCAAATCTTATCTGTATGATGTTCTTGTGATACTGAAATAATTTATTGTCATAAGAATTCATATTTTGTTGCTCAAATAATCAACCAAACGTAAGTATGGCGAAAACATTTTTTTTTAATGCAGTAAAAGAAGTATATAAGATAAAATATAAAAGATAGAGATATGGCATCGCGGACTTTTTTGTAGAAATAATTAAGACGAACCAGATAGCCATACATTGTTTTTAATTTTAAGCAACTGTTTAGGCAGCGCACGCAAATAATTCTGTTTTATGAGGTATTTTTTTCCGACTTGCTAGACAAAAGTTGTGATAGCTCGGTTAATTTACATGTTATAGAAACAATTTATAGCCTATAGCACTCAGGAATAATGTAGCTTTCTGCCAGTTAAAAAATTTTTAGAATTGGATAATGAGTTCCAGAGATTACCCCCTACATACAAATTTACAAACTTACAAATTTTACCTCTTTATAATATTAGTATAGATTGGTAAGTTTTATGTTTGTATCCAGCCAGATAGTTTCAAGTAATAATTAAAACCAGCAAAATTCCAATATTTGGTGATGTTTTTAAAGGTGACTAATTTGAAAGATAACCTAAATAGATTTTTAAAGGGTCGGCAACGCGCGTGTGGCGCCCCTATTGTTGCAAGTGTCCATAGGCTACGATAACCGCTTACCATCCATCAGGCGGGTAAATACGAAACTTTAACGTACAAAATATACGTAAATCGGTAGGTAAGCAGACATTAAAATTGTACCTAAATACCCCACACAACTTCATCTTATGTAACAGCAAGCGATACATATCATTATCTCGTATTATTGTTTTTGTAAATAGCATTTATCTGCTGCTACTTTAGATAAATACAACGTTTCTTATAATATTTATTATTATGTAAAGTAGATGTTCAATATTATCGTAGTGACAACAGAACACATGTTTGAAATGAGTTCTTCCAACATGGAGGCCATTCCATGGCAGCTGATTAGATAATAATATTTAGGTGGTAAATGTAAGTGCATTGTTACCTACGACATCTTATCTTTGGAAACTACGCGGTAGCGATTCTAAATTTAAGGCTTGAATTAAAGTTAGAAAAAGGTAACACTTTGTAGTGACTCAGTACCTGTCACACATAATTATTACCTTTACCAAGAAAAACAATACCTTCACCATTACCTTCACACCGTTACCGTACCATACCTTTGTTTACGTTTGGTTCGACCAACTGCTAAAGAAATAGTGAAGAAGACCGCCTTGAAAAAGGCGTAAGTACTCTGCTAAAGAAATAAGGAAGTTCGTTCTGAAAAGAACGGTTTTGGGCGCAAGGCTGACGACGTGCGTGAAGATAAGTAAAGCAGCAGAGGTGGACACACGACGCGATGACACGCAGAGATCCTCACGCTACGCCGGCAGCCCGCGAAAAGGACGAACGCGACGCGTCCGCATGTATTTATTGAGTAGCGCGGCGCGCGACGAACTCGCGCCTCCGCGCATGCGCGGCGCATCGGGCGCCCTCTGACGGTCGCGATTATTGTAAATACCTTAGGCTAAGCACTAATTGTACCATACAGAATGTACATTTAAGTAGGAACATATTTTCAAATATACACAGATAAACCGGACACGTGTTTCTATTAAGATCCCTCTACTCCCCTAAATTGGTGACTCCGAACGTACAGAAGAAACCCCGAAACAACCTGCAGCTCCGAACACGACCCGAAGAAGACGACCACGAACCTGAAGCGACCGAGTTCCTGTGCATTAAACGCCATTAACTCCAGCAGATCGATCAAGAACCGTCACAAGCGCAATGTCGACCACCGAAGAATACAGCGACGCCCAAGGCAGCACAACAATGAAGAGCGACGTAGCATCGATATCACTGCCTGCACGTCTACCACCATTCTGGCGCCAAAATCCTCGCCTATGGTTCGCGCAATTTGAAGCCGCCGTCGCTGCCAGCAAAATAGGGGAAGAACAAAAATTCAACCTCGTCGTCCCTCTTCTCGGAAACAGCGACCTAGAACAGATTGGAGACATCATCCTACATCCTCCGAGCACCGGCAAATACAGCGCACTCAAGGACCGACTGATTTCCACATATCAAGAGTCAGACCACCGACAACTACAGAAACTACTCAGCGGCCTCGAACTCGGCGATAACAAGCCAAGCCAGCTGCTGCGTAAAATGCGAGACCTCAGTGGCAAGTTATTATCAGACGAAGCACTAAAAGTCATGTGGCTTAACCAACTGCCCACTCAAGTTCGCGCCGTGCTCTCTGTCAACACCGAGTCGACACTTGAAATATTAGCCGCAATGGCAGATAAAATGATGGAGCATTTTGAACCCGCTACAGTCGCCGCAGTCTCCACAGCAAGCCCTCCGTCAGCCAGCCCATCGGTCAACGAAATTCAAGTCAACGCGATAACAACCCTACAGATCAGCATGCTTACAAAACAAATAGAAAAATTAACACTCGAAGTAGCCGAACTCCGCAACAATCAACATTCGTCGCATCATCGTTCCCGCCAAAACTCCGCTTATCGCAATCGCTCGCGCTCGCATTCACGACAGCGCACTGATAACGCCCGCAAGCCCGGCGATCCCGATTGGATGTGCCGCTACCACTACAGATTCGGCAACGGTGCCCGCAAATGCGAGTCGCCGTGTTCCTTCAGCACAAAACGGGAAAACTAGAACGTACATCGACAGTGGCGGGCATCGATGTAAACCAAGCAAGCCGCCGCCTATGTGTTATCGATATCAACAACAGAGAGAGATTTCTAGTCGACACGGGAGCTGACATATCGGTATTAGCCGCACGAAACCAGAAGTATTCCAAGCCGGCGGAGAATGCAAGCTATAAACTCTTCGCGGCAAACGGAACAGAGATTCGTACCTACGGAGAGCGCACACTCGAGCTCAACCTAGGCCTACGAAGACCATTCAAGTGGACTTTCATCGTCGCCAACGTGAAGACATCGTTATTGGGTGCAGACTTCCTAGTTCACCACAAACTGTTAGTCGACCTGCACCAAAAGAAATTAATCGACCGTGTCACCGAGCTCAGCGTAAACGCCGTCAAAGTAAATAGCACCGAAGAATCAATCTACATCATCAACCGCGACCACACATCACGACCTGCTGAAGAAATATCCAGACGTACTTCGACCAATGTCACTCAAAACTCCGGCCAAGCATGACGTCACACATCACATCGAGACAACAGGGCCGCCTATCTACTCACGTGCGCGCCCTCTACCGCCCGATAAATATAAAGCGGCAAAACTAGAGTTCGAACGCATGATCGAGATGGGGATTTGTAAGCCGTCAAACAGTCCGTGGGCGAGTCCACTTCACATCGTCAAAAAGAAAGACGGATCACTCCGAGTATGTGGTGATTACAGAAGACTCAACGCTGTTACCGTTCCCGACCGATACCCAATTCCTAGAATTCAAGACTTCACTTATCAACTACACGGCAAGAAGATATTCTCGAAACTCGATTTGAAAATGGCATATTTCTGGATACCTATCGCAAAACAAGATGCTCAAAAAACTGCTATTATTACACCATTTGGACTCTTCGAGTTTACATGCATGACGTTTGGCTTACGAAACTCCGGCCAAACGTTTCAACGTTTCATGCACGAAGTTTTACGAGGACTAGATGACAACGTGTTTTGTTTCGTCGACGATCTACTAGTACATTCGAGAAACAAGGAAGAACACCGCCGCCACTTAGAACAAGTACTCGAACGCCTAAATACCTACGGCGTCAGTCTTAACATCGACAAGTGCGAGTTTGACAAAGAAAACATAGAGTTCCTCGGTTACGAAGTTTCATCGGAAGGAATCAACCCCACTCAAGAACGAATTCAAGCCATAACAAATTATCCAAAACCACAAACAGTACAAGAGCTAAGAAGATTTTTAGGAATGATCAACTTTTACCGCAGTTGTTTACCTCACCAAGCCGAATATCAACATGAATTAAACAAATATCTACATAACAGTAAGAAGAACGACAAAACTCAGATACAATGGTCGCCAGTAGCAGAACAAGCCTTTGAAAAGTGCCGACAAAGCATTCTCGAGGCAACAACTCTGACGCACCCGATACCTAACGCGCCGCTATGTTTATTTACCGACGCATCGAACACTAGCATTGGCGCCGTCCTACAACAAAAAGTTAACGACGTATGGAGACCACTAGCATTTTTCTCGAAGACTATGAGTGAGACACAGCGACGCTACAGCGTGTACGATCGCGAATTACTAGCTATGTACACCGCTGTGCAACACCTACGACGACTGATAGAGGGCAGTGACCTAACTATAATCACCGATCACAAGCCACTAACTTACGCGCTAACAAGAACTCCGAGTAGCAGCGACACACCACGCCGAGAACGCCAGCTACACTACATAAGTCAATTCTGTTCAAAAATCGAATACATTCACGGTGATAAGAACGAAGCAGCGGACGCCTTATCACGCATCGAAGAAATCGACTTATCGCACTCTACGATCGATTTCAACCAACTTGCGTTAGACCAAGAAAACGATGAAGAACTAAAGATCTGCATGTCCAACCCGAGTCTGAAGTTTGCGCCTATCACACTACCCGGAGGTCAGCGACCTATCATATGCGAAACATCAACCGGCAACTTACGTCCATACCTACCAGCGACTTATCGTATAGTAGCCTTCAAAGCGCAACACGAACTAAGTCACCCCGGTGTACGAACAACAAGAAAAGTTATGTCAACAAAGTTCTTTTGGCCGAGTATGAACAGAGAAGTTGGTATGTGGGCGAAATCATGCATCGGCTGCCAGCGCGGTAAAGTTCAGCGACACGTAATCAGCCCACTCGGCGAGTTTCAAAAATCATCACGCTTCGAACACATTCACGTTGATATCGTGGGACCACTACCACCATCTAACGACTACAGATACCTAGTTACGATGATCGACCGCTGCACTAAATGGCCCGAGGCAATACCTATCCGTGACGTCACTGCCGACACTGTTGCTAAGGCGATTTACGACGGATGGATTTCGCGATTTGGTTGCCCGGTACGTGTTACAACGGACCAAGGAAGACAATTCGAATCATCACTATTCAACTCACTGATGAAGAAGTTTGGCATCACCAGGATTCGAACCACTGCATACCATCCGCAAGCAAATGGTCAAGTCGAACGCTGGCATCGAACGTTAAAGGCCGCGCTCATGGCAAGAGGCGCCGGCATACACTGGAGTGAGGAACTAAACACCGTGCTGCTGGGACTACGTACAGCGCTTCGAGAAGACACCCAAGTCAGTCCAGCACTGATGACCTACGGATCGACATTAAGAATACCGTCAGATTTCTTCGTGCCTACACAGCCGAAAAATGAAGACGCAGAGTTCGTCCGCCAGTTAACTAACACCATGGCATCACTCACACCTACCAGCAAGTCACATGGCAACAATAGAAGCACCTTTGTACACAAAGACCTACTGACGTGTACTCATGTGTTCGTGCGCAATGATACCGTCCGAAGTCCATTGACCCCTCCGTACGATGGCCCGTTCAAGGTGATTCAACGTGATAGCAAGCATTTCACCATACAGATGCCACTTCGAACCACTGTTGTCTCAATAGACAGACTCAAGCCAGCGCACCTACTTAACGAGGCTGAGAGTACCACCACGCCAACAACATGCGCGCAACAAGCACCGCGCAACACGGACACAGCTACGAGCGTCGAGCCCCGGTCATCAACACCAAGCGTACCGCACGAATCATACGTCACTCGATCCGGCCGTGCGGTAAAACCTAAAGTACGCTTCGCTTAGGGGGGAGTGATGTAGTGACTCAGTACCTGTCACACATAATTATTACCTTTACCAAGAAAAACAATACCTTCACCATTACCTTCACACCGTTACCGTACCATACCTTTGTTTACGTTTGGTTCGACCAACTGCTAAAGAAATAGTGAAGAAGACCGCCTTGAAAAAGGCGTAAGTACTCTGCTAAAGAAATAAGGAAGTTCGTTCTGAAAAGAACGGTTTTGGGCGCAAGGCTGACGACGTGCGTGAAGATAAGTAAAGCAGCAGAGGTGGACACACGACGCGATGACACGCAGAGATCCTCACGCTACGCCGGCAGCCCGCGAAAAGGACGAACGCGACGCGTCCGCATGTATTTATTGAGTAGCGCGGCGCGCGACGAACTCGCGCCTCCGCGCATGCGCGGCGCATCGGGCGCCCTCTGACGGTCGCGATTATTGTAAATACCTTAGGCTAAGCACTAATTGTACCATACAGAATGTACATATAAGTAGGAACATATTTTCAAATATACACAGATAAACCGGACACGTGTTTCTATTAAGATCCCTCTACTCCCCTAAATTGGTGACTCCGAACGTACAGAAGAAACCCCGAAACAACCTGCAGCTCCGAACACGACCCGAAGAAGACGACCACGAACCTGAAGCGACCGAGTTCCTGTGCATTAAACGCCATTAACTCCAGCAGATCGATCAAGAACCGTCACAAGCGCAATGTCGACCACCGAAGAATACAGCGACGCCCAAGGCAGCACAACAATGAAGAGCGACGTAGCATCGATATCACTGCCTGCACGTCTACCACCATTCTGGCGCCAAAATCCTCGCCTATGGTTCGCGCAATTTGAAGCCGCCGTCGCTGCCAGCAAAATAGGGGAAGAACAAAAATTCAACCTCGTCGTCCCTCTTCTCGGAAACAGCGACCTAGAACAGATTGGAGACATCATCCTACATCCTCCGAGCACCGGCAAATACAGCGCACTCAAGGACCGACTGATTTCCACATATCAAGAGTCAGACCACCGACAACTACAGAAACTACTCAGCGGCCTCGAACTCGGCGATAACAAGCCAAGCCAGCTGCTGCGTAAAATGCGAGACCTCAGTGGCAAGTTATTATCAGACGAAGCACTAAAAGTCATGTGGCTTAACCAACTGCCCACTCAAGTTCGCGCCGTGCTCTCTGTCAACACCGAGTCGACACTTGAAATATTAGCCGCAATGGCAGATAAAATGATGGAGCATTTTGAACCCGCTACAGTCGCCGCAGTCTCCACAGCAAGCCCTCCGTCAGCCAGCCCATCGGTCAACGAAATTCAAGTCAACGCGATAACAACCCTACAGATCAGCATGCTTACAAAACAAATAGAAAAATTAACACTCGAAGTAGCCGAACTCCGCAACAATCAACATTCGTCGCATCATCGTTCCCGCCAAAACTCCGCTTATCGCAATCGCTCGCGCTCGCATTCACGACAGCGCACTGATAACGCCCGCAAGCCCGGCGATCCCGATTGGATGTGCCGCTACCACTACAGATTCGGCAACGGTGCCCGCAAATGCGAGTCGCCGTGTTCCTTCAGCACAAAACGGGAAAACTAGAACGTACATCGACAGTGGCGGGCATCGATGTAAACCAAGCAAGCCGCCGCCTATGTGTTATCGATATCAACAACAGAGAGAGATTTCTAGTCGACACGGGAGCTGACATATCGGTATTAGCCGCACGAAACCAGAAGTATTCCAAGCCGGCGGAGAATGCAAGCTATAAACTCTTCGCGGCAAACGGAACAGAGATTCGTACCTACGGAGAGCGCACACTCGAGCTCAACCTAGGCCTACGAAGACCATTCAAGTGGACTTTCATCGTCGCCAACGTGAAGACATCGTTATTGGGTGCAGACTTCCTAGTTCACCACAAACTGTTAGTCGACCTGCACCAAAAGAAATTAATCGACCGTGTCACCGAGCTCAGCGTAAACGCCGTCAAAGTAAATAGCACCGAAGAATCAATCTACATCATCAACCGCGACCACACATCACGACCTGCTGAAGAAATATCCAGACGTACTTCGACCAATGTCACTCAAAACTCCGGCCAAGCATGACGTCACACATCACATCGAGACAACAGGGCCGCCTATCTACTCACGTGCGCGCCCTCTACCGCCCGATAAATATAAAGCGGCAAAACTAGAGTTCGAACGCATGATCGAGATGGGGATTTGTAAGCCGTCAAACAGTCCGTGGGCGAGTCCACTTCACATCGTCAAAAAGAAAGACGGATCACTCCGAGTATGTGGTGATTACAGAAGACTCAACGCTGTTACCGTTCCCGACCGATACCCAATTCCTAGAATTCAAGACTTCACTTATCAACTACACGGCAAGAAGATATTCTCGAAACTCGATTTGAAAATGGCATATTTCTGGATACCTATCGCAAAACAAGATGCTCAAAAAACTGCTATTATTACACCATTTGGACTCTTCGAGTTTACATGCATGACGTTTGGCTTACGAAACTCCGGCCAAACGTTTCAACGTTTCATGCACGAAGTTTTACGAGGACTAGATGACAACGTGTTTTGTTTCGTCGACGATCTACTAGTACATTCGAGAAACAAGGAAGAACACCGCCGCCACTTAGAACAAGTACTCGAACGCCTAAATACCTACGGCGTCAGTCTTAACATCGACAAGTGCGAGTTTGACAAAGAAAACATAGAGTTCCTCGGTTACGAAGTTTCATCGGAAGGAATCAACCCCACTCAAGAACGAATTCAAGCCATAACAAATTATCCAAAACCACAAACAGTACAAGAGCTAAGAAGATTTTTAGGAATGATCAACTTTTACCGCAGTTGTTTACCTCACCAAGCCGAATATCAACATGAATTAAACAAATATCTACATAACAGTAAGAAGAACGACAAAACTCAGATACAATGGTCGCCAGTAGCAGAACAAGCCTTTGAAAAGTGCCGACAAAGCATTCTCGAGGCAACAACTCTGACGCACCCGATACCTAACGCGCCGCTATGTTTATTTACCGACGCATCGAACACTAGCATTGGCGCCGTCCTACAACAAAAAGTTAACGACGTATGGAGACCACTAGCATTTTTCTCGAAGACTATGAGTGAGACACAGCGACGCTACAGCGTGTACGATCGCGAATTACTAGCTATGTACACCGCTGTGCAACACCTACGACGACTGATAGAGGGCAGTGACCTAACTATAATCACCGATCACAAGCCACTAACTTACGCGCTAACAAGAACTCCGAGTAGCAGCGACACACCACGCCGAGAACGCCAGCTACACTACATAAGTCAATTCTGTTCAAAAATCGAATACATTCACGGTGATAAGAACGAAGCAGCGGACGCCTTATCACGCATCGAAGAAATCGACTTATCGCACTCTACGATCGATTTCAACCAACTTGCGTTAGACCAAGAAAACGATGAAGAACTAAAGATCTGCATGTCCAACCCGAGTCTGAAGTTTGCGCCTATCACACTACCCGGAGGTCAGCGACCTATCATATGCGAAACATCAACCGGCAACTTACGTCCATACCTACCAGCGACTTATCGTATAGTAGCCTTCAAAGCGCAACACGAACTAAGTCACCCCGGTGTACGAACAACAAGAAAAGTTATGTCAACAAAGTTCTTTTGGCCGAGTATGAACAGAGAAGTTGGTATGTGGGCGAAATCATGCATCGGCTGCCAGCGCGGTAAAGTTCAGCGACACGTAATCAGCCCACTCGGCGAGTTTCAAAAATCATCACGCTTCGAACACATTCACGTTGATATCGTGGGACCACTACCACCATCTAACGACTACAGATACCTAGTTACGATGATCGACCGCTGCACTAAATGGCCCGAGGCAATACCTATCCGTGACGTCACTGCCGACACTGTTGCTAAGGCGATTTACGACGGATGGATTTCGCGATTTGGTTGCCCGGTACGTGTTACAACGGACCAAGGAAGACAATTCGAATCATCACTATTCAACTCACTGATGAAGAAGTTTGGCATCACCAGGATTCGAACCACTGCATACCATCCGCAAGCAAATGGTCAAGTCGAACGCTGGCATCGAACGTTAAAGGCCGCGCTCATGGCAAGAGGCGCCGGCATACACTGGAGTGAGGAACTAAACACCGTGCTGCTGGGACTACGTACAGCGCTTCGAGAAGACACCCAAGTCAGTCCAGCACTGATGACCTACGGATCGACATTAAGAATACCGTCAGATTTCTTCGTGCCTACACAGCCGAAAAATGAAGACGCAGAGTTCGTCCGCCAGTTAACTAACACCATGGCATCACTCACACCTACCAGCAAGTCACATGGCAACAATAGAAGCACCTTTGTACACAAAGACCTACTGACGTGTACTCATGTGTTCGTGCGCAATGATACCGTCCGAAGTCCATTGACCCCTCCGTACGATGGCCCGTTCAAGGTGATTCAACGTGATAGCAAGCATTTCACCATACAGATGCCACTTCGAACCACTGTTGTCTCAATAGACAGACTCAAGCCAGCGCACCTACTTAACGAGGCTGAGAGTACCACCACGCCAACAACATGCGCGCAACAAGCACCGCGCAACACGGACACAGCTACGAGCGTCGAGCCCCGGTCATCAACACCAAGCGTACCGCACGAATCATACGTCACTCGATCCGGCCGTGCGGTAAAACCTAAAGTACGCTTCGCTTAGGGGGGAGTGATGTAGTGACTCAGTACCTGTCACACATAATTATTACCTTTACCAAGAAAAACAATACCTTCACCATTACCTTCACACCGTTACCGTACCATACCTTTGTTTACGTTTGGTTCGACCAACTGCTAAAGAAATAGTGAAGAAGACCGCCTTGAAAAAGGCGTAAGTACTCTGCTAAAGAAATAAGGAAGTTCGTTCTGAAAAGAACGGTTTTGGGCGCAAGGCTGACGACGTGCGTGAAGATAAGTAAAGCAGCAGAGGTGGACACACGACGCGATGACACGCAGAGATCCTCACGCTACGCCGGCAGCCCGCGAAAAGGACGAACGCGTTTTTTTTTTTTTTTTTTTTTTTTTTTTTTTTTTTGATAGAGGGCGTCTCGCAGTGCACCCTACTGAGGGGTGGCGCCGCTATCTGCTCAACCGGTCAAACCTGTGGACGACCTCAATACACAAGGCCTCCAGCCAGGAGCATTACGTCAGAATTTAAGTGACACTCGCTAAGGGCACCCCCTGTGGGGCTCGGACCTCGGCTTAGGGTGTCACTGATCGAATAAAAAGGGGGACGGCTGGATCTGAGTTAGATTATTTAGGGACTGTTTAAGCTAGCGGCTCAGCATCGCGGGCTGGCTCATGCAAGGGTCGGGGAGGGAGATTAACTATACTTCGCGACGGGCCACGACGGCGGGGCCGGAAGGCGTTCGGTTTGTAATTGTAGTGTTTCTTGACTGTGCTAGTTTCCCTACGACTTTCCTGGAACAGGGTGATGGGGTCGTCGGGGGTGGTAAGGGCATGCCTGGGACGGCGAAGCTTATTAATTCGTGAAGGGGTGTAACTGACTGCAGCAGTTATAAGTGGGTTTGGGTGTTTGGAGGCACATTCAAAATAGCGCTTGGAAAGGCGCTTCATGAACTGTTGAATAGTCGGAATTCTAAGGTCAACGTGTAGTTGCTCGTTGCGAACGAACCAGGGGGCACCCGTTATTCTACGGAGGTAACGGTTCTGCAGGGTCTGCATTTTACGAAGGTGACTAGGCTTGGCGTGTGCGAAGACAACGCAGGCGTAAGTCATAATCGGACGGATTACCGCGGTATACAGTCGCAATTTGCACTTGAGTGACAATTTGCTGTTCGCGGATGTTAAGTAGTTGAGCCGACTCGCAGCAAAAGCGGCTCGCGAGCGAACCGTCTTTATGTGCTGAGCGAAGGTAAGGGATCGGTCTAGGGTGACACCTAGGTATTTGGCTTCCTTCTCCCAAGGGATTGGTTTGCCGTACATAGTGATCGGTTTAGGGGGAACCACTTTGATACGCGCCCTGTGGAATAGGACGCCTTGGCTTTTGTCGGGGTTAACCTCGATTCTCCACTTCCGGAACCACTCTCCCAGTGCGTTCACGGCAGATTGGAGATTGCGAGCGATAAGATGTTGGTTACGGCCTGAACAGAAAATGGCCGTGTCGTCGGCGAAGAGGGCCAACTGGGCTTTTTTAAACTTGGGAATGTCACTCGTGAACAGAGTGAAGATGAGGGGGGCCAGCACAGAGCCTTGGGGGACACCTGCGCGTATGGGATGGGGGGCGGACAGAGCGCCCTCGATGCGGTAGCGGAAAGTGCGCTCCGACAAAAAGTCTCGTAAGATGAGTACGAGACGATCTGGCACACCCATTTGGTAAAGCTTAAAGAGTAAGCCGTTGTGCCAGACTTTGTCGAAGGCCTTCGCTATGTCGAAGAAGACTGCACCAGTCAGCGACCGGCGTTGAAAGCCGATGCTGATGTGCTCTACGATGCGGTGGACTTGGTGGATGCAGGAGTGACCGGTGCGAAAACCGAACTGCTCATTAGGAATAAGACTCTTTGCCTCGGCGTAGTCTTTGAGGCGCTTATAAATAAGCTTCTCATAGATTTTACCGAAGACATTGAGGAGGCTAATGGGGCGATAACTGGATGGCTCAGACTTGGGTTTGCCTGGCTTAGGAATACCGATAACGGTAGCCTGTTTCCACGCTTGTGGGAATATATTATTGCTCATGGCGCCATTGAAGATGGCGGTCATTAGCAGGATAAGTTGGGCAGAGAATAGCTGGATGACTTTGTTGGTAATGCCATCAGCGCCGGGGGCTTTGCGGGGTTTGAGCCCTTTAATGATGTCTTGCACTTCGTCTGGAGTGACGGGAGGCAGAGGATCATCAGGGTCTTCGATGGGAGGGAGGGAAGATCGGCGTTCAACTTCGGCCTCAACCTCAAGCAAGTGCTGTTGGTCGGCCGGTTGGGTGCTGGGGGAGCATTGGGCCTCTAGACTGTCGGCCAGACACTCGGCTTTCTCAGAGTCGTCAAAAGCGACGCTCTTATCGGGTCGGATGAGAGGAGGCATGGAGGCTTCCTGAGAGGAGCGCAACTTACGTTGCAATTGCCAGAAGGCTTGATGAGTGGGTTCAAGTTTGCTTAACATCTTTTCCCAACGCGCTGAACGCAGGTCCTTTACGCGCCGTGACAGCCTACGCTGAAGCCGTCGCATAAAGGTTTTGTTAGCCGCGCAGGGGAAAGAGTAGTAGGCACGCATGGCCGCGTTTTTCTCGCGCAGCAGAGCACGTACATCGTCCGGCAGTTTCCATCGATGATCGCTCATCGCGGGAACCTCCCTTGAACATTCGTTCAGGACAGATTTCACGTGATCTGTGAGCGAGTCAATCGCGGCCGTGGTGTCAGCGACTGATTCGATCAGATCGGGGATGGAGTCCAAGTGGGCCGACGTGGTTGATTTCAGCTTTTCGCTTACTTTCTTCCAGTCGGTTATCCTTTTGGTTTCGGTGGGGGGGCTAGAGCCGAAAGGGTCTGATCTGGAGTGCAACTGAAGGACCACTGGGCAGTGGTCCGAGTTGAGCTCGCAAAGCGCCTCAATAGAGTGTAGTCGTAGGCTTACATTCTTGAGTAACGCTATGTCGAGTACATCAGGGGCATGGTCCGGGTTATGAGGGTAATGGGTGGGAGTCATCGGGGCGACGACATCGAAGTTGAGAGTAGAACCTAGGGAGTAGATGGTTCTACCTCTGGAGTTGGTTATTGAGCTATTCCAGGCCGGATGTTTGGCATTGAGGTCACCCGCTATGATAACGGAGTCACTCAAGCCGAAGAGGGCCGTGAGGTCGTGAGTAATAAGATTGGGGTCCTCCGCTAAGGCGGTAGGAGGAAGGTAGGCCGAGATGATAGTGATGGGAGAGTGGCCAGTCATTCCTAGCCGACAGGCAGAGACCTCAAGAAGAGAGGTGAGAGGGGGGGTGACTACGGGAGTGCAGTGCAGACAGTTCTTGTAGTATATGAGGGTGCCACCCTTGAAGCAGCGTGTCCTATCATTGCGGACAACTCGAAAGTTGGCAATGTTGGGGTCACGGTTACAAGGCTTGAGGAAGGTTTCCTGGATAAGGAGAATGTCTAGGTGATGATCGCGAAGGAAAAGGGCGATTTCATCACGTTGATTGGAAATGCCATCGGCATTAAAGAAACCTAATCTTAGGGAGCGGGGTTTGAATGTGCGTGCTCTCGTGTTAGCCATTATTGGTTATTGTGAGAGAGGTTAGCGAGGGCGGCAGCTATCTTAGGATAAGCTGCGAAGATTGCGGTATAGTTACCGATATCGGCGTTACTCAGTTCGTCAGCCATCTGAGTGGCTTCAGGGGTGAAGAAGGTCTGATAGGCACCTATTATAATGTCCATGTTTCGCTGACCTTGGGCTACTTTGGACATAGTGTCAGCGGGGGTGGGGGGTGTCGCTTGAGGGCGAGGTTTAGCGGGGGCGGAGGTTGCCGCGGGGGTGGCCAGAGCTGTGGGTTGAGGAACGCTCAAATCCATCAGCGCCGGGATAGGGGCTTTAGGGGGCGCCAGAGCTGGGAAGTTCCTCTGGTGGTTAAGTTTATTCCACGGAGAAGAACGCTGGGGGCTTAGCTTTTCGGGCAGTTGGGAGAAGGGAGCCGCCGAGAGGGGGCTTTCCCTTTGCTGGCGATCGTTAGCGCGATTCGCCAAGAGCTTGGAAGATGGTTTGGGGGCCTTGGGGCAGCCACGGTAATTGGCTGGGTGGCCAGATTGCCCGCACAGAACACAACTGGGTGGTTCAGTGCAGAGGGACAGGTCCTTGGGACGGGAACAGTCCCCAGTGCCATGTTCACCCAAGCACTTAACGCACCTGGGCTTGGCGAAGCAGTATCTTTGAGAATGGCCATAAAGTTGGCAGCGGTGGCATTGGCCTATGGAGTTGGGTCGGTGGGGCTTCTCGACGATGACGCCGGAAAGGTGACAGATTTTCTTCACTTTGAGAATGGGATGGGGACCTTCGGTGGGGTCACTAATGACCAGCACCATATCATATTTTTCACCACCTCTGGACTTATGGAGGCGGTGGACGGCGGTCGCTGGGACCCCCTGGGCTTGGAGGTCGTCCAGGACGGCTTGTTCGGGAAGCTCCATGGGCACCCGGCGGAGCACCATACGAATAGGTGCCTCCTCCGGGATGGAGTATGTGTGAAACGGGACATTACGCTCCCGCAGCATCCGTGAAAGATCACGGTAGTCTGTGCTCGTTGGAGTGGACACTTTTACTCCTTGTTGGGTGGGGCGAGCATTGGAATAGTTGATGCGCTTTTCAGCGCACCATTTAGATACTGTGAGCCACAGATTTCTATCGTGAATGAAGATGGGCGGGGGGGGGCGGGGCTTCTTGGCAGCGACGGAGGGAGTGGAGGTCGCAGCTGGGTCAGCCTGGGAGGTAGCCATTGGGCTAGAAGGGCGAGAGGTGGAGGGGGCGGGGGAGGGGGGAGCTAGGCGAATGGCCTTGGAGGGGGCTTGGGTCGCTGGGTTGTGGCGCTTCTTGCGCTTACCCGCTACCACTTCAAATTCGTCAGAAGACGAGGCGGCAGAGGGCTTCTGGGAGCAGTCGCTCTCAGAGCCCGACGTGGAGTCGTCCTCCATGCGGGAGGCAGTCTTGTTCTCCGGTAGAGGGGGTGAGGGGGCAGAGAGGGGGGTGCCCTGATCAGCCGCGGGTGGAGACGCCGGGCTGTCGAGGGCGTCGGTGAAAGGAGTGAGAGACTCCATGAAGAGGGGCGCGGAGGGGGAGAGAGTGGAGCTGCCTGTGAGGGCAGCCACTTTGGCACCGTACTTGGCAGCCAGGGCCGGATGCTCAGCGAGCATCTCAACCAGCAGGTCCAAAAGGGCCTCCATGGTTGAGAAGGGTGAAGCAAGGGGGGAGAGGGGGGGTGTAAAAACTCCTACACAGCCTCTAGGAGACACGTGAAACGTGAGCTCCTAGAGCAGTCAGTCCCCTAAAGGGCCCTTCCCCTGAGTACTTCCTAGTGTTATTACTGGCGAGAAGAAGTACTCAAACAAACTCGCCAGCAACACAAACTGACTGTTGCCTTAGGGGCCTAATAACCTAGCTCTCCGGGTGGGAAAGCCCGGAGATGAGTAACCCTCCCTGCCGGGTGAAGGCAGAGAGGTGAGTGCCTAAGGCGTACCCTAAGCTTGATTTTTGCCCGCTGTCAGTCTTAATGTACAGCGGGGTCCTATGGGTCTTTCGACCGATCCGGTGCCGCTGGGGTCGACACACCCAGACGTCACCGGGTGCAGCTGGAAAGGAAGGGGGGGTTAAACAATGGTAGCGACTAGGAGTCCCCCCAAGGTCGCTAACCAAAGTCCTTCCGACTTTAGCCTAACCCTGAAGGGGTTAGGCCGGTGCGTCGGGTCCGCACCCACTTGGTTCGTTGACACCGTTAGGTTTCCCCAAGTGACCACTTGAAACCAACAGTGGCTTTACCCTGAAGGGGCAAAGGACAGCGAACAACTGTAAAGTCCGCTACGACGTAGCGGGCCTACAGCAGTCGTGTCGTCACTCGTAGCTGGGCTACGAGTGAGGGAGCGTAGTCAAGCTACGGTGACGTGCGTCACGCGTAGCGAGGCTACGGAGCGGGGCGGAGCGTCGTAGCGTGAGCGCTACGGCGTAGCGGAGCAGGGAGCGCGGAGTCCACAGGAGCGTGCGTTCGCGACGGCGGCCGGGCGCAGGAGTTCGAAGGACGAACGCGACGCGTCCGCATGTATTTATTGAGTAGCGCGGCGCGCGACGAACTCGCGCCTCCGCGCATGCGCGGCGCATCGGGCGCCCTCTGACGGTCGCGATTATTGTAAATACCTTAGGCTAAGCACTAATTGTACCATACAGAATGTACATATAAGTAGGAACATATTTTCAAATATACACAGATAAACCGGACACGTGTTTCTATTAAGATCCCTCTACTCCCCTAAAACTTTAAGGCTGCTTACCCACAGAAGATTTTTGTAGCACCGATAATCGGATCAGTTCTTATGCTTATGCCTATTATTACTGAAAAACTTTTTGGAGGACGTGTGCCTTGCACTACTGCTATCAATGCGTTCTATTTTTCTCCTACAGTCACCAATTAACGTGCGTGGGCGGGCAGCCCTAAGGGGTAAAATAGCAATGTTAGCCATCCACTGTGGTACCTACAAAATTGTGCAAGTGTGTCACTTCAGTTTTCTTCATTTTTTCAGGCGCGTTACTGCCAGGAAGCTGGGGCTAATTCTCTGCTGACCCTTCCCGAGCTATACTTCAAGCCGGCTTCAGTCCAGGACCTGGTGTTCTACGTATCGCAGGTCGCGAAGGCCGCTCCGAAGTTACCCGTGTTATATTACCATATTCCTGCCATGAGCAAGGTTGAAAGTGAGTAGGTACCTATCTGATGCTGCACTGATTCTGACCCGACCACGGTGCTAATTTGATGACTTTTAAGACGTGTAGGTAACATATATTTCCTCTCGGTTGCTGGAAATTTTTTGTAGCAGTGATTTCGTGAAAAGGACAGAAATGTGTTACAGGAAACAGGGAAAGCGCGCGGTATTTGATTTGACCAATAAGGGCGCGCGGTTTCGGAAAGTTGTCTTGATATGGTGCCGCCCGTTTTTTTTACTTATATTTTTTATGCACCACTTTTATCTGCGTAGAATAGCCCATTGCAATGGCTAAAGCGTCGGCTTGGTGATCGAGAGGTCGTGAGTTCGATCCCTATCCATTGTACTATAACTGTCGTGAACCCACTCGAAACACAAGTATTTTTAGCTCAGTTAGAGGGGTTACTGGTAACGTGCAATCCATATTTTAAAAAAATCAAAAAGAAAAATACCTAAAATACCAATTTTTTAAAAATATCTCGTACTTACCTATTAATTGTGCAGTCAATTACATTTTTAATTTAGTGATATTCAGTATGATACACTTTGAAGTCTTTGTCTGCTACTGCGCCTGCGCCTGAGCAACAGTATTATACTATAATTCAAACCCCAAGCGGACGCCGGCGTCCGCGCTGTTATTGTCTTTCTATTGTGTCTCTAATTGACACGACTGAATGGAATTACAACCTCTTTTCTCCTCAGTCCATATGCCTTCATTCGTTGCGGCGGCTACCGTCACCATTCCCAATTTCAAAGGCATCAAGTTCACGTCTAATGACCTCAGTGAAGGTGCCCAAGTTCTCCGGGCACTAAAGGACGATCAGGAGATATTCCTCGGAGCTGATACTGTGAGTGACTTAGAAAGTATTTAATAATAATAAAATATTCATTTGACTGGCTTGTTGGTTTAGCAGTTAGTGACCCAGACTGCTATGCTGGAGGTTGTGGGTTCGATTCCCACCCAGGACAAATGTTTGTGTGATGAGCACGATCATTTGTACTGTGTCTGGATGTAACTTATATGTATAGTATGTATGAATTTAGTCATTTAGACGTTTAAAAAGTACTGATCTCACAAAAAAATACTATTATATCTCTTTACAGCTTCTCGCACCAGCTGCTCTCCTAGGCATCAAATCCAGCATAGGAACGAGCTTCAACCTGTTTCCGAAACTAGCCCAGCAGATCCTGAATGCCGTCGAAAAGAACAACGTTGCTGAAGCCAGGGCTCTGCAGGAAAAACTCAGCCTGGCTGTTGAGGCACACACTTGCGAAGGTACGTGAACAGTTATTTTTAGTATTGCTTGTTCGTAATCTTTTTGTCTTATATATAAAATTCTCGTGTCACAATGTTCGTTCCCATACTCCTCCGAAACGGCTTGACCGGTTCTCATGAAATTTTTCATGCATATTCAGTAAGCCTGAGAATCGGCTACTATCTATTTTTCTAACCTCTAAGTTATAAGGGGTGTTCACCCCAAATTTTTTGAGAGGAGGGGGAGAGGAGTTGATAAAAAATGCTATGCAATAGCTTTACCGCGGCAGTCTCCGAGTGCCACACGTCATTTTCTCTTTTTTATTTAACCATTCAATCGCAATGTGCCACAGCGAAGCGTGGCAGGGTACAGCTAGTAATTATATAACATTGATCTATTTATATTGCACACATAACATCTTCTTGCGCCTACCATGTTCTGTCTCTGCATCACCTTAAGGTAGACTGGTAGAAAATACCCAAGGTATTAAGTCCGCTTTTGTACAGTGACTTTTACTGGTGCATAAAGTTTTAATAAATAAATAAATAAATAATAGTGTACTAATGAATTCACGCAAAGACTTAAGCGTTGCAGCACTCCCAGATTGTGCTCGATGCCACGAAGAAATCTCATCAGATATGCGACTAGTGTAAACCATTTTTCTGATTATATTGGATATTTTCCAGGTCCGTGGGTGCCAATAATGAAGGCTGGCATGGAAATAGTCACCGGTATTAAGGTCGGTCCTCCGTCTCTCCCACAGAGGCCTCTCTCCGCTGAGGCCAAGCAGAGAATCCAGTTCAAACTGAAAGCCTTAGGCCTTAGCAAGTAATCAAGCGAAAATGTGCCATACATCCAAGAAACAGGGTTTATTCTAAGAAAAATGCATAATTTGTGTTTTAAAGAATCATAAGTTTACAATTTGTTAAAAATATTATATTAAAATGTTTATCTTTGTGAATATTGTAGTTTTTTTTTGTTATGCTTGTATTTTAATAAATCGTCCTTTTTGATTTACAAAATATAAAATCACGCCTGTAATCCCCGAAGAGTTAGGCAGAGGTGTATCTGCAGTACGCCATATATGTTAAAGTACCATGTAATAGGGGGCGAGCCTATTGCCATCAATCAGGCACTAATCCAGACTCCAAGCGGCTACTAAGAAATACTAGATGGAAAAACTCAATAACACTGACCGACCTGGAGATCGAACCCGATACCTCATGCACAGCAGTAGCGTTTGCAACCACTAGACCAACGCGGTAGTCGGTTTTTGGTTTACCTATAAGGTTATTAGCTGGACAAACCAGGCGGAAATATAATAACCTCGTTGGGAGTTATAATTTCAAGCAGTTTGGTGTTGAAACTCGGGTCGAGGGTCACAGTGCTCATCATTTGTTTTAAATAGATATTTCAAGATACTCGTGACCCAAGGACTGACTCTATTTTGGTCAAAGAAGTATTGCCATACAACGTAACAATGTCTCCAGTCTTTACAGTCGACAGTGATGCGGATGAATTTTGTGATGATGAGAAGTTTGTATTTTTCTTCCTAGTGTATTATAGTATAAACCAGACTACAAGGTATTGTGGAAATATTAATTAAACTAAGGCCTGAATTTCATAATTCCCGTTTCAGACTTAAAAAATCTTTTAGCAGCATGTTCCAATTTCGAGAAAATATTTTTACCCCTTTTTTTACACCTGATGGGATCCTAGGTTCGATTCCCGGATAGGGCAACGTGTCATTTGGTTTTTTGGAACTGGAAAAGCCCTTCTGGATTTGTACTCTATTTGTGGTGAGCCTATTGGCATCCACAGACACAGATCTAGAAGCCAGACTGCTACAAAGACATTCCTCATAAAAATAAATAAAAATAATAGTTTTGAAATCTGTTCATATATTTGTTTTGGGATTTTTAATTGAACTTTCTTGTAGACACCCTCAACAGACACAGATCCAGAAAGTAGGCTGCTAGTACTACAAACTAAGAAATTCCTGATAAAAAAATTAAAATAAGTAATAGGTTTTAAACCTGTTTATAAATTACCTATTTTCGGATTTTTATCTGAACCACATTTTAAACTGCTTCTTGAAGTTGGACATCCAAACTTAGTAAAGCATCTCTGAGGCGTTTTCTTTGCTCGGAGTTCAGAGGGCCAAGGGGTGGACGCGGCTGGCCCACTCTGATGCCAGTCACCAGTTCCATAGTCGCCTTCATAGCAGGAACGAAGTCTCCTGAAAGTTTAAGGTAAAGGCGGTTGAAAATTGTTTGGAGAAGATTTTTAAGCAATTAGCAGTATCTTTTTCTTTTAATTTTCTTTTAATAAAAATAAAATGTTTTATTTTAGGGGCGTATCCGTAAATAACGTGAGGTGATTTTGATATTTTTCTGCCCCCTCTTTGGTAAGATTTCGTATTGCTAGTCTTCCTGCCGCCTAGACCCTAAGCTCATGTGGGATTTATTTTAGAATGTGTAGGTATTTTTAGTATAAATAATTATGTTACACTATTTATGACGGAAAAGAATCGTGATATTTCTCGAGAAGACTGACGGCCTAGGGTCCGTAAAGTTCCCTAATGGAGACCACGCTCTGGTAAGCGCAGCGTAGGACATCCATTCACAAGGTGGATAGACGATTTGATGATAACTATTGCGCTGGATGCAAGCCGCTTCCTACTGGTCCAATTAAAAACTATAGGGGAAGCCTCTGTTCAGCAGTGGACATATATTTTTTATTGACAGGCTCGCGTTCTTACCTAATGGTAAGCGATGATGTGGTTGACGATGAAGCTAGCTTGTCTAGAAGTAACCTATTCACTATTGACTAAAAGATCCCAGAAAGAAGAGGTTGCAGCTATCTGGGAACACCGATTCCGAAAGGGAATTCCACTCCTTAGGTATGTGTTCCCAAAACGTTTAGTAGGTACCTACATATGGGTGGGGTCTCCACCATATACCGGTTACTATATCCTACGGCTGATGATGATGAAGCCTCTTGAAGCTATTCTATCTTTTTTCCACGTCCATGCTAAATCCTGCAGAAGCTATTAAAGGGTGTCGTTAATTACCTAGTGAAGCTATTGTGACCACCAGTTCACTTAACCTCTGCTGTAGGACCTTGGCCTTCTGAACCTCTTCTTTCTTCACCGTCTCCACTATATTATGGACCAGATCTGGAAACAGGTTGGTAATTGTGGCGATGCTCGAGTCGTGGCCCATCAGAACTGATGGTGCAATATGCTGGAATTCAATTTTACAAATATGGGAAAAGTGTCAAGTGTCAAAGGAAAAAGCCTTTTTGAATAGGCTTTTAGGTAAGTTATGTGGATTTCTAGAAGTTAATTTTGTAAAAGAGCTAAAGAAAAGTAGGTACCTACAGACGCCAGCACATCAAGTTACTTAGTTGTTTAGTTATGTGTCAAAATTTCCCAATTGGTTATGAACCTTATTCTGTTTAACATAAAGTTGAAAAACGATCAAAGAAATTTGACACATTGGTAAGAACTGCAGTTAAGTTTCTTTTTCAGAGTTGCTCAAGATTATCATAATATGCGGTTTTTACAATCTCTAATAAGTTTCACCTGTCCCGGTGTAATCTTGCAAGTTAAATTTAACTCACGTCCTCTGAAACTACAAAGTTGAAATTTTACACATTGACTCAGTCCTAAAGACAATAGACTTCTTGATAAGCGTAAACCTGATTCTGCATCCAGGATTGGCTCCAGACGAAAGAACTCCTCAACAGTCACTGGTACAGACACGAAATTTTGCATGTGCATTTAAATATGAGGCCCGCGACGATCAAAGGGGAAAAATCATAAGGGGAGTTACAGTTTAATATTTAAGTACCTACTTACGCATTTGTGGCAAGTAGGTACGGATAACACTCCAGGAAATCCAGGAAAGCAGGATACGCCTGTAAAAGATGAAGAAATTCTATGTAAAACTTACGTGGTTAGCAATGAATATCTTCTGATCTTCACCCAACAAGTCGGCCACTTGGTCTGCAACTCCTAAGTCGGCCTTTGCACCCTTAAAGTTTGGTAGTTTCGACGTGGCTTCATCAAAGAACTGACGCATGTTTACTGAAAACAATTTAGGTATATGAGAACACCTAGCATCAAAATAGGAGCTTGTAATTACATAATAACAGCCCAACGGGTGCTTGATGAGGTCGGTCCGTAGATGGGTGATTTACGGGTAGTTCAATCAATGGCTATAGTGTCACTCAGTCTTAGGGTTGTGGAGTGTTCAGGTAGGCATGGTTAGACGTAAAACACTGGTACTTAGGTATTCTATAGAGACCAAAACTTTTTTTACTTAGATAGACAAATTATATTCTGTTCTTTTCCAAGATTGTGATGACCCAGAGGTTACTGCGCCTACCTCCCATGCCCGAGGTTATAGTTGCAGTCCGGGCAAGTACCTATGGCACGGTAATTACCGTTCTATGGGTCTCCATTGATAAGCTTTAATCACCATGCTTGCTCAAGGCAGATTGGCGACTTTAAAATTATTTATATCAACTTTAAGGGTCAACTCACACCGAAAGAGCGGCGAAGGGCGGCTGAGGGCAGCGAAGCGCAGCGAAGCGCAGCGAGCCCGTATAGACAATCTACCCTAACCAAGCTTGGTAATAAAAGCTCAAACCTTCTCTGTATAAGAAGAGGCCTTTGTCCTTTAGTGGGAATATAAAACACGACTACAATACCTGCCGTATTGTAGTCGTGAGGTAACGGCATGATCAAAATGTTTCAAGATTAGGTACCATCGACACCAGTCATCATGGGGAAGTGATAGTAGATCAGGGGCAGCGTCGGTGCTGCCTCGGACACTCCCTGCAGGTATCGCACTAACTGGTCTATGGTCTTCGGCTTGTAGTACAGTTCTGGAAGGGTCATGATGCCATCAGCTTTTAGTTTTTCTGCGTGTTTTGCCTGAGGAGAAAAACGGCATATACCTAATAGTAGATTATTAACCACCCACCCGCGACAGAAGACACTGCTTTATCCCCTTGGTTAATAATCTACTTTAATGCCCGGTTCCTATAAGTCAAAAACGATTGGTTTCTATGACGAATAGTTAGAATTTCTACCAAGCGTTACTCAAAACCGTGCCTATAAAATACGACTCGTCAACCAAATAACCGACGTCGGGTTACTAACGGATGAGAGGGAGTTAGTAAGCTTATTGTATGAAGATGCGTTGGTTGGTGTTCCTATAAATATTTTCTACTGTCACTGAGCTGTCAAAACAACGACGCGTTAATGTTTTGTTTACTAGTCGAATTCGGTCGGTTATACCATTCGTTTGTATTTTATTTTAGTTGTAATAGTGTTTATAGTGATTTCCGTGATAATGTCTAGCTCTGAAAGTGATAGGGAAACGTTGGCTCTGTTATTCGACGAAGATACAGGATAAGAGAGATACTACTACTACTACAAGATACTACTTGCCCTACACACATGATAATAAGGGGACAGTCCAAGAACAGCGAAATGTGTACAGAATGTATAACTCTGTGTGTAACTCTGTATGTTTTTTGGACTAATATAGAATATTATTATTTTATTTTTTAGCCTTTGTTTGTTCCTATATTTGTAAATATGTGAGCGTAATGTATCAGTACAATAGTCTACTTATCAGCTGCATTGCTTATTTTATATCACCTTTTACCTCTCTCTGTATAGTAGTTTTTATTCAAGGTATATAAATTTGTCCGCATGTATAACTGATTAGTGTATACCTACTAAGTATTGTAAAACCTATTTTAAAAGATTAAGTATGGAATCTTGCCCATTCTTCTCCAAACAATACTACCTTTTGGAAGGGACAACTAGAATCATTTACTTTATTTATATAACTTGTAAGTCATTCAAGAGTGCCTTTTACCATTTAGTTGAATTAAATGATTTGATTTAAACTTTATTTTTTACAACTGTTTATTAAATTAAGTGTTAGGCATTACTTCACATTTAATTTAACTTGTAGGTTTAACATTCAAAAGTGCCTTGGAATGGTCTAATTGATAATGTAATTAAATAATTTGACTGTGTTTTTACAATAAAATAATTTAAGAGAATTTATTACTTTTTATTTCCTATATTTTAATAATGATGGTATTAGATATGACTCCTGTTTTCTGTCTTTCCCATAGTGCAAGTGTTCGCATTGTAGTGAATAGAGATAGTGTTAGGATGGAAGATGCATTTAAGTAACTTGTGTATTTTAGACACACTATATAGGTACAATATTTTGCAATAAGTAACTTGTGTGTGTTATACACAATAAATACAATATTTTGCCGTTTTAAATACTTAGTTATTTATTTAAATTACAATTACATTTATTTTCTTTATTTGCTAAATCTATTTTTAGTATCTTAATTTCTAACTCCACTTTTTCTGCCTTCTTATCGTAATAATTTTTAATGGCCCAGTTTAGTTGTTCCTGGCTATCATTATTTTCTTTTTTTCTTTTTTCTGAAAATTAATATACAGTTAGTATTTAAAAAAATCATAATATTATTATTACTAAATTGTTACTATATCGTGAGTAAATAGCTATACATACCTTTGGTTTTTAGTGAAATGGACATGGAAGGCAAGCCGTACAATAATTTCCTATCAAAATCTTTTTCTATTCTTCGTTTTTCACCTGAAAATATCAATAATGTTAAGTAGGCGAATACAAAGAGGTTATAAATAATATGTTCAAGAGAACACATTATGTAATAGTAGTAATATTAATATTTATTCTAAAATGTTGTATGTTTAATTTACATGCAATATCAATGCTGCTACATCAAAAGACAGTGAGTATTACCTATACCACTTGTAGTAGGGGTCAACATCAGGTCATTGCTCAGGTCAGGGGTCTTAACATTATTTTCATTACCACATTCATTGCCATCACCATCACTAAACTTATCTACAATTTCCACCACAACGTTACCACCTGTACCATCACCACCAAAAGGTAAAGGAAACCCACTACAGGTTGACCCTAGCAAGGATCCTACTTTGTCCAAAGTTTCGTCAGGAGGGATGTAATCAGGCTTTCCACCACCAGTCTAAACAAAAACATAATAATTTAGTACCTGCTTACTTAAGTAGTAGGTACTATGTACAACTGTTTGATTTGAATTCATGTTGAGGAAAGGAAAGGTAAACCTTCAGATTACTTAACATAAAAGAGTTAACTAGTACCTTTAGCCGATTCATCCGTATTTGTTGGGTTCTTTTACGAGCTGCCTTTTTCAAGTTGTCCCACTTTGATTTTAACTGGTCTTTCTGTCTGGGGATAGAACCGTTCCTAGCATTGAAGGCAGCTGTTAAGGAAACCCATGCTTCATCTTTGAGCTTGTTATTAGTGGCATTCGTCTCCTTGCTGGTAATAATTTTATTGCTCTCTATTAACTCCACGAGACACTGGATTTCGTCCTTAGTCATGGCTTTGTTTTTCTGTGAAATACAATAGCACGATTCATACATTTTAATAGAATTAAGAATTTAAAAATAATAGTTAAAAAACTTGTGTTACTCACCGACGGAGTAGAATCCATTTTATTTAATATAATTAACTAATAACTATATAGTAAAATTAACCAAATTCACGCTTTGTAGTTTGTTGTGATGTGATGTCCATGTCAGTGCTGCCACCTCTCTGAAGCCAGTAAGCGCTAAAAGTGCTTGAAAAAAGCGCTAGATTCCGCTAGATTGCATAAAAAAAAACACACACACAAGTAATACCTACCAAAAATTTGTTTTAATCATTTTAAATCTAAATTAATAAAGAGCCTAATCGCTTTCGCTGTCTGAGCAGGTTCTGTAGACTAAATTTTTGTAGGTCCAGGTTGCGGTTTTTGAGGGTTTTGTAATTTCCATTTATATTTTTGGTTTGACGTGACGTGTGTTAGAACATTTTCGGGAAAATCGTAGTTTTAATAACGATTTTCCCGACGGTAGCCGTCCCGACATGTAGCTTTTTGTAAGATAATCCCAATCGTTTATGTAAATTTGTGTTTATCGTGTCTGTGCCAGCTGGCTTATTCACAACCATTCGACTAGATTCCGTACCGAATCGAACGTCTAAGATGTCGAAGATGTCATCCAAACGCAATTCACAAATCCGAAACCGATTTTTCTTGACAGTTCAAATTCGATAAGAAGACTCAAATCTTTCCGACAGCTGTTTGCTATCGGGAGACATACCGAACAAAATTTAAACGATTTATTTTTCATAAATCCAGGTTATTTCAGAGAAATATAAACACTGTATACCTTTAAAACACTGCACTTTTACGTAAATGAAGTTTTATTATTGTATTGACCGTATCTCATTGATACTTTCGCATTTACATAAATTCAAAGTGTAATTATGTAGAACTACATTACCTATTACACTTTGAATTACTTTATTCGTATAGTTGTACGTGTTATTGTTTGACAATAAGCAAATAGCAAGATTTGTGTATTGATATCAAATACTTACAGTCATTTAGCCTTTTTAAAGCAAAGTTACAATAAAAGAAATTTTAATCCATAGTTTTATTTCAAATAAAAACTTTTTCCACATTGTCAGACTGGCAATGCGGAAAAAGTTTAAAAAGTAAAAAAGTCTGTCAAACTGGCAATGCCAGTTTGACAAACGGCTGTTTACAAAGCAAGTTTATTCGAAATAAAGTTTGTTTGATTAATAATAAAATCATTTTGTACCGTTTGCTGTCTATTAAATTACTAGCTGTATATTCTATAATTAAACGGATCGAAACATTCAATTAAACCAATTTTATTTACTACTTTAAATTTTCTACCACGCTGATCATTTACTACCATTTTGTAGCGTTCCCCATAAATACAATGATCAATCGTATAGAAAAAAAAAACGTATCCGTTCGGATCTGTGAATAGCGTTTTGGCAGTTCTTCGGCTCGGAAATGAGATTGACGTAAACGGTTCCTTACCGACACGGAAACCAATCGAACGGTTTAGAATAAGGCAGCAGGTCTGCCAAAAAAGCGCTATATTTTCCGCTAGGAGTTAAAATTTAAATTTCAGCGCTAAGTGTTCCAAAAAAGCGCTAGATCTAACTCCGAAAGCGCTAAGGTGGCAGCACTACTCCATGTCGTTTCATTTCATGTCACGCGTTTTGTTTAGGTACACCGTGTACGCGTAGCATAAAACTTTCACTAAAAATGATGATTAATACGTATTTTTAAGCCTAGATGTAAACGTAAATAAAATAATTATGGTCTTTTTCAGATAATTTGTACTATTAATCATTTATTTTATGAAAACATATGATTGTTATTACATAATTTATGTACGTCATTTTTGCATAACTAAACGTAAAGAGAAACAAGAGGTCCATCGAACAAACGAAGCGTAAGCTCTTGAACTACGGATGGTCGTTGCAGATGGTGTGTTGTGGAACGCTAGTTATGCGTTGGTATCGGTAACCGAATTACGGATGGTAGAGTTGACCCAATGACGGCTCGTAAAATATAGGAACCGGGCATAAAACCTTCAAACGACACGTTTTGATTCCGTGGGTACGTCAGTAGGTACCCACTGATTACAGAGACCGTTTAGGATAATTATTACTTGCTTCAAAAATGGAGAAGAACAATATCGTAAAGAAACCAGGCTTGGCTGAGATTTATTGTATTTATATGTATTTTTCGACGGAATGTGAAGCCAAATTGGAGGCCCATGCTGCTGTTCTAAGCGCAAAAGCAGGGAAAGCTAAGTTTTGAGATAATTTATGTTTTGTAACATAGATTTCCTTTAACTTTAAAGATTTGTTGAACTTTTTCGAGAGTTTTTTCATGTGTTTTAAGTAAATAAGATACCGCTAATTGGCTTAGTTCATTGAATGTGTTTTTCGTTAAGCTATCTGATGCGATAAAAATCAACTTTACGTTTTTTTTGAGTTACCGCTTTTGAGCTTAGCAAGGCAGCATGGGCGGCATAAAAATACTGACACCATGACAGACTATCGGGCTTTCTTAGGTGATTAGGAACAATATTATGTTGCCTGCCACGCACTTCCTACATATTGCCTTTAACTCTCTGACTTACGTCTCCATATAAGATATAATATATATATATATATATATATTTATTTATTACCAGTTCTAGAACATCCGGGAAGGGTGCGCCACCGACTTGAGCGATGACTTTAGTACCAAAAGGCCTCGCCACTGACACCCATGTTTCAAGGAGTGACTTCCTCTCTTCAAGGCTCAGGGACATGCCTTCTCCTGTAGTTCCCCCTACTTTGAGTAAAAAGTAATCATCATTTAATATCGTATGTCCAGTTTCGTCTTAACTATTGACAGTCGCTCAAGTAAAACATTACATTCAGCTGCATTTAAATGATAAATGATATTTATTTTTGTAAATAGGTTTTTACAAACACTTTTACACGTCGACTTTTTTAGTAAATGAGATCGGTATTTCACTATTTGACTACTCTGAGAAGAAACACCGAAAGAAACTCTGAGGTCATAGTCTCTTTTAAAGTCCAGACATTATCTTGGTCAAATCATGTAAGATCTATGCAGATTAGTGTCTGAGATGGTCTTTTGAGGAAAGAACCACACAGAATGAGGGGACCAGATCAGTCTGTGCAAGACAAGTATTTGTCAGTACTTAATAGTGAGCTCAACTCGGAACTTGAGGAGCTCCACGTGCCGACGAACAATACCAAAGAAAGAACATTTGGGTTGGTCCCATACAGAACTCAAACTGCCAGACAAAATTTAAAATAAGTAAATAAATTAAAGAACTTAAAAAGATTTAGAAACGAATATCTAAAAAAAACTAAAACTAGAATCCACATAGTCCGAACATTCACAATAAAAAAAAATATATAATATACTTTCAAAGTAAAAAGTATTCGTTTAAACCAGGGGTCGGCCACCTGAGGCTCGCGAGCCACATGCGGCTCTTTGGATGTGAGTTTTTGACTCGTCCGACTCAAATAGCTGCCGATCCCTGGAATAGACTGGTAGCCGACTAAGTGGGAAAAGGTTAAGCAGATGATGAGTTTTTGAAGATGGGAAAAATATTTTTTCGACTAAGGTAGGTATTTGCGAAGTAGCTCTTAGCCGGTTTTACACCATAAAAGATCAGAAGGTACTATTATTAAACAATACTACAACTACGAGGTAGTAGCAGCAGATAAGTACTTAGAATAAATAACGCATCTAATAGAAGCCGCGTTTAGTAAAAGACTCGGGCAAATAAATCGTGTCCACATTACTATCTTTGTGTGTGTGAACCGAATGTGTTAACTCGCGAGCTGTGTTCGACGGAACGTGACTTTTAGTACCTACTGACACGGCTCGCCAAACAAGCTAGTTTTGGCTCAATTTTTGTTGCCTCGCTTTTTGCAGTCTTACTAAGGTTATATCCGTTATGATTATACAATTACCAAGAATGCCATTGACTTGATGCTTGTTCAAGTATGCCATATAGATGGGTATAACGGACAGATCCATGCTCCCTGACTCCATGAAGGGAGTGAAGACCGGTGCCAGCATGCCTTTGACTTCAAAAATCTGAAACCAAATAAAAACAGATTGTTCACGCACAATGTTGACGACTTGCGTATTGCTATTTACTAAAGCATAGGCGCTCCGTTCTTTAGGCACCTACCCGCACTAGCTACTACTACGTCATGTCTCAAAAATCCTCATATCATCCTCGGATAGCCAATGAGAGGACCTGAAGGGATGCCACCGAGGAAGCACCAATAGCAGCAGTCCAAGAAGATTTCGGAACCCTTCTCCGTGGAACGTTGACCGTTTTTCTTTGTTACTAACCACATTCAAATCTCAACCTTGCTCTGTATAGCTTCATACTCAACTCCTAAAATATTGAACCGTTTTCCTAATGTACAGTTACTAACTTTAAAGGAAATAAACCATTTTTATATGTTGGAGAAACTAAGCGCCATCATTTAAAATCCACAACCACAAAACTGAAGAGGAAGGCGCATAACGCAAAAACACCGATGAAATGAACAGATGAATCAGGAGTCTTTTTCATTTCGTGTGGTTAGTAACAGCAAGGTTAACGTATCGCGTATCTTCTAAAACAGTTCATAGTAATGATCACTGGTCAAAGTTTCAACGATAAACTGTCAAACAGGTAGTTTAGTACTGACTATAAAAAAAATATTCCACAACTTTTCAAGTAACAAGTAACAAGACTCACAGTGTTAGTAACAAATTAACAATACACTTACAAACTACGTTAGTAACATACGAAGACAAAACAGATTTAGGTTGTGACATCATTGCTGCAAGGTGACACGCCCAGCCGAAACCTTGCAGCATTAATGGTTCACAAACACGCAATCAAGCCTGCTAGCTATCATAGACAGGATGCTGTTGGCGCTGCCCCGTACCCTACGGACCAGGGATGCGCACAGCTTCCGCATCACCGTGTAGAAACAATCCACGCGTGCCTCAGCGAACATCCCTGACGCGCTGCAGTAACGGGGCAACCCCATCAGCACACTGTATGCGTTATTGTATTGGACGCGAAGGGCGAGGGGAAGCTTGAGAGCTTGTGTTATGGGTACTAAACAGCTGATAAACATACTTAAATATTTCTAAATAGATACATACCTAGACCTACATATTATAGATATCTAAATTACACCCAGACACAGAACAAATAATCGTGCTTATCACATAAACATTTATTTGTCCTGGGTAGGAATCGAACCCACGACCCCCGGCATAGCAGTCAGGGTCACTAACTAATAGACCAACAGACCAGTCAAATTGCCTTGGCTATCATTATTTATTTCTGTAAATTACACGCCACCAATAGTGCACAAATCCAGACGAGAATAAGAAACTCCAGTTAGAAAAACCCAATAGCACTGCCCGACCAGCGAATCGATCCCAAGACATCATGCTCAGCAGTAACGCTTGCGACCATAATATTGTCAGTGAAAACTTTTAATTGGCCTTCTTTCATTATCTGTCAACTAACTGTATCCTAGCTGTAAGTTTTCAAATAACATAAAATAAGATCAACAGACCCTTAGATTGCATTTAAAAAAGATACGATTTTAGTGAAATGTGAGCTGTTACCGTACAAATTGAAGTTGTGTTTTGTTTAGGTTAAGTATACAACAATGAGACAATAATCAGAACGTTTTGCCACATCTTCCAAATAAATTAACAAAAATATGATGAAAGACCTTATCTTATCGAACTGAATATACTAACAGAATAAAAATAGGCGTCTACCGAACTAAATTTAATTCTGAAATTAAACAATTCGCTTACCATTGCAAATATTATTTTAATGAACTAATAGAACTTATGCAGAGAACAGTACAGGAGAATGATCGCGAGATGACTGAACCTGAATCCGATTTCTTGTAAAATGATACGGGCGGCAGCTGATTGGAAAGGTGAGATCCATACTGCGTTAGAAAGTTATCTTTAAAAAATGTAAACATATATGTGTTTTAGGAAAATAGACTTACACACGCGCTTTTAAAGTTCATTTTGCGCAATAAGTTCAACAGTTTTTTGACTATTTTGATGGTGAGTAGGTATCGCATACATACTTGATACTTGCACTTTCCGTTGTTTTTTTTATTAAATATTTTTTGAAGATTGATCAATAATCTACTGTTACAATATTAGCGAGATGTGAGCAACATAATAATTCGTTTATATGCTGGATTGCTTATTTTGTAATACATACTTTGTATATAAGTACTACTACTCTTACAGCTTACTACTTCTTTGTACTTATATATACATACTGAAATCCAATGCGAGATCAGCTTATGCTGGAAATGTATAGCTTGACGTGTGGCCATGTGTACATTGTATTTATAGCAGTATTAATTAGGGGTAGCGTCTTCCGATGCGTAAATACTTATACTGAATAAATTTCCCCTGAGTTTCTTTCGGCATTTCTTCTCAGGGATCAGTCACTTTGGAAATACGATTTAGTTTTAAAAAATGACATGTAAAAGTATCTGGGCAGATCTACTTACAGAAATAAATATCATTTCATTTCATTTCATTTCCTATCATTTCAATGTGTAAAAAATATATATAAAAGAGTGATAGAGCTTCTTGCCTATTGTTGTTCATACCTTTTGGACAATCATGAGATGATACCGAAAGTACCTTTTGGAATGGGCAACTGGTTCATTTTATTATATTTTGACGTCAAATGTAGTCTAATCTATCTAATCGAAATATATTCTTAGGACTGGAGACGTGGAATTGAACGTAGTATAGCTTTCTAATTTAGAATTATTTGTGGTTACAAACAACAGATACAATGATATTACGTAAGTTAGTACTTAGGTACATTATAGCTACTATCCAAGCTATCTAAGATGTAGGTAATAGTTAACTGGAATACTCAATACTCAATACTCAATAAGTATCTACCTAACTACTTAACAACATTAATTAATGGATTCACTGCTGTTATTTTCTTTCTACGGTCCTGAGTTCGTCTCACAGCAAAATTGCATTACTAGAACCTTACCGTTGTGCAAAACTTAAAAGGTTTTTATTTCAGTTTATTAAGAACATTTTGTGTAGAAATAGTTAGGCGTGTAGGTGACCACTAGCTGCCGTTCATGCTACACCGAATTGCCCTAATTTCTTTTAGTTAAACCTCTTTCAACAATACTCCTTAAGATGAAGAACGAAAACGCAGACCTGTGCTTAAAAAAAAAACAATTGAAAAAAGTAATTATAACTGTCAAAATTTACGCGTTGACTTGACATTGGACAAAAAAAAAACACAATAATTATTGTCAAAATCATGGCGTACCTACTCGTCTCAAACAAAATCTACTAAATGAAGAATTGAAATTGAAGTTGCACGACAATGCTGTCATTGCCGGCGCCACCGGACTCATCATCAGGGGGATCAAAACAAGATGGAAATTATATGCCCGGCGTCCAGTATTATCAAGTCAGTACTTATGCCAAGAAGCTTGAGAAGTCTGTCCTTGTCATCTATACCGGTGGCACCATTGGCATGATAAAGACTGATGACGGTAAGATCTTACAGGTTTCCTAAAACTAAAATAATAACACAATATTTAAACTCATCCCTTTTTGCCATGCGGGACCCTTTCGCGAGCATTGGCAAAATAATTGCCATCCACTTCTTGAACGTTGCGACCAAATGTATAAAGTAGGTAAGTATATTAGTTTTGTGCAACTATAGACAGCTAACGCTACTTCTTAGAATATTGTTACAACCATTTGACGACAAATATAAAGTCACAAACGGGCATTGGCAAAGAATATTGCCGTAGCCGAAAGACATTCAATAGGTATCCGGACCGGACATCACGATCAAAATTTTCGTCCGAAACTTGTGTCCTGCTTGTACACAAGACTATGAGTTTTTTTTAGTACGCTCCGCTGCCGCTCCAATATTCATATATTATTCTAGATGGCGTTACTGAGACATGGGATCAAAGTTTTTCTATGACATTTCCTTGACATGCCCGCTCTATAGTCTTTTAAATCTCTTTGCCATTGGCAAACACCGCAACCTGCAATGCGGTATTGAGTATCTCCGTTAAAAGAAAGAAAGAAAGAAAGAAATAATATTGATTGCCAACAGAAAAAAAGATGCACACACTGACAGTTCATAGTGACGATCACTGGGCAAATTGTTCAACGATTAACTGTCAAACAGCTAGTTTTGTACTCTATGTCTATGGTTTCGTATTGGTTATCATCAGAGTGCCTAGTGCTAGTTTGTTTTACGTCGTTTCGACACGTTTATGAAATTCGGCGCTCTGATTGACCCGCTCCAAGCTTTTAACCAATGAGAGAGCCAAATGCGGTGAACTTTTCGATCGCGTTAGCGTAAAAACAACTCGCACTCAGCGCACAGGATGATGTCATGCGCACTCGCAGTGATGTGACGAAGAGCACCGTACCTCGTCTGATAGTCAACGTAACTAGAAGTCCACAAAAAGTGCACAGCAATACGGTATTTTAGTTGCCTAACTTTTTGCACTCGTACTAGAAATTATTAGATGCGATAATCTAAGGCGTCGTGTCGTAATTCATAAAGATCAATTTATTAGGTATCTACCTACAATAACATGTGTATATGTTTGTCCTCTCGACTTGATCAAATCATCTACGTATTGAAGTGACTAATCACCAATTTTCTCTATTTATCAATTCCTTACAAGAATCTATTTGTAAAGCTTCGGCTCTGGCTCTGTCTCTGACTAGTCACACACATCTAGCTCCTGACAAATATATTAGAGCAAATTATTTGCTCTTACAACTTATTGATTGACAAATGACAGGCCTGTTGGTCTAGTAGTTAGTGGCCCTGACTTCTATGCCAAAGGTCAGGGGCTCGATTCCCACCCAGGATAAACGTTTGTGTGATGAGCACGATCATTTGTTCTGTGTCTGGGTGTAATTTATCAATAATATGTAGGTATGTAAGTATTTAGAAATATATTTAAGTATGTTTATCAGTTGTTTAGTACCCATAACACAAGCTCTGCTTAATTTGGGGCTAGATGACGTTGTGTGAATAGTCGTGGAATATTATTATTATTATTATTAAGTAAGAAGCATTGTAAGAAGTGTACCTATTTATTAATTGGGTCGTGTTGTGTTAGTAGTAGTTTCTACATTTTCATTCTAAAATTCTATATGTTTTATAATTCTTTATATGCTCATTAAACCCCAAGAGGACACCGGTGTCCGCACTGTCATTGTCTTTTTATTGTGTCTCTAATTGGAGGTCTATTGCGTACGTATAGTTAAATTTCGAGCCGAGCCTTTAAAGACTTAACTTCTTTATACATTACCTACATACCTACGCACAAACAATACACCAATTTCGTAACACACTGCCTTTTACAATCCGAAGAAAATTCCTTATCTATCTATCGCTGCATGATGTCTGAAAAATTTGATCACGTAGGTAATTACATTCAATTGAATTTTCAAGAAGAAAATTGTTTTGTTGACCGGTCTAGTATATACCTAGTCACGAACGCTATATTGTTAAGATTAAAGATATGCTCCGAACTTTAAATCCTTTTTAAAATATTCAATCAATTCAGTGTCAACCGGGTGCAATGATGTAGGTAGGTATCCATCCACCAACAGCGAATTTAATCTGCCGGTCGATTTAGATGGATTGACAGCCCAATTTGCTTTTACTTCACCTATATTTTTACCTGGGATGTTGTGTTCACTAGGGATTATAAGATACGTACTTAGGGCTTCGGGTTTATAGTTATACAACCAAATTATCAGTCACACAGTCACACTGCGAATCAACGGGAATATCTGTGCCATATGTACGAGTTGTTTTTACGCTAACGCGATCGAAACGTTCACCGCGTTTGGCTCTCTGAATGTCTCTGATTGGTTAAAAGCTTGGAGCGGGCCAATCGGAGCGCCGAACGTAATGAACGTGTCGATCGCGTTAACGTAAAAACAAACTCGCACTAGACTAGCCACTCTGGTCGCCACCTGCGGCGCTACCATTCAGTCGTTCAATCATTTAATAGTGCATCACATCTCTTCTTTTATTTAATAAGTTAGGTTTTAACTACTAAAGTAAAAACTAAGGTTTAGACACTACAATCACCATGTTTTTATGAATGATCTCTTCTTTTCCTGAAAGTTTTTATTAATGCCCATGTAATCTTTATCCTAGTCTCGTATGTGTCACGTACACATTATTTTGAATGCGATAAAAGAGAACTAATTAGGTATAATATGGTTGGGTTTTCCCTTAGGTCATAGGTTGCATCCGATAGAGATAGGTATCAATGAATTATTATTTTACTATTATTTACATACTAGCAGACGTCCCGCGGTTTCACCCGCGTAGGTCCCATTCCCGTGGGAATACAGGGATAAAAACTAGCCTATGTGTTAATCCAGGGTGTCAGCTAACTCCGTACCAAATTTTATTAAAATCCATTCAGTACTTTTCACGTGAAAGTGTAACAAACATCCATCCATCTATCCATCCATCCTCACAAACTTTCGCGTTTAAAATACCTATTAGTAGGATTAGTGGCATCGGTGAAGGAAAACATCGTGATGAAACTTAGGTCTTGTAGATAATATGTATACCTAAGTCTGAAATCACAACGCGACATGAGCGAGCGTAGTGATCGGCTTTCTCTGTATGAGAAAGGCCTCAAAAAAGACAAAATAAAAGACTAATAGCTGCTTGACCTGGCATCGGTATTAATAAAACCATTCCCTGATTTAAACTGGGCTCGTCTATGTTTTTTTAATTCCGTACAAGACATAAGATAATATAATTGTGATAACTTTTTACCCGACTGCTCCAGAAATATGGTTATGTTTACGAGTTTACGTGTTTGTCTATTTCTTTCGTGTGCGTAACCATGTTGTTTTGTTATTATATTCGTCATAACTATTGGCACCTTGAGCGATATTAAGCTGTTAGGATATGGAAAAAATGGCATTTTGTTTGTGTTGTGTTTGGCACACTCATATTCATATTATTCATATTCATATTATTTGTTTGCATTGCACAATGCAAAAGAGATCTTAAAATAGTGCTTAAAGCTACGTACAATCATGGACCCTGTAGGGCACAGCAAAAATGTAATAAAATTGAGTAAAAACCATAACTATAAAATTACAAATAAATTATTAACAATAAGTATTTACTTATTAATATTCTTATATAATAACAATATAAATAAATGAGATCAGTATCAGTATGGTGGGACAGGATTTTTAAATTAATCTAAAGCGTCTATTTGTGTCATTGCGATTCCTTTGTCACTCATGTGGGGCTCGAGGAGACGTTCTGAACATGTAGGAAGTTACAAAACTCGACGGCAAGACAGACTTGTCTTCATAGACGTGATTTTAAAACCTTTTTACTAATAAATTATAATATGTCTTTTTAAGAAATTTCTTGATAGCTGGTAGCCATTGATATATTAATTTAGTAGGTAGGTACATAAATGTAAGTAGCTATTAATTATCTTTAAAGGTCTTTTTTTCTTCCACTTATCTGTTATTATCTTAGTTTACTATAGGTACCTACGCTTCACGACAATATAGATAAACTCAGCGAAAGGTCATGGTCAATTAACTTATAATATTATGATCTAAGAGAGAGGAATTTTCGCATCACTGAAGAAGCTGTAAGGGCCGTTTGACATGTAGGTACCTACCTACGCACGTGCCGATAACACAGGCATCTACATATACAACGCAACTAATTTCAGCCGTCACTCTTCCTTCAGTCAGTAGTACTTACTTACTCAGTCTGCGTTTCAGAGTCGTGGCGAACGCACCACAAGCGGTACGACCGCGGATCATTGCGCGCAAAATAGTTCGATTAAAAAGTTAAACTGTCAAAAAATGGAATTCGATGGTGATGTGTTAAAAAAGTTAAACAATGGCGTGGATATGTCAAAATTGGGCGCGAATCTCTTCACGGATTGTCACAGGGGAAGGAGACTCTCTAGGGCCCTTGAGTCCAGTGAGAGACGTGTTTTAGTTATTTACACCGGTGGAACCATTGGTATGGTGAAAACTGATGATGGTGAGAATATTTTCATCGACAGTTTAGTACTATTTCTCTAAAAATAGGTACGTTCTTATTTTAAGCAAATAGGTCGCTCTCTATAATGGTAGTTCTGGGTTTAAAACGGTGCGAGGGAATACTCCTGTTGTTGTCTACTATTTTTATTATTTCAAATCGAATCTGCATTGGTTCTATAAAATAATAAGATGCCAGTTTGACCATTACACTATTACATCAAGTTACATTGATCTTGAACTCCCCGTTGTATATATTTATTCACTACGATTACGTACGTCACAGAATAAAAAATTAAAAGAACTGGTTAAGTAGGTAAATTAGCTATGAGAAATTATACTAATTATATGCAAACAAATCTTTATCTTGATGAATAAACATTTTGTAATCTGTGTATGTTTGACTATTCGTCTTCCAAGAGACTTACGCCATCAATAAATTATGTCTAGAAATATATTTTTTTTATGCGTATTATGATTATTACCTTGACCTATCTTAGATGGCCCGAAAATTCATAGTTTTCATATATTTTTTTTATATCTACCTACTTTCTACTAAGTAGGTAGGTAGATATAAAAATATATAAGTAGCTCTGCTTTTTTTTTCATTTTGTTCGTAATATTTTTGACATCTACTATGCATTTCAAATGAGAATAGGAACGTGAATGACCTCTATCTGTCAGATGTCACTTGAAAAGTGCGGTCTGCAACGAAACCCTTTTCACGTACCTATTTTTTTTTTTATTTTTTTGTTTTACCGAGTCGCAGATATTCAAAATGAAATGAATTAGTCTTGTGGACCGTACTCTTCTAGTGACATCTGACAGATAGAGGTCATTGACGTTCCTATTCTCATTTGAAACGCATAGTATGTTTATGAGTCTTTTTTGAAACAATTTATATCAACTGATCCATCAGCCAAAATGCAATGGTAAATAAATTGAGCGCGGGTAGCGAGCTCATGAAATTTTAGCACCTACATCTCGGGTATACATGTAAGAAAAATTTTAAGCATCTCCCTCACATAAAATTACAGATGAGCGCCTATTTTTTTAAACATCGTGCGTGGCCCCCGTCGCTTGTCTCTAGGTACACCTATGTGAGAAAGCGAAGCGAGCTCGAATTTTTTACGACATTATGCCAAAGGATGCCTTTACCGATTTGGCGCTCTGAGGAATGGTCCCGGCTGCTCAGAATTCCTAAAGTTAACACTTATCTCTAATCAGCCCTCCAGAATTATTTAAATTGTTGGGAACATACATTGCAAAAATATTTAGCACTCTACCTCAGATACCTATAGCTTTAAACAAAATCTCTTCGGTTTGAATGGCACCAATGGATGCTTATGATCTGTTCCGGTTTATTGGTATATGTGTAGTCCTTATCATAGTAAACTGATTCCACTTAATATATTTAAAACGCTATAATATATTTTTGGAGAAGTAAACTGCAGCGGCTACCGAAAGGAATTTGTGCGAGCGAAGCGAGCCCATAGGGAGGGGGTCAGCTATACAAAATACTGGCAGACGTCTCGCAGTTTCACCCGCGTTGTTCCCGTTCCTGTGGGAATACAGGGATAAAAAGTAGTCTATGTCACCCGGGGATAGTGTAGCTTCCCAACAGTGAAAGAATTTTCCAAATCGGACCAGTAGTTTCGGAGCCTATTCAATGCAAACAAACAATCAAACATTTCATAGATAAGCAATAAGATCTTATTCTAAAATGTGTACAACCATAAAGATAACTGGTTCTTAGGTTTACTTACCTTTACGAACGTTATGCACTGAGGTTACAATTTACTACTTAACAAAACTGTATGAGTTCATAAGAACAAAGCTACAATTTGGAGCACAAAAGTCTTAGCACTGACTTTATTCGCATACAACTATTGTTTACCACCTAAAGGTAATGAGCTTAACTATCTTAAAACACAGTGTTAAATAAAACATTAAAACATAACGTAATGTCTGAACAACTAATTTAGTGATAACAGTAAAACTATCAACTCAGTGGGTAGAAGGATATAAGTAAATCGAGATTTTGCATTGAGTGAATTCCTGTTATGGCCGAGTGAGGGGCAGCACGGCCGGTACGGTGGTGGATAGATAGCCATTGTTATTCATTCAAGAAATAGTGATGTGGTAAACGATATCGACTACGAGATGTTGAAAACATTAAATTATTTGATCTAAACCTATGGATGAGACTGACGGATTATAATGTTAAGGATTTTTAAATAAAAAGAATTTACGTGCTGATTTTGAAACAATTTTTTTAATAAATGGGAATTTGATTTGGTCATGTAGGTACCTATTCGTTTTAAGTTGGTTCGAGACGCAGCGCTGGCAGAATAGTCGACATCGGCTCAGTTGCCATAAGGAAAAAAAAGAAAAAAAAAGTTGGTTCGAAACCAAGTGTTTTGTGCAATTTTGATTGACTTATTTTGGACAACTTGTAACTTATTGTAGTTGTTATCAGTCACATTACTCCAGAAGTCCAGACTGTTGCGGCATTGTTAGATATGGTCGAATGAGGGTTGTAGATTCTATGCGTAATTTAGTGACAGGACTTAATTCGGATTTTCTGTTTGGCATAGATTTCAGTGCATTCATGGCCTTCAAATCCTTCACGCGTAGTGTTTTCATTCCAGTTTATTTTGCTATATAACACAACTTCCGAGATATTTAATCTCCAGGGTAAAGAATAGTTTTTAAATTGAATACGCCTGACATTTTCGTGCCCAAAACGAAAGAAATGTGTCAACAATCTGTTACTTTGTCCATTCTTCTGTAGACAAGATTCGGTACTACGTGTGGGAGCGGGAATTTTTCCTACGACACGCTGACAATAGAATTGAATAAGTTTATTTTCCCCTTTTCGCCACACTGCACCAACCGTGCCGTTATAGTACATTATGATATAAGTGCGGTAAGTTGATAATTTACAGCCGAGGCAATATTGCTAGCCCGGGCCGCAGGCGAGGGCTATAACAAAGCAGAGGCTGTAATTATAAAAGCGCACGTATGTCATACGACGTTTTATAACATATTTGCGAGGAAATAAATAAAACTTGGACTAAAATTTTCAAATCAAAACAATACAGCGAAAAGAAAAAGCGCTCGGAATAATCTTAACTTGTTCACAAAGTAGCGATGCGCGCGCATTAACACTTTTTTTTTAAGTAAAAGGCATAAAAACAGCCAGTATTACTAATAAAGTAAACTACTTATACTTATTTTTTTTGTTTTTACTACAAATTGTAATTTATTGTCAAAATTAATTAAATTACCGAATTAAATGTTTATTTTTTATATTTCATCTCCCAAAGTTAAATTTATTCATAAAATGTAGACCACTTTTCTGACATAGTAACTCACATTGCTAAGATTTTAAAAAAGGAACCTTTCGTTTTAGTCGGAGCATCTTGCAAACCGTGCGTTTTACATTACCTACCATTACGCACTAGTGTGTAATGAGATTCATTACGATACTAAATTTGGTGAAATAAGATAACCTTTACGATCAAATGTGTTATAAAATTTATTTAGTTCATCTTGTAGACTAGTGCAGAGTGCAGTGCCTCCACTCTTAATAATACCTACTATGTTTTTCTTAGAAGCTTGCAGCCTGAGCCTTTGCTACCGGTAGGCGGTTGTCAACACATACAATAAGTATTATACTATCAAGTGTATTTAAAGAATTAACACGTGTTATTACGTGCAGCTTACGTCACGTTTGTTGTTAACTGTTGTTACTAGTCGTTTTGATAATAATTTAATATCACATCACATGCAAGCCGCGTTTGGTACAAAACACGGGCGAAATCGTGTGGCAACTATTATATTGCCCTTGTGTGCGTGAGTCGTGTTCACTTACCTTTAATCGACTTCAGTTACTGGGTGGTGGAGGCCAGAGAGACAGTCGCTTCATGTGAAATGGCTGAACCGATTTTGATGAACCATATCTAAGAACCATCGCAAGAAAGCCTGCTTTTAAATAAAAAAAACCGCATCTAAATCGGTTCATCCGTTAAAGCGCGGACAGACGGACAGACAGACAGAAACACACACACACACACACACACACACACACACACACACACACACACACACACATAGCGGTTCAACTTATAACACCTCTCTTTTTTCGTCGGGGGTTAAAAACACTGGAAGCTGACCCAACGTACTATCAGATGATGGGCTATTTGACGTCATGTCGAAGCCTTTGGCGATTAACACACTGCCCCGCATGATGCAGCGTAGCGCGTGGATGCGTGTTTTCCGTTGCTTGTAAGTATCTCCGTTTGTATGGAAAACACGCACTGTCCAACACACAGAAAATGCATCCACGCGCGTTCAATTCAGTTCAGAGACACGCAACATGCAGCGTGATGCGGGGCAGTGTGATAATCGCCTTTAGGACCGGTTGAAACCATTTGAGACAAGACAGCTAGTTTTGTTAATTTAAATGTAATTACTTTCTCTCTTTGTTATCGCTGCTCGATAATATAATTTGATGTCGTATTCTAGAGGTCCCCTAACGGTAGTTTCGATTGCTTGATAAGAAATCTAGACCGATAACGTTGTGTCTAGGTTTGCCTATGCTTAGGAAATTCTCAATGAAGTGGTTATTAAAAGGGGGTTTTTCAGACAGAAAATACAATACAATCACACTAATATTATAAAGGCGAAAGTTTGTGAGAGTGTATGTTTGTTACTTCTTCACGTCGAAACGGCTGGAGCGATTTTAATAAAATTTGGTATGCAGTTAGCTGACATCCTGGATTAACACATTGGAAACCTTTTATCCCTGTATTCCCACGGGAACGGGACCTACGCGGGTGAGTCCGCGTGACATCTGCTATTATAATATAAAATGCACATGCATAAAGAACTTGTGTTAGAGACTTTCTGCATGCTTTCGTGTGCTTGTGACTAACCTGGTAAAATATCTCACAGGCGTTCCTCACTATGTTTTCCTTCACTGTATTTAAAGCTAGTGGAAGTTATACAATACGCGAATGAATCTGAAAATTCAGAGGATCGTACCTTACTACCCTACGAGTATGTATTTGTAGTCCAACGGTCACACCACTAAGCTATTCCTGCTTAATTACTTACTCCAATAATAAATCTATTTTTACTGTGACGTACAGGTATTTCGGTGTGACGGCACGTTTAAAAAAAAAGATACCGGGCTGGTATCCGCAACTCCACGTCGAAGTGCGTATTTTGTGTATGGGCTATAATCTACCACGCGGGCCCAGTGCGAATTGGTAGATAGTAATTGGTTCTAGGACATGCCGGTTTCCTCACGATGTTTTCCGTCGCCGTTTTTGAGAGCAGTGGTGATGAAATAAATTACACAAAGTAATGCGCCTGCCTGGGTTCGAACGACGGCACGTTTAGCGCAGCTCTTGAATGATTGGCTGCAGTGCCGCGTGTTGCGAGTACGAATCAAAACAAATATATGTATAGCCTCCAGAGTAGCGGTTTCGGGTCTGGCTGTCTGTGTGTATCAATTAAAATATTTGTAAGTTCGCATCCACGATACAGGAGAAATTCCTTTAGTGATTTATAATAAAATGGGAAACCTATCCGAGGTATGAATACATTCCGAGAGCAACTCTGTGCAACATTTCACAATCATTGTGCAAAATGATCTCATTCCGTAAATTACTTAGTGACCGGATTTAACTACCTGGTAATTGCGATTGTAATAATTTAAATGTCCGCTTGATGCAATACATGTAAAATATTGAACAACTCGAAACCGTTGTCTGAACTGTTGTTATTTGTGTGTGTTTTTGCTATAATATTTAATGTCAATAGCATTTTTCCATCTGTATTTCTTAAAAGTAGCCTAGAACCTGGATTTGTGTCAGGTTACTCGAGACTGTGAATACTTTTAATATAACTCCTACTTGGTTAGTTCTTTTTTAACCGACTTCAAAAAAAGGAGGAGGTTCTCAATTCGGTTGTATATATATATATATTTTTTTTTTTTTTTTTTTTCTTTAGGGTTTGTTAGGTACCTCAGTTCTCCGTCATTTATGGACCGATTTTCAAAATTCTTTTTTTGTTTGATAGGGTATACTAACAGATTGGTCCCATTTGTATCAAAACTCATACCTGATCAGGGATCTTCGAGGAATTGAGGGAACTCCTCAAAAAATATCGGCACACATGCACCGATTTCAACATTTTTAGTTACAAATCAAGCATTTTTATTTAGAAAATATCATTTGGTGAAGAAAAACTGATGAAAAAAACAGGCAACGGAACTCTTCAACGCATAACAGCAAATTATTCGCGATTGCTATAGTCAGATGTCTATGCTGAGCATTTGTATTTCCATAACATAACATTACGCCATTCTATTTCAAAAGGGGCCGGCAGAGATGTACAGATTAATGTTTAGAGATAGAACTTCTTTAGCAATTGTGATCTAATTTCAATGATTCTTTCAATTTTGAAAGACTTTCTTTACATACAAAGACACTAAACATTACAAAATAAAATCTTTTTTACAAAAAAAACAACCGACTTCTTAAAAAAAAACTAACAGGTGAAAAATAACTCCAGTTTCGGAAGTCGGTGGCCAATAATGAACAAAACAAAACCACCAAAGCCCCAGACTTCCGAAACTGGAGTTATTTTTCACCTGTTAGTTTTTTTTTTTGTTGTCATTTTTATTAGTTCCTGGATGGTTTGGATTATCAATTGGACCTTCAGGAGGCTCTGCGATCGGGTTCGAAGCCCACGTTCGGCAGGACAACGTCTATTGGGTTCACTAGTTGATTTGAGTTGCACGATGCCTGTTGCACATACGACAACCGCCCAAGAAAGCGATGCAGCAACCCTAACTTTAATTGTCTTGTTACCTACACAGGCCTATCGCCGGGACAGAACATGTTCAAGCCGTCGATCCGCAAGTACCCACAGCTCCACGACGAGAACTACTACCAGCGTATGATTAAGACGTCTCCTGCTGATAAGACGCTGGAGGCCTTCTTTGTACTGCCAAGTAAGTTAGGTTAAATGTTACACATTCATCAAAATCAAACGACACTTATTCATATTAGGCTGAGGAGGCACTTTTTAAACAATGGACAACATAGCTTTATGCCAATCCACCGCATAAGGAGGCCGTCGACGACCGAGCGCGTTCGCCGCGTCGATGCGGAAGGATGCGTAGGTCTTTCCATACTTTGCTCTCTTTTTGTCGAACGTCGTCGATCACAATAGGGTATATTTTTAATTCACTATTGACAACGTTTTAACATAGTAAAAAAATATAAACATATTTAAAAATGCAGTAATGAAGCTTGAAAAAACATTTAAAATACAGAATAAATACAAGCTGTTTAAACGCCGCCATTTTCGCGCGCCATGTCAATTACGTCATTTACTATGATCCTAACACTATTACTTAGGGTGTTTTCGTTCTTCTAATCATTTCAGCATGAAAAAAGATCAAAAACCAGTTTACCAGTATTGCTTGTACCCGAATGCAATAAACATTATCAGATTGTGCTTTTACAAAACCACTTTCAGTAATTTTTCTTAAATGTTTTATAACCTCACTATGAAGCTAAAATTACACTTGAACATTAGATTAGTTCACAACACACACGGCAATAATTAAGTTTTCCAAAAAAAAGTCAATTCCAATACTTAATGTCATACTTACACACTGTATGTTTTGTAGGCGTTAAGTTGTTGTCGTAGTATTTGACGTCAAGTTTCGTTATAACCAATGGTGAAGCGTTTCACAAATTTGAATTTCCCGCACTTAATTCGCACTTTTATTTTTAATTTTAAATTATTATGACGCTATTAAATAGTAAAATAATGATTTAGTTCATATTTTCTGCCATTAAAGATCCGGAAAAAAATATTTGAACCATATTTAAATAACATGCATATTCCCTATTTATGCTGAGTGTATGCAGAACACTGGTTAAAAGAATACTGATGATGGACTACCTGGTTGGTCTAATAGTTGCAAGGGCGATTGCTGACTATGGCGCCCTCAATTAGATTCCTCGGCAGCCTACAAGTGTATTCGAAAATATCAATCTGTTCGCCCCTGATAACATCAGATCTCGATATGAAATCGATGGACTCCTGCTTACGGATCCATCTTGGCAAACGTAGCTTAACCAATCAGTTAGATCGTCCATCCAAGGTTACGTTTAAGTTGTAAATAATAACGGCAAGAGTCGTCGTGCAGCTGTTGTTATTTAAAGATTGTGTGAAAAGGGTTTTTACGCTGCAAATCGTACTAGCGTAAATAATATAAGCAAACTCTTGCTGGCCTTGCTTTTGTTCTTGTTGTAACAACACAGTAGTAATGCCAGAACAGTTATGTTTCAGTACCATGTAATAGGGGGCGAGCCTATTGCCATCAATCAGGCACAACCATCGCTTGTTGTAACAATTAACTAGGTATATATTAGTTTGTCTTAGAAATAGCCACAAATTATGGATATAATCCGGTACTGTGTACATGTAAGTAAGTGTAAGCGGGCACTCTTTACGCCTGGAAGCTTCTTCTAATTATTCATTACCAACCTATCTCTTTATTATTAGCATTATGTTTATTAGAGCGTGCCAGCTAACATGTAGCAAATTAATTAATTAAAATGATTGATTTCTATTGTGAACAAACTATACTGTATACATTCAACTTATTAGACAGACGTTTTCTTGGGGAGTTTGTTCCGCAACTTCTTTTTCCCAATGAAAACACTAGGAAGCGGCAAAGGGCGGGATTTTTGGGGGACTGTCATAAGTAGTTTTTACGTTCAAAAAGTGCTCATTCTCAGCCTCATTTGAATAAATGAATTTTGATTTTTATTTTGGACACCGATTTGGAATTTTGTTAAACAATGTAATATTTTCTTCGTTCTTATTTTATTAGAAACTGATGATATTGCCTGGAGAATCCTGTACGAAGTCAAGGAGTATGATCCTCTGCTTGATTCTTCGGATATGAGTGAAGAGGAGTGGATCAAAATCGCCAAAGATATTGAGGTACGAGTTACACTCACAGAAGTGAAAGAGAAATGTTTTATTTTTACGAATGGTTGGCTGGCCTGCAAACCCGGATCCACCGTTGTGGCACAGTATAAATTTTAATACAGTAGGACGACGCCTTTGATCTCTGGAAAAATGCCGACAACTTCTACACGCGTTAGACTTGAATAATACCTCCCGGGAGCGGCTTTCTCGCGTCTCGCCCCTCACACCCCGCACGATTGCCCTGTCTAGACAGCTTCGTCGGACGACTGTATGTTTTTAGACTGTGGTTGTGGGCACTGTGGGCGTGCCCACAACCAGGGCCGTCTTAAACTAGGCTGGGGCCTTGGGAACACACGAATTTGGGGTTATTAACATAAAATTAATAAATTAATTTCAAATATTTGGCGAAAATATGATGTACTTCTTTTTCCACGATTTCCGCAGTTTTGTACGTGATCAGCAAGAAAAGGATCAAATTCACTAATGAATTCTAACAATCCTAAATAATTCCCATTATTTTGCGATCCTAATGTCTCATTATCACCACGAAAAGCAAGACCTCTTGAAGCCAAACATTTCGCACCTGCATCAATCCTCCTAAGCACATTCTTCCAATAGTTAATTTCTGTATTATATTGGGGCAGCAACTCAGTATCGATTCGTGCCCTTATGGTGAAGAGTGTGAAGACGGTATTGCCCACAACCCTAATTGTGGTCAGATAGTAAAATTTATCGTGCTCATCACACAAACATTTGTCTTGGGTGGGGATCGCTCCAACCACCTCCAGCATGGCAACCAGGCCAGTCAAAATTGTACTTTATGTGTGGATTATTACCTCCTACTACTACTATTTCAAATACTACTACCTACTCTAGTATTGTATGTAACATAGAAACACACAGCGCAGTAGTTTAGTTTAAAATGATGTATTTTGTATCTTTCAAAATCAATGCATTTCAGTTAAGGTAGATAGGTTCGGTAGTTAGGTTAGGTAGTTAGGTTAGCTATAGGATAGGTATGGTAAGTTAGGTTAGGTTATATGTATAGATATATGTTGTCATTCTAATTCTATCTAACACAAATGGTTTGAAGAACAAATTAGAGACTCGCTAAATAAAAAGTAATAGTAGTTATTATTGTTTTGGATCTTCTTGCTGTCATCTTAGTAAAAGCATGTAAATGTATATTGTAAATCTCTAATTTATAAAATTTCTACTCCTTGGTCTCCGTTCATTATTTTAACTATTTAAATCATTCCTATTTAACCTTCAGGGCTATTCGTCATCATTTCATTTCAACCTGGCGTCCAGGCGTCCACACCAATCTTTGATGACAACTGAGAATTTACTAAAAATGGTGTTGCACTTTAAGTGGACTACAAGTGACGGTGACTATAAGACGGCGTACTGTGCACTTCGTCACAACGTCATCCTTGATACATACTGATGATAGCCAATACGAAACTAGCTGTTTGACAGTAATTTGTCGAACACTTTGCCCAGTGATCATCATTATGAACATGAAAAATTATTAGTAAAATAAGTATCTATTACAGAGTTACTACGAACAATACGACGGTTTCGTGATCCTCCATGGTACAGACACGCTCTGTTACACCGCGTCCGCTCTCTCTTTCATGTTCGAGAACCTCGGCAAGGCCGTGGTGGTCACCGGCTCACAGGTGAGTCCTGACAGGTACTACGAAATGTTTCGTAGGTGTACTAAAGTGGTACGAAGTTTGTAGTAGGTGTTCACGAGTGCTACGGATTCTCGTAGCGTTGTAACAACGCTGGCAAGACTGTGGTGGTACCGGCTCACAGGTGAGTCCTGACAGGTACTACGAAATTTTTCGTAGGTCTACTAAAGTTTTACGAAGTTTGTAGTAGGTGTTCACGAGTGCTACGGATTCTCGTAGCATTGCAACAACGCTGGCAAGGCTGTGGTGGTCACCGGCTCACAGGTGAGTCCTGACAGGTACTACGAAATTTTTCCTAGGTCTACTAAAGTGGTACGAAGTTTGTAGTAAGTGTTCACGAGTGCTACGGATTCTCGTAGCGTTGCAACAACGCTGGCAAGGCTGTGGTGGTCACCGGCTCACAGGTGAGTCCTGACAGGTACTACGAAATTTTTCCTAGGTCTACTAAAGTGGTACGAAGTTTGTAGTAAGTGTTCACGAGTGCTACGGATTCTCGTAGCGTTGCAACAACGCTGGCAAGGCTGTGGTGGTCACCGGCTCACAGGTGAGTCCTGACAGGTACTACGAAATTTTTCCTAGGTCTACTAAAGTGGTACGAAGTTTGTAGTAAGTGTTCACGAGTGCTACGGATTCTCGTAGCGTTGCAACATCGCTGGCAAGGCTGTGGTGGTCACCGGCTCACAGGTGAGTCCTGACAGGTACTACGAAATGTTTCGTAGGTCTACTAAAGTGGTACGAAGTTTGTCGTAGGTGTTCACGAGTGCTACGGATTCTCGTAGCTTTGCAACAACGCTTGCAAAGCTGGGGTGTTTACCAGCTCACGGGTAAGTCTACAGAAGTGCTACGAAGTCTCTCGTATTGCTACAGTCGAACGGGGTGATTAGGAACGCAGGGGTGAATAGAAACAAAACTTTTTAGGGATTTTTCACGTGGGTATAATTTCGAAACCATATTATTTTAATTTTATTTTCTTTATTGTCGGAAGGTTACAGACTAATTACACAATATAACAACAATAAATATAGCCAAAATGCTAATTACAAGCCTCCACAGTTTATTAACAGATAATAATGAACTTGCGTGAAAATCCTCTTAGAATGCTTGTTGCTGTTAATCCCTGCGTTTCTATTACCCAGTTTGACGGCATAGAAGTTCTAAATAAATTTAAACTTAGTTCGTAATTGTCTTGCTGTATACTCGTGTTTTACAATAAAATATATTCTTTTCTATTCTATTCTATTCTATTCCATTCTATTTTATTCTATTCTATTCTATTCTATTCTATTCTACTCGCATTATGGAATTACATGTAATTTAAATTTGGTCCCGGGTTCAAGTCTGGATTTGCGCCCGATTAATTGCAATAGGCTCGCCCCCTATTATATGGAACTTAAACATAACTGGCGAAATGTGGGTGTACTTTCAGGTACACCCCTGCCTACCTCTTTGGGGATTACAGGCGTGACATTGTGTTGAATTTATATTTTAGTTACTCAGATCCAAAGCAATATTTTTTTTTAAAGAATTAGTAACTCAAATATTAAGTTGCTTAATTTAACATTAATTGACTTACTAAATAGATCCCGATCTTCGAGCCCCGTAGTGACGGCGTGGACAACTTCGTATCCTCGCTTATCATCGCTGGAGGCTTCAACATCCCAGAAGTCGCCATCTTCTTCTACGGCAAACTGTTTCGTGGTAACCGGTATGTTGTTTTATTAGTTTTGTCAATTAACATATATCTATACTAATATTATAAAGAGGTAAAATTTGTAAGTTTGTAAGTTTGTATGTAGGGGGTAATCTTCGGAACTAATGATCCTATTTTAAAAATTATTGTACTGCTTGAAAGCTACACTATTCCCGGTGGACATAGGCCACTTTTTATCCCTGTATTCCCACGGGAACGGAAACTACGCGGGTGGAACTGCGTGACGTCTGCTAGTATACCATAATCATCACATACATATTCACATCATCAGCATGCCCGAGAGATAATTCTCGACGGCAGGTGCAAAGTCCCAAGGCCAAGGGGGCAGGCACCAAGTCAGCGAGGTATGGGCGGCTTAAACCAGAGTTTGCCTGTCTGTTTGGTTGCCTGTGTGCCTTTTGTCTGGCACTACGTTAATCACTAACCATATTACTTAAAAGAAAAAGGTCATCATGCTTGTATTGAAGGTTGAAATGAAGGTGAAAGTTTAAATGATAAATGAAAACTATTTCTCGTTTTGCCAAATGAAAAATTATCACCTATTAATTAACCAGGAAGAAAAGTGTTACCTACCTATCATGTCATACTAGGTAGCGCTGCTTTCGAAAAATATTTAAGAACACGATTGTTCTCCTTGTTTTTTTTTAGACAAAAGAATTTTTTTTAGACATAAGAGAGAGCTTATGTCTGCTTCTAGGATATAATCTATCTCCATACCCAACTTCGTTACAATCCGTTCAGCCTTTTAGTCGTAGAAAATCAACAAATAAGCAGACAAACAGAGTTACTCTTTCATTTATAATATTAAGTATAGATTAGTAGGATTCGAAAATAGAAAAAATAAACCTCCCCATTTGTTCTAGAACCCGTAAGATCTCCGTGAACAATCTGTTCGCCTTCGACTCTCCCAACGCCGTGCCTCTCGTCAAGGTGGGCTTGGACATGGAACTCAATAAGACGGCCATCTTTAAACCCAGTGTCATCGAGAAATTCCATGTTCACGCCAAGATGTCAAAGAACGTGGGTTTACTGAGACTGTTCCCTAGTATTAGTACGGCGGCTGTTAAGTCCGCTTGTCAACCACCAATTCAAGGTATGTTCAAAGATGTTTATTATCATTATAAAGCCGTAGAATCTAACTTTCTGGAAGTAAGTCCTCATAATATAAACCATGTGTATTGGAGGAAAATTATGTACAAAGAAGTATGTAGTTATAGTCATTATCTGTCTAGCTTTTTCCCAACTAGGTATGTTGAGGTCTGTTTTCAGTCTAATGGAATATATAAATACCTAAATACCAGTGTTTTACGTAGAGGGACTGACTATTTGACCTCCATACGGTGACCGGGCAACTCCAGGGTCTAACATTCTGACTGCTCGTAACGAATGCCAAATATCTGCAAATGACAGCAAGGACTATCACCTTAACGTATTTTGTAGGCATGGAGGAGGCTTGATATGTAATGAATGCATCCACAGACCAAACTTGGCAGTGTTAAGTATACTATGCTTATATCAACCGTGAACAATTGAAGCCCATTCTCCAGGTTGAACAGATATTCTTGTTAGTCTTCAATGGTTTTGTTTGTCGTAATTTTTAACTGACATCAGGAGGAGGTTCTTAATTCGATCGGTATTTTTTTTCTTCTTTTAAGTATTTGACACCTCTACTCCCCTTTCTTCTTTCACTGATTCGTTGGTCTCTCAGTAGCTGCCCGGGGTCCGGATTTGTGCCCGATTGATGGCAATAGTCTCGACTTGAACATAACTGGTAAAATGTGGGTGTAATACAGTTACGTCTCTGCCTAACCCTTCGGGGATTCCAACAGGCATGATGTTATGATAAATGATGTGATGCGGCTTTATTATGTTCTAATCTTTGTATGATACTACTTAACAAGCACAGTGATTATCTAAAAAAATCTAGTTAATGCCTTAGGTTTCGCGTATAATGAAGTTGTCTACTAAAAATTTATATGTTAGGTGTAACAATTGAAAATGTTCGGAATTGTGGATGTGTCGCCATCTAGCGACAAAATGGCAGTGAAATCATTCATACATTTGACTTAAGTATTTGACATTAGATTGTCGCTGAGATGACTAGATTTGAACGCTTGTTAATTACGAGAATAGGCTTTCTGGTCTCTCCTATATTGTCTTTGGCCGTCCATCATTTAACAGAATTGTCTCCTTAGGTCTGGTGATGGAGACGTATGGTGCAGGAAACGTCCCGTCAAACAGACTGGACGTTCTAGAGGCCATTGAAAAAGCTGTGAAAAGAGGAGTAATTATTGTTAATATTACTCAGTGCAATACTGGGTCCGTTGCTGCGCTGTATAAGACTGGGCAGGTAAGTGTTCAAACTTCTTATACTCTCACGTCTTAAATATAAAATAAATAAATAAAATCTGGATCATCAGTAGGTATTTTCAATATCCGACTCGCGCTTGACGAAGTTTTGAGTGGTCGTGATACGTTCAAAACAGTTTCAACCGCAACAAAATGTGTCCTCTATTTTAGGAGCTATGGGGCCACAGATAGACACATAGTTACACATCCCAATCGCGTAATGTTTGCGTCGTCGCGGCCTCACCGGGTGAACGCGTTTTCGGTAAATATTACGGAGAGTTAAAAACTCTCCGTAATATTTACCGAAAACGCGTATTAATTATTACTAATTTAGGAACTTTTTATCTTTTGTATATGTCAGTCCCATCGAACCCTTATCTGCATGATACTAACTGCCAGAAAATTGCTACCGAATAGTGTTATACGAAGACCAAGTTATAATGACTTTTTACAAAACTGGCCCATGAGCGGCATTAAAACTCTGACACCAGGTTAGTTACTAACCACACGATAAGAAGAAGAAGACAAAACTGATTAAAAATGAGGTTATATGATGAAATCAAAGTCATACTGCGGGACAGTAATTTCCAGTTCAAACGATGACCTCGCCGCATTGATCGAGTGACGTATGATAACCCCTTATTTACCAAGAGCGAGCCGGACTGGCGTACCAAGGAGTCAAAGTCAAAGTCAAATTATTTATTTCAATTAGACCCATAACAGGCATTTTGAACGTCGGACTAACAAATTAAAGAATTTAAGAGAATGATTCTAGTTGCACATTCCAACAGGTAGTTTAGTATGCAGAAGAATGTGTCTCTCACCTAACACGTCTTAATTTAACAGTTAGTTACTCTTTAAATGATTATTATTATTATCAGTATTTGTGGATTGTATTTATTTTATTGTTTTTTTTTACTTTCTTTTTTTTCTTATTTATGCTTATTTTATACATCTTTTGAGATAGTCATGTATGTTATATATTTATGTAAATTGTACACCACAAACTGCCTACTCATCTTTACTCCTCCACTATCAAGTCCATCCAAAGGTTGCATGTAAGAGATCGCTTTTAGCGATAAGGCCGCCCATTGTAACACCCTATATACCCTTAAAGTTATACTTTGTAAGTTTTATGGTGTACAATAAAGAGTATTCTATTCTATTCTCTTTTAACTTAACAAGTAAAATCCACGTGGGTTTTACTTGTTAAGTTAAAAGAGAATAAATATATTTTGGAAATGTTTAACTAAATAATTAGTTCTACAAAAAAGTCCGCGAATGCATATATTGTAGTCTATCTGTCATGTGCTTTCATCGCCAAAATAGTAAAGAAGATAATAAGCTACTCGAAGTACTACTCCTGCGCAGAGAAAGTAGCTTGTAGTTAATAGGTATAAGTTTGAAATCACTAAACTGACTAATGCTCGTGCCTGCTTTACTTATATGAGAAGTGTAACAGTAACTAGGCAAGTATTAAACACCATATACCTAGAACCATTTATGTAGCGTAACATACAATAGCTGCTTTATGATTATTTTCTCGTTGGTCATAAAAATCGCGTGCAGTTGTTAGGATATTAATGAGTTATTGTACGACTTTATCAATTCGCTATAAATGTATCGCGTTGGTGTGTAAGTTTGTGGCAATACACTTGCAACAGCTAGAAGGACCTCTAGACGTAAGTAAGGCGGTGCGCCAACGGTACATAGTGGACATCCCACCCATTGGTAAACGTTTTGGGAACACATTCATTCTGCGTACAGCTACGGAGTGGAATTCCCTGCCGGAGTGGGTGTTTCCTGATAGCTACAACCTAGGGTCTTTAAGTCAAGAGCGAATAGGTTACTTCTAGGCAAAGATGCTTCAGGGCGAGACTCTACCAAAGCGGAGACGAGAGGTCGAGAGGTCTTGTAATTAACCAATAGGATATTGTATTGTGCTGAAGCGGTCAAAATGACGCAAGCTGATTGGTTGTAAAACACATCTCTTCTTGTCTCCGCTTTGGTTGAGTCTCGCCCTCATCGTCGACTACATCATCGCTTACCATCAGGTGAGATTGTAGTCACAGACGAGCCTATTAATTATAATAAAAAAGGCGTCGCGGCAGACCCTGTACAAGGTCGCAGGATAAATTAATTAATTAATAATCGCTTGTAATTAGCAATTTAGATATCTACTATTGTCATTATGTTGATATTAGTCTGTAAGCTTTCCCAAAATTGTAAAAATAATTAAACAAATAAATAAACTGAACAAACGGTCAGTGGCCCACTTTAGCCCTGGATGAAGAGAACTGGAAGTCATGAGGATAGGCTTTTGCCCAGCAGCAGGATGTTGCAGGCTAACAGTAACAGCAATGTACCTACGTGTTGATTAAATTATTGATGAACACGAGAAGATTTTTACCTGACGAAACTCACAAAGGTAAACTTTATGCCATACATACATACATACAACACATAAATACAATACAATACATACCTACATTACTAATTATCAATGTTTGGGTAATGTATGCCATGATGTTTAATCAAATTAAGTTTTGTCGTCAATCAAATCAAATTGATTTGAGCTGCTTTTTGACACGTTTATTCATAGATTCATACACCGACTAGACTAGTCCAGTCCCATCCAGATTCATTACTCACAAATTACATCTGAGATAGCATTTTAATGACCGATCTGACCAAGATAAAGTATAGACTTTAAAAGAGGCTGTGAACTCTGAGGTGATAAAATAATATCGACTCGATTTTTTATCTAGGATGTATTTTATTTTGTGGTTTCAATGCCACACAATAATACGGTATAGGTACAAATATTACAGAAATAGGTAATAGGTCATTAAGGCCGTGCGCTGCGTTAGGCGTGCGCACGGCGCGGGCGCCCGCGTGGCGTGCTGTGTCTTGTAACATCATAGATCAGCTAATAATAATATTTGACATAATCTCATGAGATTACATGAAACAGCACGCCACGCGGGCGCCCGCGCCGTGCGCACCGCACGGCCTTATTGTTATGTATTGTTTAATACAGGCGATCGCGAAAGCGGGTGTGGTGTCAGGCTATGACATGACTCCAGAAGCGGCCCTCACTAAACTGTCCTACGTGTTGACAAAGACAGAGCTTAACTTCCAGCAGAAAATTGATGTAAGTACTCTATGATACCGCCTCGATAACCTTGACAATAAAATTGGCACTTTTTGTAAAACAAAATGTTCTATACATCTAACTTCAAGATTTAATAGTATGTTTTCAGTACATAACTTAAAATAAGATGACCAAACTGATAAATTAAACAATTTTCCCGGTGCCATAATAAAAATGCAATTCAGCATGTCGCATCGCCAGGGTCGCTACTATGTCCTCCGCCTCTGGGAGGGCGGAGGTTAGTGTTCCATCTAGCATCTGCAACGAGGGTCACTAAAATAGACAATCCTCCTCAATCCTGATTTTTCAGCCATTTTGTCGTGTACCCATTTTCCACGAACACTTGTGGTAATAACATTATTTATATTCTTGTTGTTAGATGATGGGCCTGAACATCAGAGGAGAGCTGACCAACCTGTCATCTATGTCCATTCAAGTAAGTTTGAAATTTGTTTTATTATGCTTCTTTTGTTCAACGATGCGTGTGAATGTTATACAGGGTGACTGGTAAATGTCCTCTTCTAACTGATCAGGCAGAAAGTTTTACAAGGGAGTGTTGTTTTGCCACTTTTTCCGAGCAAAAACACCAGGAAACGGCGAAGGGCGAGCTTTGTGGAAGACTATCTTAAGTCTTCTTCTTCTTCTTCCACCTGGCGTTAATCCCGGCAATTGCCAGGGTCCGCCTTCAGACTGAGCTTCCTCCACTTTGCCCGATCTTGAACATCCTTTTCAGTCAGGCCATTGGCTCTCATGTCGGACTTAACGACTTCCAGCCAGCGTTTGCGAAGGCGACCACGGGACTTAGCCCCAAGGACAGCCATACCGAATCTCCATCTGCATCTCTGACCAACTTACTCGATAGGGCGGCGTATGATGTGGCCATACCATCGCAGACGACACTCTTGCAGTTTGTCCCCGACATCACCGGCACAAAGAATTCCTCGGATGAATGAGTTGCGTATGCGATCGGATCGCGTTACGCCACTCATCCACCACAGCATCTTCATCTCCGTGACGCGGAGCTCCTGGGTGTATCTACTAAGGCTGGGGATGACTATCTTACGCAATATTGACTAAAAGTGCTGATTTTCAGCCTAATTTGAAGAAATTATTTTTGATAAGATTGATTGATTGACCTACCTCCTTAGGACCAAACCCTCAAAGAGGCCTTAGGAATGAGCCTCAACATCCAGTCTCCGAAAAAGCTGTCCGAAGTCGCGGAGAACGTCTTCTCTTCACTGCTGCTGTACGGCATCAAGCAAGGAGACGAGGGCATCGTCAAGAAACTGTTGGGTGAGAACCGTCTTACATTTGTTCCTTTGTTTTTGATAGGTGACGTCAGAGGAATTAGTTCCATCTTAATAGACAGGAAGATTAGTTATGGATGATATACAGGTAAGGCCGTATCTGATAACTTTACTATATTCGCACAAATCGAGCGTATATCCTCTATATCCTCTCCGTGCTCTGACAGCCTTCTTCTTTGACGGCACGGTCGGTGGAGCGGCTCAGATATTGACGACTGTGCTGCGTGTTGCGGATTAAATTCTCGCATAGAACAAATATATGTACGGCCTAAAGATAGTTATTTCGATTCTGGCTGTTTGCATAGGTATGTACGGTTGAATTAATAAATGTTACAAACTGTGTGACTAGTTTTGTGCCAAATAATTTTTTTTCTCATTCTTTTCTGTCGTGACTTTTTTCTTTCTTTTCTTTCATTTTTTTCTTTCGTTTCTTCCTTTCTTTTTTGTTTTTTTTTTATTTATATTCTTATACATTTTCTTTCCTTCTTTTTTAACTTATGTGTTGTTTTGTATTTTACAATGCTTTATTTTATTCTTTAGGATTAATGCGAGATTTTGATTTGGAGAATAATAATAATAATAATTCAACCTCTAATCAAGAAGAAACGCTTTGTATGCAGAACTGAAGCTACGAGCAAGATTTTTTTTATTGCAACTTACAGTGACTATGTATATAATCTTCTTGTAACTAAGCTTTTATTAATAAGGGGAAAACGTATATTTGTATGTAAGTAAATAATTGTAAACGTAAATAAAACAAGTATTTGTAACGAGATTTTTTTGAATGATTGTTGACGTACCTAGTATTGATAAATTTTGTGATAAATTAGTGTAAATTAAATAAAGATATTGTATCTGTGATTAAACAATCCCATGATATTTTATAATTGTGATTTTGTTATTTTTAACCCCCGTCGCAAAAAGGGGGGTATTATTGTCAACTTTGTTGAGGCTCTACGTAATTAAACTGTGTTAAGAAAAGCTTTAAGCGTATAAGCGCTCTTTTATGAATTGTCTAAGATATTTGTAAGGAATGGGAATAATTGTAAACTTTTGAAAGATTTTCGAAAACAATTTAAAGTAATATAATATTGGATATTTGTGAGGATTTAAAAAAAAGATCTAAGGAGATCTTAGGGTTAATTGCTAAAAACGCCGATTAACATTGATTCTGAGAGAATAAGCCTGAGGGTACCTATCTAAGAGCCGAGTCGCACCGGAGGGGCAGCGAAGCGGCCGGCGCGGGGAGCAGTTTCGGCGTAGTTTTTAACTTTATCTTCATTCCTATATAGTACCTACACAGTATTACTTGAGAAAATTTTATACTGGAATCGTCGGAGTATTCCCAGCGCAGCAGCGCCGCGGGCGGTCATGTAACCTTTTCAATTTTCTCAACTGATACTATGATAATGGTGATAAAGTTTAAAATGATTTGACACTGAAGCAGTGAAGCTGCTCGCGGCTCTGCTGCCATTCCGGCGTGACTCGGCCTTATGAGTCAATTCTGACCGACCAGCGCCTATTTTTGAAATCGTCCTAAAAAGGCGATTTGCTAGAATTCGAATGTAAGCTCGTATTATTTTAAAATTCTTAGATAGTAACCCGATATATTATGAAAAAAAAACTAAGGTAACAAAAAAATCCCTGCGACATAAATAGTTATGCCGTAACTATTTATGTCGCAGGGATTTTTTTGTTTTAATGTTTTTAATGCACGAATTTGGTTTTTGACGTAAGCGTCTAGGATAAGCAGATTATTGATGCGATACTTATTAACCTCCTATAGGTTAACAAGTAGGTAATTATGTGACACATAATTGTGTTTTGTATTGTGAAACTAATAATTTAATTTGTGTAATTGTTAGAACCGTAACGAGGCAATGTGAAACGACAATTGGCTTGACAAGTTATTATACTACTAAAAGCTAAACTAAATTATATTCAGTATTTTTTTGTATTACGTACAGTCACGAACATAAATTAAATACAAAAGATTTGAAAGTTTTTATTTCCCTTTAACATAATAATATCACAGTATAAATATTAATACAGTAGGACGACGCCTTTGATCTCTGGAAAAATGCCGACAATTTCTACACGCGTTAGACTTAAATAATAGCTCCCGCACTATGAACATCGTTTTGTTCGCAGTGCGGGAGCGGCTTTCCCGCGTCTCGCCCCTCACACCCCGCACGATTGCCCTGTCTAGACGGCTTCGTCGGACGACTGTATGTTTTTAGACTGTGATAATATCATGCCTGCAATCCTCAAAGGGTTAGGAGGTGTAGGTATCTATTGTACATTCGTACATTATGACAGAATCTCTAGCCTGCTGTAGCGAGACGTACCTATATTTTCTTAAGAGAGAATCCGACAAAAAAAAACTTAGCATTCCTATAATTCGTCGCTTCTATTTAAGTCTACAATATCACACTGTTTACTTTTTTAGATATTGCCAATAATATGCTTGCTGTAGATACCTATATGGGCATTTGACTAAAGTTCGACTTACCCAGTGTTTTAGAGAAAATGTAGAATTTGTATTTTTATGTGTATCTAATAATATTATAATTTAAGAAAAATCACTAAAAAGCGTGATTTTTTAAGTTTATAAGCTTTTTGAATTTTAGATAATAAATTACGTTTTAGTTTTATTTTTTGTACTACCTACTAATATAAAATATAAAACAATTGTACAATATTTTGTACGGATTGACTTTCTTCTACAAGAGAAATGTAAAACACAGGCCATTAATAAAATTCAATTGAAATTAAAAACAAAACATGCATTATGATTGGTTAATATTCCTTCAAACGACTGAAATCCTAATCTGAAACCGGCTTAGTAGGCGACTCGACCGCTGAGTCTCGTCCGATCCGGTCGAGACAGGAATTTCATTATTATTAATATTTTTGAGTGGTGTTTCGGACTATACTTTTTTTTAAGCAAATTTTGTACAGTCATAATGAAAAACCTTAGGTAGAGTTGTATTATTTAAGTAAAAGTCAGGGAATTGGTAGAAAGAGATAAAGTTTAATATACAATTACAACAATCAACAGTAAACATGATAATCACAATAATCAGTTTTATATATCAATTAAAAAGCGTACAATAATAATAGGGAATATTCATGTTATTTAAATGTGGTTCAAATATTTTTTTTCCCAATCTTTAATAGCAGAAAATATGAACTAAATTAATATTTTACTTTTTAATAGCGTCATAATTATTTTAAATTAAAAATGAAACTGCAAATTAAACGCGGGAAATTCAAATTTGTGAAACGCATCACCATTGGTTATAACGAAACGTGACGTCAAACACTACGACAACAAGACAAGTTACGCCTACAAAACAGTATTGGAATGAACTTTTTATTGGAAAACATAATTATTGCCTTATGTGTTGTGAATTAATTTACGGAGTAATTTTAGCTTCATAGTGAGGTTATAAAACATTTAGGAAAATGACTGAAAGTGGTTTTGTAAAAGCGCTATCTGATAATGTTTTTGCATTAGAGTACAAGCAATACCTGTAAACTGGTTTTTGAGCTTTTTTCATGGTGAAATGGTTAGAAGAACGAGAACACCCAAAGTAATAGTAACAGGATAATAGTAAATGACGTCATCGAAATGGCGCGCGAAAATGGCGGCCTTTAAACAGCTCAATTTATTCTGTGTTAAATATTTTTATAAGCTTCATTACTGCATTATAAACATGTTTAGATTTTTTACTATGTTAAAACGTTGTAAACAGTGAATTCAAAATAAAAAAAATACATGCATATTCTCTATTATAAATGTTAACATCAATAATCAGTATTTTTTAAGTTCTATAAACTCTACCATAACATATGTACAAATATTGAAATGTCATTCTTATATAGCTAAGTACAATTAATTATATGATTTAATGACAATAAGTCCAATATAAATTATTATAATTAGGTAGTCGGTACTTTAAAATCAATGTCAAAATTAAGTACATGTCTTCTTGGATTTTGACAATATTCCATATATTCACCAATATCATAAAAATAATTATTACCGATGCCGATATATCGGCAATACTCGCGTTACATTAATGTAATATAACACGCGTGTTGTCTTGTCTACTTTGTTTTTGAAACAAAAATCTCATCAATGTTAATTTTAATTACTAAAACTATTAATTAATCTCAAAAATAGTTTCAAATGGTTATTTAGTTTGTCCTGTTATTTGTTCTTTTTATATTAAAGAAAAAAATTACCTGACTTGTTACGGTATCAGTATCGCCGATATTTTTATACGATGCTCTTATATAATATTATAAAATATGACACGATACTGATACCGATGTATTGGTATCGTATCGGCAAAAATACATATCGAAGCAAGATTGATGAGCTGACAAGTAGGGATACCTGTCATCTCATCACATCACTCAATAAAAAAAAAAACAAAAAAAAAATCTTTGTTTTCAGACGTCGACGGCTCATAGCGTGTTAGTATTTAGAACAAAAATAACTTAAAAACTATGTTAGTTGTAACATCTAGACACACAAGAACCCAAATTATACACAACAAAATAAACAGCTCCCAACTCGAGGAAGATTCATCTAAACCCATGTCTGAAATGCGGCTTCATAAACCTATCTATCGTAGCCCCTTAAAATCTTTCTGAAAATACCTTCAGAACGCAATTGCTGCTACCCCTTACTCTGCGTATCACTGATGTAAATTTTTTGCGCAAAATGTGCAATGTGTTATAATGTTTATTTTGTTTGTATTAATAATTTATCCATGGCGACAAACTAAAATATGTATTATTAAATTATATGTCTGACGGTACTTTGCCTCTAAAAAAGCATTCGTCCGAAACACCACTCAAAAATATTAATTATAATGAAATTCCTGTCTCGACCGGATCGGACGAGAATCAGCGGTCGAGTCGCCTACTAAGCCCTGAAACCATACATCACTTACCTATGAACATAGAGTACATACTTATCTACACAAGCACAAGTAAATACTCAGTTCCTAGAATCAAATACCTAAATAAATGTATAACATAGACAAGACGCATACTAAGTCATAAACACATTTGTAAACATTGGTATACACTATTACTTATGCGTAACACTGTACCTCGGGAAATTCCCGAACATCTATGCACCATGTATCATAGACTTAGACTATATACCTCTAGACGTAGCCCAATTTACAGTGTCAAGTGTGGAAGTGAGACGCAATAATACAAAGTTCGTAGGAAAATTGAGACAAAGCATCGTATCTTCTGTCCCTTACGGCGTGCCGGATTTTTGCATGGCTAACTTTTGAAAGTTAGCCAAACAAAGAGCTGTCACTGTCACGTATATTATTATGCTCGATTTAATTTAAGTTTTCGGATGGTTTTTGCAATTTTTGTAATAGTTTAAGTCATTTAATGAGAAATAGACTCCATTAGATAAGTGTTTAGTGTATGGTGAATGCGCTACGATGGGAGGATTCAGTATAATAGGCTGTAAAAGCCGCTCAGAAAAGGCCAATAACAAAATCTCTTTTCATTCGTAAGTATTCAATACTGTTTGTGTTATTGTATGATTATTGAATTTATACATTTGTGCGCTTTTATTGTCATGGCTTTCAGACCAAAATATGGCAGATTTCTTAAAATAAACTTGATTTCTTAAATCACATAACCTAGTAATACTTACTTACAGTGTTGCTACACGTTTCAAATCTTTTCCCTTAACTGTCAGGCCTAATGTTCAAAAGGTAGGCATAATAATCAAATAAATCTATGGTGGCTAAACTCACAAATTTGTGGGCGAACCCTTATTTTTAAGTTTAAGTGAACATGTGTACGAACGAACAGAGCCCTTTCGACAATCATTAAGTTTTACTCTTGAAGGCAATCGCGTAGGTACTTAAAGATATTTGGAAGTAAGAATTCATTTTATAAATAAATGTTAAGTATAAACAAAAAATTAGATATTTTCAAAATAAGTTGGTTTTGTCTAAAGGACAATAGTTATTATACAGCAATGTCAATGTCACACTGGATGTCAGCCATACCTCAATATATTTTAATGATAAATAACACGCGAAAAAATCAAAACAAGCTTCACCTGGTAGTAGTGTATTTTATTTGTGAGAATCAAGGTAAGATTGAAAGTAGGTATTTTACGTGAAATTATATTTTCTCACACATGGATACTTCTACACTCTTATTACCACGTTGAATACGTCGTATTTTGGGACTTTTTTAGGGAATAGCAACACTGAACTTTTATATTGCTGTCGCATGTGCGGCCACGCGGTAGCTCGATCTAAGATCATAGATCTGTTTTGTTTTATTTTAGAGCTGGGAAAACGTATTTCCGCGTTAGAAATAAATAATCGACTAAACGTTTATTCGATTTATGACATGTATTATAATTTATATTAATAAATGAAATTCGACCGTTTTAGCTTACTATACGTACTGTGTCAACTGTAGTAACCTTTGCGCATTACTCTTACAAAGGGGAACAACATTTTAAATTCATGTATCAAATAAATGTATAACAGAGACAAGACACAATATAGCTACTATGGCATAAATACACTTACTAATAATAATACAAATACTCTTCGTGAGTATAACATTGTTACTCGGGAAATCCCTGAACATTGATACGCATGCATCATTGGTATGTTATGTTTTTCATATAGAGATGGGAAAATGTTTTCCCGCGTTAGACATTAATAATCGTCTAAACGTTTATTCGATTTATAAAGTGAATTAATAATATGATTTTTATCTATACTAGTCTATACTCTATCATACTATTATAAATAGGAAAGATTTGTATTTTGTGAGGGTGTACTGCAAGTATACCTCTGTTTGTGTGTTATTTATATTTTTGTATGTAACGAATAAACTTTAAAAACTACAGAACCGATTTGAAAAAAAAATTCACTGTTGGGAAGTTACACTATCTCCAGGTGACATAGGCTACTTTTTATCCCTCTATTCCCACGGGAACTGGAACTACGCTTGTTATACCTCGTGACGTCCGCTAGTTTACTATAAGAATGATATTCGTCAATTAAAGTTTCTATTACTTTTTGTGTTTTATTGTAAAAAAAATTGTAACTTATTGGTTAAAACCAATGCATTGTTTTATATGAAATTATTTTGATTCACAGATATGGGTGCTGATGTCAACGCAGAGGATTCAGAAGGAAAGACTCCTCTACACGAAGCTATTCTCTATGGAAACCATGAAATGGTCAAATGCTTGCTTGTCAATGGTGCCAATGTACACTTCAAGACCAGGTACCGTTATATTAAAGAGTTCCAATTCAAATAGTTGTGTAACTTCCAGTTTGCAGCTGTTAAACACGTAGGTAAAGCCGTTGGTCTTGGCTGTCATTCGTAGATTTTTGACAGTCAGAAGCCTCAGTTTTACCAAAAAGCTATCCTTTTTCGCAGCCACTGAGTATAGAGGTCATATTTGAGATAGTCATAGTCATAGTAGTTTATTGATAAGGGATTCTTTACAAGTCATACACAGCTTCAATATTTTTGGGATATTTTTTAAAATTAAAAATACATTAAAGTATTAACAAATGTCAAATAGTACCTACAAGACGTCAAACCAATAAAAGAAACATATAAATAGCAGTTAAATCACTAATACAGTAAAAATAAAAGTAAAATTGGTCCATGGAAAATTCTAGTATCGAAGCGATACTTTCCTGTCAGATTTTAATATTATACGAACAGGGTTCTTATAGACGATTAGATATTCGTAGACGGTAATATTTTTTTTTAAATATATTAACAACTTTTCACTATGGGATGAACTCTGAAAACTCATCAAAATGTATAGAACAGTTGATTTTTTCGTAATTTCAGAGTTCATTGTCTATAGTATAGAAAGAAATAAGGAAAGAAAAGAAAGAAGGTAAAGGGAGATTTTGTTTGTGTGTCTATCTTCTATGATGTTGAGGAAGTGCCGATTCCTGATTAAATTACTTAATGATTTTTATTTTCTTTACTTTTATTTTTAGGTCGCCCAGGTAATGAAGTCATATAAATCACTCATTCCTTCATCAGTAGCATGTAGATTCGGACAATCAAAGCGTTCTAAAGCAGTATTATTCCATTAGACACTCATTAATTACAAAATACACACATCAACACCGTCTAGGGATATTTTGTATAAAGTTCTTAAACTCAAAAAATACTGGCCACTTTTAAATTCTTTTGAAGAAAGTTTATTTTGTAAGCCTTTTTGAACGATTCTAAATTTGAATTTGAAAAAATACATTAAGAACAAAAGATTTACGCGGCATAATGGTAGCGAAGTCCGAAGGTTTCATTTACCTACACTAGTTTGTGGCTATTTTTTTGTGTCCAATTTAAGTTTTATAACAAGTTATCGGTTAATTCCGAATTAATGTTATTGTATGCATCATGCAGCGGCGCCATTTAACTAGAGAAGAAATGTTAAGGGCAGTAGGCATGCTCGAAGCTGGGGCTACTCAACGGAGTATTGCTGAGGAGTTTGGAACAAGACAAAACGTGATATCAAGGTTATGGTCACGTTATTGTGCTACTGGTGAAGTGGCTGAAAGACACCCAGGCGGGAAGCGCATAACCACTCAACGACAAGACCGATTTTTGTAAGTTGCCGCGAGAAGACAACCAAATGTCACGGCCATGCAGTTGGTTCAGAGGGTCCAGTCAGAGCACCAGTTGCTTGTGAGTGACCAAACTGTGAGGAGAAGGCTGCATTAAGCTAGTCTTCATGCTCGCAGACCGCTTCGTACTCCAGCACTACGCCGATTAAATCGTGGACGACGACTAGAGTGGGCTCGTGAACATTTGCTCTGGGAAGAAAACCAGTGGTCTGTAGTGCTGTTTACCGATGAGTCTCGGTTCGGTTTCCATCCCGATACACGTAGAGTGCGTGTTTGGCGAGTTCCTGGTCGTGAGAGCCGTCTGCAACTTCCTCAGGAAGTCCATTCATACCACGGCGGGACAATTTTGGTTTGTGCGGGAATTCGTGTCGGTGGAAGAACAGACCTCGTTTGGATCAGAAAGACCATGACGGCTGAAAAATACCGTAACGAGGTGCTAGTACCAATAATCTACCCCCATCGACTACAAATGGGCCAAGAATTCACGCTCATGCACGATAACGCCCGTCCGCACACAGCGAGAGTGGTAACGAGCTGGTTGCAGGAGCACGAATTATCGGTCTTAGGCTGGCCTGCTCAATCGCCTGACCTAAACCCCATAGAACACGCGTGGGACATGCTCCAAAGAAGGGCTTTGAGGAATTTCCCTGCAAACGTTGCGACGGAAGAGCAACTTTTTTTGCATCTTAGCCGGACCTGGGACAATATACCGTAGCAAGACTTGGATAACTTAATCCAAAGTATGAAAAACCGTTGCAGGACCGTTATTAACGTCATGGGTGGTTTTACTGACTACTGATTTTTCACAGAACTGTTAAAAACAAACTATTTTTTCCTTATTTGTAAATTTTTCTTGAGAAACACATTCGTTGTTAGTTTTACCATTATTTCATGTTTTTTCTTTATTTGAATAAAAATTTGTTTACGCAAAAAACATTGTTTTCTGTTATGTTGGAGTGTAGTCTGATAAATGGGCTTTATAAAAATATATACATGTTGTATGCTATTTTTAATACATTTTGAGTAAATTGAGTAAATCCAAAATATCCCTAGACAGTGTTGATGTGTGTAGATATATGCACCCACTTCGTCCTCATAAGCAATTTGCAATACATAAAGTACTATGCACTAAACTAAATGCCAAAACTAGTCGTTAAATCAGTTATTTGTAAAATTGTGTGCCTCATTTGGTCTAGAGGTTGCAAGCACTACTGCTGAACATGAAGTCCTAGGTTCAATCCCCAGGTCGGGAACAGCGCTATTGAGTTTTTCCATGTGGAATTTCTCAGTAGCAGCCAAGAGTCGTGCCTGATTGTAGGCAAGAGTCTCGCCCTCTATTTTATAGGCCTTGGACATAACTGGCGAAATGTGGTTGTACAGACGCCAGCACATCAAGGCACCCCAATTTGTCAAATTTCTTTAACAGGTTTTCAACTTTATTCTAAACTCAATAAGGTTCAATTGGGACAGTTTGGGGTAGATTGACGTGCTGGCGTCTGTATATAATTGTATGAATAAAATCATTCCATTTTAAACAGAAACGGTGAGTGTCCCCTCATCACAGCAGTTCTACGTGAAGACCCGGAGATCATCAACCTACTCCTCAAATGTGGTGCTCATCTGGGCAGCGCAGACATATACCCGATCACAGAGATTATGACCGCGGCCATCAGAAACGGTTCCATTGCTAAGTTGGAGTCATTGAAACTTGCGGGAGCCAAGTTTGATATATTGGATGAGCTGAGGCAGACGCCTTTGCACAAGGTAATCATATTGATTGTACATTGTATACTATAGGATATAATTTAGAGAGTGGCACGGGAATCACATGAGTTGATTTCTGCCATCACCTTTCCACAATCGGACAACTCGTACGGATAGTGTCCACCATTACATCGTTGGCACCTCAACGATCCGGACAGAGCGTTTCGCCTCGTCGTTTATACCGCGTACATCGAAGGACTGGAACAACTTGCATGCTGCGGTCTTCCCGTCCGATTACAATTTAGGTGCCTTCAAGACTAGAGTGAATAGGCTCTTAATAAACTAGTGCGCTTCACCATCCCTGATTGCATCACTGCTTAACATCAGGTGGGATTGCAGTCAAGCACTGGTTTATAATATTAAAAAAAAAACATGCATGTTCATTTAGTAAGTTTGCCCATCACTATAGCTAACCTAAAAACGGTGATTCCCCCGTTCCTCTGGCTTCATATCAAATGCATTAAATTAATAACTACAAGAGACTTATCGTACGGGGTCGAGTGGACATCGAATCACTGGTTTTTCCATTTTGAAATGGGACATGAGGAAAAACGAAACTGTGTACAATTTTAAATCAGAAATGGAACATAATTTGCTGTGTTTGTTTATTGTTGTCCTATTCATTTCTATATAACAAACAAAGCCTTCAGCTTTATATAATTAGTATAGGTAAGTACTTTATCATTTTTATGAATAAACATTTAAAAAAAAAAACAACCGACTTTATTGAAAAACACTGACAGGTGTAAAATAACTCTAGTTTCGGATGTCTGTGGCTTAGGTGGTACGGTTACATTAATTTTTAGTTTCTTCAGAATAGTTATTCAAAAGTTGATAGAATCATTTAAATATTAAATATTCCACAAATACAAACATCAGAATTTAAAACCACCTCCTTTTTTAGAAGTCGGTTAAAAAGCAATTGACCGTTTGAATCTTGAATGCGCTCACCGATCTCTGGCATTTTAATATCGTTTAATAACATAATTTAAAAAAAAGGTTTCAAAAGTTTAACAATGATGGCACAGTCGTCGCAGGTTCAATTCCTGCATGAAATAGATATATGCGTGGCTACAGGTACATGATATAACTGTTTGTGAGAGCGTGTGAGTAATTAAATATGTGTGTAAGGGGTGAGCCTTTTCCCATCAATCGGACACTTATCCAGACTCCCAGAAATTAAGAAATTCGTGATGGAAAATTTCAATACCGCCTTGCCCGACCCGGAATCGACTCGAACTCGGGACCTCATGCTCAGCAGTTAGCGCTTTCGACCACCAGACCAACGAGACAATCAGTTCTCAGGTCGTTCAGTTAGAGATAGTCGTGAATTTCAGATCTAAAATATTCCCCTTTTTTGTTTTCCAGGCTGTCCTATGCAATAGGCCTGAAGCAGCCAAGTACCTGTTGAAACAAGGAGCCAGTAAGGATTCCAAGGATATCATGGGCCTGAGTCCAGTGGACTACGCCATGAAACTGAACAGGGGAACCCTCATGATCTCTTATTTGCACTAAATACCACCTTCCTGAACCATTATAGTATTTTATTATGGATCTGAGTTTGTGAGACTTTTTGAGGGGACACAGTTGGGCAACTGAAACAGATTTTGAGACACACCGGTCACCGGTGTTTGTATTTATTATTGCTTTTTTTTAATAAGAATTTTCTTTTTCAACAGTTGCGCAACTGTGGTGCTACTCTTAAGTCAGCAGTGCGTGTGATTCTGTCAAAATTACCTCTTGAAAAGAGTAGATGAAGTAAAGGCAAATTGAGCTGTCATTCCGTTCTAGAGAGGCATTGACAGTTCAGTTCACTTTTCACGGGTGACTTTTACTGATTCAACTAACAGCTGTCAAAAAGTGGGTGTAAGTGTGAATGTTATGACGCGGTAAAACCAATATTATGTCATAGCGTCACTGTTTGTTTTTATTATTTTAGTTTAGTGACTGTACTGATGCAATATACGTACAGATACAGCAACAGCAAACAAAATAAAAAGGCAATCACAATTTGAATTTGATAGAGAAGATCGGTTGAGATAACAAGGCATCCTTTTACTCATTTAACTACGAAATCCTAGAAATCGCTTAAAAGACTTTAATAGCCCTGCTTGCAAAGAAACTCGTTTACGGACGTATTTGTGGCAATTTTTAACAAGAATATAGTCACAAGAAAGTTGGGACACAGTTGCGCCACAACTTGCATGGGTACAGTAGCTAAGCATTGTGTTTTGTATGCTGTTCTATTCCATGTTTCTAATTAATTATGGCATTTATTAAATGTACTATTAAGTAATTCATGTATTTTATTATTTACACCTTCTCGATATAGCTAAATGCAATTGTAGCAACATTTATATACTGTATATATACTGATATGTACTGACATATCCTTCTATCATGATTTTAAATATATCTGTACGATTGACGCCAGCACATTAAGCTATCCCAAACTGTCAAAGGATAATGCCAAAAATTGTATGAACCTGTGCCTAAGATGTACATAAATAAAATTTATGTGATTTAATAGTAAAGCTCTTCTACAACAAAAGTGTAAAAGGCGCATATTATTATTGTTCAGCAGTTGCAATGTGGACAAAAGGTATAAAGGTTTAAAGAAACCATTTTTGTCCCTACTGGCCAAAGTATTTTTATGTTTATCGTATACATTAATGTATATATATATCTGTCCCAGGCATCTAATATACACAGTGTATTCGTTATAAAGCACTGGGAGGGCATTATTTTTCAAAACAAATAATATCTTTAGCATCATTTGTAGACAGAAAACAAAACAAACTTAGTAATAATAATAATAATAATAATAATAATCATTTATTTGCTAGAAATATGGTGGTACAGGTCTTAGAAAACAATATATAGTTCTTCATATTCCGCCTCATAGTCAGCATGCAAATTTTTGTGTAGGTCTTTAACTTTAAATTACCAAACAATTATTTAATTCTTAACAATAATCAATCCTATTTATAATATGTCAATTACGTAAATAACAAAGAATATAAAAAACAAATGTCCATAAAAAAAAAATTAAAACGTATAACAATAAAATGTCTAAAAACTGAAACATGAAAGAATAAAAATGTCTAAAAATTAAAAAGTTTAGTTCATTCGTTCATTAGTTCATTCAATCATTTAATGTTGTAGGTATAAAGGACTCAAAATAAAGTAGAACTTACCTCTAAAGCTATCCACTCCGATAAAAGAACAGCCATATCTGGAGGTAATGATGATATTACAAGTCTCCTGATACGTTCTCTAATTATTGTGATATCATAGTTAGCACATTCTTGTAAAAGGTCCATTTTGCTTAAGTACTATGTAATTAGTGGAGCACTCGCGTGGGGCTACGACACTATAAAATATAAACTGAAAATTATTATGATTTAACACAAAACAAACTGTGGGCGCAATTTTTTAAGTTCAAACGATTTTTTGTGACATAATGACATTTGACGTTTGATCGAAGACTTGAGTGTTGCCAAAACAAAAGAAAAATAATGTTATGTATGAATGCTCAGATTATTTTAAACTATTAATGCAACAATATTACAGTTAGATTTATGGATAAAAAAACATAGAACAATAATGATGTATTACATTTATAAGTTACGCTTACTTACGAATATTTAACATTTTAGGCCGGGTATGTGTTTAGATACTTTTTCCGTGTTTTGTTCTATGTTCATATTTATATGGCAATGGTGAGGGTACCTACTATTAAGTGAAATAAAAAAAAAGATCATTTTTTATAATGAGTTTTTTTTCCACGTCTGGTAATTGTTAATTATTTTCTGAAATTCGTAACTTATTTTATTGTATGTATTTGTAATACAATGATCTCTGTGCACTCTGGGGCACATATTGGCCATCTCCTTTTCCCAAATGAACACGAGAATAGAATAGAATACTCTTTATTGTACACGTTACCATTAATACTTACAAATCACGAGCTTTATCTTTTTGTAATAAAGTAGAAAAAGCGTCAAATAAATTCGACAGATTCGGTTAGATATTATGCTGGCGTTTTTGCATAACATATACGTGACTCGACAACAACCGTCGCGTCGGGCAGTAGCTCACCAGACACAACACCCGTCTTTTTCAAATAAAATAAAATATTATAAGAAATAGGAACTTTATTTACAGGCATCATACGATTCAATTTTAAGTACTTATTACTTAAATATGTTAATATAAGACAGAATTTGAAACAGATGAATCTTAGTTGAACCCTGGCGTGTTGGCCAAGACTGCGAGGTTGGCCATCAGCATAGGCACATGGTGCTCTTGGAGGGGGCAGGGTCCAAAGCTGCTGCAGCTGCGGCCGTGTCTCCCGGAGATCATCGCGTCTTCCACGGCAGAGGAGTTCACCATCGAAGACAGGAGTCTGTTGCTATGTAAAGAAGTTCATCATCCATAAATCTAAACATCTATAACGGTCCTTTGACGACCTTAGCGCTAGCCGTTCCCGCGCTTATCCGCCGCTCACAGCGGCAAGGTCGTGAACGAGCCGTTAGATTGTGGAAGTTCTGATACCAAGTACAGTACCAACATAATTATGAACAACACACCGTCAATATTTTTCTGTTTTTTTTTTTACTTTAAACTAGCAGAGTTACAGAGCTTCGTGTTGTGACCTTCACGTGCGGACTGCCAAATCATGGGTCTCGAGTTCAAGCCCTAGGCACGCACCTTTGGTTTTTGTATTGTAGATATGCTTGCACTAGCTTTAGAAACGGAAAAGGAAAACATCGTGAGGAAACCGGCATGCCGAAGAGATACTTCTCAGTGGCATGTGCAGCCAATTCAGAGGCCCATGGGTGGCACAAACTCTGGCACCAGGTTAGTCTTTAACTACACGGAAAAAATAAGACTTTTAACTTATTATTATTATTTAGCCCGAATTGTCCCACTGCTGGGCAAAGGCCTCTCTCCATTCCCTCCATCGGTCGCGATTCTGCGCCACCTCTCTCCAATTCTCAAGGAAGACATCCAGGTCGTCCCGACATCTCCTTTGTGGTCTGCCGCGGCCCCGTGTCACTGTAGGGCACCAAGTCTGGGTTTTACGAGCCCATAGCTCGTTCGGCATGCAGCAGACATGTCCTGCCCAGTCCCATTTAAGTTCAGCAACCTTTCGTGCACAGTCGACTATTTGTGTTTTGGAGCGCAGTGTGATGTTAAAAACTTATGAGAAAAATAATGATTCTTGAGAAGACGGTCATGCATGCTTGCTTAAAGGCAAAAAAGTCAATAAACACTTACTTCACAATTTGATTGAGTATTACTCGTGGCGAGGCGTACTCCTGCTGAGCAGCCCAGCAGGCTATCCTGAGTGGACATCCACGGAAGCCATGGCTTCCAGACAGCATCTTTTGAGCGAAGTCCAGTATAGCATCAGCTCCGAATTCAGCGTTATCTAGAACTTAATAATAATTGCGGTGAACAACTTGATGAATTAAGTTGATTACGTCGTTGGCGAACGTGCTTTTAGATTTCTTCACCATATCTAGATTCCTTAGAAGCAGCTTGGAAATTGGATTTGAGCCCTGCTTGGTAAGAATAGGCCCGCCTTTTATAATAGCAAATTATATGTTGTGCAAAATGTGTTGTATCTTAGGTACGCATCTACCTAACCCTTCGGGAATACGTAATGGGTGTGATGTTTTTATACGACTTGATGTTGGCATACTGAATTACCGATAATTCAGTCTGGTCAAAGAGATTTAAAATACTATAGAGCGGGCATGTCAAGGAAATGTCATAGAAACACTTTAAGCTTTGATCCCATGTCTCAGTAACGCCATCTAGAATAATATATGAATATTGGAGCGGCAGCGGAGCGTACTACAAAAAAACTCATAGACTTGTATCCAGCAGGACACACTTTTTCGGACGAAAATTTTGTTCGTGATGTCCGGTCTATAGGTATTGAATGTCTTTGAGTCTGGTATTTTCCCCAGATGTGACGCCAGCCTATCAAATTTTCCCAATCGAACACGAACCTTATTCTGTTCATAGTAAAGTTGATAAACTATAAAATACATTTGACTCATTGGGCTAGCTTGAAGTGCTGGCCTCTCTACGTACCTACCTACACAAAATATAATAAACCACAGAGGTGCTATATTTTTAAAATGTAGCACTGTCATCCTAACACTTACCTAAAGAGTCCACGTGCACTTAGGTTTATTTGGAACTGATTAAAGGTAAAAAAACAAAAAAGTTTTCATTAAAAAAAACTAGTCGGTTTCGCTTCTATTTTCAAGAAACATCACTTTTTCAATTGCCAAGAAAATGTCAGTTGAATAAAAGTTAAAGAAAACATCACAAACTTTCAGGTTACAAAATAAAATTATTAGTGTCAATAGTGATGAATTATTTCGCATAGCACGAAGCAAACTTAACTACCGTAAGTATACTTTCTTTCTGAAATAAAATATTTTTTCCCTAAGATGTCAGATTTCTGTAAAGATAACATAATTATACCATTTTTGTAAAAAAATATCTCACCTCGGCCTTTCATTTAGTAGCTCTCGTATTGGCATCTTATTTACATAATGAAATGTCCTTGTTCTTATTACTTCATTTCTATCGTACCATTGTACCCCGCGAAGTATTTGGCTACGCTTTCTTAGTGTTTGTGTAAAAAAAAGTTCCGTGCGTTTAAAATAACCTACATTTGCACCATTTCAAGTAATGAATAACAAGAAATATGAAGTGAGTATTCTCTCGGCAGGTCATGGAGCAAATGTACCTGATTGAGATATTCATAGACAAGTTGAACATATTCGTATCTGATAACGACACGGGCTCTGCTAACAAGAGTCTCATTATCAAAGTAAAATTTGGGCCTAACGTGCAGTTTATCGTCAAAGAAGGCCAACTAGCTGTGAATGAGAAGACAGACGACATAATATTTACTGACGAAACCACTGGTCGAAGACAATGGTCAAGAACCATAAGAGTTGGTAAATCATATCTATTCCCTTCATTCCCTGACACAATGCTCATGACATTGAGTAAGTTTCCACTAGAGATAGAAGTTTGGAACGATGATGAAACTGAACTTGACAACCAAATATTTGTAGGTGTCGGCAATATGCATTGGGACACACATTTCTTTCATATGTTAAAGGAAACAGCAAATCCCTGCAAGTTACATGAACCGTTGTCTATTAAAAACAGGACCACACTGTGGGCTGAATGTTGCTGCGTACCAGCTGGTGAGATAGATTTCATTCTTCGATTAAGTGCTTTAGGAAACAGCATAGTAACAGAATTTCAACAAATATTGAAAGATCCTGAATCATTTGTATTTAGAACTAACAGAGCACCGAGCATGTTTCAATGTCGCAGAGTCGAAGGCGATGACCCCAACTTTTGTATGATTGGTAGTTTATATGAGACCACTACGCTAGAAGACCCAGATTTAGTTGATGCGGCAAATAAAAAGATCGAAGTATGCACAGAGCTGCAGAGTTGTGGCATGGGTGGCAAAGTAGGGGAGTTTGTGTGTGATCGTCCTGAGGCAGGGTCTGCAAAGAAGAAATATGCCATCGATAAGATTAGAATGGGTGACATTATAGGTCCATGTGGAAATACGAATTGTGATTTAGCTCATAGAGTGAGGAGGTATATTAGAAATCTAGACACTTACAAAAAGAAAGCAAGTGCTGTTACAGATACTAAGCCAGAAAATAATATCAAGGTATGTGGAAAGTGTGTCTGCAAAGACGACCGGTATCATAGAGAAGAATGCCCAGATTTCACTCCGCCCAAGAGCACGTGCTCGGGCTGTGGAGGACAGACAGCACCGGGTCACACGTGTCAAGATAAAATGGACAAACAGTTCGGCACAGGAGCGACACCTATAACGAGTGACACGCAAGTCGGTTACTTTTTGAGTGTTACAAAATTTCCAGATTACAAACAAGGTATATTTGGACACGATACCGTTGTTGAAGATTGTTTCTGTACGAGCATTAAACCAATAGTTGATGTTTATAGTAGAGCTTGTACAGCTACTAGTGAAAGTATGTTACAAAGCTCAACCAGCGAGAGTTACCGCAGGACAACAACAAGCAAATCTGACACTAAAACCCTCGGAACAAGATCTGATCTTGTCCAGCAGATGTTCAGCATTGGAACCGAAATGATATACAATGTGTCAGCTGGTTTTGGAACGTCTCACCATACAGTAACACACAACGTAGGAACCAGTTTGGGTCCCCCAGAAAATAAGCGTAAAATTCAAGTTTATAATATCGCGGAAATGCCGGAAGAAAAGGATTGCAGATGCACTCCAAAAAAACCAGCACCACCTTGTAAAACGTTCGATTGCGACTGTTTAATTGAAACTCAAAACGAACTTTCTAGGAAAATACACAAGCCATACTGTCCTTCTTACAAACATAAGACTAACTGTCCCGTTACAATGATGCACGAGGATGAAGAACTAAAGAAGTTGGAAGATGATGAAGAAGAAGTAGCGTCCCTGCCGTATGGTTTGCCACCGATCCGACTGGGCCCGTGCCCAGTTTTAGGAAGACCATGCACAGTACCAGACGGCTTTGCGAGAATGTACAAGAATGCACAAGTGCCCACTCAACCGTTCAGCTACAGCACCGATGGCAAGGTTTGCTGTTCTAAAGAATACGAAAGAATAAAGAAAGCGATTAGGGAATACATGAGAAATGATAAAGAGAGTGATTATCGTTGCATTAATAAGTTCGACGTAGACACGGAGAGACGGTGTTGTGACAAAGAGCAAATATTGATGGCCCTCACGGGGAAGTCATGCTGTGGTTCCCATAAACTGGCAATCCAAGAAAAGTTTGAAGAAAGTAAGAAATAAGGCAAACCATGATCGCATTGATTTTTTATTTTGTAACCTGATGACACTTTTATACCACTGACAATTTTTGTTTTATTTTCAACTAGCGAGCCTCGGTTTTGCAGAGGTAACACTGGCAAATACTTTCTTTATTATTTTAACTTTATACAAAAGTACCTCCAATCCAATTTTTCGTCTTTACAAAAAAAAAAACCAGTCGAATCGGCCGAACCGTTCACTAATGATAATTTATTGCACATGCAATTATATTTATACTTACCAAAGCTTATTTATGCTTTGCTTTCCAGTAAGAAATGACCTACTCAATAAACAAACTGTTGCTTAATTGAATGTAAAAAAATATTATTGTGTGTGTAAAACATAATTATGATTATTTATTTATTTATTATGGATGACTTATAGCTAGGATAAACATAATATTAAAACAGTATGTAAAACCTTATAATCACAAGAGGCTAAGAATATTGCGTGCACGAAGGAGTGTAATTTTTGCTTCGATGTTCCTACAATCAAACTTTTCTCCGAGAGAACGTGTTTAAATTTTAATCTCTGTTACACCCAGTTAGGTATAGGGATATTGTTATATTAAGTACATTGCTGGCTAAGGGCAGCGTATTGCAGGCTACAAAGAATTTGATGCAATTCGCTTTTTTTTGCTTTGAATTTATAATAAAGATGGTCCTTTAGGTTTTCTTACTCTATTTAAACCAAAATGGAAAAAGAAGAAACCGAAAATGGACAGGAAGGAGACAAGAAGAAGAAGAAAAAGAGTTCTTCGAAGTACAACTACACGTTTGGCGATGTTCATCCAGGTAAACTTTATTTTTAATTTTATTTTACTAGCTGCCTCGGCCTCGTTTTGTGTCGCAGAATATTTTTTTTTGCGTTTTTTAAGTAGTTTTTATTTGTTTACGTCCTATTCTCAGATCTACTCAATAAATACACAAAATTTCATAAGAATTGGTCAAGCCGTTTTGGAGGAGTTTTATTACAAACACTGTCACGAGAATATAACACATTAGAGATAGTTTCTTTTTTAATTGTTGTCACACTGTCACAACGACAGTTTTACAAGAAATATTATTTTACAATTAAGGCTCTAGACAGGCGTACTGCATTTTAACTGCAAATTTTCAGTTTGTATTGCTGCAACTAAACTGGCAACTACTGTTTTTATTTGTCTGGAGCCTAATGCGCCGGGGGCCTCGGGAACGGACGATTGTTTTGCAACTCCCGGCTAACCATCTACCTAGCCATGCCTGGTCGCAGCTTAATACTAGTGTTTTGCATGAAGTTTCTGCTTATCTGACTTCACAACCCAGTGCCCGGGTAACACGACACACCTTGGTTGGTTTTGTTGATGAACTCACTACGCGACACTTCACTTCCAATTGCTACTTTGTCTTGTCAAATTACAAACCATTTAATTTTTATTTTCGCCACTTCAGGAGTAGTTATTGGTCACAAGCATTGCATCTTGCAACGGACAGGGCTGCCTGTGCCTGCGAACATGGGTTGGCTGTGGAACTCGCCAGATGTACCAGGCATGAAGGTACATTGAAAAAACAATAAGTAAGCTGAGCGAAAGGGATTATTGGGTAATGTAATGCCACCTGAAATATCCCAGTAGCAGCTTGGAGTCAGTATACAGGTTGTCTCATTCAAATCGGTCAAGGGAAAGTCTGAAACTATAAGACATACGAAGATCTGTTCTTAGGAACCATGTCATCGATTTTAATAACAAGAAAAACTGCATTCATACATTTAAAAAAAACATCTGTACTCCGTTCGGGAATCGAACCCGGTTATTTTGAAAAAAAAAACATACACTATTTCTATTTAGATATCGATTGTGGAGGTCTTAAGCAGTAAATGTCTGTATGAAACATCATGTCTAAAATGAATAAAATGCATTGTTTCCACATAATTTAATTTATTTTAGTAGGTGCTTAAAATAACCGGGTTCGATTCCCGAACGGAGTACAGATGTTTTTTTTAAATGTATGAGCGCAGTTTTTCTTGTTATTAAAATCGATGACATAGTTCCTCAGAACAGATCTTCGTATGTCTTATAGTTTCAAACTTTCCCATACTGACCGATTTGAATGAGACACCCTGTATGTGCCCGTTCGATGGCAAAAGGGTTGTCTTCTGTTACATGGGACAAAAGTTATTATTTCTCAGGATTTGTACTGAGATCTCAGAATATTTAAACTATTATATCAGGGTTCCGGCCGAATTTTGGAAATCTCAGTATTTTACGTTTTTTAAATAAAGTAGCTACAGTAGATTCCCAGTTTTTTTATAAGAAAGTTATAATAAACATCACCATCACCACGGCCATCATCATCTTATGTGGCATGACCCTTCGTGAATAACTAATTGATTTTTTCACAGAGTAGAGAATTACGTGTGCGTCAGAATCTAAGTACTTTTCTATGGAAATCAGTCTATTTCGCGGGGTTTTTCAATTTTCCATTTGGTATCCCTGGGATAAGATAACTGACGTAATGATGTATGCGTACCGCCTGTGCAGTTCATCCAAAATAAAACTTCTAAAGACTAGTCAAAAACACGTTAAAACAATTAGTTGCTTGAAGGTTGTACCTACCAATAATATTTTACTTCCAACACGTATACTGTCAGCAAAGTCACAAATTTCAAGTCGTTTTAATAATTTAAAAACGAATTTTGTTTGCAATCTTGCAGTCTGTCCGTAAGGGTTGGTCACCAGGCGTCATTGGCAAGAGCGTAGCGAAACTAATGACGTTCAAATGTCCGCACGGCGGTTCTGATAAAGATAAAAATAAAAAGAAGAAAAAGAAAGGGAACAGACCAGGTGTTGACCTCGGAGGTGGCGACTCTGAACCTGAGGAACCGCTTGAACCTAAACCAGCGCTCAAGGTCCAAAGGAAAGGCGATGTTTTTACTATTCAGGTAAACATAGTAATATATTATGGTTTTTCCATGAGTTCTCGATATATTACACTAAAAAAACATGTCAAAAATCAAAAGTAGGCTGAGGATTAGCACTTTGTGAACGTCAAAAATAAAACAGTCCTCCGAAAAGTCCGCCCTTCACCACTTCTTATTATTTGTCCTGGGAAGAAGAAGAGGCGTTACAAACCCCAAACTTGAACAAAATGAATTAACATTATAAATCAAGAAAAAAATGAGTTATTTGCTTTACACTACATCATAGAACCAAAAACTAAATACTAATAATAAAAAGGTATCGACATTGAAAACTGACCATTTGATTAAATGTAGATTATGATCGAAACCTTTTTTCAGGTAAATCCACTAAAAGATTTGACTGACATACTGCCCAACGAAGATCCTTACGTGGACTGTGACCCAATGATATTCAAAATAATAAAGAAGAGAAGCCCCGAAGAGCAAGCGAAGGTCGAAGCGCGGAAGATGGTGAAATTAAAAAAGCAGCGAGATGCCGAAATCAGGAAGGCATTAGCCGAAGCAGTGGAGGACATATGCAAGTGCGCTTACATGGATGTATACTGCAACGACCTGACTGCTATAGACAAGGTCATCGATAGCTGTCCAGCGTTCAAAGATCCTGATTGCATTTGCCGCGAAGAATCTTTGAGTTCTTTGTCAAGTAATGCGACTTGGGATATAGAGTACACTCCTCCGTTTGGGTGCTTTGACTTGTCTCCTAGGAAACGACAGACGTTCATTCACGTTGAGACGCAGTATATACCAGCTGACGCGGGCATCGTGGAGCCACCGCCTAAGGCCAAAATATGCAGGAGGTCATGCACCTCTCTTCGACCTAGGAGATGTTATAAGAAGCCTTGCTATAGCCCTTGCCTGTGATTACAATGAAATGTTATAATACTCTTTCGGTATTAGTGCCTTGAACGGCTTAAATTCGATCAGTATCCGGTATAGTCTTTTTTAAATTATCTGTACTTGTGTGCAATGAGTTAATCATTATAAACTGTGATATAAGTCTTGAAATTTTTCTTTGTCCGTCTCTGTTATGTATTTTTTTTGTTGCTGATGCTATCTCCTAGAAATAAAATTACCTTTTTTCACTTACTACGTTTAATTACTAAGCCTGGAATTGATACATCTATCTGTCAACAAGAAAGACAAACAAGACAGCCTTGTTGTGTCCTCAATTTTAAAAAGTCCGTAAAAAAATCCAAACAGATCATGAACACCGAATTTGTTTTGTGTCGTTCAGCTACGGATTTTTTCAGTCCTCGTGATTTTTTCAGGGTCTTCTCCTATTCCACGGGACATATAAATTGCTGTCGAAATGTAGGTAGTCGCACTAAAAAAAAAAACAAGTACTAGAAATAGAGTTTCTTGCCTATTTTTGTCTTTGCGAAACTAAGTATGTAGGTACCTTTCGGAATTACTACCCAGGACCATATATTTATGTGTATAATTTATTCTTATTTTTTTTACAAAAGTGACTTAAATGAACTGATTGAAATAAATGATTTGATACCTTTGCCGAACGGCCCTTCGAAGTAGGTGATATCTTAGGCGTGCTGTTAGGCTAGATGAATTCAATATAATTATCAGGTTAGATGAATTCGTTTGCTTCGGCCGGAATCGGTTGTGCCCGACATAAGCACGCCCCCGTATTACATGGGACTTAAAACATAACTGGTAAAATGTCTACAGTACACCTTTGCCTGGCTCTGCGGGATTACAGACGTGATGTTTTAATATGTTGTGAACACAGATATAGATAATCTAGATAACGCAAGAGCAACTACTTCGCGCGCCACTTCGCGTGCCTAGCCTAACTTACGTACAAAAATCGGAAGTGACCACTTTCGCGCTCCGTTTCCTTCCATCGGTAAGTCATTTTGTTTTTAATATTATGCGTAATTTATATAAAAAAAAAATTATCTAAGTATACCAAATTTGAGAATAACAAAACATTCGTATTACATTGCGTGCAGTCAAAAAATGGCACGCTTGGTTTTCATACAGATCGTGATACTTGCGTTTTCTAGTTCTATCTATATTTGTGGATTCATAGTTACTTACTCCGACTGTACCGTTCACTATTCTCTTGAGCGTAGTACTTGAGAATGAACGGTACCACTATACTGGTGCCGAGGACTACGGCTCCACCCAGCGCCAGTGACGCAGGGTTGATGTTTATCGTCGGAAAATCCTGTTGAGCAGATATCAATACAAAAAGTGGTTTACACATGACGTCTGAAATCAGCCGGTAAGTATGTTCTATAAAATCAACCCCGTGTTAAGTCAAGCGTGTTATGTAAGATGTAGCATTTGCATGGGATGCCAACTCACTTCGCTTTACGTAGGTATAACCTATATTATTGCGGAATTATTTTTACAGCATCACTGCTGTTTTGGAGGCTTTTCTCTATTCATAGTCAATACAATATTGACATCGTACATGTGTGTTGCTAATTATCTTTTAAGTGTAAATGTAAATGTAATGTTAGGATGTTTTTAAGAATTTTTACAAATAAGTTCCTTACTCTTCTTGTGGCTGATTTTTCAATAGCCAGATAACTTTTTATGTATCACTATGGGATCCATACTTTGTATTCATACAAAATAAGTGTTTAGCGTCACAAGATTAAGGCATATTAATGCATCTACAAGAGTTCCTACACCTAATAAATAACTACTTACATATAATAAATTAGCAATTTTTTAGTATTTATAACATAGATGGTAGAAACATGGGCAGAAATCGGCCCTTTATTTTTATTGCTGACTTTGTATATCTGGGAAGTCTGTTTACAAGGGATGGAAAGATTGATGCGGATGTGGAAAGGAGAGTGAATGCAGGAAATAAAGTGAATGGCGCTATACATGGCGACCAGCCAGTCGATGTCCGAAAAGGCACGACTGGCTGTTCACAATGGTGTGCTGGTGCCTACACTAACGTATGGAAGTGAATGTTGGGCGTGGCAAAAGAGACATGAAAGTAGAATAAATGCTGTAGAAATGCGTTCCTTGCGAAGTATATGTGGTGTAACAATGAATGACAGACTGAGGAATTATGTGATAAAGCAACGTTGTGGTTTAAAAGAAGATGTAGTAACAAAAATTGAAAAGAGTATGCTTAGATGGTTTGGTCACGTTGAAAGGATGAATGAAAGGCGACTAACGAAAGGTATTTACAAGGCAGATGTAAGTGGGAACGCCGGGAGGGGACGCCCTAGAAGGACATACATAGACCTTATTGGTGAGGTTCTTCAGAAAGGTCAGGTGCGTAGTACTCGCAACCGGCGTGTGTGTATGACAACATGTATGAATGTAAACGAAGCAAAAGAAGTATGTAAGAATCGTAGCATATGGCGATCTGTAGTTTTTGCCTACCCCCATGGAAAAAAGGCGTGAGTTTATGTATGTATGTATTTTTATTTAAAAAAAAACTCCAAAACGTTTTTAGACAAAGGTAGATATTTAGGTATTTTCTTTTTCTGTTTCCAGAGTTCCGCTGTCATGGGTATGGCTAGGGCATGGCTAGGTTCGTGTGTGATTTTTGTGACGTTGACAAAAAAGGCCTTTTCAGGGCCACACATGTTTGAATCTGATTATTATTACTTAAATGTTTCTTTATATTAGACTTCATACAAAACGTTACCATGCCCTCCCGCCAAACCTGAATTCCAACACGTCAATACACTAACACCAAAATTAAGCCAATCTATAAACTATTAGTAGTACTTTTTATGTATGGATTATATACAATTGGGTTAAATGATTACCTCCAACTACTAGGTACTACTTCAAATAATACTACTATACTTACTTTAGTATTGTCAGCACTTTATAGACGCGCAGCGTAGTAAATCTCTTTGAAATTATGTATTTTGTATCTTTCAAAATCAATGCATTTCAGTAAGGTAGTTAGGTTAGGTAGTTAGGTTAGCTATAGGGTAAGTATGATGAGTTAGGTTAGGTTATACATATAGTTCTTTATTAGTAATCGAATGACAACAGCCATAAATACGATACTACTTACACATAACACAAGTGTTATGATATTATTATTCAGACGTCAAAACGGAAAATCTTCGGCGTGGACTCATATAACGGTCTTTGTAATTATTGGGGCATTGCGTATAAATTTTAGCCTATCAACCTCAAATAGGGTTGTGGGCATGCCCACAGTGCCCAAAAAGGTGGATTCTAAAATGTAGGGTGAACTGAAGGCGAATTGAGAGCTGTCATTTCATACTAATGCTAGGTTTGTTAATTTATTTATTTAGTTCGGACAACAACGTGGTCCAATTTGTTAGGGTAACACTATTGTTAGTAGTACACAAAACAAAGTTAAAACATAGCTGGTTGCTGCAGCAAGATGTACAGAGAATGACAGAGCATGAATTTGCTACCCAACTATTCTCCCCACATAGTGCCTCAGAAAACGCGAGTAAGGGCTCTCCACCACTGTTTTCAAGATGCTATTGACCCTGACCCGCGTTCTACGCATCAGCGATGAGACTTTTTTACGCATGTAGTTCACATCAAGTTTTCGCAGAGTGATTTTTACAGAATTGACCGGCAGTAAGTTGTTTCGTGTCTGGCCATTTATGTATACAAAAACGCACCCGGGATACGGGAGACATGCATGCGTAGAGTGGGGCGACCAAAAATCATGTAATTTGTGAACAAAGGAAAGTTAATAGACATAATTAAGTTTTAATAACATACCAACATTCCAAACGCCGAGTTCATAGTTTTCTTCACCGGAATACTTAGGAAGGGAACTGTGAAATCCAGGTCTATCTGGAATAACGAACATAAATTGGATTTTGTACAGGCTCTAGCACATTAAGCTAACACCAAACTGTATTTTTTTTCCAAACGAACATGAACCTTATTTGTTTGTTATAAAGTTGAAAAAATGTTAAAGAAATTTGACACATTGGGGAATCTTTATGTGCAGCTATCGTGTCAATTAGAGACACAATAAGGCAATGACAGCGCCGACGCTGACAGCGCCGACGCTTGGGGTTTAATGAATTAAGGAGCAAAACCCAGTAAGTGGGTGCCTATTTCATTTTTTTTAAATATTTTAAAACTGCAATTCTACCTGATGGTAAGCAGTGATGCAATAATGGTGAACACACTTTGGAAAAGGCTCTTCTCTAACAGGGAGGAAGTGAGCAGAATTTATACGCTTGCTTAAGCTTGTCATTGGTGGTTGCATATTTGTTGGTGTTTGGTGCTGCTTGTCATTGAAGGGTTAAGTCGATTAGGCAAAGAGCGGCCGTCGGCTAAGACCGTACACGTAAATGTAAAGCTGTCGTAGTTTTTTTGTATCTAAGGCTGCCATTACTGATCTTATTAACAACTTAATTAAAATTCTACGAATGCCTAAGAAACGAAAAAGCTACGACAGTTCTACGTTTTTGTATCATAGGTCGTATCAGAATACCATCTTTTGTAGCTATTCGTCTTATTCGTTACTGTGCGGTGTTAGCCGACGGACACGGCCGGTTTTCGCCCTCGTTGGACTTAGTATCATAATAGGTACCATCTTTTGTAGCTATTCGTCTTATTCGTTACTGTGCGGTGTTAGCCGACGGACACGGCCGGTTTTCGCCCTCGTTGGACTTAGTATCATAATAGGTACCATCTTTTGTAGCTATTCGTCTTATTCCTTACTGTGCGGTGTTAGCCGACGGACACGGCCGGTTTTCGCCCTCGTTGGACTTAGTATCATAATAGGTACCATCTTTTGTAGCTATTCGTCTTATTCCTTACTGTGCGGTGTTAGCCGACGGACACGGCCGGTTTTCGCCCTCGTTGGACTTAGTATCATAATAGGTACCATCTTTTGTAGCTATTCGTCTTATTCCTTACTGTGCGGTGTTAGCCGACGGACACGGCCGGTTTTCGCCCTCGTTGGACTTAGTATCATAATAGTTACCATCTTTTGTAGCTATTCGTCTTATTCCTTACTGTGCGGTGTTAGCCGACGGACACGGCCAGTTTTCGCCCTCGTTGGACTTAGTATCATAATAGGTACCATCTTTTGTAGCTATTCGTCTTATTCCTTACTGTGCGGTGTTAGCCGACGGACACGGCCGGTTTACGCGCTCATTGGACTTAGCTTCACATGCCGTCAAGACAACAGTCAAGGCTGCCGGTTTCCTCACGATGTTTTGTCTCGCCGTATTTGAAGCAAGTGATGAATTGATGAATTTGATACGCACATGAAATTCATGATGAGCCTTGAGTTCGAACTCGAGACCTATGATTTGTCAGTCCATCGGATACACCACTCGGCTATTACTGCCAGCAGTGACCATGTAGGGCAGTTTCATACAAATTTTATAGAACCAATTGCAGATAGGAACATGACATGACTATGGTTTTCAAAATATCTAGATACTTACAAGATAACTTTTTATGCAGTGCGTAATATTTTCCAGGATGGACTTATGAATATGGACACACTTTCTCAATGGGACGAAAAATCTCGTAAAAAAAAACAGCTGTTTCATACATTTTTGTCGAGTAGGTAAGTATTGAAGTTTTCTATGAACCCGCTATTTTTTTTCTTGGTGTCAGAGTTTGTTCTATAGTACAAGTTGTTCATATTAGGTAATGTGTGTGTGTGTGTCTCTTTTTCATCCTGTGATCAATGATATGATAAGTAAAAAGGTGAAGAATGGTTAAGTAAGTTCTGTAAGCCTTCCGACAATAAAGAAAATAAAATAAATAAAATAAGCGCTCAGCAAACGACACGTTGAAATGTGGCTAACTAGGTAGCCACACTTGACCTCAGTGTCGTGTCTCGCCGTCAACAGACACGTGCTTGCGTTAGTGTGCCGTTTTCGAAGATCGAATGTTGTTTATGTAACCTATCTATCTACACCTTTTTACTTATAATATCGTTGCCTGTGATAGTTTACGCACTGCACAAAAAGTTATCCTGTAGAAATTGGAAGAGACTAGCACTTGAAAATAACCCACAATAAAATTCTCTACTCACTTTGATATCCTCATCGAGAGTGTTAAAAGTAAACAGTTTCCCATGTCTCCCACCCTCTCTTCTTTTCCGCACATGTTCGCACTTCACAAAAACCGTTACAAAACACAAAATCACGAACGCTTTTAACATTTTGAATATTCGAATCACATTTTTAATTTGGCCAATAAGCTGTGGTGCTCGCGCCAAACACCAACATGGTTTGCCATCATTGTTATGCTGTTGTCATTTAAAATGGTGAAAGAAGTCACTTGAGGTGTGACGACGGAATGTTTCCGCGTATTGTTAAACACGATAAAGTGTCGCGTTAGGGCATTGCGAAATTATTGTGAGTGTGTGCACATAGAACAACTAGACAGGGCTGAATTAAATAAATGGCACAAATAATGTATTCGATTTAATGTCCTCGCTTTTTAGTTTCGAGGAGTACAGGCGTGAATGTAAATTTATTTCGATAAATTACATGCATACAAACATAAACTCACGCCTTTTTCCCATGGGGGTAGGCAGAAACTACAGAGCGCCATATGCTACGATTCTTACATACTTCTTTTGCTTCATTTACATTCATACATGTTGTCATACACACACCTTTTAACTAAATCAAGACGTCTTGTTAACATGTCTCGTAAAAGTTTATGATTATACCCTCAGACAACTAAATTAATATTTTACACGTTTTACAAGCATTTTTTGAACTATGTATGTGTGAATATTCAACACTAAAGACATTCAATACTTACTGTAACTTACTTATAGACGGGACATCACGAATAAAATTTCCATCCGATACTTGTGTCTATGAGTTTAATTTAGTACGCTCCGCTGCCGCACCAATATTGGTATATTATTCTAGATGGAGTTACTGAGACATGCAATGGGATGACAGTTTTTCTATGACGTTTTTTCGCATATCCTATCTATTGCATGTAAATCTCTTTGTTTAACGCAATATAAATTATTTTACAAATAATATATTTAAAAATCTATAGCAGTCTCAATATATCTAGATACATAATTATATTTCAATCATATAATAGTGTCCTCCACTTTTTTATCGTATTCATAACAAAAAGTTCATTATCCAAGAACTATAATGCCCTCTCTAAACATCTTCTAAAGTCTACTTTCGGACAATTTGTACCATTTTCATGGCTGTGAATAATATGATGTCTTTGCTTAGATTAGCTTCCACTAACATTAAACACATTCTCCATCTTTATAAGACAGAACGTAGTTATTAGGGCGATATATTCGCGGATTTCACAACATAATAAATGATAATTTTGAGTATGAAAGTCTGGAATTATGGTTTTAATTTGACGGCACTGTTGGCGCAGTGGCTGAGCAATTGACTGTTGCCAATTCACTGCGTGTCGTGTTCTATTTCCATGCTGATCGTGCTCGTGCGCACTTTGACAGGCTCCTATTATTTATTATTAATTGGTATTGATTAAAAGACTTGATTCCGTTACGCGTTTGACCGTTGGCCAGTATCATTGGCTAGTAGTGGTAACACTTTGACTGCCAGAGTACCTACCAGACACAATAGAATTCAATTGTTCGCGGCTCACCGGTGACCGGCGTGGCGTACACACACACACAGTCTAAGCTCACCTCTCATGTATGAGGATGTGGGTTCCAATTTTAATACGTTCAAGTAGGTATCTACTAATGTGTCTGCGTTTGGACGAAATAATCTATCTTATCTTATATATATAGGTATAGGGTGACTGGTAATTAGTGACCGAAACTAAAAAAAAATGGAATAAAATAAAAATAAAAATGGAAAAAAAATGTAATAAAAAATGGAAAAAATGGATTCCTATTTTCCTTGGTCACGGCATCATGCACGAACGGCGAGAGCAATTTCTTTTTTGTTGTGTTTGTTATTGTCAGGAGAAAGATCAAATGAAACAAAAAAAAATGAGATAGTTGAGCGGAACCTTAGAAAATTTAAGAAAACTTGACGACAATAATTATTAACCGACGTTTTAAAATGCAGCGCCATCTTTGATGATATGGCAGGTGACAAATGTCTTCCCGGTCCATTTTTACATGACATAAATTGATTCTGAGGCAGAACCAAGTAGCCAGTGTGCTATAAATTGATGAACGCCGGCTGCACGCACAAAAAAGCATGTCTCATTGTCGCGTTCCGCCTGAGCCGAGCGTGCAAGCGAGAGCGCGGAGAACACCCGATAGAGAGGGAAGATTAGATGACGTTATCTCGTAAACACATTGCCCGTAAATCGACTATACCTACAGACAAACATTTTTTTTAATTCGCGTGTGAGGTGTCATATTTAATGTCCTAATCACATCTTTCGCACACCACACGCAAATGAATAGTTTTGAGAATATTCCCAGCGCTTTGTTTTAAAATTCATAAGATATACTAAATAAAAAAAAACCGAAACGGTGGCCAGAATTCTATGAAGATGTAGGTATTGGAGGTATTGGATTGTGCTTTGATGCCTACATTTATGTGTTCCTAGCTTCCTATCTCGCAACGCCCGCGTGAAAAGAAGATAACTTTCTTTGATATATTTGTTAAAGTAAGATTATTATATAAAGTAGGTAGGTAGGTATATCTACATTAACATGACACTAATATTAAAAGGAGGAAAGATTTTGTCTGTAACAAATAAAGTTAAAAAGTACTGTCCGATTTGAAGAATTCTTTCCCCGTTGCGTAGCTACACTACCACGGATGACATAGACTACTTTTCTGTGGCCCTAGTGAAAAGGGGTATAAGTCCAATTTTGTCAAAAATGAGTTAAGTGTACCAAAGTGATCAGAAAAAAATGCTCTATCGTTTGGTGAAGACAGATCTAAGCTATCTCTAAAAATAAGAAAGTTACTTTGTGTAAAAGGGTCCAACTGACACCAAAAAAAACTGTAAAAGTCGGTTTTCTGATCACTTTGGTACACTTAACTCATTTTCGACAAAATTGGACTTATACCCCTTTTCACTTGGGCCACAGTTTTTGTCCCTGTATTCTCTCGGGCACGGAAACAACACGGGGAAACCGCATGACGTATCATTATTAAACCCATGCCTGAACAATCATCCGACGGTGTTTCGGTGCTTAGCGGATATTAGATTAAAAGGATAGGTAAGCATCCTCTTGCGAAGTCTTCATCCTTCCTGATTGTTGTTTACAACGAGATAAAATAGATTAGATCTAATCAAGAATGGAAAAGTTTGCCTTGATTGTATAATACCCACAATAGAGGAAGCATTCATCCGTTGTGGAACTATTTTAGTAATCTTGTGTTACGGCTTTGATTGTCACACGACGTCTTTGTTTAGTATTACTTGTACCAACTGCTAAATAGAGATGTCGGAAATTCTAAATAGTATCGATACTTGAGCTCCGGCCGTGTGATGTTACCATTGTTGTTCTGACAGCCGGGCCTCAAATAATTAAATAAACACGTTTCTCTAGACTAAGAATTTCCTACACAGACAGCCAGACCCGGAAAAACTACATGTACCTACGCCATACACATATATTTCTTTCGCACGGGAATCGAAGGCCCGACTCACTGCGCTGCAGTTACTGCGCCAACCGTGCAGTCAAATATGATGTCTATTATTTTTAATGTTTGGATATATGTTATGAACAAGTGCATATACACAGTATACAAATTGTTTCTTTAAACCGCAGAAATGCGTACCTATAACTTCTGTATTTATCGATACGGTTTCGTTTGTTGTTATTTTTATTATATTTAGGTTCCGACTGGTAAAAAAGGCATTAAGGCATAACCACCAGTCTACCTATATATCTACTATCGATATATTTTTTGAACAAGCCTGAGTATTCCTAAACACAGTAGTTACACGGTTACACGTAATGGATCTGCAACGCCCTAGGGACATAATCTCCTTTAAGCATTACGTGGACAAATTGCTTTGAACAGCATAGTGAACTGTTAGATAAGTCTTATAACTTCCTCGTTGGATAGTGGTCTCAAGCGCTACAGCTGTGCACGAGGTCGTGAGTAAGACTCCCGGGTTGAGAAACATGGTATTAGATGTTCCCAAGAATCATTCTTCTTTAATAAAAAATCCTGAATTAGTCTTGGGAAGTTCGCGATCGCTTATACAACCCGTTTTTTTAAGGACATATCTCGTTTGGTCCAGTCACCCTGACGGTCACAATAATAGGGAATATGCATAATAATATAATTTTAATTTGGTTCGAATAATTTTTTTCCCAACCTTTAATTATTAAAAATAATAAATTAAAGTGCAAATTAAGCGCGAGAAATTCAAATTTGTGAAACGCATCACCATTGGTTCTAACGAAACGTGACGACAAATACTACGACAACAAGAAAACTTACGCCTACAAAACAGTATTGGAATGGACTTTTATTGGAAAACATAATTATTGCCGTGTGTGTTGTGAATTAATTTAATGTTCAACTGTAATTTTAGCTTCATAGTGAAGTTATAAAAAATTTAAGAAAATGACTGAAAGTGGTTTTGTAAAAGCACAATCTGATAATGTTTTTGCATTCGGGTAGGCAAGCAATACCTGTAAACTGGTTTTTGAGCTTTATTCATGGTGAAATGGTTAGAAGAACGAAAACACCCCAAGTAATAGTAAAAGGATAATAGTAAATGACGTAATCAAAATGGCGCGCGAACATGACGGCGTTTAAACAGCGCAAATTTGTTCTGTATTTTAAATATTTTTTTAAGCTTCATTAATGCATTTTTAAACATGTTTATATTTTTTTACTATGTTAAAACGTTGTAAACAGTGAATAAAAAAATAAAAAAAAAACATGCATATACCCTATTGGATTAAGTCACAATTATTAAGTAGTGTAAAACAACCTTACGGCGTAGGTAACATAAGACAACGTTGCATTTTCTTAGCTCAAAAATTAATGATTAGTTAGAAGTTAAAATGAATTTTTTTGAGGACTTCTTGTATTATTTTTATTTATAGAATGTAGGTAGTATTAGTATAGATAAACCTTTAGTTACGCGATATACAAAACAAACAGGTTGTATAGATGATGTTATTTTGCAACAAGACAGAATGCCAAGCCGGCTGCAAGCAAATAATATGATCTTGAATGCACGTTGTTGTGTCAAACAATGCTAAGGCACTCTTCACGCTCTAAATGAAACAAACCGTGATTTCTTCTACGTCCTTATTGCACGCACTTTAGCGTATAAATGTCAAAAAAAATTACTCAAGATGCAGCTCTTTTATTGATGTTAACCTCTCAATCGTGTCGGTTAAAAAATTAAAAAACAAAAAAAAAAATAAAAAAAAACAACACAAAAAAACACAAAACACAAATTTAAATAAAAATACAGATAAAAACAAAATACAAATATTGAAATACATATATTATTTATCTAGTTAATTCTTAATTCAATTCTTAATTATTTCTTAATTCTGATTAGATACACAATAGAAAAACAATGACAGCGCGGACGCCGCCGGTATCCTCTTAAGGTTTAATGAATTAAACAACATATCTCCTGTCTTCCGTAGCAGTCGGGTAAAACGGGGTCTTAATTTGTAAATAATGAACGATCACACACCTACGGTAGGTCCGTAGGAGTGTGATCGTTCATTATTTACAAATTCCTCACCAAGCATAAAAAGCAGCATAAATTATGTAGCCAAGTATAATAGGATCAATAGAAACAGGAACGGGGCAGAAATCAAAGCAATATTTTAAAAGCATTGACATTGTTGTTTTAAGTTTAGTAAAAATAGAGTTCTTTTATGTAGCGAACAGTATTTAAAAGATAGCACCACGCCTGAACTTCTTGAAGGCCTAGGCAGAGATGTAAGGTACCTACAATCACCTATAGTATGTAGTTATGTTTCAGTTCTATGTAATAGGGTGAAAGCCTTGTGTCATCAACCTTGGATGCAGTTATGCATACATATAATTGGCTTTCCGCAATGCTTGGATGTAGGTCCTATTCTCAATTATATGATGTGCCTACCTTCTTAATTTTAGTATCTACCATATGTTTCAATGTTTGTGTCGATTTTCGTCCTATGTTTTTTTTTGTCGTGTAATAACACATACACACAACACACGCATGGGCACACCACATTTTCAGGTAATTGGTGCATATTTACATGCTAATCTGTTTTACATCCGTACAAAACCAGGTTGTCTGTGCCATTTTTTGCTAAACTGGGGCCGTTTTGGCGCAGCCGCATCACCGCATGGCACACATTTTTTGTCCTGTTGTTTATATTTCTATTGTTTAATTTCTTTTAATTTGCTTATTCTCTTTTTTTTTGCTATTATTTTTAAGTAAGTATTATCGTGTGCCTTTTGGGCAAATAAAGGCTTTTTCTTTTTTCCTAGGATGATATTCAGGTCTGGGGCAGTCTGTTGCTATACCGGAGGTCGTGGGTTCGATTCCCACTCAACACAAATGTTTATCTGATGGCTTGACAGTGAAGTTTTTGTATTTAAAAATACCTAAGTATATAAGTATGTTTATAAGCTATCTAGTAGGTACTCATAACCCAAGCTCTGCAAGTTCGAACCTACATGGCTTCGTGTGAGAGTTGTGGAATATTAGGCTGTACCAGTAATTTACTACCTACCAGTAACATAGGAACTTTATCCGACGAACAATCAGTCCGTGGAATGAACTAGGTACCTACATGTGTATTCTATTTTCCAATAGACTATAGCATGGTTCTTCAAAAAAGGAGTGAAAAGGTTTTTATAAGGTAAGCAACGGGCGGGCGACATTTCTAGTTTTGGAGACGTCTATAGGCTGTGGTAACTACCATCAGGGCTGCAGTTTGCAACCTCAGTGGTATAAAAAAACCTACTTAGGAACTAGGAAATGGAAAGAACTATGTAAGTCACTAGGGAATTAGCTTCCTAGTCCGATAGTATCAGATCAAAAGCGTGACGTTGTCGTAAATGTATTATGCAATGTAGACCACATGTGACAATGGTGTTTCCCCATGTCATTGTGCCGGGGCACGCTACGGAACGCCCTGTATATAGACGTATGCGGAATTAGAAGACGCCAGTTATTTCCAAGAGCCTGGTAAGATGGGTCCTCAGCTGATTCCTTGTGTGGTGCTGGTGGCGTGCCTGGTACTGGCAAGAGCGGAGGCGGAGTACAGGAACGATGGGTGAGATTTCCTGGAATATTTGGCATAGGTTTTTAAGGAATTGGCGTAGGTCAAGCCGAGGACATGGGGCTTGTAAGGACACAAATCATTATTAGAAGACCTAGAGAGAATAGAAATACTATGAACTAGCCATATGCCCTTCAATTTCTTGCGCTCCTAAGAATCGTAGTGTGATGGTAAACAGCTTTTTTCCTCAAGAATTAGGCTGCCAAGTGCAAAATTAATTTTTGATCGCTAATTTTGTTTCAGAACCTTAGTCTAGAAAAATGGAAGACGTTTTCAAATTCATAATCTATCTCAGTTTTGATTTCAGAGGCTTCATGCCGAGTTTCCAACAAACTGAGGACCAGCTAGCTGAACCATCAGCGAGGGTGGAGAAGAACAGAGATGAGAGAGACAACCAGGCTGACAGGACTCAGAGATTCGGCATATCTTCGTACGGGAGCACTGGGGTAAGCGTCATCGTTAGCTAAGCTCTGGTATGTTAGGGTCAACTTAAACCAAAAGAGCGTCGAAGCGCAGGGAAGCCAGCGCAGTTTCAGTGTCATAAGAATTTTCATTACTATAATAGGTACTTATTTTCGCATGAGAAACTCGAACGAGTCGCGCGGAGTCCCGCGGCGCCGCGGGAATTCCGGCGAATTCCATAAACGGAGCCGTGCTCGCTGCGCTTCGCTGTTCTTTCGGTGTGGCGGTACCTAGTAGTTTTCTTGGTCTTCTTTCCGTGTGGTGCCAGAGTTTATGCCCCTAATCGGCCTCTAACTAGGCTTTACATGCCGTTGAGAAATATCTCTCAGGCATGGCTATTACCTCATGCTCTTTACCTTCACCGTTTTTGAAGCTAGTGATAAGGCTCTGACTCATTCGTGTGTTTATACAGTGTGTGCCCTTGGGTTCAATCTCAAGACTATGACTATGGCTTGACAGACCCCTGGCCACACCACAAGGCTATCACTGTTATGAAATGGTGGTACGTGGTGGTGGTGATTGTGAAATGCTACAACTAGCTAACTAACCTGGAAGATGTTTTCTACTGGACATACGCCACTTGTACTTGGTCTTGCATTGCTATAGCTTCACTAGCGGCCGCTAGGATACAAACTTAAAGAACTGGTTTATTTTTTAAGAGATTTTCTTCGACTGCCTCGTTTGTCTAGTGGTCGCGAACCCCGAGCGAGTGCTAGGTCCCGGGTTCGATCCCCGGGTCGGGCGTTGCGTTTTTCTATCTGCAACTTAGTAGCTCCCGTCTCCGGGTCCGATTGATTAAAATAGGCTCGCCTCCTATCACATAGATCTTAAACATAACTGGCAAAATGTGGGTGTTTCTACGACAGACACACCTCTGGCTAATCCTTTGGGGTTCACAGGCGTGATGTTTTAATCAATTAAAGGATAACAGAATATGTAATACAGATTAAGATAATGGATTGAGACTGTACCCAAAGCAAATACCGTTAGGTACCAAAATTTTAGCCTCGTTTTTGGCTTTTTTTGTTCCGATTTTCTGCTTGTTAAGAAAGTACCGATTCATGACAGTTTCACTACACAGCTTAGAGTAAGATACGCGGGTAAAGACGACGGAGAAATGCGTTCAGTGCTTGTTTAACCGAGCAGCCAAGCGGTAAAAGATTCGAGCAATTGGTGGAGATAGCGTCATTATAACTATGTCTGTTGTCGGCAATGACTGTTATTACTGGCACCAGACTGTTTCTATCAGTTTTGCTTTTTACACAAAATTTGCGTCGCCACACACTAGAAATTTATCCTGTGTCGTGGATGCGTTGACAAACATTTAAACTAACCTAAATCAGGCAGGCAAAACCCGAAGGTACAAATAGGTATATTTTGTTCCAATCGCTTGGACGCTGTTCCAACAGTATGTTTTGATACAGACATAAACAACTGTTTTATTTTTCTTGGGGAGGAATATTCTCACATGCATGAGTTGGCATTTGAAATGGCGTGAATGTGTTTTTGGTAATGTCACGTGGACAGAGTCGTGCTGGTGTGTGGGAGCTTGGCAGAGCTCAAGTTGATTTGAGGCACCAACGAAAACACACATCCAGTACGAAACTGTCAGTTACCTATTTGAGTTGTTTTGTGATTACGATTGTTAAGTGAGGTTATTACTGCAATGAAGATTGCTATTCTACTTTATTAACTCGGTACCACGAAACTCCCATCGGTGTCAGCTCATCGCTGACGCCGAGAAGTATAAATAACTTATACTTTCTCCGATTTTTAATGGTTCTGTTTCTTTTTCAGAGTGGTGGTTACGGTAGCACTGCTCCAGGTCTGTACGGGCCCGTGAAGATAGACCTAGGAGGAGTGCTAATAGGCTCCTTACTGGGCTTCGGAGCGGTGATCATACTGCCTAAGCTTATACACGCACTGTCGTACAGCTACGGAGGCGGTGGTTATGGTCGCAGTAAGTCTTTTTGAACATTATCTTCTACTATCACCGTCGGCCTCAATTGAGGTGAATCAGTTGGCTAACAAAATGTTTTGGACTAGGTACGCAACGTGCGTAATTATGAACGGTAATTCATCGGACGACGTATAATTATTTCAACCTAAAGACTATAATCGCTTGCACAAATGCAAGCGATTATAGTCTTTAGGTTGAAATAATTTGAGCTGAGGCTGACTGTCATCAGAACATGGTTCACAAGGTAAATGTCGATGTCAATTAGTCCACCTCTGTACAACATCAGAGGAGGACACTTTGTAGTAGGTATTTGCAGAAGCCTTTCAGGAAGTTCATACGCCGTTTAACTAAATCTTCTTTTCAGGCCTAGAAACTGACTTCGGCCAAGCTTCGGAAGTATTCGGAAAGATAGACGAGATGCTCGGCAGGTATAACGTGGACTCCACTGCTTGCATGCAGAGGTTGGCCTGCTCCTACGTTCAGTTGGCAAATGAGAACATGGTCAACGGGAACGCTACTGACTTTGATGCGCTGCTGTCTTCGTTGTCCAAGTAAGTTTTTATGTCTATGTCACGGTAGGTCATCTGAAAATAACTATGGAATCTGCACTCTTGTACCTACAACAGAAAAATACAGTAAGCATACGTATTAAGTCATAAATAAATACAAACGGACAAGTCAATCAATCTGCCTAGCCTTTTCCCAACTATGTTGGGGTCGGCTTCCGACCTCCACAACCCAGTAACTGGGTAACATGATAACTCTTGGTTAAACCGGTTGTCCGACTTTCGGACTTCTTGCTAAGATCTACAAATGGCAGCCGGGATCAATGGCTTAACGTGCTTGCCGCGTGACCACTATGTCGTGACGACAGACAGCCGTGGTCATTAAACAATCCTCGTGGCTTGTATATTTCAATAGAGGTGTTTACATATTATTATAATATAGGATGGCATGATTAAATGTCGCCCACGACTTATTGATTTTTGCTGTGCCGACAAATGGTCAAGACAATAGTACCTAATATGTATAGTATACTGCTAGAGACAATAGTCAGTCTTCCAACGATAAATTTACCGTAAACAAACAAACTTTTGATGTACTGTAAAATATTTATCAATTCTTCTTGGCAACACCTTTCGACCTAATGACATGTTTTTTTCTTCCTAGCAACACATTAGTCCGCCGCATGCTGGACGGTACGGCAGTCTTCGAAGCGGTGTCAGCAGGCAGGTCGACGGACTCTGATTGTCACACTCTCTACCATAAATGCAAGCTTGATAAGAAAACAGTAGTCAAGATCCTCACCCAACTTGTACCTTCGTAGATTAATAGACAATTTTGTTGCCTACCTCAGCTTTAGTACTTTTTTAATAGAAAAATATTCTTTGTTTTCGTGTTTTATTTCTGTTACATTATAATCAAACTCTGTTAACTCCTTGACTGCGGGACTCACATACGCTGTGTTATCGCCGCCGGAACACCAGTGCGGCTCGCGCACACCCGGTTGTAAGTTTTGAAATTATCAAACGTCTAAACAGACGTGCTGTTTAGACGTTTGATAATTTCAAGTTTCAAGTCAATAAGAATTTATTATTTAAAATACAGAACCAGTAAGGGTTTCACTAGAATTTGTTATAAAATTACAAAAATCATAAAGTTCAAAATTGAATAATTAAGCTTTTTATGACCGGTATGCCAGGTGTCCACAAAGGGTCCTAAACCCTATTGTGTTAGGGCTTAAATTGATGTTTTATTTCACTTTAGCAATTAAGATGTCAGGTGTTCACAAAGGATTTTAAACCCTATTGTGTTAGTTTGAGGGTCCTATTGTGTAGGATGGTCATTTTCGAAGTAACTTGTTACATTTGTAAAAAAAAACACAAAAGCCTGTGTTTTGCCGCACTGGAAGATTAAAACACACCTAGCGCTATATCCGCACTGGCGTATTGTTTTCGACCATCCGATACGACTGTGCGGCTCTCGCAGCAGGTGTGCGGCCGTCCGCACTGGCGGCTTGGCGTAGGCGATAGCGCCCGCAGCTTTGTAACGAAGTATTCAGAAAATAGCAATATTATAGACGTCACTACGTGTTGCACCCCAGACACCACATCATTGGGTAGAGTCTGCTATTACAATCGTGTCTCAATGATCGGTCAATGATCAATTTTTGACGTGTAACGTCAAACTTATGACACATTTCCCATACAAAAACTGTCAAAGTTGTCAAATATTCAATCAATGAATGACCGGTCATTGAGACACGATTGCAATAGCAGACTCGAGCCCCAGCTATTATGTATGTTTAAAAATTACACAGTCGATGGGACTCGATCAGAGCCCACAGGCGCTAAATAGTTGTGTTTTCATTCGAAATAAATTGATTATTTAACTTTAGAAACGTTTGAACAATTTTCAAAATTAATTTTAGTAATAAATTAGAGACACTTTTGTTTGCACAGACGTTAGACCACATTAAGCTAGCTGTAAATTTTTCCCAATTGAACTGGCCTTTTTCAATTGGGCTAACCTAATGTCCTGGCCTCTGTACCTACTCAATCACACACATATTGTTGAAACCCCTTTACTGTAGATACTAATCAAAGTACTGGCCAGTTTTATAAGTTTTAAATTATTTTTAATATTTTTACAAAGCGGTCACCTTTTTTTCTCTTCTATTATTACATTGACATCGGTGAAGGAAAACATCGTGAGGAAACCTGGACTTATAGTTATTATAAGTTTGAAATCGCCAATCGGCCTTGAGCAAGCGTGGTGATCAATGCTCGAGCCTTCTCTCTATGAGAAGAGGCCTTTGCCCTGCAGTGGGACAGTAACAGGCTGGTATTATTTTTTATTTTTATTACATTGTTTTTTCTCCTCCAACAAACATCTATTTTATTTATTATTTTCTTGTTTGGTTGGTCCACTTACCTCTCCCACAGGTGTGATTGAGTAGGTACAGAGGCCAGCACATAAGTGCCAAGTGTAAAAGGGATATATATTACGGAGACAGGTAAAGAAATAAAAACTCAACAAAACAAATTTAACAATTTTATTAAAGTCAACACCAAGACCTATCTACATCATCTGATATGCTGGGCAATGCAATCCATGAACTATCCATACCGCACCATTGACATAAATATTGTATTCCCTGACATTATTCGTGTACTTCTAATTATTAAACATAATTATTTTATTACCTAAGAGTTTTTTTTTTTAATATAAAACTTATGCTTTTTGAGCATTTTTTTTATCTTGATCATTGTTTTGATGATCGCCGACTATTAAGGGGTCGTTCATTATTCACGTGATAAAAACAGAACAGACCAAAAAGTAGGTACCTAGTTACTCTATTCTTTTCAATTTGAATAGAATACAATACTCTTTATTGTACACCATAGAAACTTACAAATAATAACTTTACGGACTACAAAGGGTGTTACAATGGCCTTACCGTTAAAGCGGTACCTGAAGGCAACCCCCACTTTTCTTGCCTCACGTGATTAATGGACAATCTCTTAGGTATTTACAGAATTGCTGGATTTGTCGATCGATATTCGAAGTGAGCAAGAATTCCTTGCAGATACCCGTTTTAGTTTGATCGTTGTAATCGATAGAAGCAGCAAATCTGTTTAAACCTTGTCTAAAGGTCTATTCTAACCTTAGCAGCAATCGTTACAGTCTGCGGTAGAGATAAACCCCGGTGGTATGTACCCATAGCGGCATCGAATACCGCTTAGCTTAGAATAGGCCCTAATGGTACACTTCTCTTTTTCCATAGTTGGTAAACACAGATGTTAGACCTTGCGCCTATCAGTGGCTAGGCGTCAGTTTTTATAAAAGGCAAGCCGACGAAAAAAATACCTGATTGAAGAAAAAAAAAAGACCTTATTGTAACTATCTATCTAATTTTGCACTAGTTGTCACTACAGGCTGTGCTTGCTGAGGTCGGTATGTAGATTACAAATCGAGACCCTCGGAAAACACGTTAAGGTGTTCAGTCGGTACGAGTCTTCAGAACCTTGAAAGGCTTATAACAAGTTTACCCAATGAGTATTGTGTTACCTAATCACTGGGTTGAGGACTTGTGAAGGTCAGACGGGCAGTCGCTCCATAAAAAATACTCATAAAAATTACACCACAATTTTTTAATTAGTACAAAAATGGGCTGTATCCGTACCTGTTAGGTAGGTACTGATCATATTTGCGTAATCAAAAGTAAAAAAAAAAACGAAATTTAATTCTTAAATATGCCACTATTTAAGTTAAACTTAAATAACGAAAACAGCTGTTGTAGGCGGGGTATGCTTGAGCGAGATCACGCGATCGTGAGCGAGAGATGACGAATAATGAATACTACTATGTCATGAATAGCCTGTAGAATATTTCTATAAATTAGGTGACTTTTTGGGATATAAACAAACGCTAATAACTTTGCTGTTTATAAATATTATTTATTGATACTTTACAAATTTAATGCGAAGACCGTCTAGAATAAGCCCTTTAAGTATTTGTACTAATTAAAAATTTGTGGTGTATAATTGGGAGAAAATGTATCTTTGTATGGAAACTTCACCACTTGTACAGATCATAACAAAGTAGGTAATGTTTTGAGAAGTCTCGAAACAGGGCAGCCGTATCAATTCAACACAACATCATGTTAACCCAAAAGCTAATTCCCGTAATTAAAAACGTTCAAAATCCCAAACTCGTCTCAGCGATAAATCAACGGTAGAAACAGAATGAATGAATGAATGAATGTTAGAATGTCTTTTATTATTGTTGTCTCATTGCTTTAATTCGATATACAGTCAAAATCGGATATAACGACATTGAAGGGGCCATGTTATAAGTACAGTCATATTCATAGCCATAATAATTATGTATGTTTAGTATTTAATTTTTAATAAAAATGTTTATTCAGAAAACAGGTTTCAAAGTGAAAACATTCCTTCTAAGATTAGAATAAGGTTGAAAATTGTTCGTATTGTTTTATTTTGCTGGTAAAAGCACAACGGTTCGTCGTTATAACCGATGAATATCGATAGTTTCGTCGTTCCAAGCGATATGTCGCTGTTTCCGATGTTGTTAAAGGTGGTATATTTACTTAACTGTTTATAAGGGATTCGGTCGGGACCTTGCAATTCGGTCGTAAAAATTAGAAGTATTTTTAACGGAATGAGACTGAGATGAGAATACGAACGTTCTTAAAAATACAGGTATTACTCCTCCGTTCATAAGATTGCGACGTTCTGACATAAGTTTAGATAGAAGCAGTGACCATCAAAACAAAAGTTAAGTCATGTGCACACAGGAGTACCTATTCGATACGCGTCGCGTGAAGCCGTAGGCCCGTGCGTACACAAGCTTCCTCCTTGTTTTATACTAAGCCGTTCGTTGGGCAATCTTAAATGCACAGTATCCTACAATCCTTTCCGACTATTCTCGTGACAAAGAGTCAATTTTTTTAGTCTACTACGTAGGGATTTCTACACTAAGCCTTGGAAATCGTCTGCTGCGTTTTCCACACACTTCATTAGCACCTTATTATTCTATTCTAAGCCCGCCTGTGCATGAAAAATTGCTCAGCGTAGACTATTCAACTATTGTGTACATACTCTTATAATAAAGCTAATTTTCACCAACGTTGGTCGTTATAATTCGTAAGTAGTTATTTTATTGCGTTACAACATTATGCTATTTACTTTAGTTTAATAAAATATTACAGCATCGAAGTCTGGAATGACAACTCTTACTGTCGCGTTTAAAAATGCACATTGGCCCGTAATATTGCAGTGAAAATGCTAAACGTAACATTACGCCTGATATCCACGAAGGGTTAGGCAAAGATGTACAGTCGACCTCAGTTTCGGTGAATCATGCTTAAGGCTATGAGCGCTTGAAACCCTTTGTTCTCATATTATTACATTCGCAAAATATTATATTCGCTATATATTATATTCTCGAATTATTATATTCTCAAAATATTAGAAGTACAGTCAAACACAGTGAAAAATAGATAATATTATTAGGTCTTTACCTATGAAATTGCCGTTCTGCAGAACTGGCCATTTCAAATCAAAATAATTTTTGTTTGGCTAAGAATTCTATTTCAAATTAATTTTATTTTAAAAACATGGTTTTATATTTTCAAAAGTGGTCATTTGTTTATTGATTAGTGTTACATTTTCATCTTTATCGTCATCATGGATACGTTAAAAATTCGAGTAATTATGGAATATGAGTACCGTCGTGACAGCAACCTGGCACAAGCGGCACGCAACATCAACGACGTTTACGGAGCTAACACTACAAACCAACGCACCACCTGTTATTGGTTTGCTCGCTTCCGTTCTGGAAATTTCGACCTGAAAACTGAACCTCGCAGTCGTCCGAGGACTTTGGTCGACAATGACGAATTAAAGGCGATTGTGGAAGCTGATGATACACAATCTACGGCTGAATTAGCAGCAGCTTTCGACGTTTGCGTCAAAACAATATTGGTCCATTTGCGTCAAATTGGCAAGGTAAAAAAGCTTGACAAATGGGTGCCCCACGAACTCAATGATCGCCAGCGCGAAGTACGCGTCGAGACAGGCATGTCTGCACTGCTCAACAGACGCACAAATGAAGGAATTTTGAACCGCATTGTCACCTGCGATGAAAAATGGATTCTGTTTGATAACCACAAGCGCTCAGCAAGTTGGTTGGATCCTGGTTCAGCACCTAAACAATGCCCTAAACGAAAACTTACCCCTAGAAAAGTGATGGTCACTGTTTGATGGTCTAGCGCCGGTGTGATTCATCACAGCTTCTTACCAAACGGGGTGAGCATTACTGCAGATGTGTACTGTGAACAACTGAACACAATGATGGAGAAGCTGGCACATCTCCAACCAGCATTGGTCAATCGCTCGTCTCCGCTGCTCCTGCACGACAACGCGCGACCTCATACTGCACAGCAGACGGTCTCCAAGTTGCAAGAACTGGGGTTGGAAGCTCTTCGTCATCCGCCCTACTCACCAGACCTTGCGCCTACAGACTACTACTTTTTCCAGAATTTGGATTACTTCTTGGTGGAAAAAATATTCAATACCCGAGAGGCGGTACAAAATGCCTTTGAAGAATCTGTTGCCTCCCGTCCAGCTGATTTCTTTAAGAAGGGCATCAATAAACTGCCACTGCGTTGCCGAAGATGCATCGATTGCATGGGTGATTACTTCGATTAATAAAAATAAAAAATACATGAAAAAAAATCGTTTAAATTTTTTCATACAAAACGGCAATTTCATAGGTAAAGACCTATTATATTCATGCATATCTTCAGGATTACCTACTACAGGGGTGATATAAAATCATTAGTTAGATTTATTTTACAGAAGGTAGGTAAACCTTAAAAAAACGGGTTGTAGGTTTGATTCCCATTCGAGACAAATATATGTGATGAATAACCTATGTGATGATGTCAAATATTTATTAATGTTTCCCTCAAATTAAAAACATTTTTCGCTGTGATTGTTCTTTGTGTAATATTTTGATAATATAATAATTCGAGAATATAATATTTTGCGAATATAATATTTTGCGAATGTAATAATATGAGAACAAAGGCTTGAAACCAGCATCCGAAATCAGAGCTAGTGCGTAGGTCAGAGCCTTTCTTAGTTAACTGATCCGCCGCAAGTGGGGCCGACTGTACACTTATAACCCATTTGAAATAAGATTACAAACCTTTTTACACATCGTTCAATCGATTTTGTGTTCTATACCGCATGCATAAGGATGGCATTCAAAACAAAAACGCGGTTATAATACCAACACTTTTCTGCAGCTGTAATGTCCTTCTTTAGAGGTATATGAGGAACAGGGTGTAAAGTTCCTCATTGCTATAGAATAGAAAAGGGAGGATCCTCCGTCCAGACGGGTGTTGAGTCATGGTGAGCAACTCCTACGACCCGACGGTTGTTGTCGGGATCTCATAAACGTTCAATCACACGGATAACTTTAACATCGCGATGCAGAACGTCCGACGTCAGTTCGTATGTGGCGAGATAGATGTCGCTATACTACAAATGCAATAGAAGTCAAAATCGGTTGAACGAAAAGGTATATTTAAATGACTAATCTTCTTTCAAATGTAGTGTAGGTACACTCACATTTTGGCCACTTCAGTCCAAGTATTACATGAACAGGGGACGGGCCAAATCACAGGTACAAGTCAGGGCTGCTACTGACACAAACCAGCCTAAAAACTCAAAAGGTCTGTTGTATGCTGAGCAGTAGCACTTTCTACTACTGCATGCGTAGCATGAACACATTGAACACCGAAGAATCGGCCTTTTTCTACAGACGAATCGGCATAGTGACAGATTATATAGACAGGAACCTCAATCTGTCAAATTTCTTTCAATACACCTGCCTGCGTAGCATGAACACTTAATTTCTTTTCGACAAAGACCGTTTCTTCGGTGATCATGCTACGCGTGCTGGATCAACAAGGCAGTGAAAATTAGACCAAACTTCTTCCGCCTTTGAGCAAAACCACGCTCAATATTGGAGTTCCGTATTAGTTATTCCAATATGCGCAAGAGTTGCCACATTTTTTTTCTTTAAATGCTTTTTCTCATTTCAGTTTAATTGGAATAATAAAATAAAATGCACGATTGAATGAATAAGTAACTTAAGACAGGTAGGTAATTGTATAATGGTAACTAAATGTAAACGCTATTTGAGACATTCGTAAACTAAGTAGCTCCAGAAAGATTTAAAACAATGATACATATATAGGTATGCCACCGTATGGTTGCAATCAGCCTCTAGATTATAAACAATCGTATAACAGGGAGTATTATCAATATAATATAAAAATTAATCCCTATTTACCTTGGTCACGGCTCACGCACAAACGGCTGGACCAATTTCGCTAATTCTTTTTTCGTTGTGTGTTTTTATTGTAAGAAGAATGATCTTATGAAAGAAACGAATAATAAAATTGAGCGAACCCTTAGATAATTTAAGAAAACTTGACGACAAAAACGGCTGTAGTTTCGTCACAGCGCTAATGTTTTCCCTTGGCATGATTATCATGTTCATGTGTTAAAGTTTTTTCTGTATATATTTATTACATTACATTTTACAATATTTATTGTTTACATATATACGAAAATAAATTATATTTACTTCTCTTCAAATTTCTTACGGAATTGCACCTACCACTGTTTGTCTCTGCACGACCTTAAGGTTGACTGGTAGAAAATGCCTAAGGCATTAAGTCCGTTTATGTACATTTGTGTGCTTGAAGTATTAAATAAATAAATAAAAATAAATATTTTAAAATGCAGCGCTATCGTTGGGTCAGCTAGTTGTGAATAAAATGTTGTGTTCACAATGTATCGAGATTTATTATAATCGTGTCTGCCAATGGCCTAATAGGTAAGAGCTTCGACCAATATCTGAAGACGCTCTCGTTGGTCAGTTTCAAGGGCTTGATTCAGAAAGCATTACTGCTGGACACGGCTCGTATTGTTGGGTGACTTCTGACCCTGGAGCCCTGGACTTGTAGCTTGTACCCTGTTCCCGATACCGGTAGGTATGATTATATTTATTAAATGCTTTGATTTCTTTTTAAATGTATTTAAATATTTAAAAGTATATAAGATATTTTTGCAAGTGACACATACATACACAAACTCACGCCTTTTTCCATGGGGGTAGGCAGAAACCACAGAGCGCTATGCTACGATTCTTACATACTTCTTTTGCTTCGTTTACGTTTATACATGTTGTCATACATACAAGCCGATTGCGAGTACTACGCACCTGACCTTTCCCAAGAACCTCACCAATAAGGTCTATGTATGTCCTTCTAGGATGTGCCCTCCCGGCGTTCCCACTTACATCTGCCTTATAATACCATTCGTTAGTCGCCTTTCATCCTTTCAACGTGACTAAACCATCTAAGCATACTCTTTTCAATTATTGTTACTATATCTTTTTTCAAGTGAATAAACGGAATAATATTAATATTAACTAGCGGACCTAAAAGACAACAGAGGAAGCCCGCAGCGCCACCTACCGGGTCCAATTGTGATCTAAACTATACAGGGACCAACACACATACATTAAAAAAGAATTATCCAATTTGGTGCCGATTCTTGGAAGTTCTGTGCGTAGGTACATAAATTTCGGCGATTCATTTTAAAATAAACCGACTGCTAAAAAGGAGGAGATTATGTTGATAAATATAGACGAGTTTTACAACAATTCGATGGCATAATAACGTATCTATTTCAAAGAGGTTGTTTGTATTAAAGCATATATTCACTTTACTAAAATCTACTTATTGTATTGGTTTTGCAACGAGAAAAGCGTCTTTGTCGTTGTTTAGTTTTATTCAACTACCAAAGACAAGAAAATACGGTAAGTATGAAGTTTACTGTCCAGTCTACGAATGTCTATGTTCAATATTGGAAATTACATATATTTGTAACTAAATGCAAGCTTATACGTCTGTACGTTGATCGGTGACACCTCTATAGTTTAAAAGTATCAAATATATAGGTATACATTTTTCATTATTACATATTAAATCTTTGACATCATTCAGTGAATGGCGAAATACATAACAATATTCGTTTGTTTTTAAAATAAGAACAACATTAAAAAAAAACAAGTTCATTGGCGCTGTTGGAAAATAGGTAGCATAAAACCTTTTTCAAGAGTATTAGAATAGAATAAAGTATCAATTAATATTAAGTTTAATCTAGTTCTTTCACAATTATTATTTTAATTGTGACCTAGAGTATACACAGGTATTTATTTCGATGGCAATATACTTAATTCAAGATTTAGTTGCAATTTGACACTAAAGTAGGTACTAGTGTTAGCAGAAAGGCCCCTAAACGCTGACATTGAACGGTAATGCCCATTGCACTTAGTACGAAAAAGTTTTAGTATAATTATTTAAAATATTTCGCGGCAATAAAGCCATGTATTCACTGAGCAACAATTGTTTATAAACACTGTCTGCCCATTGCACTTAGTACGAAAAAGTTAGTATTATTATTTAAAATATTTCGCGGCAATAAAGCCATGTATTCACTGAGAAACAAATGTTTATTAACACTGTTTAAAAAACTCTTAAATGTTTTTGTAACAATGTTTCGAAAACATGCAAATTTGTTGCGGTAAACTCAACGTGCTGTACATTGTGTTTATAAACATGACATTACGCAAGTAATCCTCAAAGGGTAAGGCAGAGGTGTAGCTATAGTAGGTCCCCACATTTCGAACAGTTATGTTTAAGTCCCACGTAATACGGGGCGATCCTATTGCCGTCAATCAGTCACGAAACATTTGTTTCTTAAACAATGTTGCTCAGTGAATTCATGGCTTTATTGCCGCGGAACATTTTAAAACCAAAAAACATAACAGCGGATTTGCATGTATTACGTTAACTGTCAAAAAGGTTGGATTTGCCCCGCTCATCGCATATGTGCACTACCGTTTAATATTCGCGTACACTTACAGAAATATTCACAACAGCGCTTGAAAAAGAAAAACAGGGCCGGCGCAGACAAGGCGAAGAGCATAAACGCGCGTTTTTTTATGCTAAATAAATATCACTGTTGAGTTTCTCAAAATAAAGTCGAAAATTTACCGCGTATACTTTTATCGGCATTGATGCTCTGGAATTATTGGAAGTCTATTTATTTTCAACTCTATTTCAACCACAAGAAGGTTGATAATTGTTTACCAGTGCAAACCGCGCTGAACTGCGCCTCGCCAGATGTGCGCTGGCCCTAAGATTACAACTAAGACTTATGAGTAGAATGTACAAGTAGGTCGCAACACTTGAAGGATATTGCTTCGCTATGGCTACACGTAAGTTCAAGGAAATAAGGTAACGCAACAAAGACATTGGGAGGATTGAAAATGAACGAAAAAAAAACCCTTCGGCATATACCTCATTTCCTAAAAGATACAAAATTCATATTGTCTTGGAGAATACCTATGTGATATAATTACCCGTCGCTCCCCCGTTTATAAGCCTTAATTTATTGTAAGCAACCAGTGAGATGCGTTAAATTTAAAGTTATCCAAATTCTATTTTCTAAATTGCATTTTTAAAAAGTGGTCCGATTACGGAGCAGTGACTAGTTTGCTACACATGAATCGACGACCCTAGAAGTATGAAACGACGTAAGGATCTTTTCGCAGCGACGCGACGAACGCGCTCTGACAGCGAACTGACACAAAACGCGATCGCTCGTCGACGGCCTCCGTAAGCTGTGCATACGTACAAGCGTGCTTCTTTTTAATCGGCAAAATACAAAAGGCCGTCGATCAATGTGCTTTGACGATTTGAGGTGAAACGCAAAAAGTTTCATTCAAATCGCTCCAGTTGTGTTGGTACTACTCAATATTGATGTATTATTAGAATATTCGAAAGTCTAAAGTTCTCTTTATTGCTTTCGGGATGTTATACCGTTTTTTGTTTTAACGACAAAGAATTATTAACCGAGGAAAAATTTAAAAATATAGCACGTGTAATTAATAACTTTTGACAGTTTCTGCACAGTTAGACTGACTTATTACCGGATAATTTACCTTTGATGGCATCAAGGTTGATTCAGTTTAAAAGATTACGTACATCGTGGCATTATTTCACTTTGTTATTGCGCATAGAAGTTTTAGCAGTCGATGATAAGTAATTCACTTACATACGTCAAAATAGACAAGAATACAGGCAAGGAAATCTTAACCAATAGTTTCTGGACATAATAAACTCCAAAAGGGATGCGATAAATCGGTAAACGCGCGTAAACGTGATCACGTGACTTAGCGACGCGTCGATCATTTCGTCCAAAAACCGGGCCGCTTGCACTTAATACTAAATAAAAGTTAATTATTTGCCTGTACACTTAAATCCTATGCTCATGTGTACAAAAGAATTGCCAGAAGAATAACACCTCGTATTAACTACGAGGCAGCGTTCTTAAAAATCGCACGATATGGCAGGCACTAGAGTAGCGCTATTGAATCTAAATACATGAGTGAGTGACAATCTTACGCATTCATCATCTTAGAAAATGTCACTAACTCAACTATTTGCTTTAGGGTTATGGATTTAAAGTTGATTTTTGATTAATCGTATTAGTCCTAAAAAGATTTGGTAGGAATAAATGTGATTGTTGTGGATTCTAAATAAAAAAAAAAACAGAATTTAAATGAAAAAAATAATTAAAATAAAAGATTCTTAATTTAAATAAAAACTCTGAATTCAAGTATAATTGCTAGAATGACATCTAACCGTTTGGGTCTTGCGTCTGACCTTGGTAGAATGATGGAGGGGTGAGCGCGAGGTACGTTTGCGGGTTGACGTGCTTCTGAGCGACGTGGTGGACCTCGATCATTGGCACAACATGTTGAAGAAGGAGTTCGCGTACGCCATCGGCTTAACGTCTGGATGTGGCTGAAATTAGAAAACTTTGAGTAAACAACAAATTTTAATAATAATATTCCACATCTTTCACATATCTAGCTCCAAACTAAGCAGAGCTTGAGCTAGAGTATTAGACAAGTGAACGTCTATACATTTATAAAAATGAAATCCTATTTTTCCTGGTCACGCCGTAATTTGAGAACGGCTTTACCGATTTTCTACATCTTTCTGACATAAATAAAAACAAGAAAATCGCGCAGAAACCTAAAAAAAAATAAGATAAGTATATAATTTGTCAAGTTATTGTATACATTGGTTAACATATAATGAGAAAATAAACCGTCCGGGAGCGATAATCTAAATCCACGCGGGCGAAGCCGCTGGCATCAGCTAGTTTTTAATATACTAAAACGCATCGATTCGAAACATTTATCGTCTAAAAGGTTATTTAATAGTCTTTGGTATAGATTTTAAAGTGTTTTCAAGAAGTATGAACATGTGTTTGAATGTGTATGTGAGTGTATTTGTATTTATGTGTGTGTGTGTGTAATTTTCTCAGTTTCATCGTCGTTTAGCGACAATAACCAAGGTTCTAAGACTCTGCTTGACTTTATGCAACTTACCACAGCTTCATAAGTAGTGAAGTTCGGTTTCAAGTCTTTGCCATTCATTGTGATGAAAGCACCGAGGTTACCCATAGTATCACTGTAAAAAAAGAAACATTTATAAATATACTAGATTCCCAAACTTCGTTCCACTCAGTAGCGAGGCGTCGAAATTCCTAGAAGAAGAAGTCGATAAAAAAAAATTAGTACCGTAAAACGAGGTTAGATTAATACATAAATAATTGAAAAGTCATGTATTTTTTACAATTGTATAATAAAAAAAATAACACAGTGACGATACATTAAATGATAACTAAGTAGGTACCGATTCTTTTTTAAAAATATACCTATTACAAGTTCCGAGTAGAAAAAGTTAATGCCGTTAAATAAATGGCTATTGAAAATGAGGCTACTTTGATAACTCCCAATAAAACATTGCTCTCCAAAGTCACCCCAATCTAAAATGCATTTTAGACGGAAATTAAGGGTTAACTTTGCAATGAGTTTTACGCTGGATATTAATAATCTATCTCGGTTGCTATCTTGATCCCGATCTTTGTCTGTAACCAATCAACGACCGAATTCGCCTATCCGAGTCTTAAAGATGTCCAATCAGAAGCAGCCGTCAAAACCAAAGGATCGGGATTTGGATTGAGATAGAATATTAACATCGGGCGTAGGTCCACTCAGAACTATCTGTTAAAGCTAAAACACTGGTGAAACATAGCCTAACGACGAGAATTCTTAGTGGATGAATAAATAATCAGCTGCGTTAATTTTACGGTTAAAACGAAGAAAAAGATTTGTACTTTGATGTGTAACTATCAAAGTTACCCAGAGATTCAAAGTAACCTCGGTTTACCGGTACTTGTATCACAATTTTTTGTCTGTCTTAAAATCACCGATCTTACCTGTGTAAAAATATCAATATGTATATTTGACAATGCTAGAGTTTAGTTGCCATTATTCAATATCGGTTGTGAGCAACAACCTCGAAAGGGAAGCCGATATAGAAATTGTATGGACACTTCACCACTAGTTCCACCTTAGCATCAATTTATTAGCTTAACTTTGTTTTTATTACTTTGCGACCTATTCTCAGACATATTGAATATACACACAAAATTTCATAGAAATCGGTCAAGCCAATAGGAGGAGTTTTGTTACAAACACTGTGACACGAAGTTTTATACACCAATAATTTTTAATAAGTACAAATACCTAATGGGCATAATCTAGACGTTCTTCTCATTATATTTGTAAAGTTTCAATATCTAATATAAATAAACAGCAAAGTTATTAGCGTTTATTATATCCCAAAAGTCACCCAATTTATGGAAATATTTTACAGGCTATTCATGACAGTAGTACCTATTCATTCATCGTCATCTGTCGCTCACGTTCGCGTGAGAGATCACGCGAACGTGAGCGACAGATGTTGCTGTTGATGTTGATGTTGTTGTTGAAACAGCTGTTTTCGTTAAGTTTAAGATAGCATATTTTAAAAAATCATTTTTTTTTTACTTTTGATTACGCAAATACGGTCAGTAACAGGTACGGCTACAGCCCAATTCTTTTTGTACTAATTAAAAAAGAGTGGTTTATATTAAAAGAAGAATAAGATATCCACTAACGCCTAGCCAAAATCTGTTGGATTCTAATCCAACATCCGATCTGTTTGCTGATAATTAGACGGAGACCATATTGGCATGTCAGAAGTACTATGTATTTGACTTTTTATTGTTCTGAAATTTCTTAGGCTTATTTTCTTGGCTTTTGACTGATTTTGGAGTCAAACTGTTTAAATCAAAGTCTGTCTAGTCTTGTCCTGGAGCCGGCTTCCAGTCTAACCAGATCCAGCGTTTTACATAAAGCAACTGCCTATATGAACTCTTCAACCTGGTGATTAGGTACCACGATAATCCCTGATTTAACTGGATGTCAGACTTTCGGGGCCCTAACTACCTGTAACGAAGATGTCAATGTCAAAGATCTGTAAGGAGGAATATCAAGGACTTTGTGTTCTTATCAGCCATTATTCTGAGCTGAGGCCCTTTTGGCATTAGAATATTTATCTTCTGTGTATTTTACAGTTTTAAGATGTGTATTTTACTGTTTTAAGATGTGTATTTTACAGTTTTAAGATGTGTATTTTACTGTTTTAAGATGTGTATTTTACAGTTTTAAGATGCCTATTTTACAGTTTTAAGGTGTGTATTTAACAGTTTTAAGGAGTGTATTTTCCAGATTTAAGGTGTGTATTTTACAGTTTTAAGGTGTGCATTTTACAGTTTTAAGGTGTGTATTTTACAGTTTTAAAAGAATTTATTTAACTTTTATGTCAATTAACGGATTTTTCTTTCAACCTTTTCTTTCTTTTTGATATTCAGCGGCATTTAGTTGGTAACCGCCCGCAAAACTGTATTTATACCTATTAGTAGTTATCATCATAGGTCTTCAAAGCAAGAGAAGGTCGTTAAGTAATGTTTAATAAAGATTGTTGAAAAAGACAACAAACACTACTCAATGATATTTCATTATCGCGATAAAAAATCAGTGATTACGGTTAATTGACAAAACAAATTATTATAATTGCCGATAACTATCGACATAGAACGTACATTCTGAAAGTTGGCAACGTCACAATAATTAGCTGTCAAATAAAAAATAATATTTTAATTATATATCTATTCTTTTCTTTAAAATAAATTAAAAATAAATATTCCTCACGCCATCTAGTCCCAAGCTAAGCAAGCCAAGCTTGTGTTATGGGTACTAAACAGCTCACAGATAAATTACAACCAGACACAGAACAAATTTTAATGATCAAGCTCGTCACACAAACATTAGTCCAGGGTGGGAATCGAATCCACGACCTCGGGGCGTAGTAGTCAGGGGCACTAACTACTAGACCAACAGGCCAGACAACAATACACGTCAATTTATTACTAAGGGCTAATTTTCAAACGACATACAAAACCAATTCTCAATTCGGTTGTTATGTTCATCGTAACTCCATCATATATGGCGCAACTTGAAAAAAAATATTTTTCTTTGCGACGTATGTAACCTCCCATTACAATATTATCGACATTGGTGAAGTACCTAGTTTAAAACCTGACTGACTAGACTTAATAAAAAACACTAAAAGGTTTAATATAACTCTAGTTCGGAAGTCGGTGGCAAATAATGAATGAAATAACATCACCAAAGCGTATTATTATTATTTTGAAAAAACCGTAATTGGCTGTAATATAAGTTTTACCTATAAGTAAAATTTTGTAGATTTTGTGAATAAATAAAAAAAACATGTCGTTTTAACGGGTCAAGTCAAGTAAGATGTAAGTGGTAACGCCGAGACGCCCTACCTGCGTAGCATGAACACATTGAACACCGAAGAAACGGCCTTTGTCTACAGACGAATCGGCAAAGTGACAGATTATATAGACATTTCTTTCGTCTCGAGCATGACAATGTCAAGAAAGATGTCATCTGGGAATAGTGTAGCTTTCCACCAGTGCAATAATATTTAAAATTAGATCATTAGCTCCGAAGATTACCCCTTAGCTTCGAAGATTACCCCTTACTTATTTTATATTTGTATGTTAATTATCTATGTAAATAGTACACCACAAACTGCCTACTCATCTTTTCTCCTCCTCCATCAAGTCCATCCAAAGGTTGTCTGTAAGAGATCGCTTTTAGCGATAAGGCCGCCCATTGTAACACCTTATGTACCCCTTAAAGTTATTATTTGTAAGTTATTATGGTGTACAATAAAGAGTATTCTATTCTATTCTATTCTATTCTTAAATACAAACTTACAAACAAATTTTAAATCTTTATAATTTTAGTATAGATTTATATGCAGTTAGGGAAAAAGTAAATAAACAAAAGAACATACCAGTAATTAGGTGCTGAGAACACCGTAATACACTTCCCGTCGTGGGCGATTTCGTACCCGTCGTTTTTGACCTCGTGACTGCGGATGACGTAGTCGAGGCCGTTACGTTGTAGGAAGGTGTTGGTGACGTCAGGCCCGAACTGACAGCCCACGCCGCGCTTGGAGGGCGCGCGACCCAACATCGGATGAGGATCCGACCATAAGAGCTCGCACATTATACCTGACGGAAAAAGAACAGATTTAAGTTCATAGGTCACTGGCACTGCTTCTTTCGTCTAGTGGTCGCAAGTGCTACTGCTGATCACGTGGTCCGTCGGGTCGGACAAGTGTCCACCGAGAATTTCTTTGTAGCAGCCTGAGTGTCTCTGCCCGATTGATTGCAATATAAATATTCCACGACTTCACACAACGCCATCTAGTCCCAAGCTAAGCTAAGAGCTTGTGTTATGGGTACTAAACAGCTGATAAACATACTTATATATTTCTAAATACATACATATTATAGATAAATTACACCCAGACACAGAACAAATGATCGTGATCTTCACACAAACATTTGTCCTGGGTGGGAATCGAACCCACGACCTCCGGAATAGCAGTCAGGGTCACTAACTACTAGACTAACAGGCCAGTCAAATTGCCTTGGCTAACATTATTTATTTCTGCAAATTGCAATAGGCTCGCCCCCTATTGGATGAGACTTACACACGACATAACTGGCGAAATGTGGGTATTCTACACGTACAGTTCTCCTTAACCCTTCAAATCAAAATCTTCAAAACTTTATTAAATCTTTTACACAATATACCCAGTTACATATAAAGACCACAAAATAAAGCTTAAATAGATCATTATTCTAGTACCCAACAGCTATGTATATAACCTACACTACATTATATTATTATGTGTATATTAACTAAACTAACAATCAGGCCTTATGGAAAACTTATTTTAACCTAGAATTATATATAATTAGCGACTTTCCTGAACTAGGTTAATAAAACCTGTGTTTCAGGCCATCACTTAACAAGACTAATAATAATTATTACGGGTGCATGTTAGGATAACAGCAACACGGATGTTAGTGTTGTTAGTTTAAAAAAAATGTGTTAAGTATTCGAATTATGTTTTATTTTACTGTGTTTGAAATAACAATGTAAATATTTCATGGTTATGTTGAATTGAATTGTGCCTAAATTCAATTTAATTCATAAACAATTTTGAAAAATATTTTTGTATTTTATAATTATTGTATCACGAGACTCACCATCTTCAGGGGGCTGTTTATTTCTATCCACCTTTCTTATATCGTCGAGCGTGACGTCATCCTTGGAGAAGAGTCCGCCATGCATCACCATCACCCGGCCATTGATGCAGTGGGCCAATGGCAGCCAGTTGTACACCTCAGTGAAGAGGTCAGCCATTTGGGAAGTGTACTTAGAGGACACCTCTCCTCGGAAGCCGTACATGCGGTTCATGTCCACTGTTTCATGGTTACCTGAAATAATGCAATTTTATAGGTGTATAAAATTTATTAAATTTTTTTTTTTTTTTTTTTTTATGCACTTTACTTGTGTCATGTAATGTAATGTGTCAGATTTTTTTGATAGTTTTTCAGCTTTTGTATTAAAGAAATTACATGGCTCAACGATAGGAAAACATTTGTTGGCGACAGATCTGGCAACCCCGTTGCTAGGGGCTAGTTGTTCTGTTTTTTTGGCTAGCGACGGGGCGGCTTGCTTTTTTCTATTCTAATTTTGTGATCGAATTATTATACCCATTTACACCTTTAATTGCTTTTGATTTGGTGTCTAATAACATTATTTATAACTTTTTAATTGAGAGCTTTACTTTTTGGCATTGGGGGTTTTATAATTTTTATTTCAAAATTTTTACTTTTTTTATTTTGAGCCACACATACGTTTGTAAGTAAAAATAATACCCATAGACACCTAAAATCGCAACGGCAGCTAACGCAAAAGAGCCGATAACATTGAAACGGCAATACCGATTTTGTTAAATCAAAAAGTATAAGAACCATCGCAAGAAACCCTGCTTCAATTAAAAAAACCGCATCAAAAACGGTTCACCCGTTTCAGCGCTACGGTGCCACAGATAGACAGACACACACACATAGCGGTCAAACTTATAACACCCTTCTTTTTGCGCCGGGGTTAAATAATAGACAGTTTAGGGTAGCTTTATGTGCTGTCGTCTCTAGTAACACTCTTCATGTTGTATTCACAATTAAATTTATCTAAAACCGTTATAACCCTATACCTCTATAAGTTTACTATGGGCTCAAGTAGCACAGAGTTGGTGCCCTGAGACAGGAAGACGGGGTCGCGGCAGGCCACGAAGGAGATGGCGGAAAAAACTAGACAAATTTCAACAAAACTAGAAAGACAAAGCGTGAAATCGCGAAAAGTGGAGGGAGGCCTTTGTCCAGGAGTGGGGACAGAATAGGCTATCAAAAAAAAGTTTACACAACGATTGTCAAAGAAAAATGCGTACCCGTCAACTGTGGCAACTTGACATATACAGGGCAACTTGCCCATAAATGATCCTTACGAACAAACCTGTTTACGTATAGGATTTAAGGTAGTGTTTTATATAATTTTAGCAGTAGTAGATTTTTATGATTACCATTGGCCACATATTCTTTTTCCACTGTAATAGCACTGTTGGTTAATAAAATATGGCGTTTAGAAGTCGAATGGTGACAACACGTGTTTTTGCTGGTGTGTGAAAATTGTCAAATTGCCAAATTGACCTAAAACAGGAAATAATATGCAATTATCTATGAAAACTGATGGTTAGGTCAAGATGCCAAAGTGGTGTCAATTAGACCTCTGCTATATTTCTTTGTCTAGAACGCTAATTTCAAGGTATTTTAAAGAATTCAGTTCAGTAGTTACTATGAATTATTGCTTTATTAAGGTTACAAACAAATCATATGAAACTAACAAAAGTCTATCAGTATCATAGTTATTTGATAAAATAGTAAAAATGTGGTCAAGTTGTCACAGTTTACGGTACTAACAATTTTTTTTTCATGATTAATACTATTTGACTAGGCTAAAGGTCTAATTTAAATAAATTATTTGATTGTAACTTTAAAAATTTGTTTACTGACAAAGACAAAAAACATTTTATAAAATAAATGTAATGTTAAAAAAAGATTATAGATAGCCTGCAATGAGCTACTTATTACAAAGAGCTGATCCCAGTGGGGAACTGACTGTACATGACATAATTTCTGACAATAAATCTGCTCATAGTCAATGGACTGATTGCATGATAAAACAATAATAATAAAAAAAAAATTATAAGTACATTTATACTGTTAAGCCCTCAATGAAAGTCAAAGCTGGAATTATACCCATTTGACATCATAATAGGTATATGTTTTAATTTTTATGTTTCATATTTTAATCTTAATTAGAAAGAACATGGTATGAAGTGAATACTAACCAATAGTGGGGACCGAAAGTTGTCTTATAAATAAATAAATAGTAATAATAATAACAGAACTTACCTCTAGACATATAGAAATGATCAGGGAACAACAGTTTGAAACTGAAAAGTGTGAAGATGCATTCCACACTGAATGATCCTCGGTCCACAAAGTCTCCATTGAAGAGGTAAGGGTTGGTTTCAGAAGGCAGGCCATTCAGTTTAAATATGTTCATCAGGTCATAGTACTGGCCATGAATGTCTCCACAGACTGTAAACTTGGCATCATCAGGCACTTTAATGTCGATTAGAGATGGCTGCTTCTGCAGATATGCTTTCACATCAATGAGTATCTGGTGGTGGAGAAAAGACAACACATTACATACATAGCATCCAAAGACATTCAATACCTATAGACCGGACATCACGATCAAAATTTTCGTCCGAAATTTGTGTCCTGCTTGGACACAAGTCTATGAGTTTTTTTTAGTACGCTCCGCTGCCGCTCCAATATTCATATATTATTCTAGATGGCGTTACTGAGACATGGGATCAAAGTTTTTCTATGACATTTCCTTGAAATGCCCGCTCTATAGTATTTTAAATCTCTTCAATAACATCACAACAGTGTTCTCCAACGGGTAAAGTAGTTTAAGGTTCCATTTAATAGGGTGGTAGTCTATTGTCATCAACTGGTACGAATTTGAAATCTGAGCTGCTTCTGAGAAGTTCCAGATGGAAGTCTAATAACAGTTCAGCGGAAGCATTTGAGAAATTTATTAATTAACAAATAATGACCAGCCAGTGACAGTGACAGTCGCGTTGACAGTGACATTTCTTTGTTTATAAAAATTATTCAAGATACAAGTTTTGAAGAATCAATTGCTTGCAGGTGGTATCTTGGTGTAATAACACTGGCTGGCTAGTGTAGTCATAGTTTACCTTATAGGCATATTTCTTATGTAATTTTTTCTGTTGTTTGTAGAACTCCATCAATTCAGTGACAAACTTGAGGGTAACCTTGCCATCGTCGAGTGCGGGACCGACATATTCGTCCTCGATGGCTGTCAACAAAAGAAAATGTTAAAAACATTACCCTCATTCCGAGTTTTGTCTTTGGGAGTAAATAAAATATTACATTAGTCAATTCTTGGAATTATTTTTAGACCACACTGGTCTTTTGTTCTTACCAGCACCAAAAAACTTTCTGATGAACATATCTCCCTTTACACAGAGCACTTGAATACCTACTATTAACTTGCAGACACTGAGACGGTGGCAAAGTCTTACTTGTTATAGATTGTTTTACTTAAATAATGTGAGTTATAAGACTTAACCATATTGTTGGTAAAACAGATAAGTTTTAATAATAGATCAATAACTAAGGAGAATGCTAACAGCAGTTTATTAAACCTTATAAGCAAAGAGCCTGACAAAAATTGTTATTGGCATGAAAGACAAATTAAATACAATGATAAATTTCAATCTTAGCAAATTGTGATTTAGCAAAGGAATTATTTTGTTATCACCATAACAATGTTGAGATAATCAGGCAATAACAAGATATGAGATTGGTGTCACACAACATTTAAGAAGTTTGATGTATGCTTAGAAGGGGACTAATTAACTTGTTGACCATTTAATTAATTATAATTACACTAGCAGACATCACGCGGTCTCAACCGCGTAGTTCCCGTTCCCGTGGGTACAGAAGGATAAAAAGTAGCCATGTCACCTGGGGATAATGTAGCTTCCCAACAGAGAAAGAATTTTTCAAATTGGTCCAGTAGGTTCGGAGCCTATTCAATGCAAACAAACAAACTTTTGCTCTTTACATAACATACATAACGTCACGCCTGTAATCCCCGAAGGGCTAGGCAGAGGTATACCAGGTAGTACACCCACATTTCGCCAGTTATGTTTTTTTTTAAGTCCCATGTAATAGGGGGCGAGCCTATTGCCATCAATCGGGCACAAATCCAGACTCCGGGCTGCTACTGAGAAATCCCAGATGGAAAAACTCAATAACACTTTGCCCGACCTGGGGATCGAACCCGGGACCTCATGCTCAGCAGTAGCGCTTGGGACCACTAGACCAACGAGGCAGTCAAAAGTCAGTCAGTTTTATTATTGAGTTTTTACACAGTAAAGTTAGAAGAAAAACAATCAGTGCACACCTACCAGGTTTATTTTCTCTGTATCTGTCAGTTTATATGGTGACCAATAATGAAATGAAACAAAACCACCAAAGCAACAGACTTCCGAAACTGGAGTCACCTGTTAGTGTTTTTTTAAGAAGTTGGTTGTTTTTTTTTGTAAAAAAGATTTTTTTAACCTCTTCTGGAGGGAAAGTACTCCATAAAATAATACCAGCCTGTGACTGTTCCAGTACAGGGCACAAGTTACTTCTTAAACACAGAAAGCACAAGCATCGATCACCAAGTTGCAGAAGGCGGATTGGTGATTGAAGTTAAACTTAGAAAGTACATTTAAATTGATGGTACTGGCCTGGATTTGAACCATAACCTTGCGAGATAGGCACCTAACATTTGTATGCAGTATAATGGAATGTTTACTTTCCATACTTTCCTTATTACTACAACATAGGAATGTTGTAGTAATTTTTAACCTCATCTCATTCCTATGAGAATCATTTTGAGAGGCAAGTTTTTGGAGTGTGAATGTGGAGGGCTATAAGAGTAGAGTGTCTTGGGACTCCCCAAAGAAACAATGGATTGATTGCGTAAAAGATTTTATGGTTAGGCTTCGACATGATGTAACGGAGCAGAAACAATGGTGTGCCAACCCAAAATAAATTGTGAATTTGAGGAGTGACTGTATGAACCATCAAATCATTTTATGTAAAAAATCTTTCCACTCGGTTTCTCAATGTTTTGGAGTGATTTCGTGAAAAGGGACGAAAATTTGTTACCAGAAACCGGGAAAGCTATACTTGATTTAACCAATGAGCTTGCACGGTGGTGGAGAGACAGCTGTAAGACTGTGCCATCCCATTTGATATTAGGTTGGTACCACATCATACTCTGTCAGTTTATTTTATGGCAGGGTCATGTATTACAATTAAATACTGACGATCTGCCAATTGTGTATAAGGTGTAGGTATATTTGCAATAATTAAAAATTGTAATTACGTGGAATTGGGACTATCCACAACGATATGCAACTATTGTAAGGTTTGCTTGTTTATTTTTTTACTAATACTTACTCATGGCATCTAAGTTGATGGAATCAGCTATGTTGACCTCCTTCTTATCAACGGAGATTGCCTTTTCAAAGGCAATTTTCTTAACTATCTTATTGCATTCAGTATATTTCATTTTTGCATCTTGGTCATTTGGTCTAACTTTGGTTACCTGAAAAAAATGGGCAATCTTTTTAACCTTTGCTACCTACTATTTTGATAGGTGTTAATAAAACGCTTATATAAACATATTATAAATCTTTAGGGCAGGCATTTTGTGGGATTTTCTTATATAATTTTTGATGTTTAAATAGTGCTGATCCTTAGCATAATAAAATTTTAAATAATGACTCTTGAGTTTGATTTTTTTAAATAAATAAACACTCTGATTAAAATATGCGTTCATACAGTGATGTTTAAATTGTGTTGATCCTCAGCGTAATTTTAAATAATGACTCTTGAGTTTGATTTTTAAAAATAAATAGACACTCTAATTAAAATATGTATTCATACAGTATAATATACTAACTCAGTCTCAGTTTACACATCATAAAATTACATCTAGATTCTCTTATGGTCAGGCAAAGGTGTACCTTAATTAGTATACATTTAGCTAGACATTTTAATGGGTTATGTAATAGAGGCCATGCATATTGCCATCCATCGGACACAAATTCAGATGTGAAACTTCTCAGTATTAAGAAGTTTCAATAACATATGCCTGACTTGGGCATCAAACTCAGGACCTATTGCTTAGCTAAACAAGATTAGATTAACAAGGCAGTTAAATTTCAAGGCATTCTATAACTTGGCCATGTTGCAATATGCAAATAGCTGTTAAATTGTTCTGTTTTTATTAATTCACTCTTAAAAAAAAAACAGTAAGTAATTATTTCACAATTTTTACGTGACGGTAGGTTCTTCTTGGGAATAAAAAAAATATTTATGATTATTTATAAATGACACAGGAAAACAAATGTAATGGTACAAAGTAAATTCGAATAAACAGTCTCCTTTTACAGGGTTGAGTGTTGTAATATAAATTGAATAAATTTAACTGATGTCTTGGACGGCTACATTATGATATTTGCACAGCATGAATTTAGTTGGTTTCAAGATATTGCTGTCTTTATAGTAATTATGATTACTTAAGCTGTTCAATACTTACATATTCGAAATCCTTAAGTGCTAGTTTGTACTTTCCTAGGGACATGTAAGCCGCCGCCCGTCTGTAATAGGCCTTTGTATAGGATCTGTCCAACTCTATCGATTTCGACGCGTCGATCAGGGCATAACCAAAGTTCTCCAGCCTCAAGTTAGCTATACTCCTATTCGCGAAGAACACGGCATTCTTCGGATTTTTGTCTATCGCTTTCGTATACAACTCGATAGCATTATTGTAACTTTGTTCTGAAATTTGAGGTTATGTCAGTCATATTTTGTTCTATTCCTGTCACGATCAATATGCTTTAAATATCACTGTTAGGTCGTACTTTTTGGTCTAGAAGACAAAAGTGCAACTTTTTTGACTATGAAATTGGGAAAACTTACTTTTGAAATATTCATTAGCTTCGTTTTTCAGTTTATCCGCTGCCTCTATATCTTCCTGGGAGATGGGCCCAGTAATTTCTTCGTTACTAGCCATATTTTAGCGTAACAATATTAGTATTCTGAAAGCGTTTATAAAGAGAAATAATGGCTTAATCATAAGAAATGTGATTTTCCCACATACATTTACATGATATCCGCAATTCATGAAAAATTAATTGACACTTGACAGATTATTGAATGAATTCTTGTGATGTCTCTTGAATGAATTGACCATGTGAAATATGTGAATGAATGAAATATAAGAAAATAATAGACAAGAACAAGATATCAATGAGCAAATTGAAAAAAAAAACACAAGTCGAAAAGAATCTATCAAATAATAAAATCCGCTTAGAAAATATTATTTTGAATTTTGATTAAGTTTTTTTCACTTATATTACCTGATGCAATGACTACATCACAGTCTACTGCATTTCGGCTTGTTTTTAGCATAGACTGGATATTAATATTACATTAGTACGAAAGACATTAAACTTCAACTCTTCAATAATCATAACCTTAGATAATATCTTAAGACTATTTACCTCGATGAGGTATATTATCTAAGACCTCGATAATAATTGTAGTCTGTTTATGGAAAAGCAAAGACATTTACTACTTTTTTGTGGAAGAGGCACCACATTTTTGCCAACCACCAAATGCCGTCTATGATTTTTCTACCTGACAGGGATCTGAGTCTGATTGTTTGATAAAAGTGTACCTACCGTACCTACCGTACCTACATAAGCCTGGCAACAGACTTATAACTGCTTGTAACACCTAGTACCTCGGGATGTCAATGTGGTGTTCTCATTGGGCAACGTTTCAGATTTTACCAATGAAACCGTGTGGTTTCAATAAACCATTACCTAATTGTTAAAAGTGTGCTGGAGCCTACTATGCAATTTTTAAGTTGCAAACTGTAAAAAAACTTTTAATTAATTAATTTAGAACAGTACCTAATAATTATTTCGTACAGCTTGACTACGGAATCCTTCACTTTGAGCGGTCTAATGTGGCTGGATTATATATTTATAATGTTACAGTTTACATAATAAGTATACATTTATTGACTTTGACCGGACGTTGATGAAGCTGGTTTATTGTAGGTAAGCATCTTGGCAACCTAAAAATCCAAGAAAAACTAGTGCAAACTCATCATCCGCCTATTATAGTCTTTTATCAATATGTTGGGGTCTGCTTCTTCCAGTTCCACCGCATGCTGCTGCAAATGCGTGTTACTGGGTGCCTGACTTTTAAGCTTTATTTGACTACCTACCCGTAACGACTGCCAAAGATCAAAGACAGATGGGAGCCGAAACATTGAGGAGTCTTGAAAATACATACATACATAGGTACATACATAAACTCACGCCTTTTTCCCATGGGGGTAGGCAGAAACTACAGAGCGCCATATGCTACGATTCTTACATACTTCTTTTGCTTCGTTTACATTCATACCTGTTGTCATACACACACGCCGGTTGCGAGTACTACGCACCTGACCTTTCTGAAGAACCTCACCAATAAGGTCTATGTCTTGAAAATATTATGTAAATAATTAATGGTCACCCATCCACGGACCAACCTCGTCAAGCGCAGCTTAACAATTGACCTGTGAGGCCGTTAATTTAGCCACAACTACTAGTGCAAAACAATGCGTACCTAGGTACCTACCTATTATATAAAAGGTTTTACATCGGATATCCAAATTTTATATTGATATACGCTGGGAGGAATGGTGGAAGACCTTTGCCTGCTTAATTTGAATATTAGAACGTTATTGGAGGAGACGCTCACTGACAGATATCACTTTTTTTTTGTTTTTGGCGGGAAGTCGATATCATGTATTTTGTTAACGATCATTTGTAATTAATTCATTACCTACTGCGGTAAATCGACTAGAAGTTGACCTATCGGTATTATTCATTCAAGAATTTGAACAATACAAACAAATACAAATGAATTGTCGAAATGATTGTAGGTACGCGCCTTCCGGACGACTGCATCAAATTGGATAGGTAAAACTATTTTTGTTGTTATGTATAATTTTGGTCCCCAGACGGATGGTTTAGATTTACAATGGATGAATTTTGTAGATGATGAAAAATTGTAGATGGGCTGCGATCTACCAACCTTTGGGCAGGACAACGTCTGATTTTATTAAACACGCAAACATTTAATTTCTTTTGTTTGTTAGTACCTACACACGGTTTCACAAGCACAAGCTGATCTAGCATTGTATAAGATTTCCATAGAATGTGAGGTCAGCATAAACTGGAAATGTATAGCTTGATGTGTAGCCGTGTGTAGGTACACACGGCTACACATCAAGCTATACATTTCCAGTTTCCATTGCACAACAAATCGCGGGACATTGACAATAGCATCCTGAAAACAGTGGTGGAGAGCAAGAGCCCTTACTCGCCTTTTCTGAGGCACTTCTGAGGCACTATGTGGGGAGAAGGGTTGCTTAACAATTTCTGGATCTGCCATTCTCTGCACATCTTGTTGCAGCCGTCAGTTGTTTCTTTTTTATCTTTTTGTTTTTTTGTGTAGGTATTAGGTACTAACATTGCCTTGTGATAAGGTACCTACCTATTTTAAAAATACCTTATCACAAGTTAAAATCCACTTTTGTAGTAAAATACTATTTTACTAAAAAAGTGGATTTTTTGTTATAAGTAAATAATTTTAAAATAAGTCATTATAATTAAATATGTAAAAACTTGAGAGGTGTCAGTCAAGGGACACCCGGATGGAACGAAGTTTTTTTATGACCTATTTATTAAACACAAAAAACCTGTAACTATACATACACTCAACAAAAATAATCGTCGCGACATCACTCTGTTCAATGCGAAATAGAAAGACGAAACGAAAATAACTGGCTTGCTTTCTATGAGAGAGAGAGAGAGAGAGAGAGAGAGAGACAGACAGACAGACAGAAAAACACGCACACGCCGCACGGCTTACAACTAAAAAGTGTCGTTACAACTTTCGGTCTTACGCTGGATATTAATAATCTATCTCGGTTGCTATCTTGATCCCGATCTTTGTCTGTAACCAATCAACGACCGAATTCGCCTATCCGAGTCTTAAAGATGTCCAATCAGAAGCAGCCGTCAAAAACAAAGGATCGGGATTTGGATTGAGATAGAATATTAATATCGGGCGTTAGTTCTTTCGCAAAGCGCAAAAAAAATGTTGGATTAGGTACCTACTTATATATTTTTTTATGACGTCTAAATGATATCGATCTGGATTTCACTCTGTTTTCTTTCGTTATGTCTAGGATGCATCAATTACTGTGCAGTGAAGTGCAGGCTGTAAGTAGTTGTAGTATCCTGGATTAGGCTGGCGTAAGGACTAAGCACCAGCGAAGAGAGGCACATACCCAGCAGTGGGTGAAGTCGGTCGGTTGATGATACGATACAGCGAAACATCCTAAAGTGTAAGTATAATTTTATTATGGTTTCGAGCAGACAAACAGATATAATATACTATCTGAACAGAAGACATGCGACGAAATGTCATAGAAAAACTGTGATCCCATGTCTCCCTAACGCCGTTTAGGGCTTTTGTCACACTAGCTCGTTGCGAGCGAGTGGACAGCGGGGCGAGTACGCAGCGTGTGCGCGGCGAACACATCGCAAAGACGCCGCGGGTGCGCAGCGAGCTCGCGGCGAGCTTTGCACTTGGCACTGAATGTGGAATGTGTGTGTGGTGTGGAGGTGGTGTGAATGTTGGCTTTGACTGGCCTGTTGGTCTAGTATTTAGTGACCCTGACTGCTATGCTGGAGTTCGTGGGTTCGATTCCCACGCAGAACAAATGTTTGTGTGATGAGCACGATCATTTGTTCTGTGTCTGGGTGTAATTTATCTATAATATGTATGTCAGCTGTTTAGTACCCATAACACAAGCTCTCAAGCTTAACATGGGACTAAATGGCGTTGTGTGAAAAGTTGTGGAATATTTATTTATTTATTTATTTAATGTACAAAACGCGGATCGTACCTACACCGCGAACTCGCTGCCCACCCGCGGCGAGCTCGCTGCGCACTCGCCCCGTTTCCCACTCGCTAGCAACTCGCTAGTGTGATAAAGCCCTTAAAATAATATAGCAATATTGGAGTGGCAGTGGAACGTACTAAATTAACTCATAGATTTGTGTCCACTCGGACACAAGATCCGGTTAAAAGTTTAAGAATAAATTTCATAGTGCATAGCAACAGGCGGTGTCGCTTGTAGTTTGCAGTCTGCGGCCCATCTTGGAATTGTTACCTTGCGGCAATTACAGGCATGATGTTTTGTTGCAGTGACCGTTCGCTAGTTCGGATTTTAAATCAGGAGTGGAGGCAGATGTGTATTGGAAACGATCGGCCAATATTCCGCCCATCATTTCCATTATGTTCCCGCGCGCGCATCCCGTCGCAGTGTAATGCCGCGACTGCATGGAACATGCCACGAACTCCACGAAGTAATGCCTGGGTCGGCTGCAGGTATGTGCATTTATAAACATGTACCTTCCTACCGCGGGTTAGAGCATTTATTTAGTTCAGCAACGCTGCTTTTACCTTTTGGATTTTTTTATTCTATAGGCACGTACATCATTATTTCAGTTTAATTTGTCGATATCGATATTATTGTTGCAAAACTGACTTGCGGATCACTGTGTTTGGAACATTCGTCCTGACATCGTTGCATCGGCCAATCACAGTCGCTATATTTTCTTCATCCCCCATTCCACAGTGGTGAGTCGTGCACCTCGATGAAATCGGTCTATCAGCTGCTCTCAAGTGGTTAAATACTCTTTGGCTAAAACCCACTCCTGCGCTTGCTATAATAGGTGCCTTTTGTTTTGTCCAGAAACCTGATATTCTTGGTTGTGGACTTTTCTTCTGCTTGTTCACAACTAAGGCTGTTAGAAGTGTCATTATCTACAACTTCTTTTTCAAAAGTTAGAAATATTTTGTTGAATTAAAAAATGGTAATTAGACCTGGATGATTGAATGGGCAGGCCTCCGAGCAATACTTACTTATATTATCCCAGGGCCCCAACACTGACGGTCTACTACTGCCCTTGCTTGTGGCCTTTTACAATTATCAAAAGTGTCCTAAAAAACTTTTAGCAGAAAATACTAAATATCACGAAGCAATAATAAATAATACCAGCCTGATACTTTCCCACTGCAGCAGGCCAAGGCCTCTTCTTCTACAGTACGCGATTAGTATTGATCACCACTTCTCTTGCACAGCAAATTTAAGATTAGGTAGCCTACTTAGGTTAGGTTCACAGATTCCCAAATCTGTTGTCCTAGCCTCCTAGGCTACCTAATCTTGCGTGGCAGAATCATACAAAATCAGGTACCTATCAAACTTTATAAAACAAAACTACTGCATACCACTACTACTACACTACTGTATTTTTTTACTTTTTCTTTTATTTCTCGGAACCCATTGTCGTCTTTAATGGCACCAACCGCAGATTTTCCCTGTATGCACTACACAAGTGCATCCAAGGAAAACCTACGGCTGGAGTAAGACTATTGCAGACTATGGTAATAAAAGTACTGGACTATAGGGTAGGGTGGCTATTTTTCACTTTTTTATTATTACGATTTTAATTCATTGGTTTTTATTTATTGCCTCAAGGGCGCTATCGTAAGTATGATTCTTCCAGAATAACAGCGCTACCTACCGTATTTAATGTTTTTCTTTAAATATGGTGGCATCGTGTTGAGATAGGAGCCGTTTCGGTCTCGTATCTACTGTACAGGTCTTTTGTTTTTTTTTCTCATGTTAGATAAAAGTTTACAACCTCAAAATTCCTATTAAATAAATGTTTTTTCTTGCTTTCTTTCTTTTCATGATGGTGATGATTACGTAACCATGCAATAAAACAATAAAATTATTATTGGAAATATATATATTTAAATAATAAATATGTCGGCGTCAGCGATGGCTGAGCGGTATGGGCCGACATCAGGGGTTTCGTGGTACCAGGTACATAACGTTGAATAATAATCTTCATTGCAGTAATAACCTCACTTTGATAAAAGTAATCACATAACATTACTCAGATAGGTAAACAGACAGTTTCGCACTGGACTAGTGGCTTCGTTGGTGTCTCAAATCCAACTGAGCTCTGCCTAGCTTCCACTTCCCAACACGACTCCATCCACGTGACATCGCTCGCGCCATTTGCAAATGATAGCTGACGTCACGGCGTTTACCACAGACTCTGTACTAATGTAATCAACTTCACAACTTCTTATTTCTGAATATCGTTTGCCACGACACGGCCATCATGACCCTCACACGTCCTCGTGTGTCTGATCTGACAACAGATACATTCTGAAAGTAATCCGTTCGGCTATCCTGCCGTTAAATCTTAACAACTATAGCTGTACAATATAGCCAGCGTTGACAAGGTCTCAAGGATTAAGGAAGTCACAATAATCCAGCCTTTTAGAACCAAACACGTAAAATTCTAGGAGGGAATCATCCCATAAAACACATGAGATCACTTTACATAAGATCATTTTAAATAAACGACACTTGGTGTCGTCAGACATAAATTGTAAGTACAAAGACTCTCATAGTCAGCCTGTCCATCGGCTTTTCATTGTCTGCCAGTCCATCGGCCTTTTACAGTCTGCCAGTCCATCGGCCTTTCACAGTCTGCCAGTCCATCGGCCTTTCACAGTCTGCCAGTCCATCGGCTAGTCACAGTCTGCCAGTCCATCGGCTAGTCACAGTCTGCCAGTCCATCGGCTAGTCACAGTCTGCCAGTCCATCGGCTAGTCATAGTCTGCCAATGCATTGGCCAGTGATCAATCCCCAGAAGCTAACCATCTCAGCCGCGTAAGTGCTACCCCTCGGAAAGGATATGCTGCGCATAAAAAGCAGACCACGTGCACCTCTTACATGCTCCGGCGCAACTGGATCGGTCACCAAACACTCACTTAATCCATAGAGTATACGTTAAGTTAGATGAAATGTATTCCAAAACTTTACAGGTAATCTTTAGTAATGACTACTCAGTACTCACAATAACTAAACGAACTTTAACTAAGCCATTTTAAGAACTTAAACGTAGAAGGTTCTTCAAAGCCTCTTAATTATCAAATTTGAAAAGTAAACACACTACTCATGGCCCTACCACAGCCATTGACAATTCGGTATTGCCACCCATATCGTTATCATCTCACGTGATACGACCAACACTTCCTCTAGGGTCCACGACTCTCGAGTCATTACATGACCGTACAAATAGTCTCTTTCAAGGCCTGGGTCCCCGCCAGACCACAAGCCGCTCATCACGCCCTGAACGATAACGTACGCAGTTGCGACTGCATTTTATAGATGCGGATTGACCGGATAGCCAACAAGCATATCATAGGTCTATCGGGATTCTTTTGCCCTCAGAAACATTGTCTTCTACTTCTAACTTGTTTGAACTTCACAGGTTGGTATCATGACTTGACTTTACAACATACTGGTCGCACGCAAGCGTTTAAAAGAAACCTTTACTTCGGGTCAAGCTTAGTTTAGCTAGGCTCTTCATTTTTAATGTAAACCAAGTTACTAACACTTAAGTTTCGTTTTAGTAGGTACTATCAAAACGGGACTTACAGAAACGTTTTTTTATTACCATTGACCTAAGAAGTTTGATCTCTTTACACGGTAGTGGGAATTCACCCAAAGTACCTACTATCTAAATTTAACTGTCAATCATCTACTGACATACGCTCGAAACTATCACGCTTTTCGAGAAGCAAAAACAGGTTTAGAAAAGTGGGAACCACTCGGTCGGATTATCGTACTACTATCTCTACTTCGTGTAGAAAGACAGCGATAAACAAAAGGAGTTGGAACTTTTGCACGTTACCAAAGTAAATGGTAAACCATCAATAAATCCCAATTGTTATTCAGTCAATAGACGCTCACGGCTATCTTGGACAGTCGCCTAGTCGGTGAAACATCGGTTTAAGTTCATTCAAATGAATTTCTGTCATTAATAAACGAGATAACATCCTATTGGTACTTCTCATGTCTAGACACAGTATTGAACTCTACTAATAACTACACTACTTGTTTATCCTTCGTTCAAAGCGCACTGCGCACTACATTAGTAATTAGAAAAGGTCCGACCAATAAGTTACAACCAGTAATTCTAACAGTTCTATTACTCTTTATCATCATTTATAAGCAATGCATACTCAACTCATTAAAATCTGTGCACAAACACAGACAGAAATCGTACCCACGATTCCTTATAGACCCATCGCCACATGTTACTCATGAGTTGGGGTCCAAAGCTTCGAGTATGACTATACAAGCTATTTTTAACCAGATGTGGTTTCACTACCACTGTCATTAACTATGACATTCAATTCTCGAGGAACTTTGTGATCGGGGCCTTCATACTTGAATCTAATTTAGTTTGACTTCTTTCCACATTTTCAATTAAAACGCAATTAAGCTAATTTAAAACCCTGAGCCTAATATTATGGTCAAACCGACTTTTATCTTTGCTCAATTTAAAGTTAGGCTAAGAACCAGCTTTGTGATACCGTGGTGATATCAACAAGTTTCCATACGATTTACAAAAAAAATAAAAGGAATAGCGCCGCACTTGCATTACTTTGAATTTCAATCTCATTTAAATTAAAATTTCATAATAAGAAAATAATCAACCAGGTATAGTCGGTAAAATTGAAATTATTTCTTATCTGTCAGTGTCCCAATTTCCAAATACATGGACCAAATTGTTTACTAGTCATCAATAAAAACAGTGAGAGTAATTTATAAAAACGAAAAATTAAACTAACGAACTTCCGAAAACATGGTACTACCTATGAACCGCCTAACATGGTGAATGTTATCAAGAAAGGCAGTTTAACTAAGCTTCAGCTCACCATAGCCTAGAAACTTTACATAACGCTTCACAAATGAACGCTTCGAAATGTTCAAACCGGCTTTAGTCGGCGTTTATTAAATTATTATACACCGAGCAGCCTTTCAATCCTTGCTAAAGTAGCAGGACTTAGAGGGGCAAATAACAGTACCTATCACACAATAGTTTTTGAACCGATTACCTATCACACCTTTCGTCAGACTTAGTCTGTAAGGTTGACGTCAGAGGTTAAGGTTTTGAAGCCTATTTCTCGCTTCACTGCGATGATACCAATAGTAGTAAATATTGTCGCGTCACGTTGTTTACGTCTATTTACTTACTGAGTTTTAATTGTCGTAACTTCGATCGCTGTTGTATCACAACGTAACAAAATATGGCTACGTAAATCAAACGTTAAATAATATTAGGATAGCATTACTGCCATTCCTAAAACGCATTGAAATAGCCCTCTGCTAGTTTACTTAACTTCAAATAGCCTGTCTAATGTTTTGCTAAGCGAATAGGTTTCCCAAACGGAGGCTTACTAAAGCGTATGTAATAAGCATCTACTAGTTCTTGGACCGTTGCTCGCATTACTAGCCTTTTGTCTAAGCTAATTTTGTAAGGCGCCGATAGACGTTCGTACTCACGGTAAACCAATAATAAAAGTAAGGCAATATTCATTAAGTAAAGTTATCAGAGGTTCTCTATTTTACGTACCGTAGGTATTTTACGTAACGCATTTCAAGTACCTATCTGGTTAGATTTGTAACTACAATCCACTGCACATTTTTGTTTAGAAATAACCAAGAAATACATCGTGAGCGCCTGTCACATTATATTTCAAATGATAATTAATCGTAATACGTGGGTACCCCAAAATAAAACACGTAAACAAAGACCGTAAACCAAAACGTCGCAAAGAATTTGCTCGCTAAGTAGGTACATACAGTACGATCTATTTGTACTTCATAGGTATACCTACATACCCTTTATACAAACGTGTGCATTTAACCTCTAAAATGACGAACAAACTCTGAACGACATCAGTCGATCAAAACAATAATTACACGACTCACCGGATTGCTGTGCTGTGACTGCCCACAATACCAGCTATTTTGCACGCGTCTATCCACCGCGCCACGCCACTGCAAACCCGCTACACTTGCATCTTGCAACTCGCAAACGTTCTTGCTAGAACCCGATGTAGCTATCGCTGCTCGTTCGCCATGCCAGCGCTCCCAGCGCAGCCTTGACAATATCAAGCAAGCTTCGATCATTTTCTTCTGATATATCTTGACGACTTGGCAAAGCACGCCAGCCAAGTGGGAAGCAAGTCCTTATCCTCACTTCTGATGTCGGCGTCAGCGATGGCTGAGCGGTATGGGCCGACATCAGGGGTTTCGTGGTACCAGGTACATAACGTTGAATAATAATCTTCATTGCAGTAATAACCTCACTTTGATAAAAGTAATCACATAACATTACTCAGATAGGTAAACAGACAGTTTCGCACTGGACTAGTGGCTTCGTTGGTGTCTCAAATCCAACTGAGCTCTGCCTAGCTTCCACTTCCCAACACGACTCCATCCACGTGACATCGCTCGCGCCATTTGCAAATGATAGCTGACGTCACGGCGTTTACCACAGACTCTGTACTAATGTAATCAACTTCACAACTTCTTATTTCTGAATATCGTTCGCCACGACAAATACTTAAATTATTATGTTTTTAAATATTTAATAAAACTTATAACGTAATAACTTAGTAACACGAGTTATGTAGGTATGCGTGTACAAAAATGGGGCTCTTTGAGTCAAACCTATATTACCTATTGTCCTAAGACGATTGTTTATTTCTCACCACACCAAATGCAATACAGTACATACAAATATCATAATTATACTGCTCTTAAATAAGAATGCTGAACTGGGATCCGGGCATTCTCCTGCATGTGAGATTGTTTTGAAGTAAGTATCTCGAAGTGTGAACTCCTCGCGATCGGCTACGAGGGCATTGAGTGCAGTCGTACCAGCTGCGGGGAATGCGGTTCTTTGACGGCTCAACAGCCAGGCGCCAACTGGAAACATAGACAATGTTTAATGTCCTCAGGTTTTTGATGTGTGCCATCTTTCCTCTCGATTGCAGGATTTATTTTGAGGAGTGAGTTCGTGATAAGGGACGGAAATGTGTTACAGGAACGGTGTCCTGAGTGCCTAGTGCGAGTTTGTTTTACGTTAACACGATCGACACGTTCATGACGTTCGGCGCTCCGATTGGGCCGCTCCAAGCTTTTAACCAATCAGAGAGCCAAACGCGGTGAACGTTTCGATCGCGTTAACGTAAAAACAACTCGCACTTAAGGCACTGTAAACAAACAGCGCACGCTTTCACGGTGGAAAGCGTGCGCTATTCGATTGGACCAAAAGCGCGCACGGTAGCGGAGAGATGGGTGTTAGATGGTGCCAACCCGTTTTGGGTGAGATTCCACGTCGTAATGACATTTTATTTTATGGTGTCGTATTTATTATTGATTACGAGCATTATACTCACTGAAATACAGGGTTAATTTTTCAATCACCAGCCAAATTTTCACAGGATGTTCTACTCATAAATATGAACAACTTTCACTACGGGATCAAGTCGGTTATCTCGAAAAAAATATTTACTGTTGCATACAAAAGTTCAATAGGTATTCGACCGAAATGTATACAATAGCTGATTCTTTCTTCGAGATTTCCGAGATGGTTCCTTAGTGAAATGTATTCATATTCATGGTATGAACACCCAGTGAAAATTTGGCTGGTGATAAAAAAAAATACCCTGTATAGTCTGTTATTTGGTAATAATAAAGCTGTCTACTGGCGAAAGAATTTTGAGAATCATTTTTTGTTGAGCTATAAGTTGTAATTTCTAAGATTATTTTCGACATCATTAACATCGGTGAAGGAAAACCTCGTGAGGAAACCTGGACTTATAGTTCATATGAGTTCGAAATCGCCAATCCGCCTTGAGCAAGCGTAATGATCAATGCTCGTATCTTCTCTTTATGAGAAATGAAATGACCTTTGCCATGTAAATAAGACTGTGACATTATTAGTAGTATTATCTATTTTATGTCTCTCAAAGAGCTATAATATTGTAAGTGTGTTAATGGCATTACAACAGGTCCTATTAGAATAAAAGCGTTGCGGTATTTAGGTCTTTTGATTTTGTTTAAATATAGTGGCATTGTGCTGAGATTAGAGCCCATAAGGTCTCGCACTAGTCTTTTGTTTTTTGACAGTTTAGTTTTTGTGGTTAAAACTTCTGTGTCCCAAATAAATGTAGGTATGTACTTTCTTCTTCTTGTCTAATAAAAAAAAAAAACTAAATAATTTACGTACTCTGCCTGTTGGTGCCAACGTTTTTACAACTGTAGGCAATTGCATATCCTTCGTAGTCGGTGGCCAATACGAAAACAATTTCCTCTCGATCTGGAACAATAAAGTAAAAAAATAAAGCACTTTCGTTAATTATTAATTCTGAATTGTTCAACAAAACTAGTAAACTTAGTAGGTAAAGTATTACTAAGTTACAATAACAATATTTATAACATCGGTAAGCCTGCTTTCGTAGTCCTGGGCAACCAGTTTTATCCACTTTAGTCAACCGAACACATAAACTTTATTTGTTGATCTTTGTTTCCATAGCCTACAAAATAGTCTGCACCAATCAGTGATTGCCTTTATTGGGAAATAGTCGTACGTTCCTGCGACCCACGGGCAGGTGTGAGACGGAACACCGGGTGAATTTTCGTCAGTAAGAGTCTGACAGACCTCTGTTTCGAGGGCGGAGAACTTCCAATAGGATTTTCCATCCCGAGGTCACAAAAAAATTATGCACTTGCATAGGTATGGTGTACCTACAGGGATAGCCGTTAATTACTGATTTCTTTAAATGGGATTTGGCTACTCCCACGGCTTCCAACTTTGCCCCGAAGTGGGACGCGTGGCTTTTAATATTTTCATTAAGCAATTTTTATCTATTATGTTTGTTTTTTAATATTAAGTATTTTTGACAAGCTTAAGGTCTTCTGCGTTTGCCCGATAAGAGGACAAACCAATTTATTAATACTCCTTGCAGACAATATAAGATGAAAGTTAGCATATTATAATATGACTTTACCGTCTTCGTATTCGTCCATAACAAGAGTGAATTGTCCGGTTGCTGCAGCACTCAACCGCGCCACACCTTCTGACTTCGCAGCTTCTCCATTGACGACTTCGATGGAGTTTACTCTAATGTAATTTTCGTTCAATCTCAATCTATTGCCGATACAAGAACGTCCTCCAACAGCATCGTACCTTCTGATCTGATACCAGACCTTATCTTCTGCGAACTGTAAAATGAACAATAATTAAAAACCAGCCAAGTGCTGTAATGTTATAATGTCTGGACTTAAAAAGAGACTTAAATGACCCCAGAGTTGTTTTGGGTTTTCTTCTCTGAGGTAGTCAGTAAAGAGATGCCGCCTTCTACTAACTTAAAAGAAAAAAAAGACGTGTAAAAGTGATTTTCTTAACATAATTGCGTAATAAATAATTTCATTTCGCTTAATTTTATTGGTAGTTTTCGTTATTGATTATTTTCTTGAAATTAGCATACATAACAACACTCAACACAGGTATTGAGCCCGGCTATGTACAATTTCTTTAACTACAGCACAAGGTCTTAGGCATTTTCTACCAGTCTACCTAAATGATGATGATGCAGAGATTTATTAATGTTTTAAAGTAAGAACAATCGAACAAGCTAAAAAGTCTCGGTGTTATTAAATTAACAGAAAACCTCTAAAAGGATCATCATTATGAACTATTAGCTTCTGCCCGCGACTTCGTAACGTTTACGTAGAAGGTGCCAAAATAATTTTAAATAATACGAACGCTAAGGAGTTTAGAGAATTGAAAAAAAAAAAATGTTTTTTTTCAATTCTGATTCTGATTCAGATGCGGCGGCATCTTCTTGATTCATTACATTATTACTGGACATATAGTTCACGCTTACTCCTGGAAGTTTACCCAATATTATGTTATTGATGTTGTCAACGCCGCGCAGTACCTACTTGAGCATTATAAACTGACTTCAGGAGGAGGTTCTTAATTCGATCGGTATATTTTTTTTTTAACAGTGATGTTATGTTATAACTGCGATATCTCCTAAATTCATTGAAATCGAGAGATGTTAGGGCAATTTTGTTTTTAATGGAATACTTGTAATGATTCAATGAATAACTTATTTGTATGGATAAGGATTATTATCATGTTTATAAAAAGACCTTCGCGAATAATGAATTATTTTAAAACAAATTCATTTGGTTAGTATAAAACAAGTTATAGTGAGCCAACTATAAAAGGTAGACATAAATATGCTGTCCCAGACTTTTAAAAACGATCAATTCCGTCATATATGCATCACATACATTTTTGCTAAACTACCTGTTTATACGCAGCGCACGCCAGAATAGCTTGGAGATAGCAGAATTTTTACCTACTTGTGTTTACAAATTATAAAAAGCCTGTGTCCTATTTTGATGTATAAGCTTTTACTATCGTAATGTTTCATTTAAATCCGGTCAGTAGTTTTTGCGTGAAAGAGTAACGACCATACAAACAAACATTCGAATTTATAATATTAGTAGAATATTAGTAGGATATTAGTAGGATAACAGTAGGATATTAGTAGGATATTAGTAGGATATTAGTAGGATATTAGTAGGATATTAGTAGGATATTAGTAGGATATTAGTAGGATATTAGTAGGATATTAGTAGGATATTAGTAGGATATTAGTAGGATATTAGTAGGATATTAGTAGGATATTAGTAGGATATTAGTAGGATATTAGTAGGATATTAGTAGGATATTAGTAGGATATTAGTAGGATATTAGTAGGATATTAGTAGGATATTAGTAGGATATTAGTAGGATATTAGTAGGATATTAGTAGGATATTAGTAGGATATTAGTAGGATATTAGTAGGATATTAGTAGGGTATTAGTAGGATATTAATAGGATTTTAGTAGGACATTTGGAGGATTATTATTACTTTAGTACCATCACTGAAATCACAAATAAAAATACTGTTCTATGCTGATATGCGCACATAAACATACAGGAGCCTAGACGGTCGAAAATTCCGAAATATATGGAATTGGCATAAGCTTTCAAAATGCTGCATTCCATTCCATTTCGAATTTACCGAATTTCGTTATCGATAATAAGAATGTGACTTTTATTTAGGGCCCCTGAGCAGCTGTCATTTCATTTGCAATTTCACAGTTGGTCCCATTACAACGTCAGATTTTTTTCGAGATCCATTCAGACCACTGAAAATTCATAATGGCAAGGATTAGACCAACTGTGAAATTGCAAATGAAATGACAGCTGCTCAGGGGCCCTAAATAAAAGTCACATTCTTATTATCGATAACGAAATGACATCATACGCACTAGCGTATGATGTCAGAAAAGCAGACTACTATTATATCTAGGTCTTCTTCTCAAATGTGCGATGCTTGACTAGTCGACCAAACTGCATAGGATGAAAATAAAATATCTTACCGCAGTCAAGTTGATGTTGGCGACTCCAGTAATAGCTGCGCATGCACCAGGCAGTATGACGTGTTCTCCGGTTTGTTCTGGGTAGTGCCAGCACGCGTCATTATCCTGTAGAGTGGGCTGGTAATAGTCTGCTCTGAGACCTTCGGTGGCAGTGATTGCTGCATTCATGGCGGTCACAGCCTGTGGGGTCAGTGGAGTATCGCCTTTCCTCATTTGCCAACTGCCAACTGTAAGGACAGTTTCAAATTAGTCATCTTATGGTCACATTTTCTTACATATTAACTATTTAAATAAAAATAAGCTTTACCTATCCGTGTGTTGGTCTCGGGTACGTTAGTGCAGGAGTATAATAGAGCGTAGGTGTCATAGTCTGTTGCGAGTACGTGGAGATTTTGAACTCTTGGTCCTGTAATTTAAAAGTTATAGTTGTTCGTGACTTAGCTAGCCAATATTTTAGAACAATGTCATCGATTTTTAACGCCAAATTATTAAATCAGGAAATAAACTATGGATATTATGAATGATAAGTAATTATAAAAACTTACCGTCAGCAGCATTTAAGGTAACTTGGAATACTCCAGATTGGGCAGTTGGTACAGCCTGACCTGATATCGTTCCCAAAACCTGATCAACAACTTGAGTGTTCACAACAGAGACGGTACCACTTGCCTGCCCGGCCGCATACACAGCACGGTTACACTGGCCAGTCTGTGTTGGTTGTGGGTATCTGGCTATTTCTTGCCATGCTCCGTAGAACTGGAATCAGATAAAAATGTTAAGAAGACCAAGCCTAGATGCTTCTTTTATTTATTAATTGAAACTTAAGTACTTACTCGTAATATTATATTTTTTTTCTAACTTTTATATCATGTTTTGAGCCAATTAATAATAGGTATAACTATTATTACATTTACTACGAAATTTAAAATGTTCTGAATACAACAATTACAGGAAGAAAGAACTTACTCTAGCCAAGTCAAAGCTAGCAACGCCGGTGATTCCTGTATTGCAGGGTCCGGGCAACTCGATAGCCACTGGAGGTGTTGTAAACTCAGGATAGTAGAAGCACGCTGCATTAGTCTGTAGAGTGGGCTGGTAATAGTCTGCCCTGAGACCTTGGGTAGCAGTGATGGCTGCGTTGATGGCATTTACAGCCTGTTGGCTCAGTGCATTACTACCTTTCCTCAGTTGCCAACTGCCAACTGTGAAGATATTTTGTAAAATTAATTGTGTTATGATTGCATAACATGTACATGGTACTATGAAAAAGTAAAATAAAATCAAACTTTACCTCGTCGGTTGTTCGTCCCCTGTATGTCAGAGCAGGTGTATAATAGAGCGTAGCTGTCATAGTCGGTTGCGAGTACGAAAAGGTTTTGAACAACGGGCCCTGTAAGTTAAAAATATGTTTCACATTATAATTTTAAAATTTTATACTAAAGGATATAAACTTCAAGTATTAATAACGCTAAGTGAGTGAATTGGTATAGATTTTGAATAACTTACCGCTAGCAGTATTTAAGGTAACTTGTAATACTCCGGATTGGGCAGTAGGGATAGCTACTCCTGATATCGTTGATAAAGCCTCACTAACAACCTGACTGTTCAAGACTGAAACTGTATTAGGTATAGCTCCAGCGGCGTAAGTAGCACGGTTACACTGGCCAGTCTGTGTTGGTTGCGGGTACCTGGCGATTTCTTGCCATGTACCGTGAAACTGGAATTAGATCAAAATGTTAAGATGGTCAAGTCTAGGTATTTCTTTTCTTTCCCCAGTCGTCTACGAATGATGAATAATTAAGCAATAAATATATTTTTGGTCATCAAATGATTTAAGTATCTATACAGCGTGGAAAAGGCGTAGCGGCACATTACTGATGCCGTTCTGTGCATGATTATGGAGTCTCCAGCGTTGTTTTATGTTGGTCTTTGAAATGCCGACCAAAAAAATACAACGCTGGAGGGTCTAGGATCATGGCCTCAACTCATGGTGTCCGGATGTGTGACGGTGTCCTTTCCAACCTTTCTATCACACTAACTACTAAATTCCTTTTTTTATAACAAAAATAGGAGTACCTACCTAATAAAGTAAATAACATGAGTCTTTGGCTTGAAATAAAGTTACAGTATTGTTATTATTAATACTAGAAGAGTGAGACAACTAATGTTAAAGTATGAAGTTAAAGACCAGATAAATCGGTAATGCTTCTTGCATGAATTCAATTATGAACTTACTCTAGGCGCGTCGAAGTTAGCTACGCCGGTGACTCCTGCTGAACTGCAGGGTCCGGGCAGGTCGATAGTCGCTGGGGGTGTTGGGAACACAGGATAGTAGAAGCACGCTGCATTAGTCTGTAGAGTGGGCTGGTAATAGTCTGCTCTGAGACCTTGGGTGGCAGTGATGGCTGCATTTATAGCAGTTACAGCCTGTTGGCTCAGTGCATTATTACCTTTCCTCATTTGCCAACTGCCAACTGTGAAGAAAGTTTGTAAAATCAGTTATCTTAAGGACATATTTATTTTGGTTTTTTAAAAAAATCAAACTTTACCTCGTCGGTTGTTCGTCCCCTGTATGTCAGAGCAGGTGTATAATAGAGCGTAGCTGTCATAGTCCGTTGCGAGTACGAAGAGGTTCTCAGACACGGCCCCTGTAAGTTTAAAATAAGTTTAATGGCTCAAGGCCCGGCTATTAAAAAACAATGGCGGCTGCGACTCATCGGTGAGTCGGACGGGCCTTGACCGGTGTATATGTTTCAAAAAGTATTCACGTTTCATGATTAATGACTTTGCCGTTTTTTAACAATTTATTTGATTTAAAACAAAAACTATCAATCCCAAAAGACATTTGTTAACATCAGGACTTTTTGAACGTCTCATATTTCCGCTAGGTAGTCCCCGTAACACTTGCCCTTAAGAACTTTCTAGTGTTTTTGCTGGGAAGAAGTGGCGGAACAAACTCCCCGGCAACATGCTTGCCTGATGTAATCGCAGATTTTTTACAATATAATAATAACGAAAAAGAACTTTTAGAATTTGTTAATAACAATGTTCTTAGCCTAGTGTTAGTGAAAGCACAATATAATAAAAATACAAATACAAATATGTCAGGCGCTTTCCTTCGCGTGTAGGCTTATGTAGACTAACAGTATAAATAAAAAAATATTCTTTTTCATTCGAGACACGCCAATATACATAATATTGTGCATTGTGTACATGTGCAGTACTACATTATTTTCTTAGGTCTATGTATGACTCAAAATTACAATATGATAAACAAAATCATCGCTACCAAGTAAGTACTATAAGTGAGTGTATTGCTATAGATACTAAATAACTTACCGCTAGCAGTATTTAAGGTAACTTGTAATACTCCGGATTGGGTAGTAGGAACAGCTGTTCCTGATATCGTTGACAAAGCCTCACTGATAACTTGACTGTTCACGACAGAAACTGTGTTAGCAGTAGCTCCAGCGGCGTAATTAGCACGGTTGCATTGGCCGGTCTGTGTTGGTTGTGGGTACCTGGCGATTTCTTGCCATTCTCCTAGAAACTGCATCAGACAAAATCGTTAACGTGTACCTATCTATCAACATAATGATTTAATAACTGTAACATTGCTTATTTTGTAACATATCTTAGTCTCGTAGTTTTTATTCTAGTGACACCGTCTTCACATAATTACAAATTTTCTGATTTACGTAGGTACTTATTTCTTAAAAAAAAACTCACTGTCATGCTCAATTATATTATAAAAAAACGGTGTAGATACGTTATAAGCGCTCAGCTAGCGACACGTTAAATGTGGCTAATTAGTTACACCTGGCCTCAGTGACGCGTCGTCGCCGTCGTGCCGTCAACGGACGCGTGCGTGCGTCAGTGTGCCGTCAACGGACGAGTGCGTGCGTTAGTGTGCCGTTTTTTAAGATCGAATGTTGTTGTAACCTATTGAACATCCTGTAAATATAAGATCATCGCAATCGTCCCATCAACAAGTCGATGAAACACTTAGATAAGTTGATTCGTCACACATTTAGTGCCTTTGACTCAATTTGGTCGCATTATTTAAACTGTTTGGTCAAGCGAGCGGTTAACTACAGTATCTATTCCTTTTTACTTATAATAATATCATTGATCATAGGTACTAGAGCACTTCGCTCGCGACTTCCTCGGCGTGCGTTTCATACTTTAACATTTACACATATAGTCATATACAATGTAGCTTTCTATTGGTAAAAGAATTTTTGAAAATCAGTTTAGTAGATAGTTACCATGGATTGAAAATCCAGAGATAACCCCCTACAACATCACAAACTCACAAACTGTACCTCTTAATAATATGAGTGTAGACATATCGATAAATAATCTTATAAAAGAGACTAAAAATATATTAAAGAAGTTTGATCAGATAGTGATGGTAATGGCTGTAATATTGCGTATCTCCATTGACAGTTCGCACAGTACCCCATCTGATAGTCACCGTTACTTGAAGTCCACTTAAAATGTCATTTTATTGTAAATTCTCAGTTTTCATCTAGGCTATAACTAGCTTTTGCGAACGTCCTCAAAGCGGAGAAGGCGCGCAACGAATTCTTTACGGACACACAACGAACACGCCGCGCATGCGCAGCGAATTCGTTGCGGACGAGCAACGGGATCGCCGCGAACAGCAAATTGGACGCCATTTTGTACTGTCTCGAACAAACGCCAGCCCGTCAAACGAAAACGTAGCGTATTTGCCACGCCTACGCGCCTCCGCGACGTTCTCGCTGCTCAGCCGCGGCGTGTTCGCGATGCATTCGCTGTGCGTCCGCTCCGCCCCGCAGCCGCTTCCAAACCGCTATTATGATAAGGCCCTAAGTCCGGTGTGGAACTGGACGCCAGTTAGTTACCTACTGGTAATGAAAAGATAGCATAATAACGCTGCTGATGGTAATGGTGATCCTTTTAACCGAAATCAACTAATTATGAACTTACTCTAGTCACGTCAAAGTTAGGAACGCCGGTGACTCCTGCTGAATTGCAGGGTCCGGGCAAGTCAATAGTCGCTGGGGGTGTTGGGAACACAGGGTAGTAGAAGCACGCTTCATTAGTTTGTAGAGTGGGCTGGTAATACTCTGCTCTCAGTCCTTGTACGGCAGTGATGACTGAGTTTATATCAGCTATAGCCTGTTGGCTCAGCGCATTATCGCCTTTCCTCATTTGCCAACTGCCAACTGTGAAGATCGTTTGTAAAATCAGTTATCTTAAAGTCGAATTTATGTTTGCTTTTAAATAAAAACAAATTTTACCTCGTCGGTTGTTCGTCCCCTCTATGTCAGTGCAGGTGTATAATAGAGCGTAGCTGTCATAGTCCGTTGCGAGTACGTGGAGGTGCTCCATAAAGAGCTCTGAAATTACAAGGAGTTTTTTTTAAAAGAGATTAATTTTCTTTGGGCCTAAAAGAATTAATGCTGTAGTTAGTAGTACGTACTATCATGTTACTCGTTCGTCTAAGTATTTTTTTTATTGTGGCACCGAAACTGTAAGGCATCTCGTATTTTTGGTTTTATTTGAGTTGAATAAACAGTTTTTTCTTACATTTTCGATGGATTTTAGTAAGAAAAACAAAATACTTGAAAAAAGGAGATGGGTACCTATCTGCTTTTAATTACGAAAATCATTGAGATTAAAACACAACTACTTAAGCTTACTTTGCTAAAACACAGATTTGTCTAAGTACACATGGATTCACTATCACGGAGGAATCGGTTATAAAAAGTAAATACAAACAAACATAGACGTTCGACGACCTGCTCAATTATAAATAAATAAAAATTTCACAACTTTTCACACAACGCCATTTAGTCCCAAGTAGGGAATGCAATCTCGTCTCGCCGAGATCCCGATCTCGCGAGATCCCGGCCATATTTTACGAGATTGTATCTCGTCAAATTTCGTACGAGATCTCGCGAGATAACGAGATCGACAAATGCAGCGTGAAGACGTGTATTTCATACTGCGGCTGCGCGCGAACTGAATCCTGGCCGTTGCCGTAATATAGATAATTATTGTTTTGTTACCAATATTGTAAGAATTTGAACTGATTAGCTACAGTAGGTATAATAATTATTGACATAAACAAATGTTATTAGAGTTAGAGACAAAATAATAAGTACTCTGTTGATTTTCAAAATAAAACTAACATTATTTTTATAACTAAGCAACGCAGTTTCTATTTAATTACATATCATGTCAATTACTAGTTCTTAAAACAAGCATTTGCATATGTTTTAATTGCGATTCTTCCAATCTCGCGAGATCCCGTAATTTGCGAGATCTCGCGAGACTGGGTTTTGAGTCTCGCGAGATCTCGCTAGGCGGAAATCTCGTACGAGATTGCATTCCCTAGTCCCAAGTTAAGCTTGAGAGCGTGTGTTATGGGTACTAAACAGCTGATAAACATACATATATATTTCTAAATACATAATTATAGATAAATTACAACCAGACACAGAACAAATGATCGTGCTCATCACACAAACTTTTGTCCTGGGTGGGAATCGAACCCACGACCTCCGGCATAGCAGTCAGGGTCACTAACTACTAGACCAACAGGCCAGTCAAAACAAAATGTTAATCTTTAATTCGGACCTGGCGCAACCATGAAACAAAAAAAAAAAACTTACTAAACTAGATAGTCCATATTTTTTTTTTATTTTAAAGCGGTTGCCACTAACATTCTTTAATTAACTTTGGTGAAGATTAAAATGAAAAGAGAAAGGGTCTAGAATGCGGCTAAATAAATAAATATAACACAACATTCACACAACGCCACCTAGATTCAAACTGTGATCGTGCTCATCACACAAACAATTATCCTTGGCGAAAATCGAACACACGACCTCCAGCATAGCAGTCAGGGCCACTAACTCAGGACCAACAGCCCAGAAAAAAAAAGTTATTTTGATCCAATGCAAGATGAGTTTATTATTAGATACAAGTTGTGACGGTTGATGAATTCTCGAGAAAGGCAATTCAATGAGTATTGTTTGGCATTGGGGTATGCTCTAAATGGCTTCTATATGTGGTCAGAAGTATATTGTTGGAGACACACCTGCTAACAATATAATTGAGAAGTGGAGATTCGTACTTCCAAGCTATAGTCTTCAAGATGGAGTTGGAGCTGGATTTCGTTCAAAAAGAATGATGATAACAGATAATGACAAATGAAAAATGAATTCAAGTAGGATGTTGATTTTAATAACTTACGTTCACCGACGCTCATAGTAACTAGTAATACTCCAGATTGGGATGTGGTTTCAGCAAATCCTGATGCCGTTGACAAAGCTTCACCGACAACTTGGCTGTTCACAACAGAAGCACTGCCAGGTGTAGCTCCAGCGACATAATTAGCACGGTTACACTGTCCAGTCTGTCTTGGTTGTGGATATCTGGCAATTTCTTGCCATTCTCCTACAAACTGCATCAGATAAAATTGTCAATATATTGTATCTATCAACATAATAATCGACTTATTGCTATTTGCTTGTTTTAATTCTAGTAACACCGTCTTCATAAGACCATACCTACCTTATTAATGTAGACTAATACTTTTTTACAAAAATTGCAACCTACTATTTTAAAGACACTAACAGATTTTAACTGGAGTCCTGAGTCTGGATTTGGAATCGATTGATGGCAATAGGCTCGCCCTCTGTTAGATGGGACTGAAACATAACTAGCAAAATGTGGGTGTTCCTACTACAGATACATTTCTGTCACCCTTTGGGGATTACAGGCGTGAGGCTTTGAGGCTTATGTTATGTATGTCGTAGTTTTTAATTCCACTTTCGGGAGTCGGTGAAATTAATAAATCAAAACTGACTGAACTTTTACCTACTTACTTGACATTTATTGTTATATTTATATATTAGTCATATAGTCTATGTGCTATTCTGGTGTATAGGCTTTATTATTGTACAGTTTTATTAAAATCCATTAAGTAGTTTTTGCGTGAAAGAGTAAGAAACATCCAAACGTAGTAGTAGGATTATGATACGAGTATTAGTAGAAGAGTAAGGACAAGCGGCTCCATATATATCTTTAGTAGGGACTTAGTGTTTTTAAATGATATCAAATACTTATGAACTTACTCTAGTGAAGTCAAAGTTAGCAACGCCGGTGAGTCCTGCTGAACTGCAGGGTCCGGGCAAGTCGATAGTCGCGGGGGGTGTTGGGAACTCAGGATAGTAGAAGCACGCTGCATTAGTCTGTAGAGTGGGCTGGTAATAGTCTGCCCTGAGACCTTGGGTGGCAGTGATGGCTGCGTTGATGGCATTTACAGCCGTTTGGCTCAGTGCATTACTGCCTTTCCTCATTTGCCAACTGCCAACTGTGGATGTATTAAAGTCAGTTATCTTAAGGTAACAGTTTTTGTATATTTGAATTAAAACAAAATTTACCTCGTCGGTTGTTCGTAAAATTAATTAATTGTGTTATGATTATTTCACATGTAGGTACAGACACCACAGCATATCCAGTTACCCCAATCAAATGTGTCAAATTTCTACGATCGTTTTTCAACTTCATGTCAAACAGAATCAGGTTCATATTCAATTGGGAAAATTTGACAAATTGGGGTAACTTCATGTGCTGGCGTCTGTACATGAAACTAAGAAAAAAAAACAAACTTTACCTCGTCGGTTGTTCGTCCCCTGTATGTCAGAGCAGGTGTATAATAGAGCGTAGCTGTCATGGTCGGTTGCGAGTACGAAGAGGTTCTGAACGACGGGCCCTGTGAGTTAAATATAAATTGAATATGTTTTGAATTGTATTCACGTATCAGAGTGATTATAATGACTTTGTCAATCTTTTTAACGATGTAGTTTCCCGTTTTAAAACACAAAACTTGTTGAACAGCTGATTTTTTTTTCGTGATTTCAGAGTTGGTCCCATAGGGTTAGGTTCTTATTCATGGGTAGAACACCCAGTGAAAATTTGGCCGGTCATTGAAAAATAACCCTGTACAATCAATTTAATTTACTGTAAATCAATCATTATAATTAAATCATTTGTTTTATGTACACATAATAATAGTAGGTAATCTAATAGTACCAACCCTGTCAACAAAACTCAAGCAAAAACCTACAAAAAAATAAAAAATAAAAAAAGCCTCCAGATGTGCGCTTCTGGTCAAATCACCGCGTGAAAATGTAGGCGTAGTGAGGGCGAATTGAGCCGTCATTCCATACTAATACGAGGCATTGACAATTCACTTCACTCAAGTTATCACGGCGTGACTTTTAATGAATTAACCTCTTACATGAGCAGTACTAGGTTAATTCTATAAGGTGTAATTTTATCTGTTCCATGATTAAAAATCATCTTGTAAAGGTCTCTGCATTCCACAAAATGTTAAACTAAAATCACCACGACCAAGTACTAGAAACGATAAGTGAGTGTATTGTTATAGCTACTAATTAACTTACCGCTAGCAGTATTTAAGGTAACTTGTAATACTCCGGATTGGGCAGTAGGGATAGCTGCTCCTGATATCGTTGACAAAGCCTCATTGATAACTTGACCATTCACGACAGAAACTGTATTAGCAGTAGCTCCAGCGGCGTAATTAGCACGGTTACACTGGCCAGTCTGTGTTGGTTGTGGGTACCTGGCGATTTCTTGCCATTCTCCTAGAAACTGCATCAGACAAAATGGTCAACATGTACCTATCTATCAACACAATGATTTACTTATCTGCTATATTGCTGATTTTAAAATACCTAGAATCTATTTTTGTATCGTATTTATTTGATTCTACGAACACCATCCACATAAGCTGATTATTGTATATGAAAACTTAAAAAAAAAACCGAGTTTGTAAAAAAACAGTAGCAAGTGTAAAATCACTCTTATTTCGGAAGTCGGTGGCCAAAAACTGAAAAAACAAAACCACCAAAGCTATTGTTAACCGACTTTCAAAAAAGGAGGAGGTTCTATGTTCGTGTGTATGTATTTTTTTTTTTTTTTTTACGTATGATACCTGATTTCTCCCCCATTTGTGGACCGATTCTCAAAATACAAGGGAACTCTTCAAAAATAGATGGCAAATCTGTCGTGATTGCTGGAATCGCTTGGATGTTTATTGTTTATACAACATCATGGCGTATCATCACGCCTGTATGCTCTGAGGGGTACGCAGGTGGGTACAATATACCTAGATTTCGTCAGTTAGGTGTGTTAATTTTAATTTATTAGGGATTAGTGGAAAACCCTATTATCATGACATGTATTGTTAACAGTAAACAATATAAAATAAATTCATGGGAATTATTTTTATGGCAACAACTAAAAATGGAAAAATAAAAAACTTTTTTGCAAAAAATAAAACCGACTTAAAAAAAAAACACTAAACGGTGTAAAATAACTCTAAATTCGGAAGTCGGTGCCCAATATGAGTAAGACAAACCCACCAAAGCCACAGACTTCCGAATTTAGAGTTATTTGTTAAACGTAGTAAAAATAAGTGTGTACACGAGTTAGAATAGATATAATGTTAGTATAGAGATCTTGCTTATAATCTGCATTCATAACTACATTTTGGAAGCGGCAACTAGAATCTACCACGCGGGCCCAGTGCGAATTGGTAGATGTCACATGTCTTCGAATTTTTGGTTTTGGACATTACGTATGTCGTACGTTTTCTCACGATGTTTTCCTTCACCGTTTTTGAGAGCAGTAGTAATGAAATAAATAAATTACACAAAGTAATGCGCCTACCAGGGTTCGAAATAGGGAATGCAATCTCGTACGAGATTTCCGCCTAGCGAGATCTCGCGAGACTCAAAACCCAGTCTCGCGAGATCTCGCAAATTACGGGATCTCGCGAGATTGGGAGAATCACAATTAAAACATGTGCAAATGCTTGTTTTAAGAACTAGTAATTGACATGATATGTAATTAAATAGAAACTGCGTTGCTTAGTCATAAAAATACATTATTTTTATTTTAAAAATCAACAGAGTACTTATTATTTTGTCTCTAACTCTAATAACATTTGTTTATGTCTATAATTATTATACCTACTGTAGCTAATCAGTTCAAATTCTTACAATATTGGTAACATAACAATAATTATCTATATTTAGTCTTTTGTAAATTATTACTTTAGTTTCAATAATTAAGAGTAATAGGAACATTACCTAAGGTAAATAAATGCAACAAAACAAAACTTAACTTCACAAATTCTTAAATAAATGTTGTGAGATCGTATTAATCAAATAAAAGAAGTTTAAAGTAGAAGTCAGATGAAGTTATCAAGGTACGGAAAGGCAAGTTAGTTTGTCTGAAAATGGCTTCTCAAAAATCACATCATGTCGAGAGTATCATCTGACAGACGACTTCTGATTTTGCATGCAAAATCAGAAGTCGTCTGTCAGATGCGCCAGGCACGGCCGCACGGACGGCCAGGATTCAGTTCCCGCGCAGCCGCGCTATGAAATACACATCGTCACGCTGCAAGTGTCGATCTCGTTATCTCGCGAGATCTCGTACGAAATTTGACGAGATCCAATCTCGTAAAATATGGCCGGGATCTCGCGAGATCGGGATCTCGGCGAGACGAGATTGCATTCCCTAGTTCGAAACAACTGTTCCGCCACCGCTGCCCTCTAGTCTATATTATAGAGCATCATTTCTTCTGTAATCGGCAGAAATATTTCTGCCAACTGTAACTTTGTTAATTCTTTCGTCGACCTACCCGTTTCTTTCTACTCTACTTTCTACAGATCTCTACATTCCAGTAACACGATACTCCTTAGTTAGACTGGTTCAACTGGTTGTCATACTTTCTGGGTTCTGACTACTTTTGACGACTGCCTAAAGTTCATGGCACATTATACCGGCACGGCACCGGCACCGCTCCAAACCAGCAATTGACTTGTCATTCAATTTAGAGCCTTAAATCGTGGGAAGTATAATATATTTCACAATGTCAAAGTGAAAAAGCCAACGGCGAGCAGTCAGCGCGCTTGCCACTACCATACAACTCGACTCACAGCCTGCGTGCCGATAGTGAGCGGACCATGTGCTTACAGCGCGTCGACCGCACGCTTACAGCACGCCGACTCCGAGTGGCCAGCAAAACGTCATTGCGCCGTCGTAAACCGAGACATTATGAAAACGTGCAAGTCACAGGCGTGTTCCATTATAAATGCCATATAACATTTGTGTTCGCGGTGACAGCTAGCTTGCACCTCGCGGCCAGCGCGCGGGCTGGGAGCTTACGCCCCGCAGGCGGCGAGCTTGCACCTCGCGGGCGGCGTGCGGACTGCAAGCTGGCACCTTACCGACGATGCGTAGTTAGCGCACTGGCAGCTAGCCGTAGCCTAAATTAAAGGCGACGCCGTGCGACTGCTGTGCAGTTGCGGTGCCGTTATAATGCGCCATGACCTTAAGAAGTACACCTGATGACCGATACCAGCTTTACGAGAAACAGAAGAGTCTTGGTAAATTAAATGGTATTTAGCCACAAGTGGCTTCGCATAAATGTGTAACATTGGTATTTCTACGAGATATCAAATATTTATGAACTTACTCTAGTCAAGTCAAAGTTAGCAACGCCGGTGACTCCTGCTGAACTGCAGGATCCGGGTAAGTCGATAGTCGCTGGAGGTGTTGTTAACACAGGATAGTAGAAGCACGCTGCGGTAGTCTGTTGAGTGGTCAGGAAGGTGACTGCGTTGAGGCCGTCGACGGAATTGATGGCACTTTGTATAGCGGTGTTAGCTTCTGAGGTTAGTGGATTCGAATTTTTTCTCAGCTGCCAACTGCCAACTGTAAATGTAATTTGTCAGATTATCTGTCTGAAAGCCACATTGGAACTAAATCTGCTCACTTATTAAAAAAAGACTATCTTACTTTGTCGCGTGTTTGTGTTCGGTATGTTAGTGCAGCTGTACAAAAGTGCATAGTTCGCATAGTCGGTTGCGAGTACGTAGACGGTCTGAGTTGCAGGACCTGTAATTTAAAAATACTAGTTTGATCAAATCAAATCAAATCTTTATTAAATCTTTTACTCAATATACCCAGTTGCATTTATAGGCCACAAAATAAATCTAAATAAATAATTATTCTAGTACCCAACAAATAACTACATATGTGTACCTATATTAACTAAATTAACAATCAGGACTTGTGGAAAATTTATTTTAAACCTAGAATTATATATAATTAGCGACTTTCCTGAACTAGGTTAGTAAAACCTGTGTTTCAGGTCATCACTTAACAAGACTTATTATTACAGGTGCATGATACATGTAGAATAATAGACCTACGAACTAAACCTTACAATCTTACTAGAACTTCTTCTCTGAGCATATACATACCATATATATATCTCTGATCTTTTTCTTCCTCTGTGTCTATGTGGTTGAGCTTCAATAAATTATCCGATATCAATTTACTACATTTAATATAATTTACACTATATAAAGGTTATGGCACATTATACCGGCACGGCACCGGCACCGCTCCAAACCAGCAATTCACTTGTCATTCAATTTAGAGCCTTAAATCGTGGGTAGTATATATATTTCACAATGTCAAAGTGAAAAAGCCAACGGTGAGCAGTCAGCGCGCTTGCCACTACCATACAACTCGACTCGCAGCCCGCGTGCCGATAGCGAGCGCACCATGTGCTAACAGCGCATCGACAACACGCGTACAGCACGCAGACTCCGAGTCGCCAGCAAAACGTCATTGCGCCGTCGTAAACTTTTCAATAGATTAATATTTTAATAATAACACAATAAAATAACATTATTTTTCTAAGTATACATATATTATACATATATTAAAATAAGTATACATATAATAAAATGAAATCATGACATTATAACAAAAGAATACGGAAAAGAAATAGTAGGTAGTTACTAAAAATAAACGAATATAATTTAATAACTTTAACATAGATTCAATTATTTAAATGAATACTCTTTATTGTACAAATGTACACCATACAAACTTACAAATAATAAATTTAAAAAATTAAATTAAATTATATTATTGCAATAAATTATAATTATAACGTATTAAATTTTTATAATGTAATAAAATAGGAATATATGGAAAAAAAAAAAAAAAAACTAAAACATTTAAACAAAGTAATATGTAAATAAAATAGGTGGGTACTTACTAATAATAATCTTATAAAATAAATACTAAGTGTTAATATATTTTAATTTTTATTAATACATCTTCAAATATTGAATCGTAACTCATAATTATATTCTTATCTAAAAAGCGCCCTTCATCCTCTCTCCTAACAAACTATGCTGTGCCCGACAGGGTCCATAATTGATACTTACGAAATTGAACAACACCCTGTAACACATTATGGTATGCAATAAAGTATTGAGTATTGAGTATTAAACCGAGACATTATGAAAACGTGCAAGTCATAGGCGTGTTCAATTATAAATGCCATACTTGCACCTCGCGGGCGGCGTGCGGACTGCAAGCTGGCACCTTACCGACGATGCGTAGTTAGCGCACTGGCAGCTAGCCTAAATTCGAGGCGATGCCGTGCGGCAGCTGTGCAGTTGCGGTGCCGTTATAATGTGCCATGACCTTTAATGTAACAGCATGTTTAGCTTATTGTACAAAGAAGGTCCTATAAACACGTAAAACCTATGAGCAAATGCATGTTTTGTCTGTGGTTTTAGGCAAACCAAATCTTTCCTCCGAAAGAATGATTTTTTATTGAGTAGGAAAGCTATTTTTAGTAGACAGCACTGATTTAAAACGTATTAAGGTCATAGCGAGCGGACCAAGTGCTAACAGCGCGTCGACCTCACGCTTACAGCACGCCGATCGCATGCTTACTACTCGTCGACTAACGAGTCGCCAACAACGTCATTGCGCCGTCGTAAACCGAGACATTATGAAAACGTGCATGTCCTAGGAGGCGTGTTCAATTATAAATGTCATATAACAATTGTGTTCGCGGTGACAGCTAGCTTGCATCTCGCGGGCGGTGTGCGGACTGCAAGCTGGCACCTTGCCGACGATGCGTAGCAAGCGCACTGGCAGTTAGCTGTAGCCTTTATTCGAGGCGACGCCGTGCGGCAGCTGTGCAGTTGCGGGTCCGTTATAATGTGCCCTGACCTTTAGACTGCACGCCCACATCTGACTTTTAGTTGCAATGATAATCGTTTCAGTTGGGATGCATCACTTTATTTCTGACCGACTTCTTACAGAACGAGTGCGTTGCACTATTGCCTTCAGTACGTTCTATTTTTCTCCTTTAAAAAATCGGTCACTGATCATCGGACGTGGGCGGGTAGCATTAATAAGTACGACACAAAGCAAAATGAATAAAAAGTGAGTGTATTGTTATTAGATACTGAATATCTTACCGGTAGCAAGATTTAAGGTAACTTGTAATACACCACTGCCACCAGCGCCGGTGACTACAGCTTGTCCTATAACTGTGTTCATGACCTCAGCAGTAACTTGGCTGTTCACAACAGATAAGGTGGTGGCAGCAGTTTGAGTGTATACGGCGCGGTTACACTGGCCGGTCTGTGCTGCTTGGGGTAATCTGGAGTATTCCATCCATTCTCCTGCAAACTGGCAAAGAAACAAAAGATCAAGTAATTTCAAAATATTGTTAAACCGAGCCCCATTAATCCAAAAATACATGTTGCCAAAACAATTTAAATTTGTATGACTACAATTGACGAAATAAACCATTTTTAATAACATCGACGGTTGAAGGGTTAGGTCTAAGCGACAATTTATGTGAAAAAGTTGAAACCAGAAAAAAAGTACGCGCAAAAATAGAACTTGCTGATTCTAAATTATTATGTCATGTATAATTCAATATCGGGTATGATATTTCTCATATGATTGATATCGGACGCTTAAGCGGAATACCCTGTGGTGTCGCAATAAACAAAGGCTTCCAGCCGGGACATCTATTTCTAATCGCAACATACGTGCTAGCACTGGTATAGGACATGACGCTAAATCAATAATGTAGGAATTGATAAGCAGTGATTGGCTACTGGTATGATAGGTGGACTATCAAGTCGTATGTCGTCATAGTCGTGTCTGTCACAAGGTCAATTATTATACATACATACATATATTACATAGATTTTACTAACAAAAGTGTTATTAGTATGTATTTTTTAGGTTAAGGTATTTATCTATGGGTCTTTGTTACCTCAAATAAATGGATTATTATTATTATTATAAACTCACGCCTTTTTCCCATGGGGGTAGGCAGAAACTACAGAGCGCCAAATGCTACGATTCTTACATACTTCTTTTGCTTTGTTTACATTCATACATGTTGTCATACACACACGCCGGTTGCGAGTACTACGCACCTGACCTTTCTGAAGAACCTCACCAATAAGGTCTATGTATGTCCTTCAAGGGCGTCCCCTCCCTACGTTCCCACTTACATCTGCCTTGTAAATACCTTTCGTTAGTCGCCTTTCATCCATCCTTTCAACGTGACCAAACCATCTAAGCATACACTTTTCAATTTTTGTTACTACATCTTCTTTTAAACCACAACGTTGCTTTATCACATCATTCCTCAATCTGTCATTCATTGTTACACCACACATACTTCGCAAGGAACGCATTTCTACAGCATTTATTCTACTTTCATGTCTGTTTTGCCACGCCCAACATTCACTTCCATACGTTAGTGTAGGCACCAGCACACCATTGTGAACAGCCAGCCAATTATTATACAATACACATATATCTGTATTGTACAATACACATAAAATACACATATATGTGTATTGTATATTATTTATGACTTGCTTCAAACACGGTGAAGGAAAATATCGTGAGGATGCTCGGAAGATATTTCTCGACCACATGTGAGAGACCTCAAGTCAGTGGCCCTTGGGAGGTATAAAACTGGCACTATGTTAGTCACTGATATCTCAAATAGAAGAGAAAAAGTAGAACAGACAGAGTGATAAAGATAACCCGTTTATGATGTTAATGCCATAAGGTTATAGTAGCCTGCAAAACTCTTAGAGGACGCATCGATAGTCCCGAGCTTCACGATCTTTTCTGTCGGCTATTTACGCCTGACAAATACATTGGACATCGCCAAAGCCGTCGACGCAAGCTTTTCGCGCCGCCCTCATCTAAAACTGTCGCCAGAGCAGAATCCCCAGTGTAACGCAGTGAGTAACGCCCTCCTGACCTCCAATCTCTTAATAATTTAGTTTGTTCTTTACTTGGTTTGTGGTGAGAAATAAACGATTTATTATTATTTTTTTTATTAATCCTGAATGTGATCTGTTTGCCGATGAATGGAGTAGAATATGTGTGTGTGTCTGATGTTTTGTGAGAGAAAGTATTAGCATACTTTCTCCTCTATTATATGTTAGTATTTGAAACTTTTTAAATCCCTATGTTAATTAATGTAATTGGTTTTAAATTAATAATAAATAAATAAGTGGGTTTAAAAGGGTTTAGCCTTAGTGTATATAAACCTTAGTGTTATTTATTGAACATTTCATTGTATATATTCTTTGTATAGTTCTTCAAACGAATCAGACAGATGTGTTGCTGGGGATTTTGTTCCGCCACTTCTTCTTCCCAGCAAAAACACTAGGAAGTGGCGAAGTGTGGGCGTTTTTTTGAGGTTCAAAAAGTGCTGATTCTCAGCCTAGTTTGAATAAAGACTTTTGAATTTAATTTAGAAGGTTACAGTTATAGTCGATAAGGGTTTACCGATTGTAAAGCTTAACTCTCAAGGGGAACTACACAGTCCCTGTGCCAAGATACACCACGTGATATTATTATCGTTGATAATAAAAAATACGTGCGAACAATTAATAGATAATCGCCTTCAGTGGTAAACAATTTAGGAGTGTCAAGGTTTCCTTATCATATAGGTACTTAGGTTGTATTAATTATTGTAATCTATATTTAGAAATGACGTGACTTACCTAATTTTTAATTTTTTGAGGTTTAAAAAGTGCTGATTCTCAGCCTAGTTTGAATAAAGACTTTTGAATTTAATTTAGAAGGTTACAGTTATAGTCTAGTAGTACCTAAAGGTTTGCTGTTGGTTATTTTTAATCGACTTCAAAAAAGGAGGAGGTTCTCAATTAGACGGTATGTTTTTTTTTTTTTGTGTATTTGTTATGCGATTTCTCTCCCATTTGTGGACCGATTCCCAAAATTCTTTTTATTTTATTTTTTTTTAATTACAAAGAGTATACTCCCGAGGTGGTCCCATTTTAAATTGGTGAAGATCTGGTGCTGATCTTCGGAGATATACAATGGAACTCTTCAAAAATAGACAGCAAATCTGTCGTGATTTCTGGAATCGCTTGGATATTATTGTTTATACAACAACATGACGTATCATCACGCCTGTATGCTCTGAGGGGTACGCAGATGTTTACAATATACCTAGATTTCGACAGTTAGGTACGTTAAGTTTCATTTATTAGGGATAAGTGGATAACCCTATTACCATGACATGTATTGTTAACAAATAACAATTTAAAAATAAATTCATGGCAAATACTCGTATTTGTATGGGAACAACTAAAAATGGAAAAATAAAAATCTTTTTTGCAAAAAATAAAACTGACTAAAAAAAAAACACTAACCGGTGTAAAATAACTCTAAATTCAGAAGTCGGTGGCCCATCATAAATAAGACTAAACCACCTAAGCCACAGACTTCCTAATTTAGAGTTATTTCACCGGTTATTATTACACCGGTTAGTGTTTTTTTTAAGTCGGTTTTATTTTTTGCAAAAAAGATTTTTTTTACTTTAAGAAGATGACTTCAAAATATTAACTGCTTGGCGACCAAAAACAAAATAAAAAACTACTAGCAGCGCCTAGTACCTACCTATAAAAGTCATGGTGGAAGGGGTGTCGTAGTCTTACTGATACCATGCGTTCTGTACATGATTTTAGACATTCTGATTTTTTAAATGCTTTTTCTAATGATATTTTGTTGATAATTATTATATATTATGACCATGAAAAAGTCAACCATCAAGTTATTTCTTTCATAAAAATTCTTATTAGTTTTGATAGAAATCACGATTTCGAAAAGTTTAAAGCGAATAGGATATGCGAAAAACTTGCAATTTAAAAAAAAAACCGTGAGATAAACCGGCGAAAATTTTTAACGCTGGTGAAAAACATTTTACAAATTTATAAAAAAATGTTCAGACAAAGCGCATCGAAGTTAAAGGCCCGCAGGCCTGTGAGGTCTTATGTAAGTATAAACTGTAATTACCTGTCATGTTTAGGGTATTTTGTCTCAACTTATCCAATGATTTGTATGACATGAGGGGAAAACAAAATAAAAATTAAAAACCAAAATTTTGTCATCTAGCCATGTACAGACGCCAGCACATCAAGTTACCCCAATGTGTCAAATTTTCCCAATTGAATATGAACCTTATCCTGTATGATATAAAGTTGATAAACGATCAAAGAAATTTGACACATTGGGGTAACTTAACGTGCTGGCGTCTGTACTATCCTGTGACCTAAGTTCCGAATGATAGCTTTTGAAAATAATAAAAAAAAAATACATTACCAGTTGCGTATTAAAGTTAGGAACTACGTTTATAGTCGTGGGACACTGTCCATTCTGTATTATGGGGGTTGGTGCTTGTCCAACACACGCACAAATAAGGCTAAGAAAACTTAAACCTAATATTAACTTCGACATCTTGGGATCTGCACGAGTGCACGTCCCGTCGCAACACAATCAAAATTTCGATATTACTGTCAACTTATACGGAATGTTATCTATCATATTGATATCGTTATTTTTAATCGCAAAATATCATATTCCGGTTTCATAGATTGTTTTGCCTACTTAACTGATATGATTAATTATTAAACCATCCAAATAATTACCTAAATGCGGATGAGTTTTGATGCCCTATAAATTGTTTTGGTACATACCTAATAGTAATTAAATAAATAAGGTTCATGTTCAATTAGGAAAATTTGACAGTTTGGGGTAGCTCAATGTGCTGGCGTCATTACCTAAAGCATAAATATTATAAAACAATCACTTACCTACTTAAGTTTTTAGTTATCTGTACGGCTGCCGTCAAACCTACCTAAGTATATGCTTAGAAAAGTGCTCATTGAATTAGCTTTTCTAATTCTTTATTTTTTCATTACTTTTCGTGAAAGCTTTTAATGAATTGAGGCACTAAGCGTAGATATTCCCTTTTATCCAAATGCACCAAGGAAAATCTAGGAAAACCTTAAGGTGGCTAAGTCAAGGTGAACTGTTTACCTAGTACCTACTATGGAAGGACTATGGCTCCTGCCTCATCAATATTTTGTTAATACACAGTGTGAAAATCACTCCCCGCCATTGATAAACTGGCAGAGAGTGATTTGCACACTCAGTATTAGGCCATCAATCACGGTTACTTAACATAAGCTCGAAAAATATTTGACGGAATTTCATTTCACCCTAAACTTTTCAATTATTATCGATTCGTTGTTTTATTTCTTCGAAGCCACGTCAAAATCAAAAGTAATATATTCAAATTTGGCTGAGGATTAGTACTTTTTGAATGTCAAATTACAACAGACAGTCCCTTAAAACGCCCGCCCTTCGCCTCTTCCTAGTGTTTGGGCTGGGAAGAAGAAGTGGCGGGACAAACTCTTCAGCAACACGTCTGTCTGGTATGTTAGAAGAACATGAGTTTAAACAACATTGGTAATTAATGAACATATACAATTACTTCGATAATTTGCTACATGTTAGCTAGCACACACCGATATACAAGATAGTAGTAATATAACACAAAAGAGCTGATAACCTTGAAACGGCTGAACCGATTTTGATGAATTATGTCTAAAAACCATCGCAAGAGAGAGACCTGCTTTCAAATAAAAAAATTGCATCTAAATCGGTTCACCCGTGCGGGCCCTACGGTGCCACAGACAGACAGACAGACAGACAGAGACACACACACACATTGCGGTGAAACTTATAACACCCCTCTTTTTGCGTCGGGGGTTAAGTATTTTTTACAGTTTTTTTGATACATCAATAATCTAATCTATTTAACCTAAGTCTAGATCACGGCCAAATTGTCTCCTATGCTGACGACACTGCCATTCTATTTTCAGCTGACTCAAAAGAAAATGCCTACTTATTTGCCCAAGACGGATTTAATACTCGTAGTTATTTAATATTACTTCTGCACAATTCAATAACACTAAATAAAATGCAGACAAGATAAATAACATTAAATTTTCGATGCGCACTAATTCTAAAAAAAACCTGTGTGTTAATAAAGACAAAGTACCTGGGTGTCATAATAGATAAAAACAATAGAATTCGCAAATTGATATTTGTTTTTTAGAGGTTACGCTGTTTTTGACCTAAAAATAGTTGGACAAGTTTACTTTGCTTTGTGTCAATCCATTTCAACTTACTATATTTCCACATGGGGTGGAGCAGGTAAAACAATATTAGGTACTAACCATCGAGAGAGCTCAGACGGCCGTTCTCAAAGTTTCTACGTTCCGCCCTTTCCTTTTCCCTACTACTAACCTTATGTAGAAATCTTGTGAAGTGTTAACATTTGGACTGTTATTTATTATGGGAATTGTACAAAACAGCATACCCTACAATGCTAGAAATAGCATAAAATACGTAACGATGTAGTTTGTCCACAAAATTAAACAAAATATGCTTTTATATCTAAATACCTATACCTATATAAATCAAATCAAAAACAAACACTTCTTCTATGAACTAAACTTTGTAAGAGAATCCTCAAGGATGCTCTCCTAAGTATGTCTTACTAGCTGACCCGGAACTTCGAATACGTACAGTCAGCCTCATAAGTCGATATACATATCCATATTTCCTAAACTCATGAACACCTTAGCTTACACAAATTGCTAAACAAGACTAGTGCCAGGATTTAATTAACGTCTTAAAGGTTCAAAGTTCACTAGTCTTGTTAGCAATTTGTGTAAGCCTAGGTGTTCATGAGTTTAGGAAATATGGATACGTATATCGACTTATGAGGCTGACTGTACGTTAAGGAGCTGTTTAGGTACCTTCATCACGCTTTTACCAGTAAGAGTGGAACTTTAAAATTGTAAGTAATTTTGTTTTATTTTATTTTATTTCATTTATTTTGGGACAATAAACAGCTGCAATATTTATTTACAAACAATGAAATAGGTTCTTAGGTGGTATTCACAATATTGCAGCCCACTACATTATCCACATGTTAAAAAAGTTGTTGATTAGCTAAAAATTGCCACTAGATTAGCATTACTCAGATATAATATATATTTAAATAAATAAAAACGAATAAAACTAATAGAATTAAGTAATTAATAAAATAGTAATACATTTTTGTATAAAATTAAAAAGAGAAAATAAAAAAAAATAAAAAATTTGGGACTGTATGTACCTTAACATCACAGGTAAGAATTAAAATTAAAAAAAGAATTGACATTACAATACAATTATTAATTAGTTAATTATTAAAAATAATAAAATACTTGCAATTAATTTAAATAAAAATAAAGGTCTCACACTATTTCTTATTATCATCACACAAGATGTTAAAAACATTAGATTTAAATTTCGATTTGGAACATACAAAAATATCAATATCAATGAAGTTGCTGTTGTAAGATTCCACCATACGACGGACAGGGCAACGCAATCCTAAATTAGTGCGATAGGTATTTACAGCGAACAATGTACCTGCGCGAACACTACGCTTACTGACAGTGCGAGGGACCACATAACATAATTTGCTTGTGAGATCCATGGCATCAAAGTTATTGTGAACAATACCATGTAGTATGTTGGCTACTAAAAATTTACGTCTAGATTCTAAGGTTAACATATTATATTTACCTACTCAGCAATTGTGAGTATGACAAAAACCTATTATAACACCTATAGTACATGGCGCGAATAAATTTACGGGAATAAAGTAATGGGTCTTATAATTTTGTATCATGTAGTTCAAATGTATATGTATCTTAAAAAAAGGTTATAGTGAGCCCACCTTAGTAGATGAGACATATGGTGACGCGAACTTTTTTAGATCTTTAAAAGGGGGACACAATTCTGCATGATTTTTGCGAAATTTTATCCGTTTACGCAGCGCACGCAGCCGAACCTCACAAAAGAAAAAGAAAAACGATTTCAAAACATTGTTCATTCGTGCTCCGCTCCTGTTGGTCTTAGCGTGATGGTATATAGTCTATAACCTTCCTCGATAAATGGACTATCTAAAACTTAAAGAAGCGCTTATTCTTGTGTACAGCAGCGCGGCGCTTGGAAAGTTTCTCAACGCGTACTTTAGTTCCACTGTGATGAATACAAACTTTTATCGCCTATTTCCTACTTTTTTTTTACTTCTTTTAAGGGTACAATTCTTAAAAACTTTTATATATCTACTACTTATGACTTGCTAGTGCTACTTAATCAACAGCCGAAAACAAAATTTTCATCTTTCTATTACAAAAATAACGTTTTTTTTTATAATAAAACCTTTGTTTATTTTACACTCTTAAAGTAAAAAATAATCCACATTGTTACAAACTTTGAATGCTATACCTATTTTATCTATTCATTAGCCTAAATAAAATATAAGCCTTTCATCCCCCTTTTACCCTTACAACAATTTTTTTTAAAAATTAATGTTCTTTCACCGATTTAAATATAATTTAAATCAGAGAGACAGACAGAGTTACTTCGCATTTATATTATTAGTATGGATTTGACCAAATGATGTAGTGAGAAAAATATTTTTATCGTTTATCTACTTTAAATACCAGAAGCGATTAGTATTAATATCTATTAGTCACTACCAAATGTGCGTTAGCAATAAATTATCATTTTTTTTTGTATTTATGGTTCACTATTTTGGTTATACTGGCTTACACATAGAAAATAGATAATTAGATGCTGTCGCGGGTTTTTTAACCGACTTCAGGAGGAGGTTCTCAATTCGATCGGTATTTTTTTTTCTTATGTATGTAAGTACACCAATTACTCCGAGAATAATGGTCCGATATACGTGATTTTTTTTTGTTCGATGCGGGATAGTTGCCATTTGGTCCCTTAAAAAATTAATGTAGTTTGGCCCGGTAGTTTTTACTTTATGAACATTTTTATGAAAATTTTATTTATCTATGAATACTTTTGTGTATGTATATGCACCGATCACGTTGTGATTTATGTACCGATTTACGTGATTCTTTTTTAGTTTGATGTGGAATAGTTGCTTTTAAGTCTCATAAAAAAATAACATAGTTTGGTTTGGTAGTTTTCATTTTATGAACATTTTTGTTCATGAAATGTTCTTTTTGAATAATTAATCATCTACATAAAAATAAAAACTAAAAGTGTGTGAAATAAAAACTTTTTTTACAAAAAATACAACCGACTTAAAAAAAACACTAACCGGTGTAAAATAACTCTAAATTCGGAAGTCGGTGGCCAATCATGAATGAGACTAAAACACAAAAGCCACAGACTTCCTAATTTAGAGTTATTTTACACCGGTTAGTGTTTTTTTTAAGTCGGTTGTATTTTTTGGTAGAACTACACACATCAAAAGTGTCTATAGGGATCAACATATATTTTTGCAATAACTTTTCTCCTGATTGATATTAATTAAAATTTTCTTTAAGGATTCATCAAATAAAGTGTTTTCGTTTGTCACTGTAACGATAAACCAAGTCACCTTTGCATTAATAAAGAAATTTGCCATTTTCCTAATAAAGGGATTTTTGACATTTGAACCACTAACATTAAAGTTCGAAAAAAAGACTGAAATAACAGTTTTCTTTAAAATGTTATTGGGTAACTTAAACAATTAATAATCCGTGTTTCTACCGCGAACACTAACAACACAAGAACATCGGTTTGGCTTACTCAAAATGAGTTCATCCAAATCACGCTGTGGAATGGCCGCCCATGTTCGTTGCAACAACAAAAAAAGGTCTTCTTGCGACTGGATACCCTCCATATTCGGCAGAGCTCTTCTCTGTAGCATATCCCATGCATGCTCAATCGGGTTCAAGTCTGGCGACTGAGCAGGCCAGGGCAGGACATTGATGTTGGCTGCGGCGAGAGTCTGTCTTACAACTCTTGCGGTGTGCGGTCGTGCATTATCATGCATTAACTGAAATAAGGGACCGATTTGCACTTGTAGAGGAACGATGACGTCTGATACAATCGTCTCAGCATAAATTTGAGCGTTGAGGTTGCCTCTGATCCAAATCAACTCAGTTCTTCCGCCGATCCAAATACCCGCCCATACCATGATGGTTCCACCACTATAAGGATGGACTTCCTGGCAGGATTTTAATCGCTGTTGGCGTCCAGGGGTTCTCCAGTGTCGTATACGTCTTGTATTCGGTCTCATACCAAAACGACACTCATCAGAAAAGCACACGAAACGCCATTGTTCTTCTGCCCAATTTCTGTGTTCAAGAGCCCATTGATATCGAATCCTACGATTGTGCATTGCTATAGGTGGTACCCGTAGCGGTCTTCGGGAATGAAGGTTCACTTCATGCAAGCGGTTTCTGACTGTTTGGTCGCTAATTAAGTTCCCTGAAGAGTGATGAAGCCTCACGAGTTGTAAGACAGACTCTCGCCGCAGCTAACATCAATGTCCTGCCCTGGCCTGCTCAGTTGCCAGACTTGAACCCGATTGAGCATGCATGGGATATGCTACAGAGAAGAGCTCTGCCGAATATGAAGGGTATCCAGTCGCAAGAAGACCTTTTTTTGTTGTTGCAACGAACATGGGCGGCCATTCCACAGCGTGATTTGGATGAACTCATTTTGAGTATGCCAAACCGATGTTCTTGTGTTGTTAGTGTTCGCGGTAGAAACACGGATTATTAATTGTTTAAGTTACCCAATAAATTTTTAAAGAAAACTGTTATTTCAGTCTTTTTTTCGAACTTTAATGTTAGTGGTTCAAATGTCAAAAATCCCTTTATTAGGAAAATGGCAAATTTCTTTATTAATGCAAAGGTGACTTGGTTTATCGTTACTGTGACAAACGAAAACACTTTATTTGATGAATCCTTAAAGAAAATTTTAATTAATATCAATCAGGAGAAAAGTTATTGCAAAAATATATGTTGATCGCTAGACACTTTTGATGTGTGTATGTAAGATAAACATTTTCGTAATTTCCGTACGTTAAAGTATATATAAAAATACATATTTTAACCCACGACTTCGCTTACGTAGACGTTGGAATTAATCATAAATGATACGTACGTAAAAGAGCTATTTTAGGTGCCTACATCACGCTTTTATCGCTAATACAAAAATGCTGGGTAATGCTTTATAATCTAAAATCACATACACTGTAGGTTCATTACAAATGCCCGCCGCGGCCGCCGTTGCACATAATAAACGCGCGTGTTATTTCTTTAGGTTTTTTTAACATTTTTAGCACTATATTTTGAATTAATTATGTGAATTTGAAATTCACACAATTAATTCTACTTTTCGATTCCGGAAGGTGTTACGGTTGTGATTTAAATAATAAAATCCCTCCAAAACATTTCATGTAAAATGTTGCCAAGACGACCACATAAGGTTTGCCCTGTGAAAAAGATATCAGATCTCATGTAGAGCCAAGCTTCTGAATCTACACGGCCTAACCTACCGACCCTAACTTCACAATTTCTACATATCAGTAAAAATGTATGGCTTCGCCGTTTCGCTACCGTCGTGGAGGTGATGCGAATATTTAGTTTCTGAGTAAGTAAGTACGTAAGTAACGAAACAGCCAAGCTATACATTTGTACAGGCCTGCCGATGTACACAAAAACTTGACAAATTATAAATACTAAAAGCTTCCTTGAGAACCACTCAATCCATTAGTGTAAACAGCATCAGCGTAGTCATTTTAAAGTTTATCATGAACGAACAGACAGACAGACGGCCGCGACGCAAGCGCAATTTCACCGCTGTGGGCACTGTGGGCATGGGTACCAACAAACCCAATTGTGGCCAGACAGAACAAAATATGATCGTGCTCATCAGACGAAAATTTCTCTTGGGTGGGACCCTCGACCTCAGGCATAGTAGTCAGGGCCACTAACAACTCGATCAGAAGGCCACTCTAAGTAGTACTTTATAAGAATAAGAATAAGAATTGTTTATTTGCATAATACATACATTACAGTTTAAGTGAAGCCCTGACCCCTGAGCTAGATAAATAATATCTGTATTTCAGAAGTCAGTTTCTTCTTACTAAATACATGGTGCTTATAACTATATGCAATAATTATTAGAAGCAACTAAAACTTTACAACTCGAAAAAAAAATTATATTTGATAAAGAAAAAAATAAAAATGAATAAATGTTTAGAATTTGAATTTAGTTTGATTTTACAATTGTACTGAATAAGTTAAAATTATAATAATTGAATTTAATTTAAATAAATAATTTCAATAAGTTACTTACGACTTGATACAAATAACACAGAGAACAAAGAAAAGAACCAAAATACCATTACAAACAAAGTGCATGTGAGTGAGTGTGAAACTGTAAGTGTGTAAGTGGTGTGTTGAATGTGTGTTGTGTAGGAGTGTGTGAGGGAGAGGGGGAGTGTTCGTGAGAGAGGCTGCAGCTGTTTGCGTAAATTAGAGTATTTCCTATGTGACTATAATGAAATATACCATAAATATTATGCTTTACACTCGCTGATATTATGTATAGATGTTACACCAATCGAGTAAAATTATAACCTACTACTACTACATCGAATACTAATAATAACCTACTCTAGTATTTTATGTAACACAGAGACACGCACCACAGTATTTCAGTTTAAAACTATACATTTTGTTTCTTTCAAAATCAATGCACCCCTCTTTTACCCCCTCTGGGATTGAATTCACAAAAATGGATTTCGCCAATAATCATCATTAGGAACTTATAATCCAAAACATACCATTTAATTGAAATCACTTTAAAAATCAGAGGACTTTCTTAATAACTTTGCACCCTGTCTTTTACCCCCTTAAGGGATGATTTTTGAAAAAATATATTATGTTTGTGTTTCTGTGCACCTACTTTCAATGAAGAACCTTCATAATGAATTTCATTCGCATGACTTCTAAAACGGCAAAGTTTTATACTAACTTTGCACTCCCGTTTTATCCCCTTAGGGGGTAAATTTTTAAAACTCTTTTCTTAATGAAACGTCGTTTTAAACTCAAAGTACATACGAAACTGTTTTGTATAATTAAGAACTCTAAAAGCTTTAAAATAATCAAAATACTTATCTACAAAAGTGACAAAAAATGTCATACATCAACCAAAATGCATGATATCAATATAATTTATAACCTATAGCACTCACGACTAATGTAGATTTCCACCAGTGCAATAATTTTAAAAATTGGATCATTAATTTCGAAGATTACCCCCCACGTACAAACTTACAAACAAACAAAATTTACCTCTTTATAATATAAGTATAGATAACGCTATACACCATTATTTATTAGTTAGTACAAAAGAAAATTGGGCTGTATCCGTACCTGTTACTGATCATATTTGCGTAATCAAAAGAGAAAAAAAAACGAAATTCAATTTTTAAATATAAGTTAAACTTAAATAATGAAAACAGCTGTTGGAGGCGGGGCATGCTTGAGCGAGATCACGCGAACGTGAGCGAGAGATGACGATTAATGAGTACTACTATGCCATGAATAGCCTGTACAATATTTTCATAAATTGGGTGACTTATTGGGATATAAACAAACGCTAATAACTTTGCTGTTTAAGAATATTTTTTATTGATACTTTACACATATAATGAGATGACCGTCTAGAATAAGCCCTTTATTTATTTGTACTAATTAAAAATGAGTGGTGTATAAGCAGGCATGCAACAACATGCAGCAAGCATTGTTTCTGTCACGGTTCTGGCGCAGCAGGGTTTGGGCAGTCCCATTGCACGCGAGTTTACCATCGCAGATGGTTTTAACGCTCACCATCGCAGCTTCCCTTGCTGGCCAGCCACAGCTGCGGCGGCGGGCCTTCAAACCACCTGCTCCTCAGCACGCGGGCCGCTCTCCGCGCCTATGTGGGCTTGAATAACCCTCTAGGGGATGGGCAGACAAGAATGTGTGAAGTTGGTTTTGCAGCGATTCGTTTCTGTTACTAAATTTTGCATAGCAACATATTAACTTCACACATTTGACATTTTTTCATTTCCTTTTGGATATTAACTTTGTGTTACACTATTTTAATTTAATATTGAAAATACCACTAAGTAACCGGCTATACGTAATATATTTTTGACTAGAACTCTATTCAATGTTTTTCGGTGTGGTGAAAATATGGCAAATAACTCATTTGGCAAATGAAAAGAGTTCAAAAGAGGCTTGGACCAAAAGATACCAGAAAATGCTATTTTGTAAATCGGTGAAAGGTAGCTCGGTAAAATAATACTTGTGACAAAATTATACTTCGATGATCTAAAAACATGTCAATGATTTTTGGTAAAATGAAATTCGAACGAAAAAAAAATCGGTAAAGTGATCGGTTCCCATCGATCACTAATAAAACACGGGTATTTAATGTTTATTTTTAAATTTTATGGTATCGTGCTGAGATAGTAGCCCTTTTTTGACATGCGAGATATAGTTTTAGTTGTTAAAATTCCTGTAAGTACCGTGTGCCAGACAGATGTTTTTATCTTAATTAATTTTTAAGATGATGATAATTATATAATTTCATATATTAATTTATTTTTATGATGATAATTATATATATATTATTACATGATTTGACTGGCCTGTTGGTCTAGCAGTTAGTGACCCTGACTGCTATGCCGAAGGTCGTGGGTTCGATTCTCACCCAGGACAAATATTTGTGTGCTGAGCACGATCATTTGTTCTGTGTCTGGGTGTTATTTATCTATAATATGTATGTATTTAGAAATATATAAGTATGTTTATCAGCTGTATTGTACCCATAGAATAGAATAGAATTGAATACTCTTTAATGTACACCATAAAAACTTACAAATTATAACTTTAAGGGGTGCTACAATGGGCGGCTTTATCGCTAAAAGCGATCCCTTACAGACAACCTTTGGATGGACTTGATAGTGTAGCAGAAAAGATGAGTAGGCAGTCCATAACACAAGCTCTTAGCTTAGCTTGGGACTAGATGGCGTTGTGTGAAAAAGTTGTGGAAAATTTGTGTTTTGTGTGGATAGAACAAGCAATAAAACAACAAAATTTATGTTTGAAATAAGTATATACGAGTAATTGTTTGTTATACACAATCGAATATTTAATAAAACTTACCTATATCATAATAACTTAAAGAATTATGTGTGCGTGTTTAAAAATAGCACTTTAACTCAAGCTCATATTATTGTCATTGACCATTGTTTATTTCTTACCACACCAAATGCAATACAGTACATACAAATATCACAATAATACTGCTCTTAAATAAGAATGCTGAACTGGGATCTGGGCATTCTCCTGCATGTGAGATGGTTTTGAAGTAAGTATCTCGAAGAGTAAACTCCTGGCGATCGGCTACGAGGGCATTGAGTGCAGTTGTACCAGCTGCGGGGAATGACGACCTTTGACGGCTCAACAGCCAGGCACCAACTGGAAACATAGACAATGTTTAATTTCCTCAGGTTTTTGATGCCTAACATCTTTCTTCTCGGTTGCTGGATTTATTTTGAGGAGTGAGTTCGTGATAAGGGACGGAAATGTGCTACAGGAACGGTTTCCTGAACACAAACAGCGCAAGCTTTCCCGGTGGAAAACGTGCGCTATGTGATGTTGTAACGCCCAACTGACTGAACTGAAGATGGGCGTTAGATGGTGACAACCAGTTTTGGGTGAGATGTGTGGCACATCTCACCCAAGACGGGTCGTAATGTCATTTTATGTTATGGTGTCGTATTTATTATTGATTACGAGCATTATATTCACTGAAATATAGTCTGTTATTTGGTAATAATAAAGCTGTGTAATGGCGAAAGAATTTTGAGAAGCATTTTTTGTTGAAACGCAAATTTACCACAAACAATGATTGAATTCTTATGTTTTATACCTTTTCACTTTTACCTATCGATAAGTATTGACTAGTATACAAATCAATTATAATAGTTTGTTTATTCATAGCTGATTTTAAGTAATAGTTATGACACGATGCAGATGGTTACGTAAGATGGGTAATATGAGGGGGGATATAAAATGTTTGGCGACTACTGATGAAACTTATATATAGATGTCTAATGAATTCCTGATTATCGTAGATCTATCCTAATAATACATAGGTATAAAGAGTGTAGAAGAATTTAACGGTGGAATTTAGACCACTGGTACCTATTTAATTTCCTTTCGGTCTTATTGTTATTTTTGTTTTAAGTAAGTGTATTTTTGGAGTATTCCAGTTTGAGCACCTATTTTTTGAGCACCTATGCATTTAGCACCAAAGGTATTCCCATTTCCCATAGGTTAATGCATAGGTGCTCAATAAATAGGTGCTCATACGGGAATACTCCGTATTTTTGCCGGGATTTGTTGTTCGTGTTTAAATATCGTGGCATCGTGCTTTTGTTTTTTGACAAGTTAAGTACATTTAGTTTTTGCAGTCTGTGCGTGTCCCAAGTCAATGTATTTTCTTTCCTTTTTTATTTTATTTAATAAAATAAGCGAAATAAAATACGTACTCTGCCTGTTGGTGCCAACGTTTTTACAACTGTAGGCAATTGCAAATCCTTCGTAGTCGGTGGCCAATACGAAAACAATTTCCTCTCGATCTGAAACAATAAAGTAAAAAAATAAGCACTTTGGTTAATTAATAATAATACCAGCCTGTTACTGTCCCACTGCAGGGCAAAGGCCTCTTCTCGTACAGTTCAAGTTCAGGTTTCCTCACGATGTTTCGTTAATTACCTATTACTTAATTCTTAATCATTCAACAAAACTTACTGTACTAAGTTACTATAGGAATATTTATAACATCGGTAAGCCTGTTATCGCTTGTTCTAGGCAACCAGTTTCATCGGCTTTTGTCACCGAGCACATACTCTTTGTTTGTTGATCTTTGTTTCCATAACCGGCAATAGTCTTGCACTAACTAGTAGCTGTCTTTTGACACACATACATGTTGCGAAGGAATCGTAGGCTCTTGCGACCCACCGGTAGGTGTGAGACGGAACACACCGGGTGGATTTTCGTCAGTAAGAGTATGATAGACCTCGCGCTCGAGGGCTGAGAACTTCCATTAGGATATTCCAACCCGGGCTAACAAAAAATGGGACTTGCATAACATATAGTTACCTACTTAAGGGAAGGTTCATATCTGACGGAACATGCGTCGCGTATTATCGGTCGCGTAACGCCAGAACAGACAAATGTATAGAAAAACACTTGACGGTTCACACTCAACAGATGATGCGTTAGTGCGTCGAGATACATTGTCGCAAACGCTCGGCGCATGTTCCGTCAGATATATGAACCTTCCCTTAAACCGTTACCAAGCAGTGTCACTAGTGGTTCTTACTTACTATTTTAATTTTTTTTAAGCTATTGCATAGCTTCTATCGCGGGCCTTGAGCGCGGGGACAGAATCCAGAAATTCCGTAACGAATAAAACCTCACGCTCCGACGGGCAAGGAGGTGTGGCTTGAAGGCCGTGCATCGTCTAACGTCGTTTCAGTTCGGCAGTCTTCGACACGGAGTTGTGTGCGATTAGACGTATTGTATAGACGTATTGGATAGTCGGGAGGGGAAAGGGGAGGGGAGGGGGAGGGGGAGATTGTGAGAGAGGGAAGAGGGTATTGTGAGAGGGGACGGAGGGGCAGGGGAGGGATGTGGAGGGGGGTGGAGGGAAGAGGCAGGGGACGGGAGGGGAAAGTGAGGGAGGGGTGATAGGAGGGGCGAGGGAGGTGTGGGGGAGAGGGAGGGAGGGGGAGAGGGGGAGGGGAGGAATGGGGAGGGTGGGAGGAGAGGAGTTGATAAAAATGCTATGCAATAGCTTTACCGCGGCAGTCTCCGAGTACCACACGTCATTCTTTGTTTTTACTTTAGTAGATCTATGACAATCGTATACGTTTGCCCGTTTTTCCTTGCAGGCAACTCCTAACATAAAAGTTAGCATATTATAAAAAAAATTACCGTCTTCATATTCGTCCATGACAAGAGTGAATTGTCCGGTTGCAGCAGCAGTCAATCGCGCCACACCTGCTGACTTCGCAGCTTCTCCATCGACGACTTCGATAGAGTTTACTCTAATGTCATTTCCGTCCAATCTCAATCTATTACCAATACAAGAACGTGCTCCAACAGCGTCGTACCTTCTGATCTGATACCAGACCTTATCTTCTGCGAACTGTAAAAGGAACAATAATTAATAAAAACCGGCCAAGTGCGAATCCGACTAGTGCACGATTCGGTATCATAACTATACATTATTGTTATTATCTAGCTAAAAACAGCAAAATAATCATGTTGTACGGAAACCCCATTTAAATATTTATTTAATTGTATTTTTTGTCATTTTATTTTTGTTTTTTTGTCGTTTTTTGTGACCTACAGTGGAGCCTACACGGGGCCGCGGCAGACCACGAAGGAGATGGCGGGACGACCTGCCTGCGTAGCATGAACACTTAATTTCTTTTCTTCCGAGACACGACAAAGACCGTTTCTTCGGTGTTCATGCTACGCAGGCTGGGCATCTTCCTTGAGAATTGGAGAGAGGTGGCGCAGAATCGCGATCGATGGATGGAATGGAGGGAGGCCTTTGCCCAGCAGTGGGACAATTTGGGCTAAATAATATTTTTTGTCATTACTTTTTATTTGTTGTTATACTGTCTTCCTATTACAGTTTATGAAATATGGCCTGGTAACAGACATACAGACGGACAGATAGTGGAGTCTTAGTAATACGGTCCCATTTGTGCCATTTCGTACGAAATCCTTAAAATGAGCCTAATATTAGGTTTCTGGAACAAATTATCGACACGCCACAAAGAAATAAGTCTATCAGCAGTTAAGACGCACACATTGTCAATGTATTACATAAAGTTTATTGTTGGTAATTTTTCGTTATTTATATTTAAACGCAAATTGTGACGAACTGTATTTTTTTCTTGTCATTATAAGTATTAGTAACACTGACATGTTTCAGCTTGAATAAACATGAATAAAATCACTTTCATGCTCTGAAAGTATAAAATGTCAAAGAACACACTGGCACTAAGTCCTTCTTAATTCAGTCTTTATTAACTGCACAAGGTCTTAGGCCTTTTTTATCAGTCAATCTTAAGGTGATGCAGACATTGATTATTGTTTTAAAGTAAGAACAATCGAATCGGTGTTAGTTAAGTAATAAAACACCTCGAAAATGATTATATTATCATTATGAACTATTATTATAACTTTAGTACGAACACTGAATCATAAATAAAAATACTGGTCTCCGCTGCCCAGTTATGCGCACGTGAATATAAAGGGGGCCTAGACGTTCGATAATTACGAAATAGTTGGAATAGGTAAAAGCCAAAGAGATTTAAAAGACTATAGAGCGGGCATGTCAAGGAAATGACATAGAAAAACTTTGATCCCATGTCTCAGTAACGCCATCTAGAATAATATATGAATATTGGACCGGTAGCGGAACGTACTAAAAAAACTCATAGACTTGTGACAAACATTTTGTTTGTGATGTCCGGCCTATAGGTATTGAATATCTGTGGTAAAAGCTTTCGAAATGCTGCATTCCATACATTTGGAATGTACTGAAATTCGTTATCGATTATGAAAATATAACTTTGCCTAGGCCCCCTGAGCAGCTGCTATTTCGAGATTGATTTTTCTCGAATCACCATTGAGACCACTAAAAAATAAAGGAAACTACAACAACGCATATGATGCCAGAAACAGACAACTTAATATATCTTGGTATTCTTCTCAAATGAGCGATGCTTGACTAATCGATCGAACTGCATAGGATGGAAATGAAATATCTTACCGCTGTCAAGTTGATGTTGGCGACTCCAGTAATAGCTGCGCATGCACCAGGCAGTATGACGTGTTCTCCGGTTTGTTCTGGGTAGTGCCAGCACGCGTCACTATCCTGTAGAGTGGTCTGGTAATAGTCTGCTCTGAGACCTTCTGTGGCAGTGATGGCTGCATTCATGGCGGTCACAGCCTGTGGGGTCAGTGCAGTATCGCCTTTCCTCATTTGCCAACTGCCAACTGTAAGAACAGTTTGTAAAATCAGTTGTGTTATGGTCACATTTTTTATTGTACCTATATTTAAATAAAAACAAACTTTACCTATCCGTGTGTTCGTCTCGGGTACGTTAGTGCAGGAGTATAACAGAGCGTAGGTGTCATAGTCTGTTGCGATTACGTGGAGATTTTGAACTCTTGGTCCTGTAATTTAAAAGTTTAAAAGTTACAATTCATCATGACTTAGCTAATCAATTATTTTTAACGCCAAATTAATCAAAAAATAAACTATGGATATTATAAACGAAAAGTAAATTATAAAAAAAATTACCGTCAGCAGCATTTAAGGTAACTTGGAATACTCCAGATTGGGCAGTTGGTACAGCCTGACCTGATATCGTTCCCAAAACCTCATCAACAACTTGGGTGTTCACAACAGAGACGGTACCACTTGCCTGCCCGGCTGCATACACAGCACGGTTACACTGGCCAGTCTGTGTTGGTTGTGGGTATCTGGCTATTTCTTGCCATGATCCATAGAACTGGAATCAGATAAAAATGTTAAGAAGATCAAGCATGCTTCTTTTATTTAGTAATTGAAACTTAATTCACAAGTAAGTTTTCTACCAGTCTACCTTAAGGTGACACAGATACAGAACATGGTAGATGGCAAAAACTAGAAAGTCAAATAAGAAGAGAGAGAGAGTCATGAGATGAGTCATGTAAGCATAATTCCGATAGAGATTATAGAAACATTGCTAAATAAAACTAATCTGGCAAGGCAATTTTGAGATGTATTTGCCAACTTTTATAAATGTCCCTTGTACAATGTACATTATTATTTATTTTTACTAACTTTGATATCATATTTTCAGCAAATAAATTATTATTATTTGCTCAAAATATATTATTATTGTCAATATATCACATTTAATACAAAATTTAAAATAAGATTAATTACAAAAAGATAGAACTTACTCTAGACAAGTCAAAGTCAGCAACGCCGGTGATTCCTGTATTGCAAGGTCCGGGCAACTCGATAGCCGCTGGGGGTGTTGTGAACTCAGGATAGTAGAAGCATGCTGCATTAGTCTGTAAAGTGGGCAGGTAAAAGTCTGCTCTGAGACCCTGGGTGGCAGCGATGGCTGCGTCCATGGCAGCTACTGCCTGTTGGCTCAGTGTATCGCCTTTTCTCAGTTGCCAACTGCCAACTGTGAAGATAGTTTGTAAAATTAATTGGGTTATGATTGCGTAACATGAACATGGTACTATAAAAAATAAAAAAAACTTTACCTCGTCGGTTGTTCGTCCCCTGTATGTCAGTGCAGGTGTATAATAGAGCGTAGCTGTCATAGTCGGTTGCGAGTACGTAGAGGTCCCGAGCGACGGATCCTGTAAGTTAAAAAAAAGTTTCACATATTTTAAAATTGTATTACCGTATGACTTTTCCCATTATTTTAATGATTTGATTTAAAGCGAACAAAAATAATCACGAAAAAAACTTCAAGTCTTATTACGTGAAGTGAGTGTATTGTTCTAGATACTGAATAACTTACCGCTTGCAGTATTTAAGGTAACTTGTAATACTCCAGATTGGGCAGTAGGAACAGCTACTCCTGATATCGTTGACAAAGCCTCATTGATAACTTGACTATTCACGACAGAAACTGTATTAGCAGTAGCTCCAGTGGCGTAAGTAGCACGGTTACACTGGCCAGTCTGTGTTGGTTGCGGGTACCTGGCGATTTCTTGCCATGTTCCTAAAAACTAGAATCAGATAAAAAAAAATAAAAAGGTGAGGTCCAGGTACGTCTTTTCTTTTATCAGTCGATTACGAATAATGAATAGTTAAGATCATATAAATTGGCAATGCTTTTTGCTTGAATTAAATTATGAACTTACTCTAGGCGCGTCGAAGTTAGCTACGCCGGTGACTCCTGCTGAACTGCAGGGTCCGGGCAGGTCGATAGTCGCTGGGGGTGTTGGGAACACAGGATAGTAGAAACACGCTGCATTAGTCTGTAGAGTGGGCTGGTAATAGTCTGCCCTGAGACCTTGGGTGGCAGTGATGACTGCATCCATAGCAGCTATAGCCTGTTGGCTCAGTGCATTACTGCCTTTCCTCATTTGCCAACTGCCAACTGTGAAGATTGTTTGTAAAATCAGTTATCGTAGAATCACATTTATTTTTATCGACTCACAAAAAAAGAGGAGGATTTCAATTCGGTTGTACGTTTTTTTTTCTAATGTGTGTTACCTTATAACTTCGTCATTTATAGACCAAGTAAGTTTATTTTTATTTGAGAAAAATTTGAATTTCGTCGACGTCGGTTGAGTAATTTGGTTTAAATATCGTGTTGTACTTCGTAGCTCGTAGTACACGATGAACGCGTTAATAATAACTTTTGATGATTTTATACCACTTATTAGAAATGTATTACTTTTCCATTATTCTAAATATATGTATAAGTCGTGCTAAGATAGAATTTTAGCGTGATCGTGCAGGAAAGGAATCTTCCCAGCACGACCTCGCTAAAATTCTATGTGGCACTATAGCTTTAGATGGTAATAAAATCCTTTTAATTTGTTATATTTTATACTTACCATTAATTGCAAATTTTGTAGCTCTCAATTTTATTATCTTAGATTTTACAGGTTTATTATAGTTTGAACGTATATTCATTATTTTTATTTTTATCGCTATCTAGTGTCAAGTATGAAAATCATATACGACTTACAGGCAGAAAATGTGTTTTTTCTTTTCTAAAAATTTACCAGTAATGAAATAGGAGTAAATTAACAGTAAAACTGTTTAGGCATGATTCCGTTTCATCAATTTTAATGGCAGCTGGAATTTTGGCGTGGATGAAATTAAAAGGATTTCAGTACCATCAAAAGTTACAATTAATGCGTTCATGGTCGTCCTACGAAGTACAACACTTAAGATCAATTTAACTGAAAATCATCCACATCAATGCTAAAAAGTCGGTGGTAAACCATAAATTAGACAAAACTACCAAAGCCATAGAATTCCGGAACTAGACTTTACACTAATTAGTGTTTTTTTTATTAAGTCGGTTGTATTTTTTTGTAATTTTTTTTTGTTATAATAAAAACAAACTTTACCTCGTCGGTTGTTCGTCCCCTGTATGTCAGAACAGGTGTATAATAGAGCGTAGCTGTCATAGTCCGTTGCGAGAACGTGGAGGTACTGAGTGACGGCCCCTGAAGATATAAAAAAATAGGTTTAAATTGTATTCACGTTTCAGAGTTTCAGGTATAATGACTTTGCCAACTTTTAAAATATTTATTTGTTTTAAAGCACAAAAATTATCAATCTCCAAAGACATTTAATAAAATAAGGCTGGGAGTCAGCACCTTTTGAATGTGAAAAAATTCCATTAGACAGCCCCGCTTTTCACCATTTCTTAGTGTTTTTGCTGAGATGAAGTATTATTATAATAATAAAATATTAATATTCCTCAACTTTTACACAATGCCATATAGTCCCAAACTAAGCAGAGCTTGTGCTATTGGTACTAGATAACTGATAAGCATACTTATATTTTCCTAAATACATACATATTATAGATAAATAACACCCAGACACGGAACAATTGACCGTGCTCATCACACAAAAAATTGTGTTTGGTGGGAGCCGAACCCACGAGCTTCGGCATAGCAGTCAGGGCAACTAGCCACAACAAACAGGCTAGTTAACATTAGTCCCCAGTTAGTAACTCCCCAGCAAAGGGCTACAAAAAACTGAATAAAAATAAGCCTGCAGGGTAAAAACTGCGTGCCCGCTTACATGTCAGCGTACCTAGTTTAGGAGCCCGGAAAGCTGTCTTTATATTAATCTTTGTAGTACAATCCAATGTTTTCATACGATATGTATCGTGTTGTTAAATCTTTTCATATACTACTAAACGTATTATTATTAGGTGCAGTAGGTACTGGTTTATTTCTATAGGTCTGTGTATAACTCAAAATAATAAACTTAAAATATCACGACAGAAACTTCAAGTACTACAAACAATAAGTGAGAGTATTGTTCAAGTTATTGAATAACTTACCGTTAGCAGTATTTAAGGTAACTTGTAATACTCCGGATTGGGTGGTAGGAACTGCTACACCTGATATCGTTGACAAAGCTTCACTGATAACTTGACTGTTCACGACAGAAGCTGTGTTAGCAGTAGCTCCAGCGGCGTAGTTGGCACGGTTACACTGGCCAGTCTGTGTTGGTTGTGGGTACCTGGCGATTTCTTGCCATTCACCTAAGAACTGCATCAGACAAAACACAATTCTTATTATTTAAAAACTAGTAATCTAAGTTATCTACGATTACATCATTAAAGAAATGCTGCTGGAGGATTGAACACTTCGTGCCTTGCGTAACCAATGTACAGACGCCAGCACGTCAAGTTACCCCAATGTGTCAAATTTCTTTGATCGTTTTTCAACTTTATGTCAAACAGAATGTGGTTCATATTCAATTGGGAAAATTTGACACATTGGGGTAACTTGATGTGCTGGCGTCTGTACCTACCATATTATTGACGTTATGTAACGCTGAAAGTATTATGTATGTAACATGGAATCCACACAAAAACTGTTTTATTTTTAATATCTAGAATTAAAAACTTTTATTTTAATAGATATCATTTAAGTAACTTTAACGTTTTCCCCACAGCGAATTGAGACTAGGCCCGATATTAACAAATGATAGTCATGAAAAGAGTTTTCTAACGACATACGTCTGGTCGTTATTGGTCGGTGGGTACATTCTGCCCGTCATCCTTTCTTAACATTTACAGACGCCAGCACATCAAGTTACCCCAATGTGTCAAATTTTCCCAATTGAATATGAACCTTATTCTGTTTGACATAAAGTTGAAAAACGATCAAAGAAATTTGACACATTGGGGTAACTTGACGTGCTGGCATCTGTACCTATCTATCAACAAAATGATTTATTTATCTGCTTCATTGCTTATTTTGAACCAATTTAAAAAAAGGAGGAGGTACTTAATTCGATTGTATAAAAATATTTTTTTTTTTAGGGAGTGTTACCTCATTATTCCGTCATTAATGGCCAATTATGAAAGAAAACTATCACATCTACAGACTTCCGTAACTAGAGTTATTTCACACCTATTAGTGTTTTTTAAGAAGACGGTTGTTTTTTTTTTTGTAAAAAAGTGTTTTAAAATACCTAGAATATATCTGAGTACTTATCGTTTTTTTTTTAATTCTTAATAGTTATAATAAGCTTATTATTGTACTATTTTCAAAAATATAGCCGAGTTTGTACCAAAACAACAACCGGTGCAAAAGAACTCTTAATTTGGAAGTCGGTGGCCAAAACCTGATTTAACAAAACCACCAAACCTTCAGAGTTCCAAAACTATTATAGATGAATATTTTATTGTAATTAAATTAAAAATTTAAAAAACCCCCACCGCAAAAAAGTAAAACATTTAAAAAGTTAAAAATAACAATTTAGCCATGAAATTTTACTTCACGTCGGGGAACCGCTTAAGTAAGGAATGTTCCTAGTACTTGTACGTATGTAGGTACTTATTTTAACGGTACCCCGACGTTACGTAAAATTTCATGGCTTAATTGTTATTTTTAACTTTTTAAATGTTTTACTTTTTTGCGGTGGGGGTTTTTTAAATTTTTAATTTAATTTTTATTTTAAAATTTTTAAACGCATTAGTTTTGTTTTATAGAGTACTTATACAGTTATGAGAATTTTTCAGTGCATTGTATGTAGAGTCAAATGCTGGTTAAAACGAATCCAAACACGACATATCTGCTACTATTTTGTCGAGAGTTTACCTACTGGTGTGCTGGATAGCCTGGCTGCAGCATCAGCTCATCCTGTTGCCATCAGTGCATTGTGTGCAGAATCAAATGCTGGTTAAAATGAATCCAAACACGACCTATCTGCTGTTATTTTTCCAAGAGTGTATTTGTCTGCTAGATATCCTGGCTGCATCAGACCAAATACACCATAATGTTGCTTATTAATATTATACACATGGGTGTTTGAAATTTTAAGACACAAATATATGTTTTTAAGTAAAGTTAATACCCATAGACGTCTAAAATAGCAACGGTAGCTAACACAAAAGAGCTGATAACCTTGAAACGGCTGAACCGGTTTTGATGAATTATGTCTAAGAACCATCGCAAGAAACCCTGCTTTCAAATAAAAAAAAACGCATCTAAATCGGTTCACCCGTTTGGGCGCTACGGTGCCACAGACAGACAGACAGACAGACAGACAGACAGACAGACAGACAGACACACACACATAGCGGTGAAACTTATAACACCCCTCTTTTTGCGTCGGGGGTTAAAAAAGAGTTTAATTTATAATAGACTGGAAGAGGGCGTTGTCCTCTCGCCGCCTGCACCCGGTGCGTCTGCTGCGGGCCGAGTGAGTGGAAGTAATCTAACTCTCCCTTTCCGCAGCTTCCTTCTGAGCGACGACCGTTTCGCAGAAGGGTACCACAACGTCAACTAGGTTACTTCTTCCCCAACTACATTGGAGTTTCCAGTCTTACCAGATGCAGAATACGAATGTTTTACCTGGACTACCAATCTGATCTTTCAGACTGGTTGTCAGATTTTGTATTGTTTGTAGACTGTCTGGGATCCGACTACAGTTATATACAGATTAAAATACACCCCCCCCTCCCCCTTTGCTTTTAACCAAAGAAATACAACTGACAACTGTAACCAACGGCTTTCCGAGAAACAGAAGAAAGAGTCTTGGCAAATTAGATGGTATTGAGCCACAAGTGGCTTCAAATAAATCTGTAATACTAGTGCTTCTTACTGATATCAAATGTTGATGAACTTACTCTAGTCAATTCAAAGTTAACAACGCCGCTGACTCCTGCTGAACTACAGGATCCGGGCAAGTCGATAGTCGCTGGAGGTGTTGTTAACACAGGATAGTAGAAGCACGCTGCGGTAGTCTGTTGAGTGGTCAGGAAGGTGACTGCGTTGAGGCCGTCGACGGAATTGATGGCACTTTGTATAGCGGTGTTAGCTTCTGAGGTTAGTGGATTCGAATTTTTTCTCAGCTGCCAACTACCAACTGTAAATGTAATTTGTCAGATTATCCGTCTGAAAGCCACATTGGAACTAAATCTGCTCACTTATTAAAAAAAGACTATCTTACTTTGTCGCGTGTTTGTGTTCGGTATGTTAGTGCAGCTGTACAAAAGTGCATAGTTCTCATAGTCGGTTGCGAGTACGTAGACGGTCTGTGTTGCAGGACCTGTAATTTAAGGAGAGTTTCAATGATTAAACCAGTTTTATAAATCTCACCGATTCAAACCGCTGCATGCCCACGTCAGACTTTTTGTAGAATCGGTTCAGTCGGGATGTAATTTTTTATTTCTGACCGACCTCTTACAGAACGAGTGCGTTGCACTATATTCTCTTCAGTACGTTCTATTTTTCTCCTTCAAAAAATCGGTCCCTGATCATCGGACGTGGGTTGGTAGCATCAATGAGTACGACATAAACTACACATATAAATGAAAAGTGAGTGTATTGTTATTATAAACTGAATAGCTTACCGCTGGCAAGATTTAAGGTAACTTCTAATACACCACTGCCAGTAGCGCCAGTGACTACAGCTTGTCCTGAAATTGTGCTCTGGGCCTCAGCAGTAACTTGGCTGTTCACAACGGACAGGGTGTTGGCAGCAGTTTGAGTGTACACGGCGCGGTTACACTGGCCAGTCTGTGCTGCTTGGGGTAATCTGGAGTATTCCATCCATTCTCCTGCAAACTGGCACACAAAGAAAAGATCTAGTAATTTCATGACTTCAATTGACAAAATAAACCATTTTCAAACCTTTTTTTAACCGACTTCAAAAAAAGGAGTAAGTAGGTTCTCAATTCGACTGTATGTTTTGTTTTTGATTGATACGCGATTACTCCGCCATAGGACTGATTTTCAAAATTATTTTTTTATTTCATAGGGTTTACTACTAACTTGTCTCATTTGTATCAAAACACCGATCTGATGATGGGATTCTCGAGGAATTGAGGGAACTCCTCAAATAGTTAAGGTACACACGTACCGATTTTTGCATATTTAGTAACACATCAAACATTTTCATTTAGAAAGTAGAAAAACTTTTTTTACAAAAAAAAATAAACAACCGACTGTTTAAAGAAAACACTAACAGGTGTAAAATAACTCTAGTTTTGGAAGTCTGTGGCTTTAGTGGTTTTGTTTCATTAATTATTGATCACCGACTTCCGAAACTAGAATAATTTTACACTGTTAGTGTTTTTTTAAGAAGTCGGTTCTTATTTTAAATATATTACAAAGAGGAAAGATGGGACTTTTTACCCGACTACGATGAAGTAAAAGATGGGTTATGATTTTGACCTATATGGATGTATGTATTTATGTGGGTGTGATGTTCATCTGTTCCCTCACAATTTGACTACAGCGCTCTAGGGGACTTAAAGTAAAATTAAAAAACAAAAATTGTGTGGGGTATCAAATGAAAGAGCTTTCTTAGCACATTCTTTAACTGCTATAATATCAGGCCTACTTTGCGCAATAAGTATACCTAATATGACTTCACATTACTCCAAAATAAGTTACACCTGACTGATAAAACACGCTCTAAACAGTACGAAACAAGAACGTATTTTTATACGTAATACTGATAGAGATTTGTTAAAGGAAAGCCGTCGTATGCCACCTACTGTAGCAAAAGCAGATTCATTATAAAATAAAATCAAAGTGGCATACGATTACGGCTTTCCTTGAACAAATCTGAATCGGTTTAACGTATGAAAATACGTCAAAAACGTATTTTTATACGTCGTACCGTACTTTTTAGAGCGTGTTTTAGTAGTCTGGTGTTTTTAAACTTTCTCTTTTTATCGTTTCTTAAGTGACTTTAAATGCACCAGACGTCACTGGTAGGTGGTCAGCACGGGCATCGGACAGGCTGAATCTGGCTCAATTTGAGTCTCTAGTGGCTCCATATGCGTGCCAGAACACTACTGATTGACGACATGCCGCTAAATCGATAATGTAGGAATTGATAAGTAGTGATAGTCTAGCGGCGTGATCGGTGGCCTGTCAAGTGGTATGTCGTCACAGTCGTGTGACTCTTCGGATTCATGTATGTGCGTATTGTATAATTAAAAAAAAACAGTGAAGGAAAACATCGTGAGGAAACTGGCATGCCCGAAACATTCTATACGTCATCATTTTAATTCTCAAGAAGAGTTGTACAGACCCTGTTGCAGGAAACGCCAAATTATATCGTTATCATTGATATCAATCAAATATACGCGCAAACCATTAATAGATAATCGCCTTCAGTTTTTAACAATTTAGGAGTGTCGGGGTTTTCTTATCTATATAGTTGGTTGCATTAGTCTAATGTATTTTTAGAAATGACGTGATTTGTAAATGATTGATTAGTAAATGGTTTGGTGTATTTAGTTTGTTTTTCTGCTATAACATTCGATTTTAATTTGCTGTTTATTAATTGAAGTCTATCGCACGTGTCGATGGTAACACTATGGGGTTAATCCGATCTAGCGTAGAACGGAGATTCAATAGAAAAACGAGGCCAGTCCGTAACGGTTTTGTTAATAATGACGTGGGGTCTACTTTATCTATATTGGATTGTGATTCCTACCTGGGGCTCGAGTTTGCTATTGCAATCGTGTCTCAATGACCGGTCATTGATCGAATATTTGATGACAGTTTTTGTATGGGAAATGTGTCATAAGTTTGATGTTATACTTCAAAAATTGATCATTGACCGGTCATTGAGACACGATTGCAATAGCAGACTCGACCCCCAGGTGACCTGTTCACTTGTTGAGGTTTCAACCTATTCCGGACAAGAAATTCCTAGTAAATACTCGAAATAAGTTAAGTTTTGTAAGCCGGTGTTTAAATTGATTACAGTAATTGAGGCGCCGTGCCTGAAATCGACTGGTTTTTATCAACTTTAATCATTATTTGTGAGAAAGAGAAGAAGAATTTATACAATCCTATTTGTGATTTGAAAAGACGAGTTCCTTGTTTTGCATGTTGTGGAATCAAATTTTGGAAATAAATTACTTATTAATGGAAAATCACAAAAATTCACCCACATGTTTTCCAAAAAATGACGCGAGACTGACGTTTGATCATTTAGTTACAAGAAACTGAAATAGATTTTGAAAATTAAAAAATCTTACGAAAAAATCAAAAAGTACCTAGATGGCAAATGCATGGGATGGGTCATCGTCGCCCATACTGATACCATGGATGTGTTTTCTTCATACTCAGATTCAGATTATATTTCGTTGCAGTGTACATACAATTAAACATTTAGAAAATGTGCATGCTAGGTGTTACAGGTGGGTTTGTGTTAGTTAAATGTTTACCATAATAAATTATCATGGTGTGCGAATATTTTGTTTAGTAACAAAAAATCGACCAAAATTCAATTATTTTTAACTACAACAATCTAAAATAAAATCACAATCTCAACGTTGGTCAAAACCTATTCAGACAAAATTCATTATCAACGTCGTTTATACATTACATACGTTAAAAACATTATTCAATTATTATAAAATGATACAAGCAAACGTAAAAAAATCATTAACATACATCATAACTTGATTTACTAGTTATAAATAAATAAATAAATATTCCACAACTTTTCACATAACGCCTAAATGGCGTCCCAAGTTAAGCTTTAGAGCTTGTGTTATGGGTGCTAAGCAGCTGATAAACATACTTATATATTAACAGACGTAGAACAAATGATCGTGCTCATCACACAAACATTTGACCTGGGTGGGAATCGAACCCACGACCTCCGGAATAGCAGTCAGAGTCACTAACTACTAGACCAACAGGCCAGTTAAAATGCAAGTGCGTTTAGTTCTCTCCAGCCGGAACCGGAACCGTGCGGTCTGTAGGTACCCGACTCTAGCTAGACACCTTAGTAGCCCTATGTAGCCCAAAAAGTTGTAATTTGTAAGTTTTTCTGGTGTAAAATAAAGAGTATCCTATCCTATCTATTCTACTATTATTTTTATAGGTTTTTTTTTGTTATTATTCTTAAAATTTTGAAGAACCATGAATAAGTCATCACTTTTATGATTATAACCCTAAAGGATTTTATAAGACATTTTATTTAATAAAACTTGTATTATTTTTGATGGATCATGATATTGGACGGTTTAAAGCAAAAAGAATATGAGGAAAAACTTGGAATTTTGGAAAAAGCCGATCTAAAACCGGAGAAAAACTTTTTTCAAATTTATAGGAAAATATTTAATTATAGCGCATTGAAGTTAAGGAGTGGGGGTCTATGTGATATACTATAAATAATACTAATCAAGTACTGATTCGATTTGAAAAATTCTAAGACTAATTAAGAGCTGGGCACCAATGAATAATGTGTCAAAATCGGGGGTGTTTTTTCTTTTTGAGAGATTCCGCAGCGTGCGCTGCGTAGACAGTTAAAGTTTCGCAAAAATCATTTACCTACGACAGATTTCATCCTTTTTAATGATATTAATCCTTTTCTAAATACATCCTTTAGTCACCACGAGTATTTAATTTAAAACGGATATATCGCAGTTTTAAAATAACATCGCAGCAAAATAATGATCGCTTACTGCGCGCGCATTTATAATGTTCAAGGAATAGAATTTATAGAATAGAATAGAATACTCTTTATTGTACAGACGCCAGCACGTCAAGTTACCCCAATGTGTCAAATTTCTTTGATCGTTTATCAACTTAATGGCAAACTGCATAAGGTTCATATTCAATTGGGAAAATTTGACACATTGGGGTAACTTGATGTGCTGGCGTCTGTACACCATAAAAACTTACAAATTATAAATTTAAGGATACATAGGGTGTTACAATTTGCGGCCTTATCGCTAAAAGCGATCTCTTACAGACAACCTTTGGATGGACTTGATAGTGGAGGAGAAAAGATGAGTAGGCAATTTGTGGTGTACTATTTACATAAATGACAAGGGTGGCTGTTCAACTTATTCTCAACTGGCCACCCCAGTTGAGAATAACCTACAATCTACATGATTTAAGATTATATAGACCTAGTATTTTTACCTAACAGTACAAAGTTCTACTCTTACTGATACAAGAGTTAACGTACGTCTTATTTAAAAATATTTTCACCTTCTACGTACCTAAACGAAGTCGCCGGTTAAAGTTAGCAATAGCCCATGGTAACTATTCCACGCGGACAAAGTTCCGGGCAAAAGCTAGTGAAAGTATAATCAGTAACAACTTGTCACGTTACGCGTATTTAACCGACTTTCAAAAAAGGAGGAGGTTCTATGTTCGTGTGTATGCATTTTTTTTTTCTTTTATGTATGTTGATTTCTCCCCCATTTGTGGACCGATTCTCAAAATTCTTTTTTTATTTGAAAGAGTATACTCCTGAGGTGGTCCCATTTTAATTTGGTGAAGATCTGGTGCTGATCTTCGGAGATATACAACGGAACTCTTCAAAAATGAACGGCAATTCTGTCGTGATTGCTGGAATCGCTTGGATGTTTATTGTTTATACAACATAATGACGTATCATCACGCCTGTATGCTCTGAGGGGTACGCAGGTGGGTACAATATACCTAGATTTCGTCAGTTAGGTATGTTAATTTTAATTTAAGTATTTATTTATTATTATTTATTTATTTAATACTTCAAGCACACAAATGTACATAGGCGGACTTAATGCCTTAGGCATTCTCTACCAGTCAACCTTTAGGTCATGCAGAGACAAACAGTGGTAGGTGCAATTCCGTAAGAAATTATTAGGGATTAGTGGAAAACCCTATTATGATGACATGTATTGTTAACAATTTACAATATAAAATAAATTCATGGCAAATGTTTTTATGGTAACAACTAAAAATGGAAAAATAAAAAACTGTTTTGCACAAAAATAAAACCGACTTCAAAAAAACACTAAACGGTGTAAAATAACTCTAAATTCGGAAGTCGGCGGCCCATCATGAGTAAGACAAACCCACCAAAGCCACAGACTTCCGAATTTACAGTAATTTTACACCGTTTAGTGTTTTTTTGAAGTCGGTTTTATTTTTTGCAAAAAAGTTTTTTTAACTTAATATTTCCCAAAAAATTAAATGACAATATGTCATTGAGGGACTAAAAGCTAAAATTTTGTCATCTAGCCAAATTTGCGAGCAAGGGTTGTTAGGTGAGAGAAGTTAGTTATTTATTTAGAAAAAAAAACTTACCAGTGGCGCATTAAAGTTTGGAACTACGTTTATAGTCGTGGGACACTGTCCAGTCTGAATGATGGGGGTTGGTGCTTGTCCTACACACGCACAAATAAGGCCAAGCAAACTTAAAACTAATATTAAATTCGACATCTTAGGATCGGAATATCCCGTCGCAACACAATCAAAATTTCGGTATTACTGTTAACTTATACAGAATGTTATCTATCATATTGATAACGTTGTTTTAATCGCAAAAAAAATCGTACTCCGGTTCGATAAATTGTTCCGCCTTACTGATATGATTATCAAACCATCTAACTAGTTACCTAAAGCATAAATACCTGATAAAAAAACAACAAATATATTTTAAAAACCGGACAAGTGCGAGTCGGAGTTGCCCACCGAGGGTTAAATAGTTCAGGAATCGAATCACGCAGTTTTTTTCCGAGCTTTACCAGCAGGGCTAGCATGGGCTGGGGATATAACTTTTATCCACCGGTTATTTCCACTGACAAGGGATACAATTACCTTATCCACCTGCCAAAGCACGGCAACAGGGGGAAAGAGAATTATATCACTTTTTGCCATTAGACGTGGATACTCATCCACGGCTTATAGCATGGCGACTAGTGAAAGATTTCGCGATTCGAGCAATCCCAATTGACAACAAAACAAAATAAATATCCAGTACAGATGTAATAAAACGATGAAAGTACTTTGGTTTACATGACATTCTCGACTATTGAGTGATTTCATAAAAGTTTTCTTATAATGGCAATAATTTCGAGGACAAGCGTTTCCCCTGGTTTATCCCCGTGAATAGTTTATCCACCCATGTCGCCATGCTCGGAGGGTGGATAAAAATGACAGAGGGGAATAGTAATTTTACCTAATTATTTGGTATGGATGTTTGTTATTCTTTCATCCTCAAACTCAAACTCAAACTCAAAATGTTTATTGCATTCATGTGTAGGTACATTTGTTGTTACATTTATATAAGATCCAACATGAAACCCGGTAGGGGCACGGCAACATAGTACATAAATTGGACAAAAACTTACATTAGGTCCTATTTAATATTATCATGATGTAATATTACATTTTATTATTTGCGTGTATTATTTATTTTGTTTTATTGTTTTGTTTTTTGTGTTGTGTTTTTTTTTTCATCCTCGAAGGGTTAAACAGATGTATGTAAACAATTGCTGCGTATTGTATTTTAAAAGTGAAATTGTGGTGTGAAAACGGTATTTTTTTATATTTTTCATTATAAGTAAAAAAAAAATAGTCGTCGGAAAAAATATATATTTATATTATGTTTGTCTACATCTATCGCATTGGATTAAATTCTGTAATGATAGCTGTATGTATGTGTGTTATAAATATATAATATGAATATGAATAATTATATAAATAAATAAATATTTTGCAATGTGCTCATCTAGCCATTTCATATGATACTACCATTTGAACTAGAAGCTTGATTTTGAAATTATGACCCCCAGTAAAAATATAGACCCCCTCTTTTTAACAATTAACTACAAATGAATAGTTTTGAGACTTCTTTTGTATATGTGGTTCATAACTATGTTGCTTGCCAAATTTCACAGTTTTAGGTCACAGGAAAGTACCCTATGGGTTATTACAGGGTACTAAATTACATGTAAAAGCGTTTGTGTGAACCTATTTACAGAAAATAAAATATTTACAGAAATAAATATGATATGGTACTTTCCAGTGACCTAGAACTGTGAACAATTGCTGCGTTTTGTATTTTAAAAGTAAAATTGTGGTCTGGAAACGGTATTTTTGATTTTTTTCATTATAATTAATAAAATAGTCGTCGGGAAAAATAATAAAATATATTTTGTAAAGTGCTCATCAAGCCATCTCATATGATAGGTACTACCATTAGAACTAGAAGCTTCTATTTAAAATTTTAACCCCAAGTAAAAATATAGACCTCCTATTTTGTTAACCTTTAATTACAAATGAATAGTTTTGAGACTTTTTCTTGTATTTGTGGTTCATAACGATGTTACTTGCCAAATTTCATAGTTCTAGGTCACTGGAAAGTACCCTTTGATAACCCTATTTTGATTTCCTTAAGGCCACATTCACGGATACGTGGAACGTAGCGTGCGACGTGGCGTCTCGCGGCGCGTCGTACGATTTTTCTGCCGGTCGATTCTGTCAAAGTCACGCCGTGAAAACTTGCGTGAAGTGAACTGACAATGCCTGGCATTAGTATGGAATGGCAGCTAAATTTGCCCTCACTACGCCTACATTTTCTCGCGGTGATTTGACCAGAATCACTACCTGTTTAGGTAGCGGCGCGCGTCAAGCGACGCTCACCACAAAAAATTTAAACATGGCAGTATAAGAAGTTGTTCTCCTAACTATAAGGTTGCCCCTAATAGTTTCTTCTAGTGTACTCTGTTAACGCCTAGCCCCGCGCGGCGCGGGGAGCGGGGCATCAGCTCGACCCCTACTCTGCGACCTCGGGCCTCAGGGTGTCTCATTCAAATGGGTCAGTATGGGAAAGTCTGAAACTATAAGACATACGAAGATCTGTTCAGAGGAACCATGTCATCGATTTTAATAAAAAGAGAAACTGCATTCATACATTTAAAAAAACAATAGTACTCCGCTCGGGAAACGGACCCGGTTATTTTGAAAAAAAAAACCTACACTATTTCTATTTAGATATCGATTGTGTAGGTCTTAAGCAGTAAATGTCTGTATGAAACATGATGTCTAAAATGAATAAAATGCATTGTTTCCACATACTTTCATTTACTTTAGTAGGTGCTCGAAGTGACCACCGCCTTTTTCAACACAATATTCTACACGTTTAGGTAACGATCTTACAATTGCATTTTGTATCTTCATGTGGTGAATTTGTGTTAAAGTTGTCTCTATGGCTACTTTTAGGTCTACAACGGTGTCATAGCTTGTTTTGTACACTTCATCCTTAACGTAACCCCACAAGAAATAGTCCAGAGGCGGTATTGAAAAAGGCGGTGGTCACTTCGAGCACCTACTAAAGTAAATTAAAGTAGGTATGTGGAAACAATGCATTTTATTCATTTTAGACATCATGTTTCATACAGACATTTACTGCTTAAGACCTACACAATCGATATCTAAATAGAAATAGTGTAGGTATTTTTTTTCAAAATAACCGGGTTCGATTCCCGAGCGGAGTACTAATGTTTTTTTAAATGTATGAATGCAGTTTCTCTTTTTATTAAAATCGATGACATGGTTCCTCAGAACAGATCTTCGTATGTCTTATAGTTTCAGACTTTCCCATACTGACCCATTTGAATGAGACACCCTGTATAACGTGTGCACCGGATCATTTCGCCGGGACTAACTAGCCTTGTATTCATTCCGCATGAAAACGACAAACAAGTCACTATTGTAAATTTGAAAGTAATAAACCATATAGTATTTGTCATCCAGAGTTTCTTTTCAGCTCCGCACACATACCTGACACACAAATATAAGGTCTAGCCCTAGACAACTCTTTAAACTCACGTTCTTCTTGCGATTCGTGCTCGTGAATGTATTTTTCAAATTGGCTGAGTAGTACGAAAACTGGTACCTACTGTCAAAATATCTAATTTCTTAAAATATTCTTTACACGACTCTCGTTGTGGGATTCGATCGACAATCGTTCATAATGCACGTTTCTGTAGTATGAACGCTCTTTGGCAATTATGGCTGTAACTGCTCCCCCAAAACATAATACTGTATCGTAATCTGGATTCTATCATTGGATAATATACTGTTTTTAGCTACTTTAGATTAATATCGTCCCTGAGGCTTCTTAGCGCGTAACAAGCTGAAGATATTGAAGAATCAATGGCGGTGAGCAAATTTCAATTTACCAATTTAGGGGATCTACATAAACACCAACAAATTTTACTGCGTTTACTACTTTAATATTTTCTGTATCGAGCTCGAGATCCATGCTATCGTTATTACGTGTTGTTGTTTTCAATAACATAACATGGGTTTCATTATGAAACTAGCTTTTGTCCGCGGCTTCGCTCGCGTTAAGTAGTATTGTTATTAATTAGGTACAGTTTTTGCGGCTTTACTTTTGTTTAGCGTGTGTAAAAATTAGGACCTACAAAACTTCTTTGTACACAATATTTTTAACTAAACTGTCATTAGGCGCTAAAACTATCAAGTTATTGGGTGAACTTACTCGTGAGCAAGCAACATTAAACTGTCCATGAGAGCTGCAATGTTCACGCTCTAAATCAGGTATCTTCTGACAACCCTTATCAACTTTAAGTTGCGAAGGTGAATCAATTCCAAAATCATGTTCTTCTACAGCAGCTACCTCCATACGACGCCGAGTAATTTTCTGTGCTGCTATGGGAAGATAGGCATCAAAATGCCCACTGGACAAATCTTGGCTGAATCATAATCGCCTTACCGGATAGTTGTTACATCCAGATTCCGTATATATGAGACCGTTTCTATAAACTTCAAACTTAAATAGCAATATTAGTCCTGCTGCTATTAACTCACCAAATCCGCCATAAGTAGTATTTTTCATCATATAAGCAAAATTTTCGTCAGGTGTTACGTAGTTATCACCATTCCTGTCGTGGCTCATAATTGAAAACTTGATCCAGTCATTAACCACATATCTGACAATCTGAACGCACTTCTCCATCGCTCTATCTTGTATTCCGTACATTACTTAAGAGAGAGAGCACGAAACAAACATGCACCGTCACCAACAATAGGGACGACAGTAGGTACATTCTTCAAAAGTCTAACCGACAAAACCTATGCTTAAACCAAACGAAAACAAAACAAATGCCAAATACAAAGGAGCGTCTATAACTAAAACTACTAAACCGAAACAAAGCCAATGCAATCCAAAATATGCCAAGAAAAGAACAGCCAAATGTAATCCGCTAGGAATATTTAGGTATAGTATGTACTATTAGATACGGCGGCCACTCATCATCGGGTATATGTAACTCAGTGAAAACACAACGATAGCGCGTTTTAAAATAATACTTACGCCATCTATTGTCAATATTAGAACTAAAAATTATTTTGTTCGTATTAATTTATTCGTTCCATTAGGTACTGATAGGTTCAAAAAAACTAATACATTTACATCCTCCATCATCCCTTATTTTATCCCCATGGGGGTTGAATTTATCAAAATCCTATTCTGGTATTTATAGCTCAGGGTTTCCTTTTTTAAGTACCTACCAGCAGTACATCATCTGTTCATTCTTGCACATAAATTTGTACTAAGCATGTTATGTCACCTGGTTTGTGAAACAATAAATACATTATTATTATTTAAGCGGCCGTCTTCATCATAGTAACTCCATCTTTAATTTCAGTTCAATCAGTCGAAAATTTAACAAGATTTATGCAAACTTTCATCCCCTATTTCCCCTATCCCCTTAGGGGTGGAATTTATCAAAATCCTTTCTTAGGGGATTCCTACGTCATAGTAGCTTTATGCATGCAAAGTCTTAGCCCGATAGATTAAAAATTGACAAAGTTTCAAACAAAGTTTCATCCTCTATTTTATACCCTTGGGGGTGAAATTGATCAAAATCCTTTCTTAGCGGATGCCTACGTCATAACATCTACCTTCGTGCCAAAATTCAGCCCGATCCGTCCAGTTGCTAGTTATGTATGTCAGTCAGTCAGTCACCTTTGAGTTATACACTTCTGGACACATCTATTGGTCCACCTTAGAGTTTAGGTTTCGATGGCCCCTACCAAAATATGATTGCTAGATTGAACAAAAACTGTTGATGCAGTTTTAAACCTGATACATTTTACCATCTTTTTCGATCGTATTGTTTTTTTGAATTCAGAATACCATACGACATGGAGCTACGCCTAACAAGTCGGATATGCGCCTTGTTAAAGGCAATTGATTTTTGAATAAAAAACATGTTGTATCAAATAAAGGTTTAATTTAATAACGCGTGTTGCCTCCATGGGCATCTACCACAGCTCTCATACGATTAGGCATAGAGTTTATCAACCGCTCTATGAAATTTTGAGGGATCATCTCCCATTCCTCTTCTATGGCAGTTTCAACTCCTGCATCGTCTGGGCAACTGGCTGACGAGCCCTAACACGTCTTTTTAGCTTGTCCCACATGTGCTCAATGGGGTTCATGTCTGGGCTTCTGGCTGGCCAGTCCATAACTGTGATGTTCACATCCCGAAGATATTCCTTGACGATGCTGGCCGCATGGGCTCTTGCATTATCATGCATAAAAAGGAAATTTGGGCCCACATAGTCCGCGTATGGTATCACGTGAGGTTCTAAGCACTCACGAATGTACCTTTCAGCATTTAATGTTGGCAGCCGTGGTCCTGTAACAACCTCAAGTTGAGTTTTGCCGCTCGCGGATATACCGCCCCAGACAGTCCATGAGCCACCGCCATAAGCAAACCTCTCTTCAAAGCAGCATTGTGCGAAACGCTCTCCCTTACGTCGGTAGACCTTCTTCCTTCCATCATTGCCATGTAACTCATCAGAAAAGAGTACACGGCTCCAATCTTGCTGTGTCCAATTTAAATGACTGCGTGCGAAATGAAGGCGCGCTGTTCGGTGGGCTCGCGTTAGTTTGGGCCCATTAGCTGGCTTGTATGGTACCATATCGCGTTCTTTTAACCATCTCCGAACAGTTCGAGCGCTCACAGATACTCCGTGGAAGTCGCGAAGTTGGTTTTGTATCTCAATGGAGGTAAGGTGACGATTTCTCAAGCTGGTCGTCACGATGAATCGATCCTGCCTTTCAGTTGTGACCCGAGATCGTGGCCTTCCTTGGCGACGAACAAAGCCGCCAGTCTCTAGGTACCTCCGATAAACATTTCGGACCGCAGATCGACTTAAATTAAGTTGAGCACTCACGTTTCTTTGGCTGTGTCCGGCCTGAATAAGTGCCACAGCTTGGGCGGCGACTTCAGGTGAAGTATCCATAGATTATTGATAGAACCTCACCTTAATGTTAAGAATAAGTACCTAATGTTTGATGCAAAACCAAAGATATCAATCACTTTTTCAAGAATTAAATCCAAGTAAACCAATAAAACCAAGTTTTCTTAGTATTCGATTGTTTGATATCAACAAACAGGCTCCAAATTGTCTTTTGTTTCTTTAAATTCTGTGTTCGAAATTCAAAAAAAGACTATTGAATGAAATTGTGAATGTGCCAGGTTCAAAATTGCATAAAAACTTTTTGCTCGACCTAATATAAAATTTTAGCTATTTTAGCTTTAGGACCAAACGAAACTGAAAATACAAGGTGGGCCAATAGATGTGTCCAGAAGTGTATGTATATTCAGATTGTTTGCTGCAAATCAAACAGAAAAATATTTTAGGCACTTATTTTCCTTTTTCGTCAAATCATTTAAGTTTGGCGACCCGATTATGGCATTCGTATCTGCAAACATTATTAATCCTACTTCGGGTACGGGTTGGTTGAAAATTGAGTTATTAATTAGTAAATACTAGATATAATATTGGTTCTACGATTGACCCTTGAGGTACACAACGGTTTATTTTGGTCATTTGTGACATATTACCTATGAATTTGGCTTTTTGTCGTACTGGCCATTTTGATTTCAAATATCTGCTCTTTGATTAAGAATTTTAATTAAATACTGAATTGTTTTTGCTCTTTGATTAAGAATTTTAATTGTTAATCAAAGAGCAGATATTTGAAAGTGCATTTGTTTATTCCTCTTTGGTTTTCTATTTGCGCCAGTCAGTTTACAAAATGAATAACTTGAAATATCGCGTTATTTACGAGTACGAGTTCAATCGTGGCACCAGTGCTGCAGAAACGGTTCGAAGGATTAATGATGTGTATGGTGACGATGTCGCAAAAGAAAACACAGTGCGTTATTGGTTCCAGCATTTTCGTTCTGGAAATTTCGACCTACAGAAGAAGCCGGAGACCAAACTTCATCGCAAACCACGTCAGAGTTAGCTGCGACCTGCGGTGTTAGTGATAAAACTGTTTTTATCCACTTGAAGCAAATTGGGAAGGTGAAATAGCTTGAAAGGTTGGCACCTCTTGTTTTAGTGCAGCAAACCGGCAAACGCGCTTCGAGGCTACGACTGCTGCGTTACATTACTCATCTGGTATAAAAATGAAGGGATTTTTAATCGAATCATTACTTTTGATGAAAGAGAATCCTGTACAATAATCGGAAACGCTCATCGCAATAGCTGCACACAGCCAAATCCTGCCCCAAGCGAAAATGGACTCAAAGAAATTTCTTGTGAGCGTTTGGTGGACTAATGCTGGTGACGTTCACTACAGCTTTCTTAAATCTGGCCAGACGATTATGGCGGATGTATATTGCCAGCAACTGCAAACCATGGATGGAAAAGCTAGCTGCTAAACAGCCGAGGCTGGTCAATCGCTCTATGCCACTGCTACTTCAGGACAACGCCAAACCACACACTTCTTAACAGACGGCTACCAAATTAGAGGAGCTTCAATTGGAATGTTTAAGATATCCACCTTACTCGCGAACCTTCTATGTGGAATATTTATTATTTATTTATTTGTGGAATATTTATTTATTTTATTATTATCTACGTAATATTGATTTGATGCGCCGTTATTCATGAACGATTGAAGTGTTCAAGCAAACGTAAAAAAATGGGAATAATAGAAAAACTATTGTTTTTTATACACAACAAATTCGGCTCAAAATTCACTTGATGATATTTTCCCCCAATCCTTGCCAGCACATCTAACCACCCTAAACTGTCAAATTTTCCCAATTGAACAAGAATCTTATTGTGTTTAGAATATAGTTGAAAACCTATCAAAGGAATTTGACACATTGGGTTAGGTTGGTGTGCTGGCGTCTGTACATCTGGTGGCCAATAATGAAATATCTCCTTTACATAAAAATCTTATGGTTATCACATAATTGATAAATATTATTATGTGGGACTCCTCGTCGCTTATTTTCAGTGAAAAGAAGGAAAAAAAATGTTTCGATTAGACCTCAATATTAGCCCAGCCCAGGGCCCCAATACTCACGGTCCGCCTCTGCCCTTGCCTATGGCCTTTTACATTGATCAAAACTATGAATGTCCCACTGCAGAGCAAAGGTCTCTTCTCATACCGCTCCAACATTGATCACCACTCTTGCTTAAGGCAGGTTGACGATTCCAAACATAATTTTACTAAATTTAAGTCTAAGGTTTCCTTACGAAGTTGTCCTTCACTGACATCAGATGTCTAAGATAAACTTGTCTATATTTCTTTTATTAACTATATCTTATGTAAATGAATTCTAATGTAATTCCGAAAATGCTTATTTTTTTTCGGTAAATAAATTCCAAAACGGTCCTCTTTTTCCCGAATAACGAGTTCATGACGGGTCCACTCATATCTCCTACGTAGTAGACATTTTTTGGTTCTTGTAATATTATTTCATGTAGATAAAGCGAACCCGTCTATACCATGACCTTTAGTTGGTCGTTAATTGTGTGAGCGATAAGAAGTAGTAGTGACTAAGTAGAATAGTAAGTAGAAAGAAAAACAACCGACTTCTTAAAAAAAAACTAACAGGTGAAAAATAACTCCAGTTTCGGAAGTCTGTGGCTTTGGTGGTTTTTTTTTATCATTATTGGCCACCGACTTCCGAAACTGGAGTTATTTTTCACCTGTTAGTTTTTTTTTAAGAAGTCGGTTGTTTTTTTTGTAAAAAAGTTTTTATTTTGTAATTTTTAGTTTCTTTGTATGTAAAGAAAGTCTTTCAAAACTTGCAAGAATCATTGAAATTGGATAACAATTGCTAAAGAAGTTCTATCTAAACATTAATCTGTACATCTCTGCCGGCCCCTTTTAAAATAGAATGGCGTAATGTTATGTTGTGGAAATTCAAAAGCTCAGCATAGACATCTGGGTATAGCAATCGCGAATAATTTGCTGTTATGCGTTGAAGAGTTCCGTTGCCTGTCTTTTTCATCAGTTTTTCTTCACCAAATGATACTTTCTAAATGAAAATGCTTGATTTGTTACTAAAAATGTTAAAATCGGTCCATGTGTGCCTATATTTTTTGAGGAGTTCCCTCAATTCCTCAAAGATCCCTCATCAGATATGAGTTTTGATACAAATGGGACCAATCTGTTAGTATACCCTATCAAACAAAAAAAGAATTTTGAAAATCGGTCCATAAATGACGGAGTACTGAGGTAACAAACCCTAAAAAAAAAAAAAAAAAAAAAAAAAAAAAAAAATACAACCGAATTGAGAACCTCCTCCTTTTTTTGAAGTCGGTTAAAAAATGACTATTGAGACGGCAAAACGAAAAAAAAAAACTATCGAATTGAGAACTTCCTCTTGAAGTCGGTTAAAAACAGAGATGTCGTTGAGTCCAATCATTTATTTTTTATTATGATTCCACTTTTCTCAGAACACGGACCTTTGAAAGGCATACTAGTGGCCGAAACCGATTCGCGGGTTTTTTTGAAAACTAAACGCAGATATTCCCTGATATGCAAATGCACCCAAGGAAAACCTAAGTGTGCGTCCACAGTAAATCCGCGATGGCTGGGGCCTGTGGCGAGCGCGACAAGCGGTGCGGTGCGGTGGCCACATTGACGCGTGAGCTGTTGTAGCGTTTGGATGTGATTCAGGGGTAACAGACCATGGACGAGGATTTGATATTAGTACAAGACAGTTCGATCCTGAGATGGGAGGTGTTAAGCACTCGAGATGATGTGCACCAAATAAATAAAAACAGAGAAATAAGTGGTACTTAATATTTTTAACTCATACGAAGGATTGAAATTACCCTACAAAATTCTTTCATTTTACTCCATAATTTTCTTGTTATTGTGCGATTATTGTGATGTGGATGCATACTTTGCCACTTAAAAACAATTCAGTATTTACCGCCATTTTAGAGCAAACGCCCTAACGCCGAGCGACAAGACCAAACTGATTTGATATCCCCGACGCCCGCGCATTGGGTCGCTCGATGACTAGGCCCGTAGTGTGGCCAGAACGCGCGGACAGAAGCGTTCGAAAAGTACGCGCGCTTTCTCGCTCAGTCCCGTCGCGCTAGGCTTCCGCCTTAGTCACTACAATATGGACGCAAAGGGGCGTTTCATATGTTTGATACTTCGCGCCCGTCGTCGCAACCGCGCTAGGCTCGCAGTGTGGACGTACACTTAGGGTGGCCAAGTTGAACTGGTGACCTAGTACTATGGCAGGACTATGGCTTCTGCCTCATCAATGTTTTGTAAATACACGGATAAAATGGTAGAACTGATTTGCACACAAGCACATAGTGACGTTTCAGTGCCAATAGGTTTTGACTGGCCTGTTGGTCTAGTAGGTATTATTCAGGGCTAACGCGTGTAGACGTTGTTGTCGGCATTTTTCCAGAGATCAAAGGCGTCGTCTTATTGTATCAATATTTATACAGTGATAATATAATGATTATTTTCATTCATTTATTTTACTTATTGCCTCCAAAGAGCTGTAGTATTGCAAGTGTGACCCAATCAGAATAATAGAGCTGCGGTCATCGACCACTAATAAAAAACATTTATTTAATGCTTTGATTTAAATATCGTGGCATCCTGCTGAGATTGAGCCTTTTATTGACATGTTATTTTACTTTTTAACTGACGTCAGAAGGAGGTTCTCAATTCTATCGGTATTTTTATGTATGTAGGTACACCGATTACTCCGCGATGAATGATCTGATTTACGTGATTCTTTTTTATTTCGATGCGGAATAGTTGCGATTTGGTCCCGTAAAAAATTGACAAAGTTTGGCCAGATAGTTCTCATTTTATGACCATTTTTGTTCATGAATTTTTCTTTTTGACTTCATTGAAATCCGTTTTTTTGTTTGATAGTTATAATAAAGAAATAGAAAATAATAAATCATCTACATAAAAATAAAAAATAGAAATTGTAAAATAAAAACTTAAACACTCATAGGTGTTAAATATCTCTAGTTTCAGAAGTCGGTGGCCAACAAAATGAATGCAACAGATCTACCAAAGCCACAGACTTTTTTTTTTGTTATTTTTTTTTCTTTTCATGATGATGATAGACATGCAATAAAATAACTAAATTATTATTTGAAATATATATATTATACACAATTGAATATTTAATAAAACTTATATCATAATAACTTAGTAACTTATGGTTTGCGTGCACAAAAATAGCACTTTAACTCAAGCTAGTTAGGTAGCTTTAGTTTATTTTTTACCACACCAAATGCAATACAGTACAAACAAATATCACAATAATACTGCTCTTAAATAAGAATGCTGAACTGGGATCTGGGCATTCTCCTGCATGTGAGATTGTTTTGAAGTAAGTATCTCGAAGAGTGAACTCATTTCGATTGGCTACGAGGACATTGAGTGCGGTCGTACCAGCTGCGGGGAATGCGGTCCTTTGACGGCTCAACAGCCAGGCACCAACTGGAAACATGACAATTTTTGTAGTATAAAATCTTCCCTCTCGGTTGCTGGATTTAATTTGAGGAGTGATTCGGTGATAAGGGATGGAAATGTGTTACAGGAAACCGGGGAAGCGTGCGCTATTTGATTGGACCAAAAGCGCGCACGGTGGCGAAGAGATAGTGCCAACCCGCTTTGCGTGAGTGGGTAACGCGTCGTAAAGTAATTTTATTTTGTCGTATTTATTATTGACTAGCTGATACACGCAAGATTAGTACTTCTAGTAGCCTATTTATTTTCTTAGGTCCTATCTATCTTTATACCCAAAAATCAAGGTTTAGTCGTGAAGTAGTGAACGGATCAATTGTTTACTACCAAATGTGCGTTGGAAATAAATTATATTTTTTATTGTAATGCATGGTTTACTATTTGGACGATGATGGTTTTCACATAAAAGATACCTAGTTAAATGCTGTCGCGGGATTTATTGTAGAAGTATTTGAGATAAATATATCCGTAACATGTTTTATATGGGTAATTTTAACGGTTTTTTCATCACACGCTAATTATTAGCAGATGGCAGAATTTTGACCTTTTTACTTGTCACTATTATTTTTCGAAATATTAATATCTTTATAAATTATAGCATATTTGTGCTATTCTGATGGGAAAACTTTATTATTGTAAAGTTTTATTAAAATCCATTCGGAAGTTTTAACAAACTTAAAAACAAACATTCGCGTTTTATTATATATTATTATTATATGTAGGATTACTAGCAGTTTACTAAGTAGTTTTTGAATTAAATCCCTACAAAGAACCTACGAGAACAAAGGAAAGATTTAACTTTTTTTTAACAAACATAACATAACATATCGTCACGCCTGTAATCCCCGAAGGGCTAGGCAGAGGTGTACCTGATAGTACACCCACATTTCGCCTGTTATGATTAAGTCCCATGTAATAGGGGGCGAGCTTATTGCCATCAATCGGGCACATATCCAGACTCCGGGCTGCCACTGAGAAACTTTTAAACTAACTTTTAACTTTAGAACTTTTTTTTAATAAACACCTATCAAGTACAGATTAATATACGAATAGGTTTTTTTATTATTGGATGAGTTTAAATACAGGTAAGTAAGTAAAACACTTTGGCTATGTAGGATCGGGATCGGTTATATGAGGGACGATCTTATCTTACTAATATTATAAATGTGAAAGTTTTTTTGGATGGATGGATGTTTGTTACTCTTTTACGCAAAAACCACTGAACGGATTTGGATAAAATTTAGTACACAGATAGTTTATAACCTAGATTAACACATAGAATAGTTTTTATCTCGATTATATTATCTTCCCGTGGGATATTTTTCGAATTGCAGCAGGGGAAGCCGCTGGCAACAGTTACTATAAAATTATAAGCGACCACTGATTAAGATATTTAGATGTTTTTTAAGTTCCTGATTATCATAGATTTTCACTAATAAGATAAAGAGTGTATGAGGATTGAACGGTGGAATTTTGAACACTAGTAAATATGAATTTAAGGTCGAGAGTGCAATCCCCGCTCATTGCACTATTGATGTGAACGCACTACAAATATAAGCATATTTAGTTTATTTGGAGGGGTTATTGTAACCAAGACACATTGCTAGTTAGCATCTGGAGAGAAGTTTCGTTGGAATTGCAACGGGCCATTGCATTTATATTGGATTTGTTAAAACATCACGGCATTGTGCTTTTGTTTATTTTTGACATGTTTGATTTAGTTTTTGTTGTCCGTGCGTATTGTACCTATATTGTAATTGTATTTTCATTCCTTCTTGTTATTTTTTTAAAAATTAAATTAAAAAATAAGCGAAATAAAATACTTACTCTGCCTGTTAGTGCCAACGTTTTTACAACTGTAGGCAATTGCAAATCCTGTGTAGTCGGTAGCCAATACGAAAACAATTTCCTCTCGATCTGAAACGATAAAGTAAAAAATAAAGCACTTTGATTAATATTATATATTAATTCTGAATTGTTCAACAAAGCTCCCTTTAATAAGTACCTAACAATAAGAATATTTATAACATCGGTAAGCCTGTTATCGCTAGTCCTGGGCATTCAACCAGTTTTATCCAAGTTAGTCATCCGAACATGTTTGTTTGTTGATCTTTGTTTCCATAGCATACAATAGTCCTGCACTAACTAGTAGCCGTAGCTGTCTTCGGATGCACTTGCACGTTGCGAACGAATCATACGTTTTTGCGACCGCACGTTCGGCAGTTGTCGTGACACCAGGTGAATTTTCGTCAGTAAGAGTCTGACAGACCTCTACCCCGAGGGCGGAGAACTTCCGTTCGGATTTCCACCTCGAAGTCACAAAAAAATGGAACTTACATAACAGTTTGGCATCCAGCCTAATCCCATTTTAGTCCCACGGCTTCCGAAACCTTTGCTCAGCAGTGGGACGCGTGGTTCTTACTACTTTCATTACTTAAACATCTATGACATTCCTGCATTTGCCCGATAAGAGGACAAACCAATTTATTGACATTTCCTTGCATACAATGCTTAAGTTTAAAGTTAGTATATTATAAGAATTTACCGTTTTCATATTCGTCCATGACAAGAGTGAATTGTCCGGTTGCAGCAGCAGTCAATCGCGCCACACCTGCTGACTTCGCAGATTCTCCATTGACGACTTCGATAGAGTTTACTCTAATGTCATTTCCGTCCAATCTCAATCTATTACCGATACAAGAACGTGCTCCAACAGCGTCGTACCTTCTGATTTGATACCAGACATTGTCTTGTGCAAACTGTAAAAAGAACAGTAATTAAAACCGGCCAAGTTTAATCCGACTAGTTCACGATTCGGTACCATAATGCAATACTATTGTTATGGAGCTAAAAACGGCAAATTAATCATGTTTGTTGTATGGGAGCCTCAGTTAAAGATTTATTCAAATGTGTTTAAATTAGTCGTTCGTTTTAATTAGTTGTTATAGTGGCTACAGAAATACATCATGAACGATTATGTTTAACAATAAATTATAATTATTAAAATTATTAAAAAATAATAATAAATAATATTTGATAATAATAATATAATAATAATAATAATAATTATTAAATTATTATTTTAATTATTATTACCTAAGTATTATTTTTGTTTATTATTTTTGCCTATGGCATTAAGTCCGCCTCTGTACATTAGTGTGCTTGAAGTATTAAATAAATAAATAAATAAAATTACATTCTTAATTATTGATAATTATTTAGAATATCAAAACATTCAAAAATAAAACACATAGTGGACCATAGGTGGTGGGAGCAGGGTTCAAGCTGCCAGTGGTGACAGGAACCTCCTCACGATGCGGGCCGTATCAAAAAGTACTGCCTTCTGGATTAAGCTCTTGACCCAACCGTGCAACGAAAGCCTCGGAAGATGCTCATCAAAGCTTTAAGCCAAAAGGCCATTGGCTATTACGACTATCGTCAACGTGAAATGTCGTCATGAGGAAAGGTAACATATCAACTATCATTGTGCGGCGAGGTAATTGATCTATCACCACTATATCGGGCTTATTGGCTACAATAGTCCTGTCAGTGATGGAAGATCGATCCCAGTACAGTGTAACATGGTCATTCTTGAGAACTAGCTGGTATTTCAAAGCAAGTTGCTGGTATATTCCTGGAATAATCCTGACCACTTGGTTATGTTTGTGCAAGTACTTGCTGTTAGCAAGACAAGAACAACTAGAGTTAATATGTCTGATGGGCTCACTCGGACTGTGACATGTCTGACACACATCAACGGTCCCGTGCTTCATAATATATCTCCGATAGTTATTTGTTAAGATAACTTCGTCCATAATTTCACAGACGAACCTTTCAGTTTCTCAGCAGAGGTTACTGAATCGTAGCCAGGATACGGACGCTAAGAAATCTAAATCAGACCCATGAAGAGCCTGGTAGAAGCGCCCGTGAAGCTCTTTGCTTTGCCATACCTGCCTGCAGTTATCAGTACTCAGTACTACAGGTTTGCGCTAGTTCTCGTTAGCCATGGATAGCGGGATAAGGCCCTTGTCCTCTGCGACTGCATCCCAATGCATCCCCACGTCGGTTTTCAAAAAGTGTTCTCGGAGGCTGTTATGTACATCTTACGGTTGCGGAGGGTCTAAGCATTTAGGAAGCCTCGACCCCCGCACTTCCGCGATATGTACAGTCTTATAACCGAAGAACGTGGGTGATGCATCCGGTTTGTAGTCATCAGAACAAACTCTCCTATATGACAAAAATATCCAGGGCGTCAAGTTCTGTTTGAGTCCATTTGAGTATGCCGAGAGAGTACATCAACACTGGCATGACCCATCCATTGAAGACGCGCACCTTGTTCCCGCTTGACAAAAGGAAATTTAAAAACTTTTTAAGGCGGCCAAAGAAGCGCTACTTCAACTATTGCCTCATGTCAGCCAGCAACATCGATGCTTAACGCTTCTGACATACCCAAATATTTATAGTTTTCGGATAAGGAGAGGTATTAGAGGTTTATGGAATCAGAGAGTTGAATTCCCTCGGATTCCAAAATCCCTCCTCGCTTAACATGCATGACTGCACATTTGTCCACACCAAATTCCATCCTGATGGCACTACTGAAAGTTTCAGTAACCTTCAGTTGCTCCATCAGTCGCAAATTGTTGAGGGCAAAGAGTTTCAGATCATCCATGTTTAGGGTGTGAGATATGACCTGACCTCCTCTCCTTAACCGATAGCCTAGACCTAAATCCTCCAACAGCATGCTAAGCGGATTCAAGGCTAGGCAGAACCAAACCAGACTCAAACTGTTATTATATTAATATTATACAGGGTTATTTGTAAAACACCAACAACATCGCAGGAGTAGATTACTAACATTATAAACAACAACATTTGTTCTACGACTTTTACGAAAACCGACAAAAAAAAAAATCAACTCTCCTAATATATAATTATATCGAGTTTTGTATGGAGAGTTGAGTTTTTTTGTCTGTTTTGGTTAGTTTCTGTTTAAAGTTTTTATTACTTATGTCATTTTTCACAATTCATAAGATGAAAACAAAGTATCTTACCGCAGTCAAGTTTATGTTGGCGACTCCAGTAATAGCTTCGCACGTTCCAGGCAGTATGACGTGTTCTCCGGTTTGTGTTGGGTAATGCCAGCACGCGGCATTAGTCTGTAGTGTGGGCTGGTAATACTCTGTTCTGAGACCTTCGGTGGCAGTGATTGCTGCATTTATGGCGGTCACAGCCTGTGGGGTCAGTGGAGTATCGCCTTTCCTCATTTGCCAACTGCCAACTGTAAGGACAGTTTGTCAAATTAGTCATCTTATGGTCACATTTTCTTGGTACTAAAATTTATTAATTTATTCAGGCAAACCAACTAGATACACACAAAGACATTCACATTACAAATCATATTAATTATAATAGTATTGCATGCATCTAAATTATCTAGGTAAGCACTGCATTATTTTTATTCAGATCTCACTTTTCAATAATTAATATATAAATGGCTAAAAAGTAATTAAAACTGAGATCAACATTATAATATCTTTAAAATTAATAAAAAAAATAAACGACGATCAAATTAAATTGAATTAGATTAAAATAAACTACTTATCAATTTTTTTTTAATTATAAAAACAACAAAAATAAAAAAATAACAAAATCTAAAAATTACAAAATATTTTCAAAAATTACAAAAATTAAAACAAGCTTTACCTATCCGTGAGTTCCTTTCGGGTACGTTAGTGCAGGAGTATAACAGAGCGTAGGTGTCATAGTCTGTTGCGATTACGTGGAGATTTTGAACTCTTGGTCCTGTAATTTAAAAGTTTAAAAGTTACAGTTGAACGTGACTAAACGTTTTAACGCTAAATTAATTTGGAAATAAACTATGGATATTATGAATGATAAGTAATTATAAAAACTTACCGTCAGCAGCATTTAAGGTAACTTGGAATACTCCAGATTGGGCAGTTGGCACAGCCTGACCTGATATCGTTCCCAAAACCTCATCAACAACTTGGGTGTTCACAACAGAGACGGTACCACTGGCCTGCCCGGCCGCATACACAGCACGGTTACACTGGCCAGTCTGTGTCGGTTGTGGGTATCTGGCTATTTCTTGCCATGCTCCGTAGAACTAGAATCAGATAAAAATGTTAAGAAGACCAAGCCTAGAAGCTACTTTTATTTATTTATTGAAACATAACGCACGAGTTAAAAAAAAATGCAAAGGTGAACATAATTTCTATGGCGTTTCCTACCAGACTACCTTAAAGTGAAACAGAGACAGAACATGGTAGGCGATCAAGGTAAAAACTATAAATGACGTAATAAGAATTATTGCGATAGAGAAATAAATATACTTTGGTGAAGAAAATTCATCTGCCAAGACAATTTTCTGACGAATTTGCAACCATTTTATAAATGTACTTTGTGCCTTGTTTAAGAGTACTTATTATTTATTTTAACTAACTTTGATATCACGTTTGGAGCAACTAAATATTATTATTGTTATTGTCAATGTAGGTACCACATTTACAACGAAATTTAAAATGTTCGTATTACAAGAAAAGAGAACTTACTCTCGGTAAGTCAAAGTTAGCAACGCCGGTGATGGCTGTATTGCAGGGTCCGGGCAACTCGATAGCGGCTGGAGGTGTTGTGAACACAGGATAGTAGAAGCACGCTGCATTAGTCTGAAGAGTGGTCTGGTAATAGTCTGCTCTGAGACCCTGGGTGGCAGTGATGGCTGCATTCATGGCGTTTTGAGCCTGTTGGCTTAGTGCATTACTGCCTTTCCTCAGTTGCCAACTGCCAACTGTGATGAAAGTTTGTAAAATTAATTGTGTTATGATTGCATAACATAAACATGGGCACTATAAAAAATTAAATAAAAACAAACTTTACCTCGTCGGTTGTTCGTTCCCGGTATGTCAGTGCAGGTGTATAACAGAGCGAAGTTGTCATAGTCGGTTGCGATAACGAAGAGATTTTGAGCGACGGACCCTGTAAGTTAAAAATGTTCCACATATTTTGAAATTGTATCAACGTATGATGACTAAGCCAATTTGTTTCATGATGATTTCAAGCGTTTTAAAATAATCATAAACCAAATATCAAGTAAAATAAACGCGAAGTGAGTTTATTCTTATAGGTACTGAATAACTTACCGCTAGCAGTATTTAAGGTAACTTGTAATACTCCGGATTGGGCAGTAGGAACAGCTACTCCTGATATCGTTGACAAAGCCTCATTGACAACTTGACTGTTCACAACAGAAACTGTATTAGGCGTAGCTCCAGTGGCGTAATTCGCACGGTTGCACTGGCCGGTCTGTGTTGGTTGTGGGTATCTGGCGATTTCTTGCCATTCTCCTAAAAACTGCATCAGACAGAATTGTTAACATGTGTGTATCAAAACAATGATTTTCTTATTTGTTTAATTGTTTATTTTGGATATCGAACCTATCATAGAATCCTATTTTTATTCTAGTAACACCATCTTTACATAATTACAATTAGCTGATTATTATAATACACAAAACCTTTGCGACAAAAAAATACAACTAACTTTATAAAAAAGAAATACTAACTGATATCGGATCAGATAAAGATGTTATAAAGTCAAATCTAGTTAGTTTATTTCTTAAAAAACAATTTTCAGTGTTTTTATATTTTATTAACTTACGTGTCTACAAATTGCCTTATAAATGACACCAAAAATAATAAGTTAAATAATCATGATAATTATTAAAGATCAGATGATTATGGAAATGTTGTTAACTGAATTGAACCAATTATGAACTTACTCTAGGGACGTCGAAGCTAGCAACGCCGGAGACTCCAGCTGAACTGCAGGGTCCGGGCAAGTCGATAGTCGCTGGGGGTGTTGGGAACACAGGGTAGTAGAAGCACGCTGCATTAGTCTGAAGAGTGGGCAGGTAATAGTCTGCTCTGAGACCCTGGGTGGCAGTGATGGCTGCATTCATGGCGTTTTGAGCCTGTTGGCTCAGTGCATTACTGCCTTTCCTCAATTGCCAACTGCCAACTGTGATGAAAGTTTGTAAAATTAATTGTGTTATGATTGCATAACAGAAACATGGGCACTATAAAAATTTAAATAAAAACAAACTTTACCTCGTCGGTTGTTCGTTCCCGGTATGTCAGTGCAGCTGTATAAGAGAGCGAAGCTGTCATAGTCGGTTGCGATAACGTAGAGGTTTCGAGCGACGGACCCTGTAAGTTAAAAATGTTCCACATATTTTGAAATTGTATCAACGTATGATGACTAAGCCAATTTGTTTCATGATGATTTCAAGCGTTTTAAAATAATCATAAACCAAATATCAAGTAAAATAAACGCGAAGTGAGTTTATTCTTATAGGTACTGAATAACTTACCGCTAGCAGTATTTAAGGTAACTTGTAATACTCCGGATTGGGCAGTAGGAACAGCTACTCCTGATACCGTTGACAAAGCCTCACTAACAACTTGACTGTTCACGACAGAAACTGTATTAGGCGTAGCTCCAGCGGCGTAATTCGCACGGTTGCACTGGCCGGTCTGTGTTGGTTGTGGGTATCTGGCGATTTCTTGCCATTCTCCTAAAAACTGCACCAGACAGAATTGTTATTATGTGTCTATCAACACAATGATTTTTTATTTGTTTAATTGTTTATTTTGGATATGGAAACTATCTTAGCATCCTATTTTTTATTCTAGTAACACCATCATTACTTAATAACAAGTAGCTGATTATTATACAACTAAGTTTATAAAAAAGAAATACTAACTGATATCTGATCAGATATAGGTCTTAAAAAGTCAAATCTAGTAAGCATTGTCATGATATTTTATTCACTTACGTATCTACAAATTGCCTTACAAAGGACAACAAAAATAATACATTAAATAATCTTGATAATTATAAAAGATTAGATGATTATGGAATGCTTTTAACTGAATTCAACGAATTATACTCTAGAGAGTTCAAAGTTAGCTACGATATACTATTAGTAGAAGAGTAAGGACAAGCGGCTCTATATGAATCTTTAGTACTTAGTGTTTTTAAATGGTATCAAATACTTATTAACTTACTCTAGTCAAGTCAAAGTTAGCGACGCCGGTCACTCCTGCTGAATTGCAGAGTCCGGGCAAGTCGATAGTCGCGGGAGGTGTTGGGAACACAGGATAGTAGAAGCACGCTGCATTAGTCTGTAGAGTGGTCTGGTAATAGTCTGCTCTAAGACCCTGGGTGGCAGTGATCGCTGCAGTCAAGGCGTTTTGAGCTTGTTGGGTCAGTGCATTACTGCCTTTCCTCATTTGCCAACTGCCAACTGTAAATATAGTAAAATCAAGGTCGTATTAAATCATCCTGAGCCACGAGTCACATATGACTCATGTTGGTTGTTTAACTTTTGTGTCTACTTTCTGGACAGTAAAATTGTTGTTGTTACATTTTTTGTAAATTTGAATAAAAATAAACTTTACCTCGTCGGTTGTTCGTCCCCGGTATGTCAGTGCAGGTGTATAATAGAGCGTAGCTGTCATAGTCGGTTGCGAGTACGAAGAGATTCTGAACAACGGGTCCTGTAAGTTAAACATACATTTAATACGTTTTGAATTGTATTCACATATCAGATTAATACATTTGTCAATTCTCAATGGAGTTATTTTATAATGAATTTGACAGGTATTTCAATGATTTGCCCGATTTAAAACACAAGTCACGTCAATATTAGAAGTAATTTATTTAAATTAGGCCGGCGATCAGTATTCTTTGAGTGTCGTAATCTTCCACCTGACAACCCCTCAAAACGCCCGCCACGCAACCACTTCCTAGGGTTTTGTTTTTCCTCGAAAGGAGAAGTGGCGGAAGAAACTCCTCAGCAACACGTCTATCTGATAAGGGGAACATGAATTGATACAATAGGTATATTTAATTTTGACTGACCTGTTGGTCTAATAGTTAGTGACAATGAATGCGTTTCCGGAGGTCGTGGGTTCGATTCCTACCCAGGACAAATGTTTGTGTGATGAGCACGATCATTTGTTCTGTGTCTGGGTGTAATATATCTATAATATGTATGTATTTAGCAGTAAATAAGTATGTTTATCAGCCGTTTAGTACCTATAACACAAGCTCTGCTTAGCATGGGTCTAGATAGCGTTGTGTGAAAGTAGAGGAATATTTATAAGAAAAATACACTATAAATAATAATTCTTATTAAACTATTTGCTTTATGTTCGCTTGGACACTGCAATATACGTACCTACTAGTAATCTGAAAAAGCCAACCCTGTCAACAAAATGAGATCAAAAGTCTACAAAATAAACTAAATAAAAGTAGCCCCCAGGTAAAAAGGCAGGCATACCCGCTTACATGTGCAGTACTGGATTATTTCTACAAGGTGTAATTTTATTTTATCCCATGATTAAAATGAAATGAAAATAAAAAAAAATACACCTATATAGGAAACAAATGAATAAATGAAATAAATGAAAAAAAAAAAAATACATCCTGTATTTTTTTCATTTATTTTCTATGCGAAAATGATAAACTGAAATCTAACACTTCAAGTAATACAAAAGATAAGTGAGTGTAACAAGACACTCACTTAAACGACAAGCTACTGTGTTCTTACTTGGTTTTGCCATATAAAACTTTAAAATCAAGAATAAAATCTAACCTTTGTCCTACAGCATATTAAAGAAAGAAAGAAAGAAAAAAAGAAAGAAAGTGATGTACTTATTGCATTATGTGGTGAACTAGAGACTTAGACTATTACATTTATTAGTTAATTTTACTTAAATAACCGGAAGCAAGTTCGTCATGCTCCCTCAGATGTTACTGCTACCGCAAGCAGTCAGTTCCATTATCCATTATTGTGTCATGGCGAGGGGGGTAATTGCTGATCTTTACGTTATGCAAGTGGTGTTGCTGGCCTTGGTTTTGCTATTGTTTTAACTATTACCAGTTTTTTGTTTTATTTAATTTCAATGGTCCTAGTTTATCATTTTGTGAGCAGATTGCAGATCTATGGATATAATCCAACATTGCACATGTAAGCGGGCACGCACTTTAAACCGGGAGGCTTCTTTTTAGTCAGTTACTTTTGCTTGAGTTTAGTGTGGATGTCGGTAGCTATATTATATTACTAGTATTCTCTATACTCGTATTGGAGTGTGCTAGCTAGGACATGTAGCGAATAACTTTTTATTTATAATTCTAGTTGTACGGCATAAATTCAAGTTCTTCAAACTTATCAGACAGACGTGTTACTGGGGAGTTTGTTCCGCTACTTCTTCTCAGCAAAAACATTAGGAAGTGGCGAAGGGCGGACTTTTTGGGGGACTGTCTTATGTAATTATAACGTTGAAAAAGTGCTGATCCCCAGCCAAATTTGAATAAATGAATTTTGACTTCGACTTTTGACTTATCGTATGTACTGAATAACTTACCATTAGCAGCATTTAAGGTAACTTGTAATACTCCGGATTGTGTAGTAGGAGCAGCTGTTCCTGATATCGTTGCCAAAGCCTCATTGATAACTTGACTGTTCACGACAGAAACGCTATTAGGTGTAGCTGTAGCGGCGTAAGTAGCACGGTTACACTGGCCAGTCTGTGTTGGTTGTGGGTATCTGGCGATTTCTTGCCATTCTCCTAAAAACTGCATCAGAGAGAATCGTTAATATTTGTGTCTATCAAAACAATGATTTACTTACCTGCTAAATTGCTTATTTTGTAATATCTAGAATATATCTTTAATTTATACACTGTCTTCACATAATTATAATAGGCTGATTAAAAAAATAATAATAAAAAATCCTCCTTCTGTGAGAAAACCGTTCCGCAGAAGCGCGGCGTCAACTAGGTCAGTCCATCCTCAACTATATTAGGGATTCCAGTCTTACCAGGTGCAGCGGCTGAATTGTGTTTGCCTGGACTACCAAATTCAATCTGATCTCTACGACACGATACTCCTCAGTTAGACTGGTTGTCAAACTGTCTGGATTCTGACTACTCGTAACCAAAGAAGTACAACTGACAACTGGGACCAACGGCTTAACCTTTCAATCGTGTCAATTAGAGACGAAATAGAAAGACAATGACTGCGCGGACGCCAGTGTCCTCTTGGGATTTGATGAATTCAAAAGTTTTCCGAGGCACAGAAGAGTACCTACCACCTAAGTTCACATTGTGGAATGCAATAAATATATTGAGTATTGAGTCTTAGCAAATTAACTGGTCCGTCCGACCAACTCTTACGTTATTATTATTGAGCCACAAGTGGCTTCACATAAATCTGTAACACTAGTATTTCTAACTGATTTCAAATATTTATGAACTTACTCTATTCAATTCAAAGTTAGCAATGCCGTTGACTCCTGCTGAAATGCAGGATCCGGGCAGGTCGATAGTCGCTGGAGGTGTTGTTAACACAGGATAGTAGAAGCACGCTGCGGTAGTCTGTTGAGTGGTCAGGAAGGTGACTGTGTTGAGGCCGTCGACGGAATTGATGGCACTTTGTATGGCGGTGTTAGCTTCTGAGGTTAGTGGATTCGAATTTTTTCTCAGCTGCCAGCTACCAACTGTAAATGTAATTTGTCAGATTATCTGTCTGAAAGCCACATTGGAACTAAATCTGCTCACTTATTAAAAAAGACTATCTTACTTTGTCGCGTGTTTGTGTTCGGTATGTTAGTGCAGCTGTACAAAAGTGCATAGTTCGCATAGTCGGTTGCGAGTACGTAGACGAACTGAGTTGCAGGACCTGTAATTTAAAAAGATTTTTTATTGAGTAGGTAAGCCATTTTTGGTAGACATCACTGATTTAAAACGCATAAGATTGCACGCCCACATCTGACTTTTAGTTGCAATGATAATCGTTTCAGTTGGAATGTATCACTTTATTCTGACCGATTTCTTGTCGAACGAGTGCGTTGTACTATTGCTTTCAGTACGATCTTTTTTTCAATATTATAAACCAGTGCTTGACTGCAATCCCACCTGATGGTAAGCAGTGATGCAACTAATGATGGTGAAGCGAACTAGTTTAATAAGAGCCTCTTCACTCTAGCCTTGAAGACACCTAAATTATAATCGGACGGGAAGACCCACGGAAGACCGCAGCAGGCAAGTTGTTCCAGTCCTTCGATGTACGCGGTATAAACGACGAAGCGAAACGCTTTGTCCGAATCGTGGAAGTGCCAACGATGTAAGGGTGGACATTCGCCGCCGGTTGTCCAATGGTAGAAAGGTGATGGTGCAATCAAGTCATGTTATTCCCGTGCACACTCTCCAACATGTATCCCATAGACTACCGAAAGGCTAGCTACCCTACGTCTGTGCTCAAGGCTTTGCAGATTGGAGATCTATTTGTATCAGATGTGGGCGGATAGCTTCAATAATTACGATACGAATGAAAAGTGAGTGTATAAAGGATTCATTCTAAATAACTTACCGCTAGCAAGATTTAAGGTAACTTGTAATACACCACTGCCAGCAGCGCCAGTGACTACAGCTTGTCCTGAAATTGTGCTTAGGGCCTCTGCAGTTACTTGGCTGTTCACAACAGATAAGGTGGTGGCAGCAGTTTGAGTGTATACGGCGCGGTTACACTGGCCAGTCTGCGCTGCTTGGGGTAATCTGGAGAATTCCGTCCATTCTCCTGCAAACTGGCATGAAGAGAAAAGATTAAGTAATTTCAAAATAATTTTAAAACTAGTCTAGTTATTGTCAAAATACCTCAAATATTTTTTTTTGTCTTTAGTGCATCAAATCCGGAGCTAATAAACAGTAGGCCTAGCCATATTACAAATTCTATTTCTATTATCGTAATCGATAAGGCGACAATAGAAAGAAAATAGCGTATATTGAATCAGCTGTTTGTCAACTGTCAAGTGTTAACGAGTAGAATTTGTAAAATGGATGAAAATGAAATACACTTGATAGTTGACAAACAGCTGATTCCATATACGCCATTTTCTTTCTATAATAGAATTTGTAATATAGCTATACTCCATCCGAGTGGGTAGTTAACTAAAGGTAAACAATCTTGACAAGTCTTTTTACATTTAAACGCTTATTAATTAAATACAACTACTGTTTAAACAAATTGTTTAATTGATCATGTTATCGTTTTTGTTGTATCTAAATTTGTTTTCAGCTGCATTTTATTTTTAAACTGTGTTATTAACTAAAAATACATGTCAACATTTTTTACCTTTTGTTAACTACCTAATCGGATGGAGTATAGGCCTGCCAGACTTTAAAAATTCGGACGATGTAGCAGGCGAAGCGTTTTATTATAAGGTATATGTATATTTTTTATTATCATTACTAACTACAGACTGTACAGACACAAAAAGATAACTAAGGTTATTATAATAATATCGACCGTTGCAGGGTTAGGTCTAAGCGACAATTTATATAAATGTAAATAAGTTGAAACCAGGTAAAAAATACGCAAAAGAACTCGCCGATTCTGAAAACTATCAATATCGGTAAAAATGTCTCTCAGACCAATTAATTAGTAATTCACTCATGTGATTGTTCTTGTAAGTATTGGCATCAATCTGGCAAGCTGTATGGTTATCAGACGCTAAGCAGAATATTCTGTGGGGTCCCACTAAATGAAGGCTCCCGGCCAGGACACGCATTTTAAAACTAAGGCACAGACCTCGCCCCAAGACCAAGACTGGTAGGAGATCAGCACAGACAGGCTGAATTTGGGTCAATTTGAATCTCTAACGCTTTCATTTTTAAGTGTACTCGTAACATACGTGCCAGTACTCTTCTGATGTAGGACATGACGGTAAATCGATAATGTATGAATTGATAAACAGCGATAGGCTAGTGGTGTGATCGGTGGACTATCAAGCTCGTCATAGTCGTGCCCGACTCTTCGAATTCATGTGCGTATTGTATAACTAGCAGACGTCCCGCGGTTTCACCCTCATAGGTGCAGTTCCCGTGGGAATACAGGGATAAAAAGTAGCCATGTGTTAATCCATCTCGGCTAACTCCATACCAAATTTTATTAAAATCCATTCAGTAGTTTTTACGTGAAAGAGAAACAAACATCCTCACAAACTTTCGCGTTTCTAATATTAGTAGGATTATTATCACTTGCTTCAAAAACGGTGAAGAAAAACATCATGATATTTCTCGACCTCATGTGAAGCTACGTTAAACTAAGCCCTAAAAAACAGGGCGGCATAAAACCTGACGCTAGGTTAGTTATAACAATCACTCAATAAGAAGAAGAGAAGAACAGACAGAATAGAATAGAATATTTATTTGAGAGTGATAAGGATACCCTGTTAAAATATTAATGCTATAATATTGGTTCTAAAAGCCTTACAATATTACATGCTCGTTAAGTGTAACCGAATGTAAAGCTTAACTCTCAAAGGGTGTTGGACGGTCCCTGTACCATGAAACGCCACGTTACATTTTTATTACTGATAATCAAAAATACGTGCGAACCATTAATAGATAACCACCCTTAGTGATAAATAATTAAGGAGTGTCAAGGCTCCCTTATCATAACTTAGTTGTATTAATCTAATCTATTTTTAGAAATGACGTGACTTGATATTAGCAAATGGTTTGCTGTAGGTTTTTTTGCTAGAACATTCGATATTGTTTTCCTGTTTACTAACTGAAATCCATCGCACGTCGATAGTTAAACTGGGGCTCGAGTCTGCTATTGCAATCGTGTCTCAATGACCGGTCATTGATCGAATATTTGACAACTTTGACAGTTTTTGTATGGGAAATGTGTCATAAGTTTGACGTTATACGTCAAAAATCGATCATTGACCGGTCATTGAGATACGATTGCAATAGCAGACTCGACCCCCTGGTCTATCGTAGTATGGAGATTCAATAGAAAAACCAGGCCAGTCCTTATCGGTTTTGTAATGACGTGGGGTGTTCTGAAACTATTTTGAATAAGTGGGATATGGGACATGTTCTGGTTTCAACCTTTTGTGGACAATCCTCGTTTAATAGATTAAAAAACAACTGATTGCTCAAACAAATACAAGAAATACGAAATAAATTTAGTTTTTAACCGACTTCAAAAAAGGAGGAGGGTCTCAATTCGGTTGTATTTTTTTTTTTTTTTTTTTTTAGTGTTTGTTACCTCAGTACTCCGTCATTTATGGACCGACTTTCAAAATTCTTTTTTTGTTTGATAGGGTATACTAACAGATTGGTCCCATTTGTATCAAAACTCATACCTGATGAGGGATCTTCGAGGAATTGAGGGAACTCCTCAAAAAATATAGGCACACATGCACCGATTTCGACATTTTTAGTAACAAATCAAGCATTTTCATTCAGAAAGTAGCATTTGGTGAAAAAAACTGATGAAGAAGACAGGCAACGGAACTCTTAAACGCATAACAGCAAATTATTCGCGATTGCTATAGTCAGATGTCTATGCTGAGCTTTTGTATTTCCACAATATAACATTACGCCATTCTATTTTAAAAGGGGCCGGCAGAGATGTACAGATTAATGTTTAGAGATAACTTCTTTAGCAATTGTTATCCAATTTCAATGATTCTTTCAAGTTCTGAAAGACTTTCTTTACATACAAAGAAACTAAAAATTTCAAAATAAAAACTTTTTTTACAAAAAAAAACAACCGACTTCTTTCTTCTTCTCGTAGCGGTACCATGAGTTCTTTACATGATTCTAGACCACACATTGAATTTGATTTTTATTTTATATAACCCAAAACTAATCTTTCATTGGTATTGTTCGTAAGGACGTAGAGCTCCTCAAGTTCCGAGTTGAACTCACGATAACTGACAAATGCTTGCACTGACTGATCTGGTCCACTCAAATCTGCATGGTTCTTACATAATCTGACCAAGATTCTGTCTGGACTGTAAAAAAGACTGTGACCTCTGAGTTTCTTTCGGTGTTTCTTCTCAGACTAGTCAGATAGTGAAATACCGACATCATCTTCAAATTAAAAAAATACATTTAATAGGGTTTGTATGAACCCATTTACAGAAATTAATATCATTAATTTATAGTATTGAAAATTTACGTCGGTTTTTCCCTAATTTCCAAGTTTTATCACACTTTCTGTTTGCTTTAACCTGTATAAAGCTGTGATTTCTGCCAAATCAATCACATTTTAAATAAAAAAGTGACATATTCACTTTTTAAGAAAATCTCGTAAAGAATAATAAGAACTCATCGTTTCTATCTACGATGAGTTTTATTGTTCTTTATAATTAGGTAAAAAAAATTAATCACTTGGATCTGACTCATGTACAGAACTCATGTGGTATCAGTAAATGGTACGATGTGTTGTACGCGCGTAAGTTTAAAATAAGTAACTGGGCGATCACTTGATATGCGCGTATAGCGCGTATTAGCTATAAGTACGTAGGCCGCAGGTTATGTACAATCAATTTGTACCTTAAAATGATTAAGCAGCACCTTTTATCATCATAAATACTTATTGTTGTGGTCACCTAGTAGCTGAAATACGCCTGTTCAAGTTCAAAAGCGCAAAAAATTGCCTAAGTATTGCACTTGTTAATAATGTTGCTTTCCATAAATGTTTAATTTTAATCAGATTTTCAGAGCTTCCATCCGGGTATTAAATCAAAATTCTATTTAGTCCGTCATTAAGATAAGATACTGACGCATATGTTTTTCAAATCAACCGAAAAATATTTAAGTATCGCGCATTGAAGTTAAAAGTGCCTAGTGACTTTTTACGTTAGTTTAAACTGTTATTATCTGTGACATTACGCGTATTTGAACTCAACATACCCTTTATTTTTTATGAATCTACGTGAGGGACTAAAAACTAAAATTTTGTCATTGATCTAAATCCAGTCAGTAGGTAATCTCAGTTCCGAGTGATGACTTTTAAAAAGTTTAGGTTGCGAGTATTAATAAAATAATTAAGAGAAAAACTTACCAGTTGTGCATTAAAGTTAGGAACTACGTTTATAGTCGTGGGACACTGTCCATTCTGAATGATGGGGGTTGGTGCTTGTCCTACACACGCACAAATAAGGCCAAGAAAACTTAAAACTATTATTAATTTGGACATCTTGGGATCTGAACGTCCCGTCACAACACAATCAAAATTTTGGCAGTACTGTTAATTTATACAGAATGTTATCTATCATATTGTTATCATTATTTTAATCGCAAAAATCATATTCTGGTTTGATAGATTGTTCCGCATAACTGATATGATTATTGAACTATTCAACAATATACAAAAAAATACATTTACTTACGTATTGTTTTGGGATTGCAATATTTGCTGCAGTGACTTGACTTAATGTCCTATGTCCCCTAGATGGGGCAGAGGGCGTCCACAGATACCTTCCATCCCGATCAGTCTTGAGCTTCACGCTTCATCTGGCTCCACGTCAATCCGATGCTCGCCGCTTCTGCCAAAACAGTGCACGCCAGGTTTGTCGGGAACGGCCACGCTTCCTTTTCCCTTGGGGATTCCAGTCCAACGCTTGTTTAGGTATGTGGTCGGGGTCCCTTCGGAGCGTGTGGCCAATCCATCTTCACTTGCGACGCTTGATCTGGTGTTCGATCGGGCTCTCGTGGCATCTCTCCAGCAGTTCAACGTTGGAGATGGTCCCGGGCCAGTAAATTCCGAGAATGCGACGAAGACAGCGGTTGACGAAAACTTAGATTTGGCGTGAGATGTCCTTTGAGACCTTCCACGATTTACACCTGTAAAGCAGCACGGATTTCACATTGGACCCGAAAATCTTAAGTTTAATCCTTCGGGTCAGTTTCCGCGACTTCCAGACAGGTTTCAGCTGCGCGAAATTTGCTGCAGTGCTATTCAGTAAAAATCACTCCGTGAAAATGTAGGTGGTGAAGCGTAATGGAGGCGTGCTGGTGAAGTAAGTGCGAGATGGGTCGCGGACCGCAAACAGCACGGGCTTCTATGAGTTTCCTCTGAAATTGACGACAACAGCCGCGGCGTGCAGCCTGCGGCCGCGGTGTTGCCGCGCTCAATTTTCGATGCAATTTCATAGAAACCTGTGCAGTTTGCTGTTGCAGTTTCAGATTCTGGGCTGCTAATGACATATTCCAGATGAAAAATAATCAACAATTTGCTCGATCCCGACGCCGCACTTGCAACCACTAGACTAACTAGGCAGTACCTAGTTACTCTACTAGTAGTTGTTAAGTTAGTTTAAATACTTTATTCATATCAATAAGTGATAAATTGCCTCATTAATACAACACCTTGAACACCATGTGAAAAAAATCAAAAACCTGGCCTCGGCACCAACTACGAATTAATCCACTAAAGTCATACATACAGTTGTGGTCATATATACTAATTAAGAACGATTTGAAGTTTCCGATTTTCTTTATGTAAATCATGTCAGGTGTGGTTATGTGTTCTTTTTTAGGAGAAACTATTTACGTAATGAAATAGCCACATAAATAGAGCAAACGGGGTTAGGAATATAAAATAGAATACCTAACCATTTTATTTAAAAATTGTATTTATTCTCTATAGTAACCTATTTAAATAGTAATGAAGTTAACATTGCTTCTTCCAGTACCTACATTTTTTAATTGGAATGGTCTCGCTTACCTACTTCTGTCAACTTAACAGGTCCAACACCATACCTAGAAAAGCACCCTCATATTTTCACATTTCTCCCACCATGCTTTAATGTCTTTTTTATGTAGGTACTTAGTGTCGAATGCACTATTCAGAGGGCGTCGTACAAATGGCTTTCCATCAGAACGGACTCTGTCTATATTTGTCTCGACAGAAAAAATTACATTTTGCCACTGTCCAGCTGACCACTTTTCATACCTTCTTGCAAATGCAAGCCGGCCGGGCTGCGTATTGCCAAACTGTATACTGACCCAGACCGGGGTTGCTCTGAGTTCGATCGCAGTTCGCCTTTGTAGTTGAAGAGCAAACTGTATACCTATTCAGAGAGTATCTGAATCAATATATATACAATATATATACTCTCTTTATGGGACAATGAGCCTACGGAGTCATTGCACGACTTATCTTATGTCAGTAGTCCGCCACGTACAGCAACACTATGCTGTAGAAAAAGACAACCCATAAAAATAAGTGCGAAGTGATGGGGCATCGAACTGTCATTCCTTACAACTTTTTACTTTTAAACCTGCTGTTTCCCTTTGACAGTTGAATTTACAATAAAATTGATCCAAAATGAATTGAACCTTTTAAGGGTTGCTTAAAGTCTCTATTTGAATGCGTGGGTTTCAGTTGTTACTTTAATTTGTTGTACAGAAAAATCCTTCTTCGTTTACATTATAAAGGGAACCTCTGCAATATTTCAGCTTTCTAGGTCCAAGGGTTTGGGCTGGGTATTATCACCTCACCAGTTGATCCTTACAAAGAAGAGGTCAGGTAAAATACCGATAGTGCGAGAGGCTGGCTTTTTTATGGGACTATCTTATGTAATTTTAACGTTCAAAAAGGGCTTAACCCTTAGCCCAATATGAATAAAAGTCTTTTGATTTTGTTTTTTGACGAAATCTGCCTCCCTAAATAATATCATCGGCCTAACCTTTTCTCAATTAAAACGACACGTTGGAGAGGACCACTAGGCAAAAGAAATGTCTGAAGAACAGCTAGACGGTGGGCTGATGAAATCGTAGAGAAAGCTGGGCAGGACTGGGTTGCCCTAGGCAGGGACAGAGTCCTATGGAAGGAGAAAGAGGAGGCCTTTACCCAAGAAATGGGATCCACATCCCAGCAAAATAAATAAATCCATAAATAACTAACCTCATTAACCATAGACCAATAAGTAAATAAGTGCTAACCAAACTAATATACAATTAAAATTTAGCATGTAAAATATCTGGATGTGGAAACAATAAAAAAGGCTTTATTATTATTATTATTTTAACCTTTTCTCAACTATGTTGGGGTCGGCTTCCAGTTTAGCCCGATGCAGCTGAATACATAGTTATACCCGGAGTGACAGCCCATCTGACCTCCCCATCCCTGGCCCTGCTACTGGGTAACAGTCCTTGGTTAAACTGGTCGTCAGATTTTCGGGGTTTTGACTACCCGTAACGACTGTTGAAGATCTACACCTGACAACCAAGACCAACGGTTTAACGTGATTTCCAAGGATCGGATGAGCAGTCATGACATGTAATAAATTGTCACCCATCCACCGACCCTGCCAAGCGTAGCTTAACCGTGTAGCTGTTATTTTTTAGCTTCAAGTTCCTTTCCTAAATATGTACGTATGCATTTAAATAAATTAGGTATGTTATCGTTACTTATACAGATACCAATAATCACCCACAAACAAGACCGCAAATCTCAAACAATAATCACGTTTATTATCACAATAATATTTAATATTGATAGGTACACTTCAAGGCTTCGTATAGATATATGTGACTAAGCGTTCGAGCATAAAGTCCGCCTTAGATATCTTAGTGGTGCTGTGGTGCAGACACGGCCATTCATGATGATTCAAACTTCCGCTTCATTTCGTCTGGTGACTAACTTGGGGTCAAAGTTTATATGCCACCCAAGGGCCTCTTGACTTGGCTCCGTATGCCATCGAGATATTGCTCAGGCATGCTGGCTGATGCGTTTTCAAACTGAAATCCTAATAATAAAACCTAGTAATCGCAATATAAACATTTTAGTTTTCAGCAATACTGTTTACAAGAACTCCCGCCATTTTCCCATGAGGATACGCATATACTACAGAACGCCACATGCTAAGATTCTTACATATTTCTTTTTCTTCGTTCATACATCAGTAACTTCAGCAGAAATTCTTGACATAACTCTTGCAAACAGTAAATGAGTTGTGGAGATCAGACAGGCAATCACTCTATGTAAAACATTGGTATTCAGTTAATCATCTGCACCCTGTTAATAAACTGGAAGCCGTCCTCAACATAGTTAGGAAAAGGCTAAACAGATGAAGACTTTATAAATTCCAAACAAGTATTTTCAATTAACTGTAGTTACATTTGCGTCAAGCATTCATGCTAGAAGTAGGTACTAGTCATACACGCACGCCGGTTAAGAGTACCTTCTCACCTGACCTTTCCGAAGGTCATCACCAATAAGGTCAGAATATAGGTATAGCCTTCTAAGGCAGTAAGTCCAGGTTTTCACAGAATGTCAGTGTCGTCTAAGATAAACGAAAAAAGTATAAATGAATTGTAAAGTCTCACTGTTCAGTATTCAATATTACGCAGACACGCAACAGAAACTTTTAAGGAAATTGACAAAATAATTGATAATTAAGATTATCTAGGTACCTAAAGTAGGTAGATTATTTTATTAAAACATTGTTTGATAGAAATAAGCCATTATCTGTTTTATTTATTCTCTTTTATATCGCAGTAGGACACCAAAAGTAACACGTATTTGTTACGAATGGCTTATCAGTTCTTAACAATAAAAGTAGTCTACCTATAATGCGTTTGCGATCTAGTTTCCGAATTTGTAAACGATTATGTGTTTATGTAAAAAATACCTTAAAACCTTTCCAAATAGTGTAGTTTTCGTAATAACACGTAAGATTTTAGAAGTTTCACAATACTAGTGTTAGTATGCACTGACGCAGTCGGAAATCAACTTTAATTCATACTAGAATTGAATTGAAATTTGTTTAAAAGAAAATAATGTCAATTGGAACAAGGTTCGAATAAAGTTTAACAGGATGTTAGGTTGAACAACTCATGCTGACACACATAAAATCAGTGCAACTGGTGCAACTGCGGTATCAAAATGTCGATGACAGGTTTTTTTCTTATTTCAAAATGGACATAAAGTAATAGTTGTAAATGTTCTTGAGTAGGTACAGTTCCATAAGTTAAAAAAAAACATTATTACTTTAGTTGTATTTAAGTTTACACTAACGTATGGAAGTGAATGTTGGGAGTGGCAAAAGAGACATGAAAGTAGAATAAATGCTGTAGAAATGCGTTCCTTGCGAAGTATGTGTGGTGTAACAATAAATGACAGATTGAGGAATGATGTGATAAAGCAACGTTGTGGTTTAAAAGAAGATGTAGTAACAAAAATTGAAAAGTGTATGCTTAGATGGTTTGGTCACGTTGAAAGGATGGATGAAAGGCGACTAACGAAAGGTATTTACAAGGCAGATGTAAGTGGGAACGCCGGGAGGGGACGTCCTAGAAGGACATACATAGACCTTATTGGTGAGGTTCTTCAGAAAGGTCAGGTGCGTAGTACTCGCAACCGGCGTGTGTGTATGACAACATGTATGAATATAAGCGAGGCAAAGGAGGTATGTAAGAATCGTGGCATGTGGCGCTCTGTGGTTTCTGCCTACCCCCATGGGAAAAAGGCGTGAGTTTATGTATGTATGTATGTATGTATGTTGTATTTAAGTATGCTCCCTCGTTTAACTAACAATCTGTAGTACTTATGTTGCACAGTGGTGCTGTTTATTGTGCAATTTGTGTGTTAAATATGTATATTTGTGTATTAAAATAAAATATGTTTTATTTCGGATAGTTACAATTGATAGGAACTGCAACTGAAAACTTAAAATTAAATGACTGCGAACTAAAAATAAGATCCTGTCCGCAACAGTCACCATTCATTGTGCGAACAGCCAAAGAGTGGAATTCCCTGCCGGTGTCGGTGTTTCCTGATAGCTACAACCTAGTGGTCTTCAAGTCAAGAGTGAACAGGTTGCTTCTAGGCAAGCGTGCTTCATCGTCGACCACATAATCGCTTACCATCAGGTGAGATAGTGGTCAAACGCGTGCCTATCAGTAATAAAAAAAAAAAATGATCAGAATTACATTGCGGCTGCCACGCATTCTGCAGATCAGGGATGCCGTTTTTTCGCGAATGACGGCATGAAAGCCGTCAGTCAGAATGATAAAGCGCGAACATCCCTGACGCACTACATAAACAAGGCAGCCACATCATCATCCTGAAGATATTATTGTACTGCACGCGCAGATTATCCAGCGAGCTTTTGGTTTGACTGATCCACCGATTCCTAGAATAGAAGCTCTGACAGTATGCCTTAAAAAGAGTTATCACATGTATGTATTGTCACAGTCATAAAAATACACCCATATTCCCCGAAGGTTTACTGGGTATCGCGTTACCCAGTGACTGGGTTGTGGAGATCAGATAGGCAGTCTCTCCATGTAAAAAAGGTATTTAGCTGCACCCAGTTAAGGCTCTAGACAGACAGACCGGATTTCAACTCCGATCCAACTGCAAATTGCAGTTCAATTGCAGTCGGCGGTCGGTCGTCAGTGTCAACTGCATTCAAACGGCATCTGAACTGCAATTTGAGGTTTGATTGAAGTTGAAATGCGGTCCGTCTGTCTAGAGCCCAAACTGGAAGACGACCCCCAAAGAGGCACACATCAAGCACGTACTGAGGCAACACATCAAACTATCCATATTTGACTTTCTTTAATAGTTTTTCAACTTTACTACAAAAGAATAAGGTTTATGTTCAATAAGTTGGAAATTTGACAGAAGCGTAGAAAGGAAAATATGAAATCATTTTTACAAACACACTATCTGCATTTTTAGTAATGTAGGTAGGTGACTAAAAGTATTACTAAAACACAAATAGGTATTTTCCATTATGATAAGCTTTGCTTTATCTTTGTATGACGAATGATTAAATTCGGAATGGGTCGTTGGGTGGGCTAGATAGGCACTGGTTTTTTGTATAATTTTGTAATTCCTACCACATTCTTTTTGAGAGGCGTTTATAGAAAAAGTAGCTAAGTGCTAGTTCCATATCCCGTCGTCGAGCAAAAACCACCAGCAAATTAGGTTTCCTGTATATAGCTTCACGCGAGATTCTTGTATGACTTTTTAATATTCTTATGGGTTATAAAACGGTACATGAAACATTCCTCGACGGCATGTAAAACCAATTCATAAGCTATGGGCGGCATTAACCACCAGGGTAATCAGGTTAATCAATAAACAAACGTTTGCGACCTGGAAATAGTACCACTACAGTCTTACTAAACAGGCATGGAAAGAGGAAATCTGACGGTTCTTTGCCTATTGGATTTTAGTAACGCTTTTATTACCGTCGACTTCGATATTCTGCTTGGCATACTTCGCTCGCTTAACATTATCTCCAACGGCGATTGGCTGGTTTCGTAGTTACCTGTATGGCCGCCGTCAACATATATGCATAGAAGAGTATTGCTCTTTTTGGTGCTATACCACTGCCGGTGTACCTCAGGGTGGCGTATTGTCTCCTTTACTTTTTGCAACATTTATTAATTCTATTTCTAATAAGCTTCTTTCTTCCTACCACCTTTATGCTGACGATTTGCAAATTTATAGTCAAGCTGCATATGCAGATTTGGCTAACGCTGTTAATATTGTCAACCAGGAGTTGGCATCAATTTGGGAATGGAGTAAGGCGCATGGATTAAAGGTTAACGCAACGAAGACTCAGGTCATTGTTGTTGGTAGTTCACAGTCAATCCCTAAGGTAAACTGGACGCAGCTCTCTCAAGTTTTGTTTAATGGAACCATTATTCCTGTTAGTGAGAGAGAGAAGGTCAAGAATCTTGAGGTTTGGATTGACAAGCATCTTGCTTCGGGTCCTCAGTTGACAGAGGTGAGCCGCAAAATTTTTGCTTCTGGAAGGTCTCTCAGATGGTTGCGTAATTTTTTGCTTACTGCCACTAAAATTGCACTTGCACAGTCCCTTCTACTTCCCCTCCTTGATTATGCTGATGTGAGTTATCTCGATCTCACTGAGGCACAACTTGATAAACTTGAGTGACTTCAAAATTTTTGCATAAGATTTAAATTTGGCTTACGTAAATATGATCACATTTCCAAATTTCGTAAAAGACTCAAGTGGCTTCCAATACGTCTTCGCCGGAATACTTATATCCTGTCCCTGCTCTACAGTGTTCTGTTTAATCCCAAAACCCCCAATTATCTTATGAAATGTTTCAAGTTTCTTCATGACACACATAATATATATCTAAGGTCATCGGAAAACTTGAGTCTAGATATGCCCAGGCATACCACTAATTTCTACCAAAAATCGTTCACAGTGGAAGCTGTACGGCCATGGAATGCTTTGCCTGTGTCAGTGAGAGAAGTTCAAACATTACAGTCATTCAAAAATATGCTTAAAAATTATTACCTCTCTCCTAACACGTCTTAAATTATTTGTTTTTTTTTTCTCTTCTTAATTATACTTATTATATAATATGTCTATTCAAATAGTCTTGTATGGTATATATTTATGTAAATAGTACACCACACACTGCCTACTCATCTTTTCTCGTCCACTTTCAAGTCCATTCAAAGGTTGTCTGTAAGAGATCGCTGTTAGCGATAAGGCCGCCCATTGTATCACCGTTTGTAGCCCTTAAAATTTTAATTTGTAAGTTTGTATGGTGTACAATAAAGAGTATTCTATTCTATTCTATTGAAACGTTAAGACAAGGACTGCAATAAAAACACATATTCTGTAAAAATAAGTTTATTTTAGACATAATTGACATCGGTGAAGGATAACATCGCTAGGAAATCTGGTTGATTCAGCAAGTTACCCTGTGAAAACATGAGTGAATTGAATTGGTAATGCCTAGCATACAAGTGTTTTTCTTTATTACAGAATAACACCACTGGACTACAGTTAAAATAAGTTAATTTTAATTTTAAAGACTAGTAGAGTTTAAGTGGCATACTACTATTTTTTTAAATTAATTATACACTTACACATGAATTGGTTGTGCAGTGAGATGTAAGTCACAATAACGTCTATCTGTATTTTGTATGTAACAACTGTTGCTGAACCTTAATTCATTATACCCCAAGGGGACACCAGCGTCCGCGCTGTCATTGTCTTTCTATTGTGTCTCTAATTGACTCGATTGAAAGGTATAAATAATTGAAGTTCGAAATCTCCAATTTATCGATGCAAGCGTAGGGATCAATGTTTGTGCCTTTTTTGTATGTAAAGGGGCTTTGCACTATAGTGGGACAGTACCAGGCTTGTAATTTTATATATTAGGTATCGTGTTATCGTGTTCATGGGTTGTGGAGGTCAGATGAACAGTCACTTAATGTAAAAACACAGATATTACCTAGATGCATTTCGATACACTAGAAGCCAACCTTAACCTTAAGCAGGCAATGGTGTCATACATTTTTACTCATTTGGCAAATATCCTAGAAAAGATATCTATTCAAGATATGATTCAAAGATACTAGAACCGGATACCCGGGTGGTGAATTATAAACTGCATCACGTCATCGCCATTTTAATCTCATAAAACATACAATCACGCCCACCATTTTTATCTGACAAAACAAAATGGCATCACGCATGTATTCCCCAAAGAGATAGGCAGAAGTGTACCTACACCTCCTATTTGGTATGCTAGTGACTCCAACTGTCTAGTTTCATGCTAAAATAGCTTTTAGCGGTTAAGAATGTCAGACCCGAAACCACTTTAAGAGTTCTTTTTATAATTATTTTGGTAAAGAAACCTTTAAAGTACGGTTTATATTTGATCAGTCAATCAACTCAGCCTATCTCAGTCGCAATTGGCCTCACCCAGGCTGCGTCAAAACACCATGACTGTCTTCCGCCTTCCTCACTTCCAACCCAAGGCTCAATTTATATCGCGTCGAAATAGAATGGAACTAGCTATTGTAGGTACTGTCCGGGGAATTCGGGAGAATGCGCGAGGATTACCCCAAAGACGCGTGACTTTTTTTGTTTTTCTCTCGTATTTAGTTTGTATGGCAATTGACATAAAGTTCATTACCGGGTAAAACGGGGTGGATAGAAACTCAAGGGTGAATAGAAACAAAACTTTGAGTAGGATATTCACGTAAATTAAAAGTTGTTTTTTGCATACGAGGACTGTAATACTTTTAAATAATTCAGATAAATAGTCTTGACACCTTGTTAGTATCAAACGATATTAAACTAACGTAAAAATCCTCCTCAAAGTTTTGTTTCTATTCACCCTTGAGTTTCTATCCACCCCGTTTTACGGTATGTTATGTTGCAAGAAGTTGCTACTACTCCATTCTGCGGCGGTTGCAAATTGAGCCTAATCCAGCCACCTTCTTCAAGTCGTCGACCCATTTAGCTTCAGGAGGGAGTCCCACATTACGGTTGCCAATACGCTTGTCTGTTTCGTTTGTCTATTGATTGCAATTTTTCGCTATTACTGAACATGAGGTACTGGGTTTAATTCTAAAGTTAGGTAAAGTAGTTAATATCCATCTCTATCTATCTTTATATTTATCTTATCTTTATCTCCCGGAAAAATTAACGACTTTTTCAGTAAACAAAAATTGATCCTAAAATTTAAAATAAAGGAACAAATTGCAAATTCCAAATTAAGAGTAAGTACCTACCTACTAGTTAAACCCTCCAACGATTTTCGAAAGAAAGTACAACATTTTTATTCTACGTCAAACACTTTTTTTATTCAATTCGACTACATTAAAATAACATATGTGTGTGTGTATGTATATGTGTGGTGTTGTTGCCATTGCGGGAGTATCGTGGATGAGAAGCTGGCACAGGGACGTGGAGATTGGTACCAAAACAGAGAGGCCTATGCCCAGCAGTGGGTGAAGTCGGACTGTGGAAGCATAGTGTTCAAATCTATAATAATATTGACAATAATAATTGTTATACCAATAGAAAGCCACATTATTTGTGAGTGTAAATTTTGAGGCAACCATTTATTTTCAAAACTAGAAGGGGGTGGAGGGGTTGTTAAAGTAAGAATTGCATGCAGACGCGAGCGTAATGCTAGTCAAATATGTTAGTCGTGGCGTTCTATGTCTTTACACTAACCATTCCAAACAAAAATAAAGGTTGAATGTCAAAACAATAATGTTTTAAAATAGCAATGAATAAGTATACAAATATTCCGAATATGTTTTTTTCCGTTTCTAAGTGTAATAAAACGCTCACAACCATATCAGTTTTATCGTTAATTACATTAATCGCTTATAAATCTACAATCTAATAACGTTGTAAGTACCCGTTGGGTCGACAACGGATATAGTTTCCTAGTGAATCACCGTCATGAAGCTAAATAAATAATGTATTGACCTCGTGAAAAGGATTCTGATAGTTTTTGGGGACAACCGGACTTACCACCAATCTGACTCATCGAGAGGTTTGTGATATCTGTAACAGCAAGTGGTAAGTTAGGTAAAGTGATGGTAGATTGTCAATCCCTAGCATTGGTATAGAAAGACGCTCACTTCGCCTTCACTTCACCTACATTTCACGAGGAGATTTTTACAGACGGGCGCGCGCGCAAGGCTGTCACAACCAGTGCCTCAGTTTGTGTCACAGGAGAGCGCTGCAGGGCTGTGACAACCAGTTGCTCAGTTTGTTTAACAGAAGGTTGTTGCAGGGCTGTGATACCCAGTGGCTCAGTTTGTGTCACAGGAGAGCGCTGCAGGGCTGTGACAACCAGTTGCTCAGTTTGTTTAACAGAAGGTTGTTGCAGGGCTGTGATACCCAGTGGCTCAGTTTGTGTCACAGGAGAGCACTGCAGGGCTGTGACAACCAGTTGCTCAGTTTGTTTAACAGAAGGTTGTTGCAGGGCTGTGATACCCAGTGGCTCAGTTTGTGTCACAGGAGAGCGCTGCAGGGCTGTGACAACCAGCTGCTCAGTTTGTTTAACAGAAGGTTGTTGCAGGGCTGTGGCTCCCAGTTGCGTAGTTTCTGTTACAGAAGAGCAGTTCAGGGATGTTTTAGTCTCTCAGTGAGATTAACAGTCTTCGTATATCCAATAAACTACTGCCAATTTAGGGAATCTCCAAGAGAAGCAAACTGCCACGTCATAGGAAGGGACCAGTTAACACATTAGCGTAATGGGCTGAATGTAAACGGGGTATAGTTAATAATTTTAAATGTGGCTGTTTTCAACATTTCCGTGGCTGGTTCCAACAGAGCACTACTTCAATATGTAATATAAAGTGTAGATTGACGCAAGGCATGTTAGATACTGATGATTTCTAACGGTCGAGCTGATGTCGTGTCATCACCATCAGCCCACAGTAGTGCACTGTTGATTATTATTAGGCCTTCCCCAAAAAGCGCCGCAGCATGCGCATCCAGCATCTGCTAGCAAGCTTTTTAATATTAGAGTACGATGTTTTTCTTCAATCTGCATTGTTGACATTAATTGTCTCTGACTTGGCATTGTGACTAGATTCGGAACCGACGACAAAAAAATAAGAAGGTCCTCAAGTCGACGCGTATTTTTTTTGTAGAAGGACCAGTTAGTTACAGAACCCTATTTTTCTTAGCGTGTCGATGGCAAACTTTAACACTAAAAATACAGGTGGAATTTGCCATCTGATTGTGGTGAAAGGATTTACTAATAAAATTGACAGAAACAGGTTGCCAGGGTGTGCCGGAAGTAACAAAGGTACAAGAGAACACGTTCATTGGAAAACTCCATTAACCCTAATCTATATTATTATCTTCTATTTGAATAAAACTGGAATGTATGCACGCGCATAACTTCCGAACGACTGCTCTGAATTGGATAATTCTTTTTAGTTGTATTTGTGTTGGACCGTGGATTAGATATACAATTGGACCCGGTAGGTAGCGCTGCGAACGGGTTCGGGAATACCGTAGGGGCAGCACAACCTCTACCGGGTCCGCTAGTAAATACTAAAAATGAAAAATTATTAACCTATCCTATCAATTCGAATGGAGTCTTTTCCTTAACAACTGACGTCAGTTTTTTTGAGTAAAAACAGTGAAATGTTCGTTGTGATTCCCCGGATAAAGATAACACTACCACGGCTGCTTATCCACGCTTTGTTACACGTTATCAAAATCAATACAGAACCTAATGCCAGCTGTAGGTAAACGCTCGTCGAAATACTACGAGATAGGCCGAGTAAGAGTGTACACACGGCTACATTTAAAGCTATGCATTGCCAGTTTCAGCTGAACTCTCATGGCACAGCAATCTAATAAGGCGTAAGATCAGCTTATATTGGAACTGTGTAGTTATGGAGCTCTCGTCACGTCGCTCGCGTATGCTTTCATGTCGGGCCCGTCGTGCTTCTACGCGACAAAAGAGCATTTACAGCCAACATGACATTATCCAGCTAGAACAAGTTTGATAAGTTACTGTTGTTAGAAATAATGTTTATAAACAGATAATTCTGATAATAAGTGATAAAACTTTAACTTTTAAGGAAAACTCCAACGCTGTGTGCCACGCGATCAAAACCTCCTCATATGCGGCTTTACATGTTCGTCGAAATATTGCGAGATTGGCTCAGTATAATATTTTAGCTTTAGTTTATAATTAGACACTATTTATAAATTGTATATGATACTAGCTGTACCCTGCCACGCTTCGCTGTGGCACATTGTGATTGAATGGTTTAAAAAAAAAAATGACGTGTGGCACTCGGAGACTGCCGCGGTAAGGCTATTGCATAGCATTTTTTATCAACTCCTCTCCTCTCCTCCTCCCTCTCCCTACCCTCTCCCCCACACCTCCCACGGCCTCCCTCACTTTCCTCTTCCTCCCCCACCTCCGTCCCCTGCCTCTTTCCCTCCCCCTTTCTCCACCCCTTCCCCTCCCCCTCCTTCTCCACCCCTTCCTTCTGTCATCACCTTCCCCTCCCCTCCCACTCCCCTCCTCCTCTCTGCCCCTCCCTACTCTATCACAATCTCCCCCCTCCCCCCTCCCCCTCCCCCCTCTTCCCTCCCACTAACCTCCCCTTTTCCCCTCCCCCTCCCTCTTCTCGTGATATTTTTTTAAAAGTCATTAAAAGTTCTGCTATTCATCGATAGATGGCAAAACCAAAAACTAAAAAGGTTCGGTTATTCGGTTTCCACACTCAAGGCCCGCGATAGAAGCTATACAATAACTTAAAAAAAAAACAAAAAATATGTTAGAACCACCCTTGATGCGGATTATACATGTATATATCATTAATAATTGATGTAATCGAGCGGGATAGAAGATGATAAAATTATGAAAATGACTATTAAAAAGCAAGGGTTGGTGATAAAAAAGTGCAAATTTAGAGTTGTATGTATTTTTTGATGCCACATAATAAAAAATTAAAAAAATAAAAATTATCAAAAAAATAAAATTAGTGGTGAACACCCCTTATCACTTACAGGTTAGAAAAATAGATAGTAGCCGATTCTCAGGCTTACTGAATATGCATAAAAAATTTCATGAGAATCGGTCAAGCCGTTTCGGAGGAGTATGGGAACTAACATTGTGACACGAGAATTTTATATATAAGAAGATATATTACTCTACGCTGGCTAAATATACACTACTTATTTGTAAAAAAAAAAACATGAATTTAGTATTTATTTATTTTACTTTCACGAGTGTTTGTTCGTCTCGACGCCTCGCGTGCCTCTTATAGCGTAGATGCTCGTCGCTTCTTCTACGGCGACCCCCTCGTGTTTTCACTTACATCAGCCTTTTAAATGCCTTCTGTTCTTCACCTTTTTGTCATCCGTTCAACGTGCTCAACCCGAGCATACTTTTCGATTTTTGACACTACATCTTATCGCATAATGCTTCAATCCATCATTCATAATTACACCACACGTCTCTCGCAAAGACCGCATTGCTACAGTTTTGATTCTACTTTTATGTCTCTTGAAGAAAAAAAATAATTATGCAATACCCATTTAGGTTTTAATTACAACGTGATATCATCGGTATTCACGATAGTAATCAGACATTACATCTAATAGCAATAGGGTCGATAATCCCAGATAACATTCGGGCACGTTTTTTCGTCAAGTGGGCTATATAATAACATTCTTTTAATATAAGTAAGTAGGTTAGTGGGTTCGCAGTGGATAGGTTTGGGAATATATCGTGTAAACACATTCAATATCAAATACTCACTAGTCAACCGACTTACAAGAAAGGACGTTTACAATTCGGTTGTATTTAAGGGTGGGTACCGTACCTTAAAAAGAAAAACGGAACCATAGCGATGAACAAAACAAACCAGATTAATTTTACACCATTTAGTGTCTTATAACAGGGTAGAATTTTAAAATACAATTGAACCCCAACCCGATATCCTAATTCTTATATTGTTATGCCCGACAGGGCCCACAATGATCTAAAACTAATGCATATTATTATATCCTTACGTACAGACGCCAGCACATCAAGTTACCTTTATGTGTCAAATTTTCCCAAATGAATATGAACCTTATTCTGTTAGTCATAAAGTTGAAAAACGATCAAAGAAATTTGATACATTGGGATAACTTGACGTGCTGGCGTCTGTATCTACCACCTAAGTTCACATTGTGGAATGCAATAAATATATTGAGGACCATTAGTTCCCTACCTTTTTTTTTTAGGGGTGGAAAATCCTCATGGATGTCCCCCACCCGGGGAGGCGGAGGGGTCTGTCAGACTCTTACTGACTAAAAACCACCCGGTGTACCTTCTCACACCTGCGCCGGGGGTCACGGAAACAGAAGATACTTCCGCGACCCCCGACTGGTGCCGGCCCCGCGGGCCTCGCCAAATCAGCGAGGGGAGTGAGGTGTTAGACTCCCCTCGCGACGTCTAAGAGGGGCGCGCGTGAACACGACGCGCCGCCACCTCGGGTCCATGTACGTGGGGGCGGCGGACATCCCCGCGTCCGTCGCCCTGGACCCATTCAGGGGGGCTGGAAGAGGGCGTTGTCCGCCCTCCGCCTGATTAGTTCCCTACCTAGATCATCCTCGACCCTCCTGCGTTAAACTTGTTCGTCGGTTTTTACAGTATTACCTGATGTTCTTTTAACTTGTTTAATTGTATAAAATCGTGAATCATACCGAAACCAAAGACATTAATACTCACCAGACAGGACATCACGAAAAAAATTTTCATCCGGTATTTGTGTCCTAATGGGAACAAGTCTATGAGTTTAATTTAGTACGCTCCGGTGCCGCTCCAAAATTGCTTTATATTATTTTAGACTAGCTTCTGCCCGCGGCTTCGTTCGCGTGAAGTTTTGATATCACATCGCATCGCCTGCTTGTGCTATATATTTTTCCCGCTTGCAACATTACTAATTGCTGCTCCGATCCTGTAGGTCATAGCATGTATTATACAGCCTCGATAAATAGTCTATCGAACGAAAAAAGGATTTTTCAATTCGAACGGATAGTTCCTGAGATTAACTCGTTCAACCAAACAAACAAACAAACTCTTCAGCTTTATAATATTAGTGATTTTAGTATATTTTCGTAGTGTGTGATTGTATAGCGAGCGATATTGTATCTTAAGATCTTAGCCGTGTGCAACGAAACTTGGTATAACTTGGTTCGATCCCTAGACCCTACTACTGTACCAACCACAAATAATAAGTTTGTCGTAGGTTACGTCACCCGCAGTGGAGTTCACTAAGTGTACGGCCTGAGTGCACGCTGTATTCGAGCGTCGGGCGGGGCGGGGATGAGCGGTCGAAAGAGCGTTTTTTAAGTGGCCTCAGTGCACGCTCAGCGTTTGTGGTGGCGGTCGTTTGTGTCGATCATGGCGTCTGCGTCGTACGATATTATTGATATGTATTTAGAAGAAAATTTGTGGCTAAAGTTTAATTATGAGTCAAGACAAGGTCCTAGTAACATTGTGAAGCAAAGAAAACAATTTGGAGAGTTTTTTATATTATTTGAAACATTAAGGGTGAATGAAGATAAATTTCATGAGTTCTTATATAAAGAATGCGAAAATAACCATATTTCAGGTTTATTTTGTATTTCTGAAATTATTTCTTCAAACGACATCCTTCAAGAACGCTCGTATCACCGCTGCAAATCACAAACGGGTTTGAACTTGCACGCGACGCCCCGCTCGACGCAAACAAGCCCGCTGCTGCGTACGCTCCGCTCGGCCGGCACTCAGGACGGCCACTACGGGTAGCACGTGTTTAACATGAACGCTGCACGCCCCGCCCCGCCCAACGCTCGAATAGAGCGTGCACTCAGGCCGTACACTAAGGGGCGCTGCACACGGCTAAGATACTATAATATTTTATCTTAAGATACAGTATAGCTCGCCTTACAATTCAATGGACTATCGCACACTACGAAGATAATAAATAATACTTATAATAAAACTGTAGAGAAGTTAAATCTGTACGTTGAATATAATATATTCAAAATTAATATTGGAGGATTATTGGTGATCGATATTGATGCCAAAAATGCAATCAGCAATTTTTTGTCCGTCTGTCTGCATGTGCACGCATAGTTCAAAAACTACTAAAGGGATTTCAACGAAACTTGGTACGGTTGTAATCAATACGCCTGGGCAGGTTGATCTTAGTCTCAGTTGTTTATCACATGGTCAGTTGTACGTCGCTCTTTTCCGGGTCAGTAGTTCCAAAATTTTTTACCGGATATACCGGAAGGGTCAATTTTGAATATAGTCAATCCGGAAGCTTTATGCTAAAATTATTACGTTGATATATCAACGCACAGCCCAAACCGCTGGTATTAGAGACATAAAACTTGAAGGGGTGTTCTTTGTGAAGAGTAAGTATCCACTAAGAAACGATTTTGGAAATGAAAAAATAGGGGACGGAAGTTCGACATCCACGCGGGCGAAGGCGCGGGCAAAAGCTAGTATTATAATAATATTATATCCATCCCCTATGTTTTCCCTTTAAGGGTTGAATTTCCAAAAATCGTTTTTTAGTGGATACTTACTCTTCACTAAGAACACCCCTTCAAGTTTCATGTCTCTAATACCAGTGGTTTGGGCTGTGCGTTGATATATAAACGTAATAGTTTTAGCATAATACTTCCGGATAGACTACTTTCAAAGTTGATCCTTCCGGTATGTATGCATAAAGATTTCTGGAACTACTGACCCGGTTAAGAGGGCCGTACAACTGACCATGTGTAAAACAACTGAGACTAAGATCAACCTGCCCAGGCGTAATGATTACAACCGTACCAAGTTTGGTTAAAATCCCTATAAATAGTTATTGAACTATGCGTGCACATACAGACAGACAGAAAAAACATTTACTGATTGCATTTTTGGCATCACCAATCATCCTCTAATATTAATTTTGAATATATTCAATGTACAGTATTGACTTCTCTACAGTTTTATTATAAGTATTATTTATGTACAGAAATTTTACTTCTACAGATTTATTATAAGTATAAGTATAGATAT